>CM038215.1:94351175-95551175 GCA_021442155.1 Cymbidium sinense
TAGGCGATTTTATCCTTTGCCTATAAGGGTCTAAAACCCCAGGGCTAAGGAGAAGACCTTCTCTCTTCAGAAAGGTCATTGACGATCAAACCCGTAGTTCATGTGAGCTCGATTTTCCCTCGAAGAGGTGTCTAATCTCGTCGGGCCACGGATGAGGCGATCAGACCGTAGTTCATCAGCTCGATTTTCCCTCGAAAGAGGTGTTAACTAACCTCGTCGGACCGGGTCGAGGCGATCAAGACCTTTCATCGACAAGGCTCCAGTTTTCCTGAAAGAGGTGTTAAGCGCCCTCGGACCGGCCGAGATGGAGGCGATCAAGACCGTAGTTCATCTGCAGGCTCCAATTTTCCCTCGAAAGAGGTGTTAACTCGTCGGACCGGCGGGATCGGAGGTGATCAAGACCGTAGTTCATACGACAAGGCTCGATTTTCCCGCGAAGAGGTGTTGATCTCGTCGGATCGATCGGGGATGGAAGCGATCAGACCTAGTTTATGAGCTCGATTTTCTCGAAAGGTGTTAACTAATCTCGTCGGACCGGCCGGGGTCAAGCGATCAGCGATAAATCGAGGTTAGCGGAGATGGATAGTGGCCGTGGTCAGCGCGGATGCAGTGTCAGCGGGATCGCAGCAACTGGTAGTGGCCGGGAGATTGGCGTCTGGCGTATAGCGAGGCACCAGTAATCGAGCGTTAACCGGCAAATGGTGGAAGTCAGAAGTGGTTAGCGGCTAGCGCGTAGTCGATAATTGAGTAGTGGTCAGCGGAATGCCGGCAATGGCAGCGATAGCGGCCGGCTGTAATCAGCAGCGGACCGAGCAGCAGTGGTTGCGGTCGGCAGGGGTGAAATGCCAGCAACTAGCGATAGTAGTCGGCTAACAGCCAGCGATAGTCAGCGAGATAGCCGGCAGCGATGGTACGCGAAAATTCTCGAAGCGATGTCAGCGGTAGTGCCGATTAATCAGCAGCGTACCCGATAGTAATTCAGTGTGGCGGAGCGGCCGTGATCAGCGAAACAATAGCGATAGTCGATAAGTGGCGCTGGTCGATAGTCGGTGGCGGTGACCGGCTGATGGTTAGCGGCCGGCCGGGGATTAGCAGCGGCGGTAATGTTTGCGCACAAGCTTGTAGTCGGCCGATGATCAGCGATTGGCGATAGTCGGCGGCAGAGCGGTGAAACGCGATGGCCGGCAATGACCATCGGCGATGTTGGCGCAGAGGGATCACTATCGGGATGTAGAGTGTGACTTCGATGGCGATGGAGATTGAATATCCGAGGATTTTGACCTATCAAGGTGTTTTGTGTTTGCTCGATGGCGTTAACATGTGGAAAGGTACAAAGTTTGACCTATCAGGAGTTGTTTGTCGAGTGTTTGCTCGATGGACTTTGTATGGAAGAGGTTTTGAATCCGCGAGGATCTTTGACCATCCCAGGTTGTTTGTCATTGTATTACCGATGAACGTATGGAAAGGTTGAATTGAATCCGTGAGGATTTTGACCTATCGAGGTTGTTTATCGGTGTTACCGATGGCGTTAACACATGGAAGAGGTCAATTGAATCCGGTTTTTTACCAATCAGGGTTGTTTGTCGAGTTTTGCGATGGCGTTAACACTATGGAAGAGGTCATAGGAAGTCCGAGGACCTTTTGACTATCTGGGTTGTTTGTCGAGTCTTTACCGATGGCGTTAACTTTGTATGGAAGAGGTTGAATCGAATCAAAATTTTGACTATCCGGTTGTTTGTCGAGTGTTACGATGGCGTTAACTGTATGGAAGAGGTTAATTGAATCGGTGAGGATTTTTGACCTATCGAGGTTGTTTGTCGGTGTTACCCGATGGCGTTAACTTTGTATGGAAGAGGTCGAATTGAATCCGGGATTTTGACCTATCTAGGTTGTTTGTCAGTGTTTTTTGATGGCGTTAACTTGTATGGAAGAGGTATTAGGAAGTCCAAGGACCTTTTGACCCATCTAGGTTGTTTGTCGAGTCTTTGCTTCGATGGCGTTAACCTTTGTATGGAAGAGGTCGAATTAAAACATCCGTTTGTAGTTGTAGCCAAAGTTGCTCCTTAACGCGGTCTCGTTTTCCATGAGTATGAGTGGAAAAACATAATTTTAAAGCTATATCTCTTCTCAATGAAATATCCTCCAAACTTGTTTCTTGGGATGGAAATCGATTAGATGCTTAACATGGGTGATTTTACGAGATTGAGAGTTGCCCCAGTTTTGACGGAAGGAACTAAGTTTGATGAATCTTCATTCTTAAAACTTGAAATGCTCCACCGATGGTGGTTTTGATCTTGTTGGAAAACTTGGTAGCCATATATAAGATGAAATAATGGGAATCGATCCCAGACGTCAAGCTGCGTGCTAGAAAACCGATTGCGGTAGAATAAAAGTTTTGCCAACTGTGGAGTCAAGCACGGATATTTAAAGCGAACAATAAAACTCATTTTAGTGAAAAATCTCAAAAGAGGGAAAAACCACAGCCAGTAAAAGCTTCCACTATGTATCTGTTTGAGTACAAGATCTTCCGATCACAGGGATTACAAGTGTATATGAAAGGGACGATTCTTGTGTAATAGACAATGTTGGCGGCGATGTTGGCAAGATATTGGACGGCGATATTGTTGATGTGATGATGATGTTGGCGATGATGTCGCGATAGTGGTCGGTGATGGCCGCGGCGATGGTCGGCGACGGCGAGATCGGCGGTGGCGGTGATGGCGGCCGGCGGCGGCCGGCGGTGGTTGCCGTCAGTGGTGCGATTGTGCTTGGAGGATCTTTAGAGCTCTCTCCTCTCTCTTGCCTCCCTTCCCCCCTCCCCTATGAGGAATGAGCTATTTATAGATTGGAGGTGATGTCTCGTAAATACATGCAAAATCGAACCACTCCTCTCCATCGAGCGACTCATGATGATTCCTTGATCATATGATGTATTTTGTGTATTTGAATGCTCAAATGAAGTCGAATTGTAAGATCTTTGGCTTGTTGGAATAATTCGAGGCTTCGATTTACTATAAACACTCCATATTTGAGAGCTTTTTAAAATTTAACTGATGTCTCAAGTTTAATGATGATATTTTAAGTGCTTGATCTCGGTTTAAATTTCTAATTAGCTTGCTTTTGCATCAAGATTCGTGCTTCAACTAGAGGAATTTTCAGGGTCATATCATATATATATATATATATTGTTTCAATCAAAATAAAATTATAATTTAAAAAAAAACTCAATGGAGCATAATTTTTTTATTAAAATTAGTGTCAATATATGTGCTTCATTAAGGTCAATGATCAAAGCAACACAAATCTTAATGATTTAACAAAATAAGGGTTAGGATCATCATTTAATTAAACATATTATATGATCTAAATTGGATGATTAGAATTTTAAAATTAGTACTGATAGGCAACATGAATCTGATGATTGAGCAATATACGACTTATAGATGGATCATTATTCAAATAAAATATCATAACATTGAGTTCATTTGAAAATAAATTATTATTGTAGAATAAATAATTATAAATATTTTATTTATTTTAATAATTACTTCATTAAATATGATGTGTAACAAATTTTGAATGATATTATTCTTCTAAATTCGGCCAACCAAACATTACCTTTAAAAATCATAATTGCATTTGCCTATCATTTATTTCTTGGGCCGACAATTGAAGCACAACATTAATGGAAAATCTATTCATTTATAGCTAACTCTTAAAAATTAATTTATGGATCAATAATTAAAGAATATATTATTTATTTATTTTTTAAGTGAATCTATTCAATTTCTTAACATATGTTTTGGTTAGTGATAGGGGTGTCAATTCAGGTCAACTGGTTGGGTTCAGGTCTGGTCCGAATTTGACTCGACCCGATAGGTTTGACTCTTACACGACTCGTTTATTAAAAAAAATTTTGAACCCGACCCAACTGGCCGATTGACACAACTTGAATGATATTTATATATGTATTTGAAATTATTGGTAGAATTCAGTTAATGTAAAATCATTTGGGTTTTGAGTCATTTGAGTCAATTTGAGTTGTGTCAATCGAGTCGATTTTAAGTTGATGGTTACTGAACCGGCCAAAATATTAAGCAGATTGATTCTTTTGCTGCGCTTCAAAATTATTTAGGTCGGCGATTTTTATTTGAGTTCTTTGTCGATTGTGGTCTTAGAGTCAATTTTGACAACTCTAGTTAGTGATGAGTTTAGTTATAATGTATATCTATAAATTTATATTTAATTTTAGGAGTAATTATGCATGTATAATTAAATTTTTTATATTTATAAAGTAAATTTTCAACCAGCTTTATTTATAATAATATCACTAAAATCCTAAAAAATAATAATAATCCGAGAGTTTATTTTCTCTTTTATTAAATGCTCAATAAATAATTGGTGACAAATAAATGTGTATATAATTTATTAAATCATCAATATAGATTAAGTATTAGATATATATAAATAAAGATGATTTGAGTGATGTGACTATTATTTTCTAAAATTTAATAATTAAAATAAGTTATCACAGGATTTACATGGCTATAATTTTTAACCTTAAGATTTAAAAAAAAAAACTTCTCAATCAATATTATTTTTAATTTAATTTATCTTAAGACAAATAAAAGGGACGAAACAAATTTTAATTATATCCTTTACAAAATTTTACTATAATTTATTTATTTATTTCTTTCAATTCCTTCTAACGAAAGGGAGCCTTAACCGCTCGAAATAAAAGAAAAGGAAAAAAAAATTATTTGATATATTTTTATAAGTTTTGATTTTTTTTAAATTTTAAAATAAATTATATTATTTTAAAAAATCAAAATATTTTTTTATTTTAAACGTTTCAAAAAATAATTATCAAATCAAATATATTTTATTTCAAATTAAAACATAAATAAAATATAATAAAAATATATAAAATAAATAAATGCCATCAAATATGGCTCCTAAATTGTATAAGAATACCTCTAATCATGCAATTTATATCAACGTTGTTGAAACTAAAGGTTCATTTGGGACAGTTGTATTTTTTTAAAGAAGCAGTATGAAGGCAGTCTTGAAGTAGCGAGATTCTTTGAAAAACTGATTCAGAATGTTTGTCTTTGTAATTTGTTTGTCAGAAATACTAAAATGGTCCGTGACTATGAGTTGAGTAATTGTAAATATAATGAAAAAAAATAAGATAAGTGATACTCATATATAAGTGATGCTAAAGTGTGCATAATTCTTCTAAAATAAGCTTAAGAGAATTTTGACACAATATGTATAAGCTACACCAATATATAAATTAGTAGACAAACCAAATTATGAAAATTATGCATCGAAAGAGTAACAAATCACATTACTATAAATTCATCGTAAATTTAAAAATCAACCCACCTAATGCATTCAACACAATTTCAGTTGAATGTTTTCCAAGATTGTTCTTTTCATGAAAACACAAATATCATGATTACTCAAAGCATTGTAAAACGTCAAAACCTAAATTAGAGGCAGTTAACCCTAAACATAATAAAACAAAGCATGGACATTTGTTCACAAATGATCAAAAATCCTCTATATAAATTGAGATAAGCCGCAATATCTCTAAAGAATAATGTTCATTTCAAAAACATCCACAATGTTTCACACTACTACAACTGATGTGGGCAAAAGGGGAACTAAAAACCATCAACAATGTTTCACATTTTTTTCTCACAACACAGAAGTTTCAATGTGTCATTCAAAACATAATGCATAAACAAACCGAGATGGAACAATGAATCACAAGATCTACACAAAGCCGGAGAGAAGGGCGATATAGGAGAAACATATGCATTCTGGATCACCAAAACTAACACTTGAAGGGCGAGATAGGAAAGCCGAGGGTTACCTGCAAACAATGAGAGCAGTGCGCGGCGAGAGTCGTGGTAGAGGAGGGTTTAGGAAGCTGAAATCCCGTAGAGTAGAGACGAGAGTTAAGGCCAAATCTCTCGATTTCTTATCTCGTGGCGAGCTTCGGCAGAGACAACAATTCCAATCGCAAGATAGGGCAAATGATGGATGGATCGAGGGCACGGTGAGAACGCTCAGCGCTACGAAAAAGGCAATATAGGAAAAAAACTCTCTTCGACCGCGGACCGCGGAAGAGTATATCGAGTTGCAACTTTGCGGCAACTGCGGCCTAGATTCTCAAAGCTCCCCAAATTCATGCACAACCAAACACATCTGCAGTGTGGTCGGTGCCACGTCGTGCCCGCGCAACAGTCCCAAACGGGACCTAAATCTTGTCATTATTCAAATTAAGTAGTAAATTATCTATCAAGTAGCCTTAAAAATGAATTATTTGAATAACTAAAATTGAATTTTGTGTTTGCAATCGAAGGGATGACTCCTAACAAAAAGCAAAACATTTGATTGAAATGCTCTTATCCACCCATTCATTCCCCAAGATTTGAACTAGAGTTCTTCAAGAACGAAGCAAGACCTCAACTAATTAGTTGAGATAAGAAATGCAAATGCTCTTATCTTCAAAACTGAGTGCGAGATAGAATGAGGCTTTATTTCGGATGTTTTATTCTGCATTCGAAGCAACAATGTGGTGTGAAAATACATTGTTGTATTATTTAAAATTTATATTTTGGCCATATTTTGAATAATTTATAATTAAAAAGGTATACTTTTCAATCTAATGTGGAAGAGTGCGATGACTGCTTGAAAGCTACACTCTAACTTCTTAAAATAAAAAAAGTGTAATACGCACAACAGTTTTTGAACTAGGTTATTCTATAGCAGCTTCACTGCTATTTTTTCAGGCCGCTGCAGCTGCTTCAAACAGACTCTTAGAGGTTGTTTAGTTGGCTAATAAAAAGATATAAAATGCAACATAAAAATATATTTAGAATACTTTTTGACCTTTTTAATTGAAAATACTATAATGAAACAGTTTGTTTTTTATTAAAATAAGATAATGCAAAGTAAAATAGAATTATTAGTGACAATAGTGATAGAACTTGCGATAATAGAGGTGTTGATAGTGGCCGTTAAAGATAGAGGGGATAACTTTAGAGGTGGTTGGTAATAATGATGTCTGACGGCGACAGTATTAGGGGCTGACGACCAAAGGGTCAGGAGGCGGCAAGGCATGGAAATGAGGACCGTTAGACATCAATGAGTAGCGGATGATAGATTACTAGTTTTGCATCACACTTAGAACATTTGGTTAAAACTTTTGGATTCGAAAAACTAGTTTAAAAATATTTCACCGAAAAATTATTTGTCTTTGCTTTTTTTGAAAAGCTAAAATGGAAACTTTGATTGAGATTAAAACACGATTTAAAAGCATTATTCAAACGGGTATCAAAATTAAAATTATCTCAAAAGCAAATACTAAAAAAGTCTAATAGCCTTTAAAATTTGTCCAATTTTAATGAATTATAAATACACTTGATTTAAATTAAAGAATTACTTTTAAATACACTTTTAAAATATACTGCATATTAAATGTAACCGATTAAATGACAAATTTTAAAGTCCAAGGTTACATTTACTCTACTCTCAAAATGCAACCTACTAAATAGCTCTCTATTTTTTAAAAAAAATTCCATGCACACAAAAATTTAAGAAAAATAGTTATAAAAATAAAAATAAATTTTTTATTTGAAAATATCTAGAGAGTAAAAAAAATCATATATAAGATATCACTCAATTGCACAACACAATATGCATTCTTACATATATGCTTAAGAAAACACCAAGTAAATGCCAACATAACAATTTCTGAACATTATTTTGGCTTAATTTAAGAGATTTTTCAGCCTAAAGTTTTTTTTTTCTTTTCAATGGCATTTTATTTCAACTTTTTTTCATCTATACTTCATAAAGCTTTTATTTGCATGTGTGCACTCTTAGATTGCATCACTTAACAAGTTTATGGGCTAAGTTTAGTTGAGTGGAACTATGACTATTGGCCTCATTGCTTCATTACTTGCTAATAAACAAAACCTATTTAAGAATCATAGATACATACATACACTTGATTAGTTATCTCATTGTTGGGGTGCTTATTCTTTTTTATGCATGCAATTTAGGGTTGAATCAATAGAATTTTGAAAGTATTGATTACACATCTAATTTATCCTCTTTTTATAAACATATTGATTACACATTTTTCCCTCACAACACAGAAGTTTCAATCTGTCATTCAAAACATAATGCGTAAACAAGCCGAGATGGAACAATGAATCACGAGATCTACACAAACTGAAGCTCGAGAGAAGGGACGATATAGGAGAAACATACAATGCATTACGGATCTGCCAAAACTAATGCTCTCGAAGGGACGAGATAGGAAAGCTGAGGGTTACCTTCGCAAACAATGAAGACAAGGGTGCGAAATAGAAGTCAGGGGTAGAGGAGGGTTTAGGAAGCTGAAATCCCGTAGAGTAGAGACGAGAGTTAAGGCCAAATCCCTCGGTTTCTTATATCGTGACGAGCTTCGGCAGAGACAAGAGTTCCAGTCGCAAGATAGGGCAAATGATGGATGGATCGAGGGCACGGGGAGAACGCTCAAAGCTAAGAAAAAGGCAATATAGGAAAAAATCTCTCTTTAACCGCAGATCACAGAAGAGTATATCGAGTTGCAACTTTGCAGTAGTTGCAACCTAGATTCTCAAAGCTCCCCAAATTTGTATAACCAAAGCGCAATATGGGTGTGCCACATCGTTCCCATCCCAAACGAGACCTAAATCTTGTCATTATTCAAATTAAGAAGTAGTAAATTATCTATCAAGTAGCCTTAAAAATGAATTATTTGAATAACTAAAATTGAATTTTGTGTTTGCAATTGAAGGGATGACCCCTAAAAAAAAGCAAACATTTTATTGAAATGCTCTTATCCACCCATTCATTCCCCAAGATTTGAATTGGAGTTCTTCGAGAATGAAGCAAGTCCTCAACTAATTAGTTGAGATAAGGAATGCAAATGCTCTTATCTTCAAAACTGAGTGCGAGGTAGAATGAGGCTTTACTTCGGATGTTTTATACTGCATTCGAAGCAACAATGTGGTGTGAAAATACATTGTTGTATTATTCAAAAATTATATTTTGGCCATATTTTGAATAATTTTTAATAAAAAAGGTATATTTTTCAATCTAATGTGGAAGAGTGTGGTGACTGCTTGAAAGCTACACTGTAACTTCTTAAAATAAAAAAATTGTAATAGGTACAATAGTTTTGAGACTAGCTTATTCTATAGCAGCTTCACCATTATTTTTTCAGGCTGCTGCAGCTAACAGAATCTTAGAGGTTGTTTAGTTGGCTAATAAAAACATATAAAATGCAACATAAAAATATATTTAGAATACTTTTGACTTTTTTAATTGAAAATACTATAATGAATAATTTATTTATTTATATTAAAATAAGGTAATGCAAAGTAAAATAGAATTATCGGTGACAATAGTGATAGAGCTTGCCACAATAGAGGTGTTGATAGTGGCCATTAAAGGTAGAGAGGATGACTTTAGAGGTGGTTGACAATGATGATGCCTGGCAGTGACACTATGAGGGGTTGACGACCAAAGAGTCAAGAGGTGGCAAGGGGTGGAAATGAGGACCGTTCAACATCAATGAGTTGCAACAGATGATAGTTAGGTTGGCTAGTTTTTGCATCACACTTAATCATGCTTTTAAAGTTTGTCCAACTTTGATGAATTATAAATACACTTGATTTAAATTAAAGAATTAATTTTAAATACACTTTTATAAATATACTGCATATTAAATGTAACCGATTAAATGACAAATTTTAAAGTCCAAGGTTACATTTACTCTACTCTCAAAATGCAACCGACTAAATAACTCTCTATTTTTTTTAAAAAAATTTCATGCACACAAAAAATTAAGAAAAATAGTTATAAAAATAAATATAAATTTTTTATTTGAAAATATCTAGAGATTAAAAAAAAATCATATATAAGATATCACTCAATTGCACAACACAATATGCATTCTTACATATATGCTTAAGAAAACACCAAGTAAATGTCAACATAACAATTTCTGATTATTTTGGCTTAATTTAAGAGATTTTTCAGCCTAAAGTTTTTTTTTCTTTTCAATGGCATTTTATTTCAACTTTTTTTCATCTATACTTCATAAAACGTTTATTTGCATATGTGCACTCTTAGATTGCATCACTAAACAAGTTTATGGGCTAAGTTTAGTTGAGTGGAACTATGACTATTGCCCTCATTGCTTCATTACTTGCTAATAAACAAAACATATTTAAGAATCATAGATACATACATACACTTGATTAGTTATCTCATTGTCGGGGTGCTTATTCTTTTTTATGCATGCAATTTAGGGTTGAATCAATAGAGTTTTGAAAGTATTGATTACACATCTAATTTATCCTCTTTTTCCATAGTTAGAGTTTTTTCTAAGTAATTGCATCACCAATTTTGTGGCATGTACAATCATGATTATATTAAGATTATTATTTTTTAAGTCTTACTAGCACAAATTACAGTATATATCAGATAATATGATAAATGTTTTAAGGCTATAGTAAAGATACTCCTAAGAAATTTTTAAGGATGTTGATGACCTCCTGAACTTTAAAATTCTCTTGAATAAACTAGATAAAATGATGTTTATAAATTTTTTGTAAAGGATGTTTCACATCTTATATAGAATATTTATCATCATTATAAATAATAAACAATGAAGAATATACCCAACCTTAACTAAATTATGATCAATGGAATGTCACAATTGGGATGACCTAGTTGTAGCCAATTTAACTTGAGATTGATGATAATGAAGCATTCATTGAAGCAATAATATCTTTAATTAGTAATTAAAATATGTTGCATCATAGATCTTGATATTACAAGCACATCATGATTAAACACTTGAAAGGAATAACTTTGAAGATTAACCATCTACAAATTTGAATCATAAGAAATTAATGACATTGTTCTAATTTTTTTGCTTTAGGATTATCACCTCTTTTGAAGAAAAGTATTTTGGTAATGAAATAATTTGCTAATACTTTAAAAAGTTTAAATATAGGTAAAAATTAGACAGTGATCGGTCTAATTCAAATTGATGCACCAAAAAACGGTTAACATGGACACCCTCTAAAATTCTTTTATCAACAAGCCACAATCTAAGGAACCAATAAATCTGCATTGTATAGATTTATAATAAAACACTAAATTTATCTGATCAAGCACTGTTCAACTTAGATTCTAGTAGCATAAGTCATGATCCACTCAATAATAGTTTAAGCATATGAAAAAATACGGCATGAAAGCCATTCAACAATCTAGCATGGGCGAAACTTGCCTACCAACGAGCATTTCATTACTTGCATGAGCATACTCGCTTATTGGATTACATAATATCACCTATTTGCCAATATTAATCTGCTTAGTTGTCAGTCAAATCGCCTAATCTCCAATACATTTACCATTACACATGTTTTTCACTTTCTTAAAGCCAACAAGGCCCCCAAATATAACTTGATGAGCTCCAAACCAATAGATCATGTGAAATCTATCAAAGATTTCATCAAACAAAGAAAAAAAAAAAATATTTATATAATTTGTTTGCTCCATAAAACTTTGTTACTTAAAATCAAAAAGACTTCACTAGTATTGTTTCATAAAAAGTAAAATTATGCTTATTCTCATAATCAAGAATAAATATACAAAGCTAAAAGGAATACAAAAACAAAAAAGGCTAAACATACAAAGCTATCAATGTGAAGGAATACCCACAATATTAATTTGCAACTACCCATCCCTTTCAACTCAACCTAACCCATTACATTAAATAAATTATGGTCCCCAAGCCCGACCCAAATTGATAGATCCTCACTGACCTCACTACTTAAAAAATTAAGTCTGGTTAATCAGATCTAAATTTAGTTATGATGAAAATTTTCTTAAATTTATTTTAAATTAAGAGTTAAATATAGCTAAGAAATCAACCATTATATTATATTTATCTTAAAATAAATTTAAATAGTGTAAGTCGTACACCAATTGGAGGCACATGCAAGTAGCAGTTTTAATGTCAATTATAAACTGGAAATTTTAATTAAGTCGGCAAATTAACAAACTAAGTGCTTCTTAGAAATGCGATTATGGAAATTATAAATGTATTTGGTTTGAGTGAGGCTACTGTTTCCTAATTGATACAACATTTATGTTATGATATATATATTTTCTTGATCAATGGCTTAGATTTAAGATATGTTTGAGATAATTATAGCTTTTTATAAAGTTGACTTTAAAGATGTTGCAGGAAAAAATAATTTTTTGAAAAGCTGGAATGAGTATTGTAAAATTATATTTTTTTGAAAAATTTAAATAATATTTTTTTGACATTCACTATACTCTATTAGTTATGATTTTTAAAAATAGTTTTTTACTGTAAATTTTTTTGAAAAGTAGTTACAAAATTATTATTCAAATATAACTGTGATTATTTTCTGAAAATTAAAGCAATTAAAAGCTGTCTCAAACACTCTTAATATATAAATTATAAGTGTTGCGTGCTAAAACCATCTAGAATAAAAGTTCTAAACTTGTTGAATCCAAAGACACAGATATTTGAAGAATTAATAAGAAAACTCAATTTTTACGTGAAAAAACCTCGAAAAGAGGGAAAAAATCACTCAAAAAATTTTCATATCTTACAAATTTTCCCAATATGGGATTACAATTGTATGAGAAAGCGACAACCCGAAGTCGCACTATATATGGATTAGTTATAACCATTCTTGAGTGGTAGATGATGGTGAGCTGGGGTTAGCCAGGTGATGATGAGCTTAAAATGATTCCTTTGATCATTTGATGTATTTTAAGTATTTGAATGCTCAAATGAAGTTAGAATTATGAGATCTTGCTTGTTAGATCAGGCTCGTGAAATATAAACTCTCCATGTTTAAAAGCTATTTAGGGATTTTGATATCCAAAGTTTCCAATGATATTTTAAGTCTTGATCTGCTAGTTCAACTTAGAATCAACTGCTTGTGACATCAAGATTCTCTTTAATAGTATTTTAAGTGCCATATCAATAAGTTCCCCTTAATTTTGTTGTTAAAATTTAAAATTATCATAAATTTTGAGATCAAATTTTACCTATATTAAATTTATATTTTGGCACAAATTTTAATATATATATATATATATATATATATATATATATATATATATATATATATATATATATATATATATATATATATATATATATATATATGTATATATATATATATATATATATTACTTGTATTTTTAAACAGTGTATATTACACACCACATTCTCTTAGTTAAACAATGATTAAATTCTTTATATAATGGTAAAAAAATATATGAATGTTATTTCATTATATATAATTTGTTTAATCCATTCAAAAAAAAAATTACACATTATATTATACTAGAAATCTTCCTCACGCACATACTTAGTTAAATATGCACAAACGGATTCTCCATACAAGAAAAAATATATAGGAATTTTCACTTATATAATGTGTTAAAATGAATAAATAAATTACCAAAATTAACATATAAAGTTGTTTTAAAAAATTCTTAATATTACTTTCTATTTTTATTCAAGTATCTTAATTTTTAAATAACCTTTTTTAAAATTTAAAAATTTTAATTTTCATTTGAATATAAACTTATACTTGAAGAAATTGCCCACATGCACACCCACTTAACACCACTCGACATCATAAATATACTTGGGAGATGGGATGGTGCCTACTCCCCCATACTCACAAGACTCCATAATTTAAAAAAAAAAACAAAAACAAAATATTAGTTAAAGAATTTGGATCTCAAAATAATTAAAATTATTTTTAAATGAATAAGAAATATTAAAAATTAATGAAAAATTTATATTGCATCTATCTCAAAAATATATCCAACACCTTTTAAGACACTTCCTAAATTGATATAAGTACTTCCTAAATCATTTTTTTTATCAAACATTAGTCCATAAATTACCCACAACACCAAAAACTAAAAGCCACACCTAATCTCTTATGCTTTAGCCCCAAACCTTATCTTTCTTTCTCCTCTTCTACCAATCTACATCTCCCTCTTTCATTCTTTCTCTCTTTCTTCTCCCTAAAAGAAGAAGAAAATATGTACCAGGAAGCCTGAACAAAGTATTCAAGGCAAGGAGTTCTCCTCTCTCTTGTTCTCTAAGGAGAACCTGGAGAGCAACTCCTCCTTAAGATTCTACTACGCTGTCTCCGTCGTCGCCGTTCCCTTCCTATGGGAATCTCAGCCAGGCATGCCGAAGGACACTATAGCCACCGCCGCCATGCCACCACTAACTCCTCCTCCTTCCTTCTACTCCACCTCTAACAGAAAGATATATAGGAGCACAAGATCCCACAAGAGCAAACTCCTTAACCTAAAAAAGCCAGCTTTTTCTTCATCGTCTTCTTCATCATGGTTGTCTTCTAACTCTAACAAGTTGGAGGAGGGAGGAAGGAGGGATTTGCACTCTTTGGGTATTAAGAATATGTTGCTGGAGATTTTCACCTGTGCGAAGTTCAGGTAGAGGATATTAGTATGTGAGGTATGTTATATACATGGTTATTGTGCTTTGTTGGGTGTTATAATGTATGGAATGTTTTATTATAAATATTTTGTAAGTGATAATTTATAGTGATTAAACACTTGTTTTTTTTTTGAGCCATATATGGTTTACTGAAAATTTATATTAATATTAACAATTTAATCATGTAATTGATTCGATCTCTTTAGAATGAATAAATTAATATGAATCCCTTCATTCGAATATAAAATATTTTTGTCCGTGAATGATAATTTATTAAAATTGTATTTCTCACCAGACAAAAGTGATTTTAATGGAAATATTGAAATAATTGGAAAAATATGTAATATAGAGGTAAATATATATATATATATATATATAAAAGTTGGCCAATTATATACATGGCCACCCAAAGTTTGTTTTATGAGCTATTTAAAAAATGTAATTGGATAAGCTCGCCTATATTAAAATAATATTAAGGCGCCAGATTTTTAGTATAGTTTTACATTAAAAAAAAGGACCTTCTTTACTTCAAAATAAAAAAATATATATACTTTACAAAGTAACGACAACTTTGATTCATAAATCATTAATTGTATTAAGAAATAGAACTTTAATACGTTGAATTAATATTTGTATATTAATTATCTCTAAACTCTTGTTTAAACTATATGTTTGCTTTTCCTTATTGCAAACTAATCTTCCTTACAACCTACACAATCAAACTTAATCATCTACAAATATTATAAAATTCTTTAATTCAAGTGATTAGCTATAAATTAACCATTATTTAAATAAACGACTTCCTAATCCAAGCAAAGCTTGGATGCCTGTTTGCGTAGTCATGTTGTTTAAGCAGCTTTATGTGCGGAAAATGCTAAATTAAAAAGAAAGAACTCAAGCAATCCTTCGTTAATTCTGATGACATAGTAATCTTCTCAACTTAGGATGTAAATTCACACATAATTAGTGATAGTGTACCAATCATTGGTACATGAAAATCTTGATAAAATATTTTGAGAAGTCGAGATCAGCGAAATATCATTGAAATTTTGGGACTCGATTAAATCTCAACGATCTCAAATATGGGTGTTTATAGTCGAATCGGCGTCTCGAGCGGATCTAACAAGATCTCGTAATTCGACGTTTTAAAATCATCAATGGTCGAATCATCCAGAAATCGAATCATGAGTGGTCGAGATCATGAATTTACAGAATCTCCTCCCATAAATACCATTCACCGTGAGAGGGCCAGAGTGAAAAAATGACAGTGAAGAAGAAGAGGTGACAGTGAAAGAAGAAGAGGCTGAGGAAGAAGAGGATCCAGGAAGAAGAAAGAATCCAGTAAGAAAAGTCCACAAGGAAGTAAGGAAGAGTTGGAAGAAGGAAGAGTCAAGCGAGGAAGAAGAGGAGAAGCCAAGAGGAGGAAGAGAGCTCAAGCTAAGATCCTTCAAGATCGCACCAAACAGATCGCACTCATCGCCATCAACCTATCACCGTCTCATCATTAATTGTCTCATCAAGTTCGCATCTCCAAATCATTATTCTTACATCGTTGTTAGGTTATTTCTATCATGCTTGTAATCTATTATCAAGACTTTGTACCCAGATATAGTGGAATCTTGTATGGTTTCCTCTTTGAGGTTTCCGTTAAATTGAGTATCTCGCATTTCTTTAATTCACAGTGTCTTTGATAATTAAAACTTTAAATCTCTTTGGTTTTCTAACAACAATTAGAAAGTGATATCAGTGTACTGCATTGAAGAAGTTATAACATGAAAATACATAAAAAAAACTTTGGAACTATTCTGAAAATAGTTTCACAAAGTTTTCATTCTGAATTACAGAAGAAGATATCAGTATAGTATGATCATTTCCCACAATGGTGTTGAAAGGAATCGAGAGCCGCTGAATCGCTGGTGTTTTACGGCAGTTATGGTGGTCCCTTTTTAAAAAGAAGAGAAAGGATCTAGCAAATTTGAGTCGTTCTTCTCTTAGAAAGAGAGAAAATAGGAAACCTAAAAGAGATGTAGGTTAAATCCAAGAATTCCAAGGATGAATAGTTGGATAGCCCAAGTGGCAGTCAGAGTTGTAGTATTCTTCACAATTTGAGGATTTAATTCTCTATGGTTTCATTTTTTGTTCCTTCTAGGAGATGGTTTGCCTTGATAACTCTTCTCCACCACCTCCGAAGGTAGATGGGTTTAACCAACTTCAATGGCCTTAAATAACTTAATGTACTACTTCTTCATTGGTTTTAAGTCGTGCAATCTTCACTTCCACACTAAAGGATGCTCCTACCATGCAAAGTTGCCTCCTCAACCTTTTTTTGTTGCCTTGTGTTGCTTTCTGCTTAACCCACCTTCACCTTTTAGAGAAGATAGATCCAACTATTTTTAATAGACTCCATGACCTTTTTATGGTACCTCACCAACATCTTTAGGTTGTATAACCTTTATCTTTTCAGACTAGTTGGCAATCTTTAATAGCTACCCAGACCTTTTAGTGCCTTCTCACCCATCACCCCAAGGTCATGCCAATTTCACTTATAAAAGGAGAATCATTTTTATCCATGATTAGTAGACTCCATAAGTTTTTTTAGGTGGCCACATCATAGCCTTTAAGTCATGCCATCTTCACCTCAAAAAAATATATTCATCAAACTTTTTCATTGGCCTTCACAATCATAATGCCTTGCCTTGCTATTCCTTTCAGGTTGTATTGTTTTCATCTCTATAAGATGAGTAACAAATGATGTTTGTAATGCCCACTCTGACCTTCTTGTGTTTTATTATCACTGACTTTAGGTTGTGCCATCTTTACTTCACGCAGAAAAGATATGCAACCATCTTGAATGGCATCTATAACCTTCTTGCTTTGTCTTTTCTGCTTTCTTCAAGTTACGACATCTCAACCTTGAAAAAGAAGATGGTTTTGATCAGTTGAACCAAATTCATTATTTTCTTACTTTGCCCGGCTTGTCTTCCTTCACCTCTAAGATGATAACCACCATGACCATCTATAAAGATATCCTCAGCTTTTTAGCATCTCCCCATCACCCCTCATTTGGTTACGTTGCCTTCATTTCATAATGAAGAATTGTCCATGTATCTAGCTTTATTACACTACGAACACCAAAGATATTAATAATATTCTAATTTAAATTGGTTTATATTGACATCTTCTTGAGTTTAGGATGAGCGTGCCTTTATTATTTAGATTTATTATTAGTTGAAGCTATCTAAACTGGGTTAAATTTTGAGAATTTGGGGTCTTCCACATACAGAATTCATGCATCGCTTGTCATCTTTTCCTCATTAAGAATGGAGAATGACTAAATATTAATTATATTATTATGATTATTTTTTAACTATATATATATATATATATATATATATATACAAATTATCATTTCGAAAAAAAAATATATTTTCGGGCAACTTTGATTACTGACATAATATCAGAAAAATCATTTGGCTAAACAAAAATTTTGATGCAATCTTTGGATTGAAAATTTTAGAAATAAAATATAGGAAATTTCAAACTGTAATTTAGCAAATTTAGAATTGAATTTAATATCTTAAAGATAAACCTAACAACATTAAAAATGATTCGATCTGAATTCAAATAAGTCCAATTCAGACATTTTAAGCATTGTTAGAAACTTAATGATGTTAATTAAAAGAGCAAAATATATCTAATTTTTACATGCTTACAGTCAAAATAAACAACTCATTAAGAAGTATATTATTAAAAGAATAAAAATGAATTGTTGGATAGTAAATTTTGGGACTATAGCTACAATTATCATAATTTCTCTCAACAAAATTATAAGTAGATCTAATTCTCCATGTGAAAAGAGAAATATGAAGAAATCTAAAGTTAACACTAACGATCACCGCCATCACTCGACTAGCACCATCCGATTGTCTTTGTGCGATCTCATCATCATTCGATCGTCATCATTTAACTATTATAATAATCTTCATCACCCCTTTGCTATGGTATATTACCATCACTTGATTGCAGTTGACTAACTACTATCACCCTCTTCCATATATCTTTAATATTCTTAGATGCATTCATAGTAAGCCAAGTTTGTGATCTGTACTTTATAACATCATTCTTTTGATTCAATATAGTGAATCATTTCATCTGGCTAAACCTATATTATTTTTTGAGGGACTTAATAAGAGAGAGAGAGAGAGAGAGAGAGAGAGAGAGAGTGTTAACTACTCAAGTATACAAATATTCCATTCTTTAATTTATGGTGGACTTAATATAATGGTTAAGGGTTAGGAAATTAGGTCCCATGATATTATTAATGATAAAGTCATAAAATTCTGACAACACATTAATCAATAAGGTCCTCATGAAATAATGATAAGGCTCACGTACTTAATATGCATGCTGAGACTGGGCCTGTAGGTTTATGTAGGGTTTGCTCAAAGGAATCTAGCAAGACGGCACAAAGTAAATAAATTAAATTCACCTAGTCATCAATGCAACATTAATGGAATGACTTGAAGAGATAAACAATTAAAGGCGAATAAAACTATTTAAGCCAAGGAAAAAAATATATTTTATATGTCACACAGGTTTGAAATTGGCTAACATTATTTATATAAGGGATACATAGATTACAAATATATATATATATATATATATATATATATATATATATATATATATATATATATATATATATATATATATATATATATATATATATATATATATATATATATTGCAATAAATAAATTAGGACGTGTAGAATGGTTATAGATTTTAGTCTAGCCACATCTTAATCCCCATTCTTCCATTATAAAGTAATAATCATGCAATGATCATGATAATAATAATAATAATAATAATAATTGATATGCCACTGAAAATTCTACTAGTCGAAGCACAAATCTTGATGTTGAAAGTAAACTAATCAAGTTGGCGGTGATCGGCGCTTAAAATGCGAAAACTTTGGGATATCGAAATCCCTAAATAGCCCTCAAACATGGAGTGTTTATAGTCATATTGAGCGTCTCGATGAGCCGGATCTAACAAGCCTAAGATCTCACAATTCCGACTTCATTTGAGCATTCAAATATTTAAAATACATCAAATGATCAAATGAATCATTTTGAGCCATCTGATGAAGTGGAGTGGTTGGTTTTGCATGTATTCTGAGACTCACCTCAATCTATAAATAACTCATTCCTCATATGGGGACGAAAGAGAGAGAGCTCTAAAGCGAAGATCCTCCAATGTCGTGCCACCCTATCGTGCCACCACTCGATGGTCATTAACCACTGGCCGTTGATCGCCGGCGTCCGATCTCGTCAATCTCGTGTCTCCATCATGGCGACCTTCATCATCAATTGATGTCCCTCACATTCATCATCATGTACCCAGCTATTACTACGAGCGACTACATAGTTGTTGTTCCCTTCTCATATAATTCGTAATCCCTGTTATCGGGAAAATATTGTACTCACGAAATAGATATATAGTGGAAGATTTTTTCTTTGGGCTAGGCCGTGTTTTCCCCATTTGGAGGTTTTTACATAAAATTTACGGAGTTTTCTTGTTCTTTAAATACTGTGTGTGTCTTTGGATTTTATAACAAGGCTAAAGTAAACTTTCTCTCTTGGTTTTCTAGCATGCAGTTTAGCCATCGTGGGAAGAGAACCCTTCAATCACAATTCATGAACACCCTCATTATGGCCAATAGAGCGCTCGTAACAGAAGCCTCAGCTCTAACTCAGTCACTCTCAGAAACAATCCTTGAACGAGGATGCCAAGCTTCTGCATCACTCCCCCCTGATAGGCATGACCCTGCTGGTAAAGGTGCGATAGGAATCTCTTTAGAAGATTGTGTCTGCCGAATGGAAGAGTCTCAAAATGAGATGATCCGACTTTTGAGGAACCAGCCCTTACCACGGCAAACACATCTCCCCAAGATGCGATCGTTACGGTGGGAGGTCAAAATGCTAATCTCTTGACGAAGTTCCTCCGTAGAGGCGGTGATCTTGATCTCCTTGCTTGCTAGTTACACTCATCCATCACATGCATTTCAGCTAATTCCTAATTATTCTTTGGTAGCTTGACACATTCTGTCCTGACCCCCTCGTCATGTTACTCGTGCGATTATGGCGCTTAATGCAAGCAATTTCACCTTCAAGGCAATCATCTTCCCTCCTTGACTATGAGGAATCCTCACCTTTAGTTGAAGCTATTCTTGACATCCATTCCGTGGGTTTCAAGCTTAGAGCATTGATTCTATGATGGGCGGCCGACCATGAACACATTGACCATTACAAGACTATCATGCATATCCGAGCTCACACATTGCTTTGTCGAGGTCTTTCAGTTACCCTCGAGGGCAAGCTGCATTTGGTTCTACTACTCCCGAGGATCCATCCATACCTTTGTGAACTCGCCAAGATTTTTTTAGGAGCAGTTCATTGCAAGAGGATCATTAAAGATTCATCCCATCTCTCGCCATTGCCATAATGAGGGTGAATCACTTAAGGAATACTTTCAAGGTTCTCCTTAGAAGCTTCGCCAAATACAGGTAGACCACATTAAGAGGAGTTTTCCTTGGAGGACTTCAGAGGACCTTTACTCATCATTAATGAGACACGTTCATATATCCGACTTAGTTCATCGTGTGGAAGCACAAATCTCTGATGAGGCTATTAATGCCCATAAAATTTGAACAATCTGGAAAGCGTAAGAGTGCCCGAGAATCTGGATTGTCCCATCAAAAGAAGCAATAATGCAACCGTGATCTCCCTCCACGGCCCCCATATCAATGATATGAACCATGACTAAAAAAGGAACTAGACACATCGTGTCAACCTCGATGGCTATTCGAGATGAGAAAACATCAAGTGGCTCATCAGAAACCAAATTCGAAATAGCAATATTATCACTTCCATCGTCGTGGACATACTGAGGCATGCAATCAAAGAAGAAATGAGAGGCTCATTCAACAAGGATATCATGTCGATTTGTGAAGAATCAATGAATCAAACAAACATACTTCAGGGGAACGGCCAGGGCGATCATCAAAAATAATAAAATAATCATCAAACAATTGGGAAATTGAAACAATGAGGAGGACAATACTATCTAATCAAGTTCTCATTACCACCCACATGAAGAGCAGTTAAAGAAGTCTCATGATCATTCCATCACTTTTGTATTCGGACTTAGAAGAGTCCATGTTCCTCATCAAGATCCACTTGTCATCTTGAGGGGATGGTGACCCATGCAATAATGTTAAGAGAATTTTGATTGACAATGGGAGTTACGGTGATGTCTTGTTTTTACTCCACATTTCTTAGCATGGGCACGGTTGAGAAAAAACTCCAACCCTTCGGGACCATTATCACGGGTTTGATGTCCAGTAGAGGACAATCACCCTTCTATTGTCCTGGTGAATTTTAGTGACTCATTAATCAATTCATGGCGGTCAAGTTAGATTGACACTGCTTATCTTTGGAAGGCCCCTCCAATCAATCACTTCAGCAAGATCTCATCTCAAGATGAAATTTCAACCCCGTAAAAGTTGGGGTGGTCGTGGAAATCAATAGATAACAATCATGCTACCTCGTACAGCTCAACCATGCCTTTCACCTTCGATCAAAGATTTTAATTTTGAGATGAAGGAGTACCCCTAAAGCTTCCTCAAAGACTTGCTCTCTGCATTATTAGATGACCAACCATTACGAAGCAAGTTGGATCTGCTCTCGAACAAAGAAAAAATACATAATTTCGCTAAATCAAGACATCTTCGCTGGAGTCCGACGGACATCGGGTCGAATATGATCATGCACTCCTTAAGATCCCATTTAAAACCGATCATCCGAGGAAGTGAAGCACGATCGCCTCAAACCTGGTCGGTCCGCAAGGCAACGCCTTTCGAGAGAAAATGAGCTCACCAGTATGAACTCATCGCTGATCGCCCAACCCGGTCGGTCCGACAAAGGCATTTAACGCCTTTCGAGGGAAATTGAGTCCTCAGTATGACTACGCTTGATCGCCTCAACGACCCTCACCCAAGAAGAAGAAATATTAGAGATGGAGAAGTGTGCCTGCCTGGCCTTAGGTTTTATAAACCTATAAAATCAAAATATCAAAACCATGCCTTGTCGTGTGCTCCACACGCCCAACCGCCTCAGCGTCCAGCCGACACGAATGGAAGCGGCGCTGATGCATGGCTCGGGCGCCAGAACCAGCATTGTAGCCATGAAAGGGCCATAAGTTCCTGTGATGGTCCAGAATCTAAATCGCCGCACGTATCCGCATACATCCGCTGCCCCTCGCACTGATCATAACCTTGTCGGATAAGGATGTCTCAAAATGTATGGTTAATGGACCCACAAATTTCATTGAAGAATTTGCTATTTTCAAGTATGGTATATATTTTTTGGATGATTGAGATAATATCACCCAAAAATAGGGCAACGATATGACAAAAAATTCTAAAAGACGAATCTTGGTGTTGAAAGTAAACTAACCGTTGAAACCGGTCGAGATCAAGCACTTAAAATGTCAGGGAAACTTTGGGATATCAGTTAAATCCCTAAATAGCCATCAAACATGGAGTGTCTATAGTCAAATCGAGCGCCTCGACGAGTCGGATCTAATAAGCCCAAGATCTCACAATTCCGACTTCATTTGAGCATTCAAATACTTAAAATACATCAAATGATCAAAAGAATTATTTTGAGTCGTCTGATGAAGTGGAGTGGTTTGATTTTGTATTTATAGACGCCACTCTCATTTATAAATATCCTCATTCCTCATGAGGGATCAGCAAGAGAGGAGAGAGCTCTAAAGAAGATCCTCCAAGCACAATCGTGTTACCACTCACCGTCAACCACTGCCGCCGCTGGCCGCCGCCAGCGATCCGCCGCCAAATCTCTCTATTCCATCATGACGACCTTCATCGTTAGATGTCGAGCTCACCATCATCTACTACCACTAGAATTTTACCACCTAAATGTGACTACATAGTTGTTGTTCCATTCTCATATACACTAATCCCGTTTCGGAAAAAATTAGTACTCTGACATAGTGGAAGATTTTCTTTGAGTGATTTTTCCTCTATTTTGAGATTTTTTCAAGTAAAATTTATGGAGTTTTCTTGTTTCACTCTTTAAATACCTCTGTGTTTGGATTTTATAACAAGGTTAAGGCGTAAACTTTCACTCTATCACAACCGATTTTCTAGCATGCAACAATAATAATAAATATCGAGTATGGTAATATTTACATGTCTTACAATATTACAAGTATAAAAAAATATCAGATATCACCCTTTTAATTAATTTAATAGAATACAATAATCAAATGATTAAATATTTATCTCTATTCAAGTTTAATAATAAATAAAAAAGCATGCCTGACTTTAATAATCTAGTGCTTTGTTTTTTTCTTTTATTTAAATTCTGCTAGCTCCCTTTAGTCTTCTATTTAAATTTTATTTATTTTTGCTCCACTGTTCTTTCCTTTGGTCTACATTGCTTCTTCGTCAAAACTATTTCATGAAAAAAAAAAAAAATTCAAACATAGACTGATGAGCTGTTTAATTGAGCCATCTGCTTGAATACTATATACTTACCTGTAAAACTCAGGCACAGTAAGCATAAATATTTTGTTCATAATTTAAGAAGCTTATAAATCAACATTTTAGGAAATTAAAGGATAACAAGAAGGGCCACAAGCAATTAATCAATGCAAAATATTTAACGAATGATGATTGACTAATTGCCTTGTCCGATGAGAGAAAATAAAAAGAATATCAATCATAGAGTAAGAAAAATATAACTGAGATAGCGTATATATATAGTTCTTTCTAGATGATTGATTAATACAACAACAACCTTTCAGCAGAATTAAATGCATGAATATACTATAGAACAATATTATAGTCAAAAGATACCATACTATAATAATCATATCAAGTAATCTAGAGCATTATTGATAGGGGTGTGCGTTTGGTTGATTTGGATGGATTGGATGATAAATTTTTAAAATCAATTGATTTTGGATTCCTAAAAATATTGAACCAAACCGATCAAATAAAATGAAAAACCAAATAAACCGAATAATAATTTAGTTAGGTTATTTTGGTTTGGTTTTGGATAAACCGAAGTTAGCATTTAAAAATTATTTGCATAATATTTTATTGTATAATGAAAGTAATAGTTTACATTTATAATTACTACATTTAATATATAAATTAATAATATCGTATATCATATAATTAGTTTGGTTTATGTAGTTCCATCCAAAATTTTATTTAACAAACCGATCCAAAAACCAAAGTTTTCATTAATTAAAACCAAAATCCAAATTACTAAGTTCAAAACCGAACCAAATTACTCAAAAACTTTGATTCGATTTGGTTTTTTGGTTAAAACTAAATAATGCACACCCCTAATTATTGGTAACTCCTCATCTTTAAGTACTCGATTAAGGTCAATAATTTTTTATGGTTGTTATAATCATACTTTTATTCTTGACAACATCATGTTGACCTCCACATGTGTCATAAGTTGAGTCAAGCCCACAAGTCAAACGGACTTGAGTAAACGGGGCTCAAAATGCACCGACGCCACCAAAATGGTCAAATGATCTCGATGAACGGACTTCACCGTAACGTTCAAAACATCAAATTGATCAAAAATATAAATATTGCACAATCTAACGATCAACCGATCAAGCGATCGAGCTATCAATGTGTCAACGCACATATGAGTCGTGAGCGCGAGTCCAAACGACATCGTTCAAAATTGATGTTGTTATAAAATATCAAAACGCCAAATGAGTCATGCTCAATTTGGATGAGTCTACGCAAATGTCGAATGAATGGAAGTGACAGCACAAATCGAGGATGAAATACACGTGACGTCACCAAAATTAACTCAAATGACCTCCGTTCTACGAACGAACTTTGCCATCGCGTTCAAATCGTCGAAATTGATTAGAATGTAAATATTGCAAAATTTGATGATCAACTAATCAAGCGATTGAGTCGCCAACGCTCGCATTACATATAAGGTCGAGGTGCCAACGCAAACCAAATGACATTCGTTCATAAAATTGATTGCATCATTGGTTTCGAAATGCCAAAATCTATCAAGTAAGAACGTTCTCACTTAATTTGGACAAATCTGCATGAATGTTGAGCGGTTGAAAACGGCGACACGCATTTTGAGTTGAAATTAACTCAATTTGAGACTCAACCAAACTTCTTCGAAACCACGCCGTGCGTTGAACATCAAAAAAAGATTGATATATATATATATATATATATATATATATATATATATATATATATATATATATATATATATATATATATATATATATATATATATATATATATATGTGATTTATCAACATAAAATTTATATTAAAGTCTATTAATCAATTTAAAAATCTATTTAAAATCCATAATATAATCCTAATACCCTAAATCCACTCTAATAAACCCGACCTGCCCTATTCCTCAACCGTACGACTGGTTCTCCTTCACGCGAATGACTCAAACCCTCGGCTTTCCCATCTTCACACATGCTCCACGGCTCGAATCTCTCATTCGTCTCCTTTGTGTGCACGATCTCCCCCATTCGAACACTCGGATCTCCCTCTTCCACGCAACCGTTCGAGCGCCACCTTGATCTGAACTGCAAGAAACGGCTACTAGGGCTCCTTAAGGAAGAACCACAAGCAAGGAGGCCAATTTTTTTCCTCTTCGATTCCTCTCCCTCCAAAAAATCGAAAAAAAGGTAAACCATCTTCCTCTTCCCTTTCTTCTTCTTCCTTCTCCATTTTATCTCTTCCCACATTTACAAAATCAAGAATTTAAGATAACATGATGGAGAAATGAGATTTATGTTTTTGTATGATTTTAAGTTCTCATTTCTTCTATTGATGGAATTTAATATAATCCTGCTCAGATCATGTTACTGCTCCTTAATGTGTGAAATAGGAGAGGAAGCTTGGTTGTTCCTTCTTTCTCTGTAATGATTTATCGTCATTTGTTCTTTAATATCATTCATTTGGCTTTAAAGATACCAAATCAATAGGAAATGCATATAGGCTTTCAATGATCACAATAATGTTTGTCACAACCTGCCTTATGTTCCTCATCATCACCACTATGTGGAACCAAAACACTCTCTTTGCTACTCTCTTCACTCCTGAGTTGGAGTACTTGTCCCTTGCCTTATTATGTTCCCATATGGAGGCTGGCTTCCTCTTGTCTTCTCCATGATCATTCTATTTGTTATGGCTATCTGGCATTCTAGTACATCAAGGAAACTATCTTATGAGCTACAAAATAAAGTGCATTTTGACAGCATTCTCAACTTCAGTGCTGGCCTTGGTCTTGTTCGTGTTCCTGGTGTTGGTTTTGTCTTCTCAACCATCCTAAATGCCATTCCTCTAGTGTTTTCTCACTTCATCACCAACTTCCCTGCCTTCCATTGTATTGTAATCTTTGTAAGCATGAAGACAATGGCCCTCTCTTTCTTCCCTTGCAAACAATGGAAATCGAGAAGCAACATCATCATTAGGCAGGTTCTTCTCTAGGTTTTCGACATTTCCTCTACCCCTGCAGCCAAACAAACCCTCTCGCTTCCCTTGCAAATGACGGAACCGAGAAGCAAACACAAAGTTCTTCTAGATTTTCACGCTTTCCACTACCCATGTAGCCAAACAACCCCTATTTCATCCCTTGCAAATGATGAAAACTGAGAAGCAACACCGCATTAGGCGAGTTATTCTTTAGGTTTCCGGCGTTTCTACTACCCCTGCAGCCAAACAACCCCTCTTTCTTCTCTTGCAAATGACGAAACCGAGAAGCAATACTGTCATTAGGTGGATTCTTTTCTTGGTTTCCAGCATATCCAACCCCGTCTCTTTGATCATTGCAATGTGTAGAAAAATGAGTCAGAACATATGGGATCAATGTTTGATATGGATATATATGCTTGTGTTTCTTCACAGATTTGAAGGCCTTGTCATGCTCATTGGCACGTGAGAAAAATCAAAATGATTAAAGACAGCTCGCTATACTCATTAGCGCATCGAGTAAGCCAACATCTTGAGCTCCCTAGCCTAAATGTTGCCAAAAATTTCACAAAATTCTAGACTTAGAAAAAAAAAAGAGAAAAAAAAAATTAATTTATATATTACATTGTATTTCTCTTTATGCAGGTTTCAAGACCTAGCTAATGCCCCATAGGGCATAGCGGGTGAGAGAAGACGGCGTGGTGTCGCAAGACACCACTCGCTATGCTCATTAGAGCATACCGAGAAAGCCAAAACACTCGATGCAGCTTACGCTGGATGACGCCGGAGAAAATTTCACACAAATCTTGACTTAGAAAAAATTGAAAAATAAAAAGAACTGGCTTAAGATTATTAGGCAAGGAAATTTAAAGCTAAATTTAAATTAAAAACAACAAACACTGAATCAAAGGAAGCGCTTAAAGGAACTTTGAAAGAATAAAATACTTACTTCGAATGTAATCAGGTCCTTCTCCCATTTCAAACTCCAAAGCACCATAAGCGAACTATATGAAATGGAAGTCCCTCTATTATCTCTATTTATAAAAATGGAAAGAAGCAATGCGGGACCCATCTATGTTTAAATCAAATATGACAGTGAGATTAGATGGGTAATTATCACAAGTAAAAATTGTATGTGACAATAATTTTCTCTACAGGTATAACTTTTCATGGCTTAAATTGAAGCAGAACAACAAACGTAAATTCTCTGATAAAGTGAGTTTGCATTCTTGTAAATTCCTTAAAGTTAAATAAGCTATATTTGAAATTTTGAGAGACTAATCCTAAACTCATAATAGATTTGCAATAAACTTAAAGTCTAATTTTCAAATAAACATGGAGCTTGATGTAGAGTTAATGATGAATCTAAATTGGGTTTAATAACTCTTATATGAATATGGAGATGATTATAATGCTGGCGAATAAGCATGAGTAGGGCTAAAATAATAAATACTGAAATTGATATAACTTCTTAAAAGTGGTTTAAATTGAATATAATCAAGTTAGGAGAATTGAAAATTCAACAAGTAAACTAAATGCAAGTAATGTTTTAAACTATGATCTAAATCAAAACGTTGTCTATGCCACCACATTCGCAACACATTGTACAAGTGAATATAAGGCGTTAATTAAGCCATTCTTAAAATACACCCGCATGGGCCCCGACACTATGTTGAATTTTTGGATTCAAGTGTCTGAGGATATTGCGCGGGTTGCTTCTTGGTTTAGTCTTAGGACTAGGTCCTCGTTAACAAAACTTAAAAATCTATTATAAGAATTTCAACTTAGTAAAATATATGAGAAGCTAATTCTGTCATGTGATAGTAGATCTGATCCTCCGTTAGGAGCTAAACAGAGTTGACAAGATCTAAAGCTCAAATATATTCAAGTTAATCAATTAACTATCCCGATGATGACTGTGTTGAATGGTGATTTCAACCAGAGGGGATATTTCCATCAAAATATGATTTTATTTTTGTGGGCTCCGAAAATTCGCCACCGACCTCTTGACAATTTTGAATATGAATTGAAGAGAGTATAATTTAAAGGTGTCGAGTAATTTTCAGAAGGTAGATGGAATAGTAGATAAGACACTACCCAAGATTTCATCCTCATTTGGAGAGGACTTGGGACTTCCTGGTTTCCTAAAGCAAGTTTATTAATTCCCCTCCCAATAAGTGAGAGAGAACTTTTGATTAAGGCTAGTCGTTAGATTGCTTAATGCGTAGCTTATAGTAGCAACATATGGAGTTTAAAAATTTAGATTATGAAATTCATCATTTCAGCTTAAACCAGATGGTTGGGGGAATGATGACGTGCTCGATCTAGATCTCATGGTTCCGTCATCCCGAAATCGCGGTCCGTAGTCTACTTAGTTAGAGGAGGTAGTCGACCCAACGTGATAGAAGGATCCTCATCAGTAACACATGGATTACACCATCTAAAAAATCTTGTAGACCTGGGGTGGTGTTTGTCTAAGGAGATAGTCTTAAGTCTACCTTAGCTGACAGAGGTTGTTTGCCCTATCAAGTATACCCTATGATTCACAATTGAAAGGACAGAGCCATTGGAGAGCATAGGGGCTACGACCATGATCATAATATAATGGAGCCGGACTGGCCAAACCACCCGATCAGAGGACTGGGAGCCTATCGCCGCCACGCAGCCGAGGGACCATGATCACGCCACATCGATAGATTGATGAGAGTGAACATAGCAGAACACTTAATTTGACATTGGCTCCTTTGTGAGCTAGAGTTTTTTTAATTTGTCACCTCTGATAAATAGTTACGGAAGGTGGATAGATTGAGTTTGATTTAAGTTTTTTAATGATAGCATTTCATTTAAGCACTTTCAGATTGCTACTTAATTTGATTTAAAAAAATTGATTAATTTGAATATGTTTAAGAGCTTTAGATCACAACTCTTAGCTAATAGAAGATTAAATCTACTATCACCTAACAATCGCCGATATTTTACTAATTTGAAACTCTTGTTTTAAGTTTTGTTAACCCGCACTCTAAGACTAAACCGAAGTAAACCCATGATGGACACTTGAATTTAAGCATTTAGAAGTGTCGTGCCCATGTAGTGTATAATAATTTTAGGTAATTTTATGTTTGAATTATGAGATTGATTTCAGATTTTCATTTTTTTTTTATTTCAATTTAGTCTGCGTAGCCTTTTTAGACATTAAAATTTGCACTTGAAATCTCTATGTCCGAGCATATACAGGTGTTTATAGCTTAGACAATTTCACATAATTAGTGATTTTATTGATTTTTAAAATCATAATTAGAATGAAATTCCTTGATTTTTGATTAAATGAATCCCTATGATTTTTGTAGATTTTGGTTTAGTATCTTATCTTGCACAAAAGAGTGCATCCAAATGACAAGAATGTATTTTGAAATTATAAATTCAAAAGATAGTTTAATTTATTATTTTAAAAGAAGATTTACCCTTTAGAGTGACTTTCATTTTCTCCATCTTTTTTATTTTACTTTTGTGTTTATTGTATATTATTTTCCATCCCCCTTTAATTATTTGGAGTTTTTAATTTGAATTTTAGCTTTAGATATCCTTACTTAACATTCTTAAGTTGATTCATTTTATTATCCCATTTTTTTAAGTCAAAAGATTTGACATAATTTTATGCCCTCAAGATCATCCCTGAGTGTGCATCGGGTGTTTTTTACTGACACCCTCTGAATGTAATGAGTGGTGTCGACACCATAATCATTTTCATCTCATGCCTCGAAACAGACATAAAGCCTTCAAACTTGAAAGAAGATAAATGCAATATATATGCATTCTCCCCTTTTTTTTCTGAGTTTAGAAATTAGACAAAATTTCAGCAACATTTTTTCTATGGGGAGTGATCAAAATTTGCTTACTCGATACGCCTTCGAAGATGTGTTTTATGACACCACAAAGTTTTTCATCTCGCCGCACTCTTTGAGCACAACGAGGCCTTTAAACGCAAAAAATACAAGCATGTATATATATATATATCCATATTCAGATCAACATCGACTCATTTTTCAACGCACGAATGCTGACAAGAACAAAGGTTTAATCGAATATAATGCAACGACACGCTAAAATCGAAAAGAAGAATGACGATGTCTTCCCGAGTGGAAAAATTGAGAGCGACAAACCGAAAGAAGATTTTCCCATCGACGATATTTCCTTTCAGCAAAAAATGGACGGTTATGCAAAGAACGTAATGGAACGAAAGAAGATTCCCATCGACGACGTTCCCGGACGAAAGAAAAATTGATGGCGCAGGGGCAGGCTGTAGGAAGAATGGGAAGGGTCGGCATGCTGTATGAAGCAAGCTGGCGGGCTGGACGGGTTGGGAACGGGCTCGGAGGCACGGGCCGTGGGTCATGGGATGGCTGCAAATGCGGGAAGTTTTGGCTGCGGGTCGGATGCAGCAGCGAAGGGCGAGCGGTCATGAGCGGGTCAGAGCGGGACGCGCTACAAAGAGTCAGGGAAGGTTTGCTAGCTGCGGGATGGCATCAGAGAAGATCGGCATGAGGAGGATGTGCCGCAGAGGTCGCGTGGAGCAGTGGCGCGTGCGGGATGGAGCGGAGCGAGCGGAATGGCGCTTGCGGCAGAATGGGATGCGTGGTTGCGCGGTTTTGCGTCAGCAGGACGGCGCTTGCGGAATGGGCCGCGGTGGACGGAGGTGAGACGCGAGGTTTTGCGCGGAACAGTGAAAATCGAGAAGGGAGAATGACGAAAATTACATGTGCAGTGTGGGAATCAAGAAAGAGAGGATGAGTCATTTTTTTTGAACCAGAAAAAAATGAGGGGGAGCAGATTTTTTTTCAGTTAGGGGAAACACAAATAAAAGAGGCGGAAATGGTTAAATTTAGGTTTATTTAATTTTTTTAAGCAATTAATCACTGTGAAAATGAATTTTATGCTGATAAAATTATATAGTTAATATATATATATATATATATATATATATATATATATATATATATATATATATATATATATATATATATATATATATCAATCTTGTTCTTTCCGATGTTCCAACTTAACAACGCGATCCATTTCACGGACCTATAGTTGAAGTCAAGAATCGATCAATTTCATTCAAAATACGATCGCCGCTTTCGACCTCGATTTTCACACATACCATCAATTGAAAATAGTTATTTGATAAATTTTGACATTTTGAAGTCAATGATGCAATCAATTTTACAAATGGAGGTCGTTTGATCCTCATCAATGCCTCTTGACCTCGATATGCGTGCAAGCATGTTGACAGACTCGAGCGCTTGAATAGTTGATCCTCAAGTTGTGTAATATTTATATATTGACTAATTTTGATGCTCAACACGGCGAAAGTTCGCTCATCGACGGAGTTTGTTCAACCATTTTGAGACGCCCAGGTATTTCAGATTTGTGCACCAATCCGCCGATTATTCGACATTTGCGCAGACTCGTCTGAATTAAGCGTGAATAGTCTCATTTGATAGTTTTTGATGTTTTAGAACTAATGGAATAATCAATTTCATGAACAGAGTGGTTCGATCATCATCACAGCTTTCTGACTCTAATATGTGCATCGACACATTGATAGCTTGAGCGCTTAATCAATTGCTCGTTAGATTTTACAATATTTATATTTTGATCAATTTCGACGTTCTAAACGTAACGATGAAGTCCGTTCACCAATCGGAGGTCGTTTACCATTTTCAGTGACGTCCAGTGCATTTTGAGCCCCGATTTACGTGCTGTCACCTTCAAAGTCCATGAAATTAAACCTGTGGACTTGACTTGACTTATGACACATATGTGTAGGTTAACAAATGCCTCCTCAACAAATGTCATTCATGCATGAAGTGAGTCATGTTTGTTTAAAAGGTTGACCTGATCATAAACTTGGATCATTTCATTTGCAATACTGAGCTTTGAGGATTTCATTAGTATGCTGCCTTATTCAGGACATGCTAAATGACGGGCTTGACTGATTTGTCAGAATAAATTTATCGAATTGATAAGAATTCTTACACCATATACTATCCGCTTCAATGACTTTGATGAAGATCTTTTTCTTTTATTTCATTACAGATTTGAGTTTCCTCTAACCACTAGGTTCGTGCTTGGTTGAGTTTGATGGAGGAATTGGTCTGCTTGTTTTGATGAATGATTCCATTGGGGAATCAATTTATCCGTGCTTGGTCAGATTTGAAATTCCTTTTGTCCTAGCTTTAAGCTTGACGGATTTGATGAAGGACTGACCTAATTTGTCCCTATTGACTTGTCGAAGTGTATGCACTCCATGAACCTCTTTGCTTTTGACGATTCGCTGAAGGGTACATAGATGACCCAATCTTCCGCCTTATAGGTCAATATTGAGTTATTAGTCAAGAACGCGTGTGCTTTAACAGATTGAATAACCAAAAATTCTTTACCATCGGCTTTGTTTGAACTATGGAATTGCTTCTTCCGGCCCTGCTTTCTTTGACTTGATGAGGAGATAAATTTTTGATCTCTTGAGCTTGATCGATCATTTGAGAATAGATTGAAATATCACTGGTAATAAGATTGATTTGAGGCAACCCCGAAAATTGAGCATTTCTCGATTGTCTTGATCTATCGATCAAGTAAAGATCTCTTGGATCCAGTTGCTTGTAATCACTAAGTATCTTGGTTTGAGATTGAACATCTATCATCATTGACCGACGAAGGGGGCTCTTTCACGCTTTTCTTACGGCTTGTTGAGTGAGGAGAGCATCGAACTCAACCAATTTGCTTGTTGAGTTCGACCTTTATAACCTACCGAAGTCTTCTTAATTGTGGTGGTGATTTTGTCATGACTGATGAACGGGGCTCTTTCACTATGGCCTTTTCTCATGGCTTGTTGAGTGAGGAGAGCGTCAGCAACCTTGACCATTTATGGACTTGTTGAGTTCGACCTTTAGAACCCATCTGTGTCCTAAACTTTAGCATGTAGAGGTTGATGTTTTTCCAACTCAGTTGATTGAAGCTTCCAAAATTGGCAGTTCTTCTGAATTGATCTCTAAAATTTTAGCAAATTAGAGAGATAAATTTCTTGACATTTAGCTTATCTTTTCATGCATAAAAATATATTCTTTTTTGTTCTTGCAAGAACATGCAACTTAACAATGATAATTATATATATATTCAGAGATTTCGGCGTAATGCTCGATGTCAACCTAAATCAGCATATATTCAAGGATCTCATCTTATAACATGATGTCAACTCAAATAAACTTAATATAAACTAAAAAAATGCCCCTGTCTTGCAAGGGGAATTCTAAAGTATATTTAGGAGAATTTTCAAGATAAAAATACATAAATACATCAATATTTGAATTGATATACTCTAAAAGAGATTTTAACATACAACATTGATTTCATTTATATAGAAAAAAAATCTAAAAATGCCCCCTGTGTAATAGAGGAATTTTTACGGAAAAGTTCCTCATCTAGTGTATGTTTATTTAGAGATCTCGGCATGAAGCACGATGTCGACCTAAATAGATATACTAAAAATGCCTTTGTGGGGATTTATTGTACCGAAATGTGGTCGTCAAGTATAATACTTTTTCAAGTATCGACCATTAATTGACCGCATTGGTCTTTCACCCATTAGGTCAATGAGTTGGTATGCCCCTCATTGATACACTTTTTCAATGTTTTTCTTTTTGGAATGTTCGAGGTTGCACCGTATGGTCAAAAGCCCTGGACATCTTTGCTCGATAGACATTCAGATTTTGATGAGCTTGCAATCTAACTTCATCAAGCGCCGAAGTTCCTCCATTCTCGACGCATTTTGATCTTCGCCAGATTGTATTGATGGCTACTGAAGTGCAACTCAACTTCAAGTAAGAACCGCTTCGCCAAATACCAATGAATAGGAGTGGCTTTTCTTGTAGGTAGTTTGATATGCCCATAGTGCATCTACTAACTTGGTATGCCATTTTCTTTTTATTTTTAGTGAGAATCTTCTTGAGTTGACTAATGTCTTGAAGGCCTCCACAAACCATTTGCTCTTGGATTGTATATATTGAAGAGTATCACCAATCAATTTTGTGTCGATCGATGAATCTATAAATCTTTGCACTTTAAAAAAGTTGTGCCATTATCAAAATTATTGACACTCCAAATCTATAGACCACATTATGCATGAAGAAGTTGATCACTCAGTCAGTAGTAACTTCTTTAAATGGAGTAGCTTCAGCCAACTTAGAGAAATAGTCAGTCGCTAGGATAAAGCGATGTCTAGGTGACGACGTTGGATCAATTGGTCCAATTACATCTATGCCCCAACATTCGAATGGTGATGCTACTGTTGGGTGTAATGAATTTGGAGGTTGATGGATGAGATTCCCATGTACTTGACACTCATGACACTTCTTAGCATGATTGATACAGTCTCTCACCATAGATGGCCAATAATAGCCCATCATTTTGATCTTTACAACCATCTTGGGACCTGACTAATGTGCACCACAAAGTCCTTCATGAACTTCAATCATCACTTTGCTAGCTTCATCTACATCTAGGCATCGTAGTCACATTTGTTCAAAGGATCTACAATATAAAGTGTTATCCAGTAATTTATTATTTGGTAATTTGCCTTCTTTAAAGTAGTTGATGAAGGGTTGCCTCCAATCACATGACTCTTCCACTATAAAGGCTTCACACTTATTTTCTGAAGCAATGTCATTCTTAGCTCTTCTTGGTACAACTTCTTATTGATTTTGGGGAGTATGAGGAGCAACTGAGTCGCATCCTCGGGTCAAATTTGATAATCTCTAGATGGGGATTGATACTTAGCTCTAACTCGTCGAGTAAATATGCCGATCATGACATAATCACCATTCATACTTTCCATTTCCTTAGCTAATTTTGCCAAGAAATTGGCTTTACTATTCTCGGATTGAGAGACTCAAGTTAGTGTGATATTTGTTATCTGCTTCATAAGCTCAAGAACTCGCTTGTGATAGAAAGCTAACTTAAGCTTGTTGATTCTATAGATGCTAAGTACTTGATTTATAATAAGCTGAGAATCACCAAAAATATGCAAATTTTGAATGCCTATGAAAATAGCTTCTTCTAGACCTACCGCTAATGCTTCATATTCAGCTTTAATATTAGTTCTTGGCTCGATCAATCCATATGATCATCTCATTATCCTCCTGTGTTATGAAGATGATGTCGACCTCGCTTGCTCTTGGGAAATTTAGATTGGACTTGTTTGATCGATGACTCCATCAAAGTACATTTCCAAATTTGTGATTATTCTCTTTCATGAATGAGCATAATTTGCTCATCGAGCAAATCATCATTAAGAGAAGAGTCCGGGATGGGATGTGCGAAGAAAATCTAAGACTCCTTCTAAACATGTATGTGATATCAAATTGTAAAGCACGCCCATCTTGCCAAACAACCTGTCAATGCTGGTCTTGTCATCAAGTACTTCCGCGGATAAATCCTTGAGATGAGGGTAATCTTGTGAGATAACATATAGTGATGAAGCTTTTGACCGCAAAGATCAATGCTAAATAGGCTTTCTATCTGAGAGTATCTCATCCAATCCTCCTCATGATATAATAAAGAGCTTTCTTCATTGTGTTGTGCCAATAATGCTCCAAGAGACTCTTCTAATGCAACTATGTAGAATGAGGGCTTCTGAGTACAGCAAAGATTGGTGGATTTAACATAGTTTTAATGCTATTGAAGGCTTCGGCACTCTTCCCACTTTGAATGGAGCATCCTTCTTCATTAACCTTGCAAATGACAACATCCGATAAGTTTGATATAAATCGATGGATGAATGCAAGCTATCTTGTAAAGAATGAGTTGTAAACTTTTCGGGAGGCATCTCCACATTGCCTTGATTTTAGTAGATCAATTTCAATACCTCTATGACGCATACAAGAAATTTTGAGGATACCTCAATGCACATTTTAGAGGATTCATCTTGAGATCATATTTTTGATTCTTCCAATACAATTCTCAAGTCTTCAAGTGATTTTCACGTTTAAGCTCTTCACCACCATCCAACATAACATTCCACCTTTTGATGAATCAACTCATCAAAAATAAACGCTCTTTGGTATGTAGCTCCAAAGATTTTTCAAGCCAAAGGCATGACCGTGTAATAATAGATGTCAATAGTGTTTGAATGATGTATATTTTTTTCATCCTCGTCATTTGATTTGGTTGTATCCGATGATCCATCCATGAATGAGAACATGTCATAGTTGGAAGTGTGTTGTCCACTAATAGTTCTATTGAAAGAAAGTCATCTTTGGGCACGCCTTATTTAGGTCCCGAAGTCAATGCGAGAATTTGACCGTTTCTTCTAACTGGACAATGTTGGCTATCCAATTTGCATACTTCTCCTCGGATGAAGCCTTTCTTAGCTTTTAGTTTCGCAATTATCATTCTTCAATCTCCAATCTCATTCAGCTTGAGCTTTAATGCGGTTTAATAAATTTCTACTTTTATGAACTCGCTACAGGGATAAGCTTGACATTTCGAATATGTCCAGCAAAGTACTCAATTCACAAAGTAGCATTTTTAGCTCTTCAACTTTCTCAGTAAAAGGCACTGACAAAGTTGGATGGATCATCCTCGCCTCTAGGTTGATTTCTTTAAGTTCATCCATAGTAGCTATTTGTCCACCATCTTCAAGTTCTTTAGGGTGCTTGGCTTCTACTTCTTCATCATTTTTAAGAAGAATTTCATGGAATCATCTTCTTCACTCATGAGTCTCGATCTCAACTTCTATTATATTATAATGCTCTATCTTGATGAGATTTGGATGAACCCAAGACCTTTAGTGATAAACTTATCACTTCTTCGATGACTTCTTTGGCTCCACATCTTATTAAAGATTTGGGTCCTATGTTTAGTAGTTCTAATATGAATTCCAAGCTTATGCATCATTCTTCATAATTTCTGTGGATAGTATATTGGTACTATCTCATCAGAATTTTCATGTTGAAAGTGCTCAAAATTGTGTGAGACTCTTGATTTATAAAATAGAGTTCTTGTTCGCCACTCTCACTCAGCGCACATAGAATGTTATCAATTCTTCAATATTATGAACCTCGGTGGAGTGATTTCTTTGAAGCATCTTGTTGGGGATGGGTATAATTTTGAGTGAGTCATCGACTTCAAGAGAGCTATCCTCCTTGATGACCATCTAAACTCTATTTCCATAAGTAGATTCAAAATCATAGTCTGAATCAGAATCACTTATTTCATACTCTACTTTTCTTGAAAGCTTATAAGTTCCTTAGGTTTGTGAGAATATCTTCTCCTTCTTGTGTCACTTCCCAAATGAGGAATTGATTTTTTGATTTAGGTGCGAATCAAGTGCTTTAGGGAGAATTGACCTTTCTTTCTTCTCTTTGCTTACGCTCTTTCACTTTATGAAATTGCTTTTTAGTTCACTAAGTGGATGCTTTCATCAAGAGGCTCTGTTAGCTTAGGCTCTTTGAGGATGAAATATTTTGCATCTTCATAGATCTTTGCTTCATTGATGGAGAATGGTTGTAGGTTATCAATTTAAATTCTTCTCCATCTTTAGATACTTCATACATTGATGCATAGTTGATGGGACCATGCCATACTCATGCGACCACCAAGAGCTCTAAATGATGTATCGGCATCGATTACATGAAACAGCTTACGTATATAATTCCTTGAACTCCTTTTTTTCCATGAACCATCAACTTATCTCTCCCAAGATGTTGGATATCAAGTGATAATCCTCTTAATACCTTTAAATTCATAAGATTGATAGAAGAACTTGGATCAATCAATATTCGACTGATCGAGATGCCATCACTCTTTGCAGTAACATATAGATGACGGTTGTGATATGCCGTTCCCAACATAAGATCTTCTTCAGAAAATGTGATTACTAGGAAATCTTGAGTTTGCAATGCTTCAGTCATACATTTTTCAGCAAAGTAAGCTTCATAACTCTCCGGATCTTTGAGAGCTCGATTCAAATTTTCTCAGAGATTTTTTGACATCAAGAGAGCCTCACTTAGTTGTGTAGGGATCTTTCTCAAGTGTGACAGAATATTATAGTCTATCTTCTTGCTTGACTTAGGCTTTATCCTAGAATTTTTGGGAATAATATCCTCGTTAACTTCAATTTGTTTGCATTTATCTTTATTTGCATTTCCTCTTTGATGAAGGAGTAAGACTTTACTACTTCTCAACTGAACTTGAATCACCTTATCTTGTTCAGATTCTTCAAAAGAGGTAATTTCTTCAAATTTTCTTCTTATTTTAGAAGATTTTCCAAAAGGCTTAAACTCATTTTTTAATGTCATATGTTTCATACGTGATGATATCGATGAATCTGATTCTTCTCCATCGAGAAAATAGAGATCTTCATCTAAACTATTATTATCTTGTTGAGTCATTAAACAAAATTCAAACATTAGCTCCTCGGGCTCTTCTTGCTTTCCTGACAAGAATTGTGATAGGTTGGTCGAACCTATCTGACTACCCTTGTCATTTCATAGTAACTAATGTTGAAGAATATCTGACATCACACAGATGATTTAGAATGTCTCTACTGGATAAGATTCACCATTATCTTCTTCATCTGATTCAGCAATGTGAAGTTTAGGCATGAAGTCTGCAAGCCTAAATGGTTGTCTTGCCGTGATACTCCTCTAGATTGTTAATGATCTTTTGAGTTGTAGTTCTCTTCTTGATCTTCTTTTTCTTATCCAGCTTCTTTGATTTATGAGGCTTGTGTTTAGTAGACTGCTTCTCATGCTATGATGAAGTAGCCTTATTAGAATGATCTTGAGGAGCCCAAATACTTGGTTTAAGCATCTCTCTTAAGTCTAATATAGGTTCAAGTGGTGATTTTTGCTTAATACTAGGGACATTTTTTGGCTGCTTCAATATCTTCACAATCTTTTTGGAGACTATTGTTTGCCATTCTTCAGTCTAAACCGATTTCTTCTTCTATTTATCTTTGCTGGATGATACAAAAGAGGACATAATCATCCTTGTAGACTCTCTTTTTGGGTTGACTAGAACACTGTCAGATAATGTAAATTTGCCTCGCTGATACTTTCCTTTCTAGCTAGTCTTTGAAGACATAACACTCTTCGATAGGATGACTGATCATCCGATGATAGGGACGATAATTTAGATTATTGACTTGATCAACTTCTTCAGGCCTTCTAATTTCGTAATAGTAACTGTTTGATAAATAATTTAAATAATGCCCCTCTTCTAAAGGAATACTCTTTATTCATCTTTTCCTTGAGAGATGGCCACATTCGCTCATCCTCTCTTGTTGCTTGTTTTGGATGCTCCCCACCACTTCAAAAAGTTTGAGGTTTGTCATTGCCTCCTAATACCAATTTTGGTTGTTGATTAGAATAAATATGCTTCTTTCTCTTATCATCATTGTACATCAGCTGCTTTCCTTTATCCACGTTGTATATCACACGCTTTTTTTCATTTGAACTATAAGAAGCGGCATGAATTTCATTTATTCTTGAGTCTGAAGGTTTGTTTCTCTTTGCTTTATCTGCATAAACTTCAGACTTAGGGCGATTCAACTTTTCGAATTTAGCCACCCTGTCGAGTAAGTCCTCGAATGTTGGAATCGATGTCATGCATAAAAATGATGTCATTTTATCATCTATATTTCCCATTAGCAATTGGATCACATGTGCTTCCTCTAATTATTACTCGCACTTCATACTTAGGTTGCGCTAATGACTTATGAATTTTGTCATTAGCTCATCTTTCCTCCTTTTCAACAAGGCAAGGTTAGCGATTGTGATTTTCTGGGTTGCACCGGTGTACCTCTTCACGAATATAGTCTATAATTCAGTAAATGTTTTAACTGAATCATTTGATAATTCTCCATACCATTTGAAAGCGGCTGAGGTCAGGCTACTGACGAATTGATAGAAAAAGAGTGCATCGTTCCCTTCTATGTTATCACAAGTAGCCTTAAATTGGGTCAGATGTTGCTTTGGATTAAAGCCCGCTGAAAGTATTAAATTTCAGCACTGAGTAACCTTTCGGGTACAACACTTGATCATATTCAGGTGGCGACCATTACTCACCCCTTTTCACCGCTTTGAGCTATGACCTTTATCTTTTCATTGATTATTATTTTATCTTAGCAACTATTATGTTGTAGCAAAATTATTAGTTGGAGGTAGTGGGTTAACTTCATTCCTCACTTCATGAGTATGTAGAGCTTGAGGTACCACGGTCGGTGGTATAGAAGTTGTATTATGTGTGATTAGCAGACAAAATAGGTGCTGCACTTGATGTGATATTCTTTTGCAATATCTCCATCATGACATTTATTTGTATCATCATATCATTCATTTTGGTACCAATCTCCTTGTCTTTGACCTCCATATGACGATGCATTTCTCTTTGCTCTCTAGTTAGCGCCATGACGTCAATCAATACAGGATTTTCTTCTTCTTCTATTTTTTGTTGTTTTTCTCCTTGCTCATTTTCAGGGGTAGAACTTGACTGTCCTTCTCCTTGTGCATTTGTAGAGGTAGCTATTATTGGGGCTGTACGACAATGCTGATTATAAAAGCATGTACCAGGCTGATCATTTTCTGGTTCAACCATATAGATTGCTCTGACACCCATGCTCTCTTTCTCATTCTGGTCTTCTTCTTCTTCATCTTCAGCAAAGATTGAAGATCCATCCTCTATTTTCTTCTATGAAGACACTTCTTCATAAGCGAAAAGTTGATTCCCCTGATCCATGTTCTTGATATGCCGAAGGAAAGTTCATCTACATCTCAATCAGATAGACAACTTTCACTTCCATTGTGTCCTCTTCATTATTTTCTTCTTGCAAATGATCGATGTTTTGTGGATCTCCGGTTCAATGTGTGAACAATACTTCTCTATTAAAGGATCAATCAAAGTCAACCTTCTGTAAAGATCTACCATGGGATCCCTGAGGATTCTCCATGGTGTTCATCATGTCATCGCTGATATCTCTTCTTTTGGGTATCCACTTCTGATGAGTTAGTTTTGAGGAAGATTTCTGAGTATATGTATCAGATGTCAAACCTCTTCCATTCTTTGGGACTTCATTACGGGGTCTTGGCCTCCATATTTGCTTATCTTTGTCGTGACCTTTCGGCAACATATTCTTGGACAGTCCAAGTGATGCTCACCATGCTCACCAAGTGTACCGGCTCGGCTTTTAGAAGAGATGACAACTTTGTTGTGGAGCTTCATTATTTTCCATCACCACAAGCCTCAAATCTTCTTTTCATTAGCCTCGTGCTACTTTGAGAACTTTATGTATCCTAGAGAGTTTCAAGTCCCTCTATGGTGGTGGAGCTTGACGTGGTTGGTTCTTCCAGAAAGATTGCTTTATTTTGCCAGTAGAGTTATTCCTCTTTACCCACTTTAAGTTATTAAAGTTGTTGTGGGTAGGGATACTCGTTTCTGGCAGCATATCGCTTTTGCTAGGTCGTTCAAAGGGGATTTGCTGAGCCCTCAGCTTAGCATTTCTCCTTCTTCTTTATCTTCTGGTTAATTTGCTCCATGATGAGGAAGCTTCATGATATATTTTTTGGGTACAAAAGGTTCAATCGCTACTATTAGGAATTAAAGATTGCCCAATCGACGATTCTTTTTCATCACGGGCTTTAGATTGACCTAAATTTTGAAAATCGAAGTTCTCTGTCGAGAACTCCTCGATGGTGTTAACCCGGGCACATGGCTAGTAGAGTTCAATAACTTGAGGCCTTCCAAAGATGGCCTCTAATGTACCAGGTGGGTACCAGAGTTTCACCTACGATAGTGGAAATTCAAGCTACCAAATTGAATGGTACCCACATCTCCTGGTTGATGATGACGTTAGTGATGTTCGCACCATGCTAAGTGAAATGAGCTTTGTAGATCCATTCAGCAGAAAGATGGTGATTAGTAATTAGCAATTATTATTTCATCCCATACTTTCAAGATGAGATTACAAAACAAGATAATGGTGTAATAAAGATATACTCTACGGAATGATTCATTCTACATAGAGCCTCATATTGAATTTATTACACACTTAAATCATCATTTTTGTTTTTGAATTTTTAAAAATTTTATTGCTATTATAGCACATATATGATTAACCAAAGATGGAAAGAGAATCATTTCCCAATGGAGTCGCCAAAAATCTGTGGGCTCAAAAAATTCGCCACTGACCTCTCGATAATTTTGAATTTGAATTGAAGAGAGTATGATTTAAAGGTGTCAGTGTAATTTCCAGAAGGCAGATGGAATAGTATATAAGACACTACGCAGAGATTTCATCCTCATTTGGTGAGGACTTTAGATCCGGTTCCATGTTTCCTATAAGTGCAAACCCCTATAGTTAATTATCCCTCCCAATAAGTGAGAGAGAACTTTCGACAAGGTCGTTAGACGCTTAATGCATAGAGCAGAAAGAGATATGGAGTTTCAAAAATTTAGATTATGAAATTTATCATTTCAGCTTAAACCGGATGGTTGGGGGAATGATGTGGTGCCTGATCTAGATCTCATGGTTCCGTCATCCCGCAAATACCGGCCCCTAGTCTACTTAGTCGGGAGGTGTAATGACCAACTAATGAAGAATCCTCATCGAACACATGGGTTACGTCCCAAGAAATCTTTAGACTGGGCGTGTTGCAAGGAGAGTCTTAAGTCTACCATATGACAGAGCTATTTTATATCAAGTATACCCTATGATTCACAACTCAAAGGGTAGCAGGAGCATACATATGGTCATGATCGAATATAATGAAGCCGAATGGCCAAACCACCCGATAGGAGGTCGAATCGCTTCATCATGGACTACTGCTCAACAAATGAGACACGCCACATCCTTACCAAAGAGATTAAGAGTGAACATATTGAACACTTGATTTGACATTGGCTCGCTTTGTGAGCTAGAGTTTTCTTAATTTGTCACCCCGATAAAACGCTACTGGAAGGTGGATGATTGAGTTTGATTTAAGTTTTAATGATAGAATTCATTTAAGTAGTTTATTGCTACTTAATTTGATTTAGAAAAAATTGATTAATTTGAATATGTTTAAGAGATTTAGATCCTATCAACTCGCTATGCTGAGGATTAGATCTATGTCACCGACATAGCCGATATTTCAGATTTGAAACTCTTATTATAGGTTTTGGTTTTAACTCACCAAGACTAAACCGGAAACAACCCGCATGAAATACATGAATTTAAGCATTCAACGTAGTGTCGGGGGCCATGTGGGTGTATAGTAATTTTAGGTAATTTTATGTTTGAATTACGAGATTGATTTTAGATTTTTATTTTTTTTATTTCAATTTAGCCTGCCCAGCCTTTTAAGACATTAAAATTTGCACTTGAAATCTCTATGTCCGAGCACATGCAGGTGTTTATAGCTTAGACAATTTCACCTAATTAGTGATTTCGTTGATTTTTAAAATCATAATTGGAATGAAATTCCTTGATTTTTGATTAAACTTATGATTTTTATCGATTTTGGTTTATCTTATGTCCGCTATACAAAGAGTTCATCCGACGATGCTTTTGAAGCTATAGATTCAAAAGACAGTTTAATTTGTTATTTTAAAAGAAGATTTATCCCTCAGAGTGACTTTTATTTTCCCCCTCTTTTTTTATTTTACTTTTGTGTTTGTTGTATGTTATTTTCCCTCCCCTTTAATTGTTTGGAGTTTTTAATTTGAATTTTAGCTTTAGGTTTCCTTGCTTAACATTCTTAAGTTGATTCATTTTATTCTCCCATTTTTTAAGTCAAAAGATTTGATGCAATTTTGGCCTCCAGCTTATCCCGTAGTGATCGGGTATTTTACTCTAATGCCTCTTAGTGGCAGTGCTTAATAACCGCTTTTCATTTCATCATGCCTTAGCATGAGGCCTTCAAACCGAAGAAGACAAATGCAATATATATTCATTCCCTTTTTTTTCTAAGTCTAAATTAACAAAATTACAAAGATTTCATCTATGGGAGTAACATCTAAGATGCTTACTCGAGGCCCTCTGAAGTAGAAGGCGGTGTCTATGACACCACAACCGCTTTTTCATCTCATCGCACCTCAACACAACAAGGCCTTCAAACCCGAGAAAGAATACATATATATATATATATATATATATATATATATATATACATATATATATATATATATATATATATTCTATTCACATTCACAAATCCCACATGTTATGACTCATTTTTCAGCACGCTGTAATGCTCGACAAGAGAACAATGTTGGGTATGTAATTGGGAATGTAATGCAAGGAGTGCGATGTCAAAATCGAAAGAAGAATTTGTCTCTTGATGATGTTCTTCCCAGTGAAGTGAAAATTGGAAGGATAAAGAGGAGACACCAAAAAGAAAGAAGATCTTGACGATGTTATTCCCGATCATGAAAAAATTAACGGGCAATGTAATGCCGAAATTGAAAGAAGAATTTGCCTCTAACGATGTCCCATAGGGAAAAAATGGATGGGTTGTCAGGATGATAGGAAGGGAGGCTGGACGTGAACGGGCTGAGGCACAGCGCATCACGGATCTGCAAAGGCTGGCGGGAAGGCCTACGCTCTGGACGGCGCGGGTGCAAGAGCATGCGCGAGTCGACAGGATCTTTATGAAGTGGGACTGCGCGCAGCGGAGCGGCTGAGGATGGATGGCTGGGCAGGTGTGGCGCGGGCAGCAGCTCGGATGACAGGGAGTGGGAGCATGCGCAGAGAGCTGTGGCGGAGGGCCGGATCTTTGCGGAACAGGACGCACGCTTGTGCCAGCGGGATGACGCTTGCAGAACGGGCCGCGGTGGACGGAGGCGAGACATGATTTTGCGCGGAACAGTGAAATCGAGAGGGGAGAATGACAGAAATTACCTATGCAGAGTGTGGGAATCAAGGAAGAGAGGAGTTTTTTTTTTGAACCAGAGAAAAATGAGAGGGAGCAATTTTTTTTTCGGTTAGAGGAAATACAAATAAAAGAGGCGTGAATGGTTAAATTTAGGTTTATTTAATTTTTTTAAGCAATTAATCGCTTTTAAAATGAATTTTATGCCGATAAAATTATATAGTTAATATCTATATATATATATATATATATATATATATATATATTATATATATATATATATATATTGGTTCTTCCAACGATTTAACGAAAAATTCGACTAGTCGTTGATTTCGACAATGAATTAGTATTTATTGCCGATTTTAGATTTTAATTAAAGCCTTATTGATATTTCAATTTTTGTTGATCAGAGAGGTTTGATTCTATTGGCATTCGACTTGATATGCGCAAAGACACTTGAAGCGCATGATCTTGATTGTGCAATATTTATATCCCGATCAACATTTTGAATGCGGCAAAGTCGCTTCATCGATCGGAGGTCGTTTTCGATCATTTTCGAGATGCAGTATTTCATTTCGATGTGCGATGTCACTACTGATTATTCGATATTTGCACAAACTCGTCCAAATTAAGCATGAATAGCCTCATTTGATAGTTTTTGATGTTTTAAAATTAACGGCGCAATCAATTTTATAAACGGAGGTCATTTGGTTATCGTCGTAATCTCCCGACTTCAATATGCATGTCAACACATTGATAGCTCAAGCACTTAATCAATTGCTCATTAGATTTTGCAATATTTATATTTCGATCAATTTAGATGTTCTGAACATAACGGTGAAGTCCGTTCGTCGATCGGAGGTCATTTCAACCATTTGAGAATGTGCATTTTTACTAATTGCAATACCTTCGTCCATCAAATTAAACTTGTGGACTTGACTTGACTTATGATACATATGTGGAGGTCAATAATTTTCAAATCAAATTAACTACTATAATGATGACTGTGTTGAATAGTGATTTCAACCAGATGGGATATTTTTATCAAAATTTGATTCTATTTCAAATCAAATTAACTCAAATTAAATATCAATCTAAAAATATTTAAATGAAATTATCATTAAAAGATTAAAGCAAAAATTAATCGATCCACCTTCCAAAATTATTTGTTGGAGGTGACAAATTAAAAAAATTTCAGCTCACAAAGGAGCCAATGTCAAATCAAGTGTTCTATTATTTCACCCTCAATCTCTTGTCATGGACGTGACTGGTCCTTGATGAGGTGGCCAATCATGAATGATGATTTACTAAGTCCTTGATCGAGTGGTTTGGCCACTCAGACTCCATTATATTACGATCACGATCAGAGTCTGGCTCCCAATGGCTCACATTTGAGTTGTGAATCATTGGTATACTGGCAAATAACCCTCTATTAGCTAAGGTAGACTTTAAGTTTGTCTCCTTAGAAAAACACCACCCCAGGTCTACAAGAATCTCTTGGACGATGTAACTCATGTCGATAAGAATCCTTTTGGGTTAATGACTACCTCCTCGACTAAGTAGACTGATCGTGATATGATCAAACCTATGGGATGCCATCATTCCCAACCATCCCTTTAAATGATGAAGTTCATGATCTTAAATTCTAAAACTCCATATCTATCAGATTATGCATCGTTTACCTAACGGCAAATTTTAATCGAAAGTTCTCTTCTCTTATTGAGAGGGATAATTAACTATAGTTTGCCATAGAAACTGAAACTAGATCTAAAGTCCTCACCAAATGAGTATAAAATCTAAGGTCTTATATACTATTCTATTTGCCTTCAAAATTACATCTAAGATTTTAAATCACTCTCTTCAATATCTAGTCTGGAGAATTTTCTACACATCATTACATGTTTTTTCTTTAATAATGCAATTATAGCTTAAAATTATTGTAGTGATAGAGGAGAATAGTGAGCAGTTGATTTTTTTTTCTTCAAGAATAGATAAATCAAGGGAATGGCTGATAAATGTGAACAAAATTTATTAAATGATTTACAAGAAATATATTAACATGAATAATGGCTGATAAATGAGGATTTATTAAATTAATATCAAATAATTGTGATGAGGCTAATGATGATGATGATTAGTGATAAGATTTAATAAATGTGGTTGCATCTATAACTCTCTCTTTTCATGAGAAAAAGGGAATGTTGTCACTCCTTATAAATGATTTGCAAATTCTTCACACATAAATGGATTGAAGGAAAAGGAGAGATCCATATTGATTACATTTTTAGAGATTACAGGCTTTAATAAACACCATAATTTCTTTATAGAATAAAGGTCATGAAATATTAAACTAAAAAAAAAAATCTACCATAGATCCCTACTAATTGATGAAGGTAGATTACAAGGGTGTCCTGAAGATATCTCTCGTACCTAATAGTAATTTTTTAGTGCTCATATTTTCCATGAGTTTAAAACTCTATGATTAATTGCATTTAGAATGCAATATATAGAACATTATTGATTAAGGATATTTATCACATAGTGACAAGGAGTTTGCTATCTTCCAACCAAAATAATAATAATAATGTGATAATGATTAAATTAGAATATCTAAAGATGCATTGAAGTTTTATGGTTTTAGGTGGGACTACTTAAAAATGAATAAGAGAAGTAACTTATATTATTTATAGGACATGACTCTTATCCCATGAAGGGATTGCTCATTAAAGAGAAAATAACTTTACATTATTGATTGTAGAGGCATTGAAGGAATTTACTCAATGAATATGACTAAAATTTTACCATCAACTAAAGAAAAAAATGCCTAATAAAATCTCAAAAGGGCTATATAATTTAAGTATATTAATATATATATATATATATATATATATATATATATATATATATATATATATATATATATATATATATATATATATAACATATAATATATAATTAATTATGAATTATGTTAGATTAAAAAACCATTATAACTAATAAATAACCTTTAAAAGAGATTTTAAAACTCAATTGATATTCAAATGCTCAAACTCAAAGGAAAAATAAATAAATAAAAGCATTTAAAACTAAATTCATTAAAAGTCGTATGTGTGCTCATCATGCTTGAAAAACTATTGATGAGCCTAATGAATTGTAAAGAAATAAAACCATTATGGTACCTAGTAGATTGGGCTAGCATTTGCTTCATCTTTTTTTTTTTTTTGGTATTAATTAAAGATGAATAAGAATAGCTCATGGGCTTAATTTTTACTATAAGAGGCTAAATATGTTATCATATAATACTAAAAAATACAAGGGAAAAACACTAAAGAATATATTCATTTAGTCCAAATATAATATTGTAAAACACAGATTGATTATTTTCTGATAAGAAAAATAGATCGTTTAGATTATAAAAATTGTAAAGTCATTCCAAGTGAAAATCTAAGTACCCAACATCGATTGTTAGTTTTAGATTTTAAGATGAAAGGTTGTAAGAAAAAAAATAAATCAAATTATTGTCCTAGAATTAGATGAGGACACTTAAAGAACACAAATAAAAATATTTTTAAGAGCAAACTAAAAGAGATTAGAATTTGGGATGTTCATGAAGAAGCTAACATTATGTAGAAAAAAATAGCAAGTGAAATTAAGCAAGTTGCTAAAGATGTGCTTAGAGAATCAAAAGGAAAGTTCTTTTAATAAGAATAGTTGGTGGAGTCGAGTGTGCAAGAAAAGAAAAAAAATAAGAAGTATTGTTATAAAACTTGGTTTAGATGTAAAACCCTGAGAATTGGGAAAGATATAACTGTAGAGATTCTAAGAAAGAAAGATATGAATTTAGTTTTGATTTATACAACATATTAGATACCAAAGAAGGTGAAAGATATATGTATAAGTTAGCCAACCAAAGAGATAGGAGAAGAAAAAGACAAATAAATGAGGTGTATTAAGGATGAAAATAATAAAATACTTTTTTTAGAAAATGATATTGAAAATAGGTGGATGAGGTATTTTGATAAACTTTTCAATGAAGAACTGAAAGATGATTGATTTTAGCAACCTTAATACCCTAAATAAAATAGAGAATTTCATTTTATCGTCAGATTAGTAAATCTAAAGTTAGTGAAGCTTTATAGAAAATGAATTGTGGAAAATCAAGAGATGGATAATATTCCAATGTGTGGAAATGTTTAGGAGATCAAGGAATTTCTTGGCTTACAAATCTTTTAATGTCATTTTAAAGACTAAAAGATGCCGAGTGGAGAAAGAGTTTGTTGGTTCCTATATTTAAGAATAAAGATGATGCACAAGAGTGTGCAAATTATAGAGGAATTAAGTTAATGCCATACATTAAAATTATGGGAGAGTAATTGAGCATAGGTTACGATGTGATACGTAAGTTTCTAACAATCGGTTTGGTTTCATGCCGTAGATCTACTATGGATGCTATACATTTGTTAAGGGGTTTGATGGAGAAGCATAGAAAGTAAGGAGGATCTACATATGATATTTATTGATTTAGAAAAGCTTATGATAAAGTTTCAAGAGATGTTCTTTGGAGAGTTCTAAAATAGAAAGGAGTTAATATATTTTCATTAAGGATATGAATACTGAGTCATTTACTTGTGTCCAAACACAAGGAGGATTGACAAAATATTTTCCTATTTCGGTTGGATTACATCAAGGACTTTAAGCCTTATCTTTCTTACTTTAGTTATGGATGTTCTTACTAGGCATTTACAAGAGGATGTACCTTGGTGTATGCTTTTTGTCGATGACATTCTTCTTGATAAGACTAGAGAGGGAGCCCAATAGAAACTTGAATTATGGAGGTCAACTCTAGAGTCTAAAGGTTTTCGTTTAAGGCTTCATTTGGGAGGGCTTTTTTAGTGCGTTTTGCTTTTGAGAGTGAATTTTAATTTTGATACCCGCTTGAATAATGTGCTTTTGAATCAAGCGTTAGCTCCATCTCACTGAAAGCTCCATTTTAGCCCCTTTTCAAAAAGTAAAAGACAAATAGCTTTTCAGGAAATACTTTTAAACCAGCTTTTCAGGAATAAAAGCTTAGCCAAACGAAGCCTAAGTAGATCTAAAACTGAATATATGGAGTGTAATTTTAGTTGTAGAAGCTCTAGTGATAGTGTTGTGACATTAGATGAACAAGTCATTGATAAGAGTGAGCATTTCAAATATTTAGGCTCTATTGTTCAAAATGATGGTAAAATAGATGGAGATGTTATTAGTAGAATTCAAGTTGGATGGTTGAAGTGGAGGAATGCATCTGGCCTATTATGTGATAGCAAAGTTCCACTTAAACTTAAGGAAAAATTTTATAAGATGATGGTAAGACCTGCAATGACTTATAGTGAATGTTGGTCCAATAAAAGAGAAGCATAAGACTAAGTTTTACGAGATGAGGATGCTTAAGTGGATGAGTGGCTTTAATCTTAGAGATAGAATAAAAAATGAGTATATTCGGGAAAAAGTTGGAGTAGCTCCAGTGGTAGATAAGATTAGGGAGAGTCACCTTAGATGGTTTGGCCACATAAAGCCCGTCAGATGACCATTAGGAGAGTAGATGCATTAGATTTGTCTTATGTTAAGAAAGGTAGAGGTAGACCTAAAAAAGACTTGGTTAAGATGTATAAAAAATGATCTTTGTATACTTGATTTAAATGAGAATTTGAGATAATAGGACATAATGGAGATGAAGGATTCATGTAGCCGACCCCACCTAGTGGGATTAAGGCTTGTTGTTGTTGTTGTAGTCCAAATATAATATCTATCCTGTGACTAAGATACACATTCATCTAGTTAAAACTAGTTAAAATGGAATCAAGTTAGTGTCTTGATAAGATGAACAAATAATATGAAAATGATTCAATTGATCCAAATCATGTGAAGCTCAATTAAAAAATTAAGTTATTAATTGAATGATCAAATAATATCTAAATCTTGTCAATTTATAATCAAATCAAGTGCCTCAATGATAAGAATTCAACATGCCTAAGAACACTTAATTTTGCCTTTGTTAAGACACTCAAAAAATAATGTGCTCGAGAAAAGCACTTTGAGCCATTTGATGGAGTGTTATGAATCTTAATAATATTTAAAAATTATACCATTACATAAATCTATTGTCTTCATTCTACACATGAGAGGATCGTGACTAGAACTTGAAGAGCACTATGAAGCTTGATGAATCTTAGAGCATCATCACTATTTAATTCCCATTGTCGAGCCACCATCGTATCACTATCATTGGAATGCCAATCGAATGTTGTCGCCCTACCACCACTTGACCAATTGTAATTATTAAACCTTCACATGATTGTTGTTGGTGGTCTGTCACTCGATTGCCATCGATCATCGACAGATCTCCATCAATTGGCTATTGCCCAACTGCCCTTGTCGGACCATAGTCATTTTCATCGAACAACAACTATTTTACCCCACTATCTGATCATTGTTACTCTGCCACATCGGTCCAAAACCCTATTAACAACTCGGTGATATCTTTTACTATCAACACATTCTTATAATCTATCATCTTCTACTTTAGGGATGAGCAACTATTTGTCACAAATACTCATCTATGGAATCATTTCAATTGGTCCAGGCCCCATAGATTTCTTTTATGAAATTTTCACATAAAAAATCTAGTATTTTGTGCTCCTTTTTACTCACCTCCATGAATGTGTTGAATATTCATACACAATTAAAACGTAAATAACTCTGATACTCTATTGACGTTAATTATCTAGCATGCAATAACTATTATGAAATTAAAATAATATTCTTTTTGTTTATATCTACATGAATATTAATATATATCTATTACATTTAAATTTATAATTGAAGGAGAAAGATACCTCCATCTAAAGTGGCAAAGTTTGATTTTTTTTTTTTTTTTTTTTGAATTCACTCTATTTTGGATATTTTTTTGTTCCCCATGTCAAACAATCCAACATATTCCTTGATTTAAATTTATAATCAATTTATTTATTCTTTTTTTTCTTATTATAAAAAAAGTACAAATACAAAGAAATACTAATTCATGTTAGCAATATAAAATACACCAATGATTAATAGTTTAAATAACATTAATTTCATTTCTTTATAATGGTAATAAAAATTCAAATCCTCTCAAAAATTACAATACCAACACCACCTCATAAAATATCTGAAAACTTATCACAAACACAAATCTAACACAATCAACCTTTAAATGTTTATATCGACCAACACCTATAACAGTATAAGGTAAGCATGACCCGAAATAAGACTCACTAAAAGACCTGATAACTCGACCTCTACCAATCTCACTCTGCATTAAGCCATAATAGTCATCTTCAAAATCTCGCTCCAGAACTTTCCTTCCCTCTCCATTAATTGACTCTCCTGCAGTTCTTTCTGACCTCGCCATTAGAACCGGTCAGAGGGCTTATATCCCCCATCTTTATAATCGAAGAGACAAAATCAGAGCTGAAGCTGCTTGGATTACTGGCGTAGCTCTGAACCTGAGAGCTCGTTGAGCCATTACTGAACAGCTGCTGATCAGAATGAAGGAGAGCTTTCAGGCTGACAAGATTCTTGTAGTAGTTGTTGTCGAAGCTTGTCGGGGTTTGCAAGTCTAGGGGCGCGAGGTTATTGTCGCCGGAGTTGCTGGGACAATTACCCCTCCTCAGTTGGGCGAACGAGCCGTCGATGTTGCTCTCGTTGTAGATCCTCGCCCTGAAATTAGTGCACCTCGCTTGTCCAATGGTATGAGCACCTGTCACCAAAATTTTTCAACATATAAACAAACATAATCAAGCCATTAACTATAAAGCTGAATACAATCAAATATGAACAAGGAGGTTTTTTTGAGAGCCATACCTACGAGGGCAACCAAGTCCTTAGCTGAGAGGCCCTGAGCTGAAAATTTGGAAATGAGATTGCTGAGGCTGGAGGTTGCAGGTGGAATGTTGTTATTAGCAGCGCTTTGGCTTGCGGTTCTGGAATCCCTTCTGCCTAACTTCACACTCCAGTTTGGTCCTCCAAGCTTCAAAGCCATGAGTTCACATCCAATCAGTAACTATTATTAGCTTAATTACCAGAAAGGAGTAGAATCAATAGGTCTTACAGTGACTACAGAGTCTCTTGCTGTGATGGCTAAGATATCGGCGCAGGAGACAACGTTAGGGCAAGCTTTCTCCACCGCAGTTTTAATCCTGTCTATGACTTCGAAGCCTCTAGCAGAGTTTTTGTTTGGGATCGCGTTCTTCTCGCCGGTGAAGCTTGATGTGTCGTCGAGAAGCAAAGAGGCGTCGCAGCCCTGAAGCAGATTTTAGAAGACAGTTATGAGGTAAGATTGTAATAGTTTAAAGGCCATAGAGTTGGGCTCAATTGGGCAATGATTAAACTAGCTTTTAATAAACTCAAAAGGTTTAAGAGTTAATCCCAAGTGCTTTTGCATTAATATATAGCTTAATTATTTAATCTGTTGTGCAACTAAATTTTAATATTTTCTATCTCCTATATCTTTGCAATAGCGTGGAATATCAACTCTTATATTTCTTATTAGTAAATGTGGATTAAAATGAGGTGTGTGTTTATATAAGAAAAAATATATTTTTTAATATATCAAGAGAGAATAATCAATATTTTGATAATTGTTAGGTTAAAATCAATAATACTCTCTTATATTTATTTGAATCAAGTAAATTGAGTCACAATGAGGATCTAAATCGTGCCTAAAGAACTCCTGATTGAGACCACCTTTAATCTTCTTCAACTCGAAATTCATCGAGTTTAGATTTAAAATTGTCTTAAATCATGAGCCGCTTAGAACTACATCTAAAAAAAATCACTTAAGAGACAACTCTATATTGATCTTTAGAATTAAACCATCAAATTTGTACAAAAAACTTACAAAGCTATCCAATGCAGACAATTCATTGAAAGAACCCATCAACTCACCGAGTATTTGGCAATCAACTAGATGTTCTTAAGAATTGATCAAGTAATTCTCCAACATTTCCTTCAATGTAAGTCAACATCAAGCTTAACTTTCTCTCCACAATAATCTATTATGACTTCAACCTAATTCTTTTTTTCAGCATCGAATCATGGTGTTCTAGTAACAAAAGGTGTCTTTGAGATAATTTCATTTGTCTAAAAAAATAGTGGAGCTATCAGAATGATGAGTAGAAGACAATTTATTTATTTTAAAGTATCGTAGTTTTCGCTTATCAGACTCTCTCTGAGATTAGGTTAAAAAATACAGTTTCTCATCACGCTGTAATAAATACCTACACCACAATTTTCTACAATTTCCTAAATGATAATTGCAACACCATTGTCCTAGATGCGACCTTAGACTAACTCACTCTCCTTTACTCAAAAATTATTAATTAAGTTCCCCTTAAAATCAATCATATAACAAGTTTATTTATGACTTATTTTCTCTCTCAACTTATTTGGTAAGATCTTATGATAATCCAACACCTTAGAGGCAAGCAGGGGAACGGGGAAATTGTTCCTATGATGGGCAAATTAGTCATTTAACCCTTTTAAAAAATATTTTTGATCTCTACTTTTATCTTAACATATAAATTTTTCCCTCTAAATACAATATAAATCACTAAGATAAGAATTAAGACTATAATTAGTTATGAGTAACGTACATTCACAAAGCAATCATGGAAGAAGAGACGAAGAAGAGAAGCACCCATTCTCTTCTCACTCGAAATCGCAGACTGAACAACCGAACGAACAGTTGTAAATACATTAGGACAAGAGCTCGAATAGAAATTCGTGGAGAGCTGAGCGGAGGATCCCCTCAAAGAAAAGAGAAGAAACAGAGCAATGACACTGTAATGAAGGGAAGAAGCCATTGATCACTCGAACCAAAATGGCTTACAGTAAGAAGAATGGTTGGCTTGATAAGACAAGGCTTGGTGTCTGTGGGTATATATAGAACCATAGGAGTTGAAGAGCACACCGGAGGCTTGAAATTTCAGCAATGGAAGGAAGAAACAGAAGTGGCACTCACCTAACCCATGCGAATATATATATTTTTTTGAATTTTCATTTTGGGCGTCGTAGAAAGGTGAAAGTTTTCACATTGAGGAGTTAGAATACAATAGGCAGGGTTGATTTAACAGGTGGTTAGAGAGGTATAGTTGTCAAAAGTTCAGGTTAACAGGGTGTCTGCTCCGTTTTCTTCGCTATTTTCCTTATAGTCGTTGCTGTATTTTATTATTATTATTTTTTAATTTTTTGTATATTCATGTTGTTAAGTTTTAGCCTTAAGTTTTAAGAAAGAAAATTACTGTATCAGAAATGATAGATTTTGTTTGGACGGTGAGGTTTGAAAGATACTACGTGCATTATAAGGTATGGAGAAAGTCCAAGTTGTTGTGTATGATATAGAGAGGTGGAGTAGTATTCAACCTTAGAAGTTTGGCCATGTTTGATATCTTTTTAATTTTTATTTGATTTTTCAAAAATATTTGAGAGATGTTAAAATGTTTGTTGATTTAATTTAATTTTTTTTATTTTTCAAATAAAATCATCTATTTTATAAAATATTTAAGAATTTTTTTAATAATTTAAAATTAAAATAAATTATTTCAGCACTATTTAGAAGTCCGACTCATTGATGAATTTGTCATCTCAGGTTACCAAATTTTGAGGATCGCTCTCGCATTTTGCTCACTCTCACCTCATTGCTAGTAGATGAGGTAACATCGGGCCAAATTTTTGGTGCAATATTCGTCAAGGGTGGTGGACCATAAAAATATATTAATTTATGGGTATGAAAAATATATTTTTTTATAAATACCATGCATTTATCCATCCTCATCAATATAAGCATTTGAATAACAAAATAAGTTTGATTTTTTGTGCATTAGATTACATAATAAATAGCAAAATCGCTAATTTGGTTGAGATTGAGAGATTTATGGTATAAAGTTGGTTAGAAATAAATTATGATAAAAGCACTAAGTAGTTCATTAAATTTTTAGGGTGAAAATAGATTTGACCACTAGTGCATTTAATTAATTTTGGACCCTCCGGTTCACATTATTTAATAGATCTTCCTTATGAAATTATTGCTAGATTTAATTATTGAAATGAGAAGTTCCCAAAGACACATGCAAAGAAACATCACTAAGATTGAGATTATTATGATTAAAATAAAACATAAATGTAATAGAGAAAACATAAGATAAAATACACTAAAAGTTATGTTATTTGTCTTCAAGATTGCTTATGTTTGATGAAGATGAGGATGATCTGATCAACAAATAATGAAACTATAATTATGACAATCAAATTAAAAGGCACTTTTTAAGAACTTTCTTAAAATCTTAGGTGTGGGAACACATAAAGAAGAAATTCTCTTATCTCATACCCACAAATTAAATGCCTTGCAAACTTCTTAGAGCTTCCAAGAATGCTAAAAAGCGAGCCTAGTATGTGAGGAACAATGGAGAAGTCCAAAAATTAGGATGCTTCTTGATTGCATCATATAAACTTTAGCATAAGTTTTCGTCTTATGGTTGATCCATCTCTTTAGATTGCATGCTTCTCATATCTTGAGATGGATTATAAAATTCACAAGGTTAGGAATCTCAATCTTATACAACAAAATAATACAAGGTATTATGGGGGAAAAATGATGATTCAATATAATAATTTTTCTTAACTTAAAATCATGGCAAAATTAGATATTCTTTGTGACCCTCTACATATAAGCACTCTAAGCTTTTAATGCCATGAAGGGCTTAATATCATACATTATCATCAAGCCAAAATATTGGGTAAATTGAATATTCATAATACATCTCTATGACAAAAATAAATAAATAAATAAAATAAAACTACTCTTAAATTAATATTATTAAACCTAAATGTGCACTTATTATTGAATGTTTGTGCCGTTAATTTGGTTGCCTCCTAAATAATGTAATGATGAAGTCCACAAATAGAAAAAATTATGAAAGTAAATTTGATGCATTGGTTCGCCTATGTCTTTCCTCTAAATTTTTTTTTTATAACATAGAAGCTAATATTTTATTTTAAAATTTGATGAACCAATACAAACAAAAAAAATAACTAAAATAACTTCTATAATTGTACCTTATATTAAATACAATCCCTCCACCCTCCTTTTCTTAATGATAATTATATAACACTTGAAAATTTGTAAGATCTCAATATCCCAAAGAATATGTGCTTCACTCAATGGAGCACCTAAAAATATAATATTCAATTAAACCTTGACACACATCTCTCCCCATCATAAGTCCTAGATACACAATCATTTGTCCTAATATAAATAGTTTCCATATATTTGTATAATCTATGGCTTAAAACTAAAAAATAATGACTTATCATGGCATATATAAAGAACACGTTCAATCAAGTTTCCACTAATCATTATTCTACAAAATCACAAAGTTAGAAAGAACATCACCATAATCTATTTCAGTTATTTTGGCATCTTCTACTCGATCCTTCTAATTGTTATCACATGCCTTTTTCTTTAAAGTTATACAATTTATTTTGATGTGTCTTTGCTTCATTCAATAGTTTCAATTCTTTTTGCCACCAACAAAATTATTTTTAGAGGCAGATACTTTGTCCATAAGTTTCTTCTTTATGAATAATTCTTCTCTCTATTTTTCTTTTTAACACTCTTGAACCTAGAGGCCATAGCCTTTAATAGAAGATAATTTATCACACCTTATAATCATATAATATCTTGTCCATAAAATATGGTGTGATAAAAAGAGCATATAAGAGGGAAATAACGAGTGTAATAACATTGAAGCTAAATACTCATTATTAGTAACTACATCAACATTTCTCAAATAATAAATAATTAAAATAAACTAATTATTATCATATATAGTTGTCCTACCTTCTTATACACACAATAAATATAAGATTTGCTCATAGTATTGTTTGTTGTGGAGACTTTTATTTATGAATACTAATTCCAACTTTAGTTATAATTTGCAATAGTTGCCACCTCCATGGCACCTCTCAAAACATTATTTGACAAATACAATTGGAATATCATTAATATATTTTTCCATATGTATATTATCATTTTTCATTATCATAATTATTTTAAAATGCCACATAATTGCATCTATCAAACTTTCTAGTTAAACAAGAGTTCCCTATAGTTTGGTTCTCCAAAGATTGAAGTCATTCAACCTATCGGATTTCTTTATCATAAACTTCATGTCATCAATTAAGAATTTTGCTCTAACACAAGTTTATTGATATAAGAGGTGTCAAAATAGACATGAATATAGAAGCATCGCTAAGACAATATCATAAGTTTAAAGCTAATTACAATTGAGAAAGAGAACCCACAAAAAAGATACCAAATCTATGTTATTTAATTGAATTGAACCTGAGGATCTAATCCATGCATAAAAAGTCAAATTTAAAAGTATATACTAAAAAATACCCATCAAACCTTCCCAAAATTTCATATAAACTCATAATGAAGAAGAAGAAGAAACCTAAGAATCTCACAATCAAGAGATTACTTCACATATACAAAATATTCTTCTTCTCTAAAGTTTTTCAAACTCTTCAAAAAACCTAATCAATATGATGATATATAAGGAATCATAAAAAACACATGAAATAAATTCACATAAACCTTAACAAAAGCTTCATTCTTAAAGCTCCTTGGTCTCTTTAGATTGAACAACACCCAATGTCCATAAATCTGAAGATGGGATGATGAAATTCCCAAAGTTGGGAATATGATTTTGCACATTGCTTATTTAGTTCAAGAATATTATTAGAAGGAAATGTTAAGTCATATAACATTTATTAAGCTCATAAGCCTATGAATGCACAATATTATCATAAAATAATTTAGGTGTTGATAACATGATGTAGCATTACAGACTTCAATTATTATACAAAGTGATGAATTTAAGAAAATGACATATGACGATTGGTTGTATTATTGCTTTAAAATATTAGGTGATGATGTTAAGAAATGATTGACATCTCATAAATATTATTAATCACCTTCAATGCATATTGATATAGATGCTTGTAGGGTGTAAAGCGAAGAACATAACTCTCTGCGCTTGTTTGAAATTTATTTCGTGCTGTCAAATGCTTATATCGAAAAATATCTTCGCTTTAATTTAGTTAACGAAAACACTAGCTTGAACAACGACAGCCCTATATGAGGGAGGATTCAACACGCCAATCGATAAACCAAAGTTTTAACTACTTCTACGCTACATTTGTTATATGTAAATGTATTTGTATGTATATATAATAATAATAATAATAATAATAGTAATAAATAGGCATAATGCCAAAACATCCACTTACAAATTCAAACTCTCATCACAAAGGCAAAGTTAACACAAGCGACCTTTACAAACCAACATTTATGCTAGTATAAATTAAACATAATCTCAAATAAGACATATATTGAATAACCTAGATATTGATTGAAAATATAATCAGTATTAATCATCTTGAAAATCTCGACCTAAACCATCCTTCAATTAGTTGATCTTCCTGCAATTCTTTCTGATCTCACCTTTAGATCCAGTAAGAGGGCTTATATCACCCATCTTTATTATTGCAGCGACAAAATCTGATTTGAACTTGTTGAGCGTAGTAGCATATTTTCTCACCTGAGAGTCAGTTGGGCCATTGTTGAAGAGCTGTTGATCAGAGTGAAGAAGGCCCTTCATATTGATAAGATTTTTGTAATAGTCGTTGTCGAATATCGTGGGTGTTTGTAGATCTAATGGAGCGAGGCTATTGTTCCTTGAGTTAATGGGACAATTCTTCTTTCTCAGTTGAGCGAATGATCTATTAATGTTGCTCTCATTGTAGATCCTGGCTCTGAAACTGGTGCACCTTGCTTGCCCTATGGTGTGAGCACCTGTTTGATCAATAATTATGATATGAGTTGATCTGTTATAGATCTTAGTGGGATGGAACACCTGTGTCAAGATTTGACACACTAATTGCTCAAATATGTGTGGATTAGATCAATTTTATTATTAAAGTAGAGGATAATGCAATGTCTCTTTTTTTTCTTTTTTTTGGCTTTTAAGTTTCACTATTATCAAGTTCTTATCAAGTTGTTATAGCATGTGAGGGAAATGAATATAATTTAATATTAAATAATTGATAACTATGTTTGTATCTATTAAGCTAAACTTGTTTATGATTAAATAAATAAATAAATAAACATTGCTTATTCATGTATAAATTTAAGAGTTTATTTGAGGGTTTTTTTTTCATAATTTTATTTTTTATGTTGGTATTCTATTTATCTTTTGTTATAACATTTTTTCTATTTTTTTTAAAAAAAAAATTATATTAGAAGCAATTTTTATAACACTCATATTAATTTTTAAGAAAACTAAATTTTTACAATAAATCTACAATTATTTTTACTGATAGACCCTAAATCATCTAAAGAAAAGACAATATATTGAATTACAACCATATAATTATCATCATAAGAGAATCCAAATAAGATAAGAAGTTTTCACCTTGACATTTTCTATTATTGCCAAATACAGTAGTGTGTGTGTGTGTGTGTGTGTGTGAGAGAGAGAGAGAGAGAGAGAGAGAGAGAGAGAGAGAAACCTGCAAGGGCGACCATCTCCTTCACAGAGAGACCCTTAGCTGAAAATGAAGAAATGAGCCTACTGAGGTTGAAAGTTGGTTGTGGAATATCTCTATTAGCTGCACTTTGGCTTGCTGTCCTTGCATCCCTTCTGCCTAATTTATATATATATCCACCAAGCTATATATATATATATTTATATATTTATAATCATGCATTCACACTCAATTCTCAATAATTAAATCATATAAAACTCCATGATTGATTCAATCATAAGAACTCTGAAACTTACAATAACCACTGAGTCTCTTGCAGTAATGGCTAAGATATCAGCACAAGAAACCACACCAGGACAAGCTTTCTCCACCGCAGTCTTTATCTTGTCTATTACCGTGAATCCCCTCGCTGATTTATTGTTCGCATTCGCTTTCTTCTCTCCGGTGAAGTTCGATGTGTCATCGAGAAGCAACGATCCATCACAACCCTGTAACAAAGAAACTCATACAAGTAATATCAGTTCTGATATCAATTGTCAGAATGAACTTGAGAGAGATTAATATTAGTTTTGGTGTATTAATGAGAATGAGCACATTTATTTTCAAAATAAATAAGCTTAAGGCTGCATTTATATATAAGGTTCAGCCATTAACGTTTTCTTATACTGCGATAAAGAAGATTTAGGTACGTTGACAAAGCAGTCATGGAAGAAGAGGCGAAGAAGGGAGGCGCCCATGCGCTTCTCCTTCGAAATAGCAGACTGCACCACAGGTTTGATGGTGGAGAAGAGATTAGGACAGGAGCTTGAATAGAAATTCGTGGTGAGCTGAGCAGTAGAGGTGATTGAAAAGAGAAGAAATAGAGCAATGGCGGCGCTGTGGCGAAGGTTGGAAGCCATTGATCAGCTAAAAACAATGGCGTCAGTGAGGATTTTGTTTGGCTTGAGAAGATATGGCCTTGGCATAAATAGAGACGTTGAAGAAATTGTTTGATATTGAATAAAGCTACACCATACCTAAAATAATTATTTATTTTGGAATCTCATGGACCACATTGGTACATTATCAAGATTTGACTCGACTCGGCCCCCCAATGCAAATTGCATTTAATCAAATTGTGATGATGGTAACAGGAAAACACTCAAATCAAAACAAGCTTAATCAATGGAAACTATTAGTACATATAGTTCTCCTTAAAATATAAAAAAAAAAAATATCATCTACAATATACCAAAGAACAATTATTAGAAGAAATTATCAAATTTTATTCAGTTGGAATCTTACCTTTCAGTGAAATCAAAATGTATATGAATACAATGTAGTGAATAATAAGCCAAATAGTTTACATAAAACTTACAATTAGCAATATGGTATACAGTCTTTCTATAATGCCCATAACCTTTCAAACATCTTGATTATATAGCCTACCAACTAATATGACACCCAACCACTAAAGATCTCAATTTTAAAATAATAATAACAATAAATCTTTGTGCTTTTCACTTATTTATTTATTTATTTATTTTTATTTTGTTTTATATTTTGAGAATTCCTCTACACTAAATTAAATATACTTCGTGTTGAGTATTTTCAACTTGAGTTTATTATTTTATAATTTTTGGCAACCAATTTATTTATGTAGAGAATTATTTGAAATGGAAAGGTGATAGATAAATTCATTGTAGTCATAAGATAGAGTTATCTGCATTTTGGTTGTGTAATCCATGAGAATTCCAATTTTTTATTATAATTTATAATTTTAAGTTTATCTTAAAAATAAAAAATAAGTTGTGCATGAGAAATTAATTTTTTTTAGATTTTTTTAAAAGAGTGGTAGAGAATGTTTTTAGATTTGGTTATAATAATTTTAATGGTGTTAATTGATTAAATTCACATATTAGTTGATTAAGATATAGTGGTGAAATATAAGATTTAGATTTATTTATCATTTAAAATGCTTCTCTCAATTAGTATTTGCTCTTCGAGAAATTTTATAGCTGATATTATAGTTTTATTTATAATTAAACTAAATAAATTTTTAATTTTAAAATAAAGCTTTTATTTATTTATAGTATTTCATAAAAAAAAAACATTTATTATGGAGTGATTTTCTTCTTTATCACTTTTGTTATATATGTGATAATGTATTCTTATGTGTGTTAGTGTTTGCACAAAGACTATCAATTATGATTTGACCACTTTCTTGTAGATCACACCCTTCACATTACACTTTGATCTTGAAATTTTCTTAGGGTAGCACTGAACTTGCTAAGCTAGTTAGAGAACTATAGAGGGCTCTTAAGCCACTTCTACAACTTCATCCACTTTATAAAAACTTTTTTGGATTCTTTGCAAGCCCCTTTTGTTTTCTCATAGGACTTAAACCCATATAAGAATTCCTAATTTATCTTATCTTCTTGCTCATAAGATCCTTTATAATATTTAATACAATGAATTTAATGGATTTCAAAAGTTATGACTTAGAGTAGACTTATGTGTTTTTGTTGAATCATTATAACAGTGTGTTTGTTATTGCTTATGTTTGACAAGACATTAATGGCCAAGTCTCATTATACACCATTGGCTAACCATGTTAGCATGCCTAAGGCAAGGTTGACTTGGATTGGTGGTGGTGGTCTGGTATAATACTTTTATGATAATAAGCACAAATAGTATCTTTGTTTAATGATCCAAATGTGTTCTTCTATAGATCTCAATGTCAAGAGTTCAATCGAGATGATAAATCAAAGTTCTAATTCTTCAATTGATGAGATTACTCTTAAGAAGAATTATAACTAAAATTTGGGGTTATTGAAACTGATAATGATGTGCCACTCATTTTGAAGAACTTCAGCCATTTTTTATTCTATCACTTTATTAAATATAGTTTTTTAAACTTTATTTTTGATATCATCTTATTTTTTATTTAAAATGACTTAAAAGTTATTTGACTTTTGAAACTAAATGTGAAGGAAATGAATTAATAATGATAAAGTACCGAGTAGTAAATAGTAATGTACTAATAAATAAACAAAAAAAACTAATTGTCATTGAAATATGAATTGATTGATTGAGTTGATTAACCAAATTAAGCAAAATAAATATGAAACAATAAACAAAGTTTTATGAGTTGAATTTATAGATAATAATATAGTTTGATAAGCCAAATAAAATAAGTATGGATAAGCTTAGTATTGTCATGATATTTTTTTGAATTATTACTACCAATTCTTAATCAATCTTTTTCTTGTATGTTTTGTTGCTATTCATGTCTTTACATTGGATAACCATCTCTAAACTTTTTTGCTTAAAAAGGAGTTCAATTGTTTTAATGTGAGTGTTATTATAAATGTGAAAGCCTAAGCTATAAAGCTTCACTTTTTTGTCTTTTACATGAGCTATGAGCTCTAGTGAGATGTGTTCCTCAAGTTTATTTGATGTTTTAGATAAGCTCAAATTATAAAAAAACCTATCAAATTTAAAAAAAAGTTAATTTATTTATATTTGTGAGCTTTTGGGCTCAATTTAATATTGATCATGTCATTAATGTTAGCATTAGTCATTGTAATAAGTTGAAGTTCCCATGATGCTTGCTTGATAGATTATGATGATGCTATAACAATTCTAGAGCAACTATAGAATGTTTAGTTTTATATTCATTCCAAGTTAATATTATTATTAGTAAGTTATAATAACTCAACCAATATATTTAGTTATTCCAAGTCGAATGCAAATTTAAATAGACTTTCTTTGAAATCCTACGTGCAAAATAGGTGACCACTGGTTCTAAATATATTAAAGTTTAACATCTCATGTTAGAAATGAATAATAAACCACCATAAATATTCACAATTTTTTTGTATTATATTTAAGAGGGCTTGTGAATTCTTCGATAGCCACACCATTAAATTACATAACAAAAAATTACATAAATTCTAATAAAACTGATGAAGCTTCTATGAGGAATTCTTGAGAACCATCCTAATGGTTCTTCCTTGAATGTTGCGAAGAGTAATCTACATTAAATAATACCATTAATAATAAGCTAAAAGATATTTTTTTATCTTAGATCATCTATCTTTCTCACATTTTTTTGTCAAATATTTGTTGAGAGTGTCACTAGTTTACCTATATTAAAGAGATTAATGTTGGCTTAATTGATTTCTTTCTTTCTTGTGGATGATCATAAGAGATTGATATAGAAACAAAATAATTTAACAAACTAGTTAGATGTAGTTTTTAAGAAAAAGTTGAAGTTGGAAACTTCAATTAAGGAAAAAAAACATTTTTTTTTTATGAGGATTTTGGATGACGAGCAAGAATTTTTACTGAAAGATTACATTGATTTATAAAATTTTTGGTAGGATTATGAGCATGTTATAGTAACTTCGTAGACTTCTAATGATGATAAAATTGCCAAATTTCAAAAGAAAATTGGTAGCTTGTAGTCTTCATTGATGAAGTTTGAGGTTCCTTGAAATGAGTTAGATTGCTCATTGCTTTCCTTTGGGACCAATATAGCTTGGTTGGAAGATGTCGTAAGAAACCAAGTGATAAGAGGTGATTCAACATCTCAACTTTCAAAAAGTAGTGATTATAAATAAGCTTATTGAATCCAAATAAAATATTGATTACATCAAGACTATTTATCATCAATATAAAGCTAAATGCTTAATTTGCACGTTATAAACTCTTTGCACGTTGCATCCGATTTTATTTGTACCTAAGGATTAGACTGCAATCAGATTGCCAATATATCATTATAATTTTTAAAAAAAAATTTATAAAATTTGAATCGTAAAGTAGAAGTTGATGTTAAAAAAAAAGTACTCTAAGAGGAGTTTAATATATAAAAAATGACTTTGTCTAATATAGAAATTGGTTGATTAGTCATTGACATGCTGTCTAACAATTCAATTGATCAATTATAAAATTCAATATGATATTTAATTTGAAAATTTCTGAAATTAAATTTGATATTATTTAAACTTTGGTTTATCAACTATAGTTAAACAAATACATAAAAGTGATAGACTTAATGACACAAAATATCTTAATCTTAATCCAAATGATCTTAAATCAAACATTTAAATATAAAAAATTAATGACATTATTTAGTTGATCAAATCATCTCTTAATCTTATGTGCTTATAATAAAAATAAACTTTTTGATAAGAGCAATCAAGTTAACCTATGATTACCTCATTTTGATGTCATTAATGATATTTATATGCTTAATGATTAAATGAATTAAGACAAGTTTTTTCTATTGAGTGTTTGAAAACTTTAGCTAAAATAATAAAAATAACATTTCCAAAACTTATAAATATGCCCCCTTCTTTATATGTAATATTTATTTACATAATGCATTATTTCAACTCCACAAGGCCGCTTGATTTTTTTTTTCTTTATGAATTTTTTGTGTCAAAACACTTATATGTATGCAAATAATTAAGCAACATTATGATATAAAATACTTTACTATAAAAAAATTTCTAGCTCCCAATAGTTATATATTGTATTTATTTTAAAACAAATTCAATAATAAAAAAATTCTAAAATAAATTTATATTAAAATTTTCTAATTCAAAATTTCTCACTTTCAAAATTCAAGTTATTCGGTTAGCTGAATTTGAAATGCAACATAAAAGAAATACAATATTGAATTATAAGATAAATTTGAAATACATTAAAATTTTATATTACATTTCAAGTTCTTCAAATCAAAATTTCCAAATTCATAAAAGTCCTACTTTCAAATACTTTATTTTACTTTTACAGCAAACCAAACAGCTCTTAGACCAATTTAGTTAGCTAACTTGTATCCACAATTTGTCATCTTTTTTAGTAATTAACTTCAGTTTTAAAAGCTTGTTTAATTTCGTGCATTTAAATTGTACTAAAGATATTGTATATGTAAAACGAATATGATTAATTTATTTGAGATTAATAAATAATATAAATTATGAAATAAAATCACTTCATTAATTTCAACTCCCGGAAAGTTAAAAAAAAAAGAGTTGTAAATACTTTAAACGACAATAGCACTTTCATTGAACCAAACACCCCTTAAGTCAAAATCTCAAGCGTCATATCAAAGCTTTAGGTGGTTAGGCACAGGAAAATGCTTTATCATACTAAATGCATGCATGCAAATACAAAAAAAATAACATATCACCTACCAGAAAAGGACCTTATTAATTTTTCTAAAATATATTTATATTAGTTAGCTCGAATATGAGATTGTACTCAAGATCAATTACAATTTCGATTCAATCCAGCCTTTTAGGCTCTCTCTCTCTCTCTCTCTTTATATATATATATATATATATATATATATATATATATATATATATATATATATATATATATATATATATATATATATATATATATATATATATATATATATATATATATATGTGTGTGTGTGTGTGTGTGTGTAACTAATATTATAATTGATATAACAAATTTCACTAATCGAAGCACGAATCTTGATATCAAAAATAATGATCCTAAATTGTCCATCAAGACTTAAAAATATCCAAAAACTTTAACATATCAGCTGAATCACTAAATAGTTTATAAATATAGAGTGTTTATGATCAAATCGAGCGTCTTAACGAGCCAGATTTAACAAGCCCAAGGTCTTTTGATTTTGACTTCGTTTGAGCATTCCAATACTTAAAATACATCAGATGATCAAGGGAATCATTTTGAGCCGTCCGATTGAGTTGTTTGAATTTTGTATGTATTTATAGAAACGCCATTCCTCTAATCTATAAATAGTCTCTCATTCTTCACATGAGGAGAGCCCAAGCTAAAGAGAAGAGAGATCTCGAAGGCTTGAAGATCCTCCAAGCATAATTATGCAACCACTTGACGGCCGCCCAACCATCGGCCGTTGCCACTGCGCCAATCCTCACCGTACGGCCGTACGACCCGTTCGCCGTGCACGCCGCTAATCACCCGGTCCGCGCTTGACCAGATCCGCCGGCTGCCGTTGACCACCGTCGCTGTGCCTGACCACTGCCGGTGCTTCGAACGGTATCGATCGTGGTAATTTCATTATTCATCTGCACTACCACCATCGTCTGACGACCATCCGGCATTTTCACCTACCACCACCATCGATCATCGATTACCGACTGCACCACCTCCGCTGACCTGCAGGCCATCATTCTTTGGCCATCTCGTCGGTCATCACCATACCACGTTGTGCACGCCATTATTCACCATCACCCACCACAACATTATCTTTTAACTACTTGCAGATTATTATTCAGGATTCCATTGTTCTCTTATCTGATTCAGAATCCCATTATCGGGAAAATTTTGTACTCAAAAATAGATACATAGTGGAAGATTTTTACTGGGCTAGGCCCCCGTGATTTTTTCCTCATCTTCAGGGATTTTTTCACATAAAAATTATGGAATTTCTTATTCATTCTTCAAATATTTGTGTGTGTGTTGGATTTCACAACAAAGCTAAGGAGTAAACTTTTATTCTACCGCAACTAGTTTTCTAGCACACAATAATAATTATCATTGGAAGAAGTGTGGAAGACTTCATATGATTTCACCATCCACAACCCAATGAAATCAAAATATGATCTATTATGAGCACCTAGGTAAATCGGGAGATTAGATTGTGTAGCCTTGGGAAATTAGCAACAGATTAAGAGTTTATTTGTAATTAAAGCAATTTAAAAAATCAAACAACAGCTTTCTAACAGTCATCATATTCTATTAGATCAAATTGAAAATACAAAAAAATATAATCAAAACGTAGTTTTCTAAATAATTGGAGAAGAGAAGAAAGAAATAAGGAGTGAGTCTTCAAATTGAGATATTTTTAAACTTGAGATGAAGTGTTAGATTATACGAGTAACAAGTTGGTGTGGTGAGTAAAACATCAATTAAGGGGTAGGACTAAAAACTCAATGGAGAGTTTTTAAAAATGCAAGTTGAGGGAAAGATTGGTGAGATGCTCAACAAGAGCTTACCCAATTAAAGGTTAAGAGAATAAAAGATTCTTAGAGATAGTGGATGGTGAAATCTATCTTTAATATCTCAATAAAATTATGTGAGAAGATGAAGAGATTAATGAGAAGATTTGTGATATAACTAGAGTGTCATTTTAAATCATTGAATTGAGATAGACCCCTCCTTCCAAAATGCCGAGTTCGAAGAGGACATTCGGAATAAATGTGAGCTTGAATTTTAGAGAGATAACATTTTGATAGACCAAAAAAGAATCTTAATATGCTATGATTTAAAGAGAAACAAGAAGGTATATATATATATATATATATATATATATATTATGAGTTTGTGATGCAGCATTACACTTTAATTTACTAAGTTTAGGGTTAAATCGACCAACTTGAATGAAAAACATGTGATGATATTCAAAGTTCATTATTGTACTTCAATTTAAAGGTTTTGATTTTTGGGTTAGTTAGTTATGAGAGATTGACAATTTGTTACATGATTTTGACTGCCTAATCAATATATCCATTTAATAATTTGTATATGTTGACCTTAAATGAAATTATTATTACTTTCTTAGCTTTAGGTACTATCATTTATGTGATATTCATATTTTTTTAATGCCTTGATATTTCATACAAAATGAAGAGTATGCCATTATAATAAATCAAGAAGAAATTTTTTATTAAAAACATTCCCTAGAAACGAATATTTATGATATTTAGAATTACAAAAGTAAAATATTAAAAAAAAGCATCAAATTTTTGTTTAATCATTAAAAAAAAATTATGAATAAAAAAATGATATTGTAATATTTAATTGTTGGATGCCTTCCATGTGGCAGCAATTATTTACAAAAAATGTCGGTTGGGATTGCGTCCTAACTCAGCAATTGGATATAATATTTTTTTTGGTACCGATAATTTATCTGTACTACAGATAAATTTTAATTTTTTTAAATGAAAATCATTTAATTTATTATCAATATTTAAATAATATTGCAGATATCTTATTGTGGATACGGTGGTGAACCAAAAAAAGAAAGAAAATTATTTTATTGATATTTTTTTAGATATTTAAGTAAATTTAATTGTAAATTCATATATATATATATATATATATATATATATATATATATATATATATATAACACATATGCAAAGATTTGAATTCAGAATCTCTTGATTTAAAATCAACGTTCTCAACCACTGACCAAGGAACTGCTTTATGAATAAAAAAAAACGCAAAAAAAAAAAAATTAAGCCAGAAAAGATTATTTTACGCTTATTGGTAATTTTACAAATTCATAACTTTATTATTTTTTTCATTTCATGAAAATATAATGTAAAGATTTTTTGACGCCACGACGAGACGGAAGTACGGATGATAAGAGTATTAAAAAGTAAACAATAGCATCACTTTATATCACAGATGTAATTTATTTATATAATTTCAAATATACCAAAAATGACCTTTGTAATTAATTTGAAATACATTACATCATATTGAAAATTTATTTTACTTCAAACCAAATATCAAAAAAGTTAAAATTCATACATTTACTTTACATTGTATTCTAAATACAACTATACAAGCAACCAAATAGCCCCAAAGATACCTTGAATATTTTATTGATATATTAGATCACATTATTATTTTGATTGAAATGCCACTGTTTTTATAATTATTAGTATGACAATATATTATTTTGAACCTACAAATATTGAAGACCGAAGGACATTCGATTATTTTTAATAATTTATCTAACTGATGATTTTTAAAATTTTTATATACAAATTACTTATTTTATTATTAATGTTTAAGTAATAATTAACATATCTTATGACGTGCGGATGTGAGCCAATTTCAAAAAAGAAATTATTGATATTAATATATCAGTATATTATAAAAAAATATTAATTTAGTAGAATCACATTTTAATATTTAATTTTATATAATATAAAAAATGCCGACGAATCACTCAAAAACACGTGAGGACACGTGAGGAAAGCTTCAAAATTCAGCTAAACCACCGGACCCAGAACACGTGTCCTCTCCAATTATCTTGAAAATCTATTTTATTTTTATTTGTTGAAATTAAATCAGTTACTATCAGAATAATTTAATAAAAATAATGATTTGAATCACAATTGACCATCCTAATAAAATTCATAATTAGATTACAATAATTACACCACAAATGTCACAAATGACCAATTAATTTGATAAGACATATCTTTCAAGTGAATAAAATTTCAAATTTATAATTAAGATAAAAACAATATGTATAATTACGCTCTTATATTAGCGATAATTCAATAATAAGATTTTTGAGTACTTGAATGTTATTAACTATTCCTAATATGTATTCAATTTTATATTTACCAAATTTAATAGACTATTTCATGAGTCGACTCGAGAGCTCATGTTTCTAAAATATTCGTCCAAAAAAGTCGCATCAGTCAGTACTTAATTAGATTGGATTGAAAGAAATACTTCAAATGCATAGAAGTTAAGATGTGAGTTAGACCCACCGTCTCTTAGTCATGCGAAGCCGGAACCTCCCGACCAGTCCTCTTCTCGGCGGTATATCTATGGAAAGTAGTGGGATCCACACGAGGCATTTCAATGCTGCCAGACAATATTAATGATATCCCCACTCACAAGATGGGTGGGGTGTTGGGTGGATACCCATTGCAAAAAAAAAAAGATGTGAGCTAGAGCAAATTTATTAATAATATGGTAACTCAATGTAGCTCTTTATTAAAGATCTTCTAAAGGTAAATATAATGTTTTTTTTTTTTTAGATAATGACTAAATTGACTCTAAGACATCCACTCCCAATTGTAATAATAAATTTTCTATTGATTTTTTGCTACTTAATATTGGAGATATATTAATATACTTCTTGAATTCTTAAAATGATTTCTTAAATATATCATTCTAAATGAATCGAACTAATGTGTTCTTTTTTTTCTTTCATATCAAGATATGAACTTGTAGAAGCTATTGACATACTATCCTCACTTGAACTGTATCTACACCTTCAAGTTGACCGAAAACATCCATCATCATATCTCATGCTTTAGTGTTAATTATGGTAATTAACGTTAAGATATTGTTTATGTCCATCTTCTATTAATAACAGTCTGTTTTTATTATAAGATTTTTAGCCTATTAATTAATTAAGTATTTATTTATTTACAATAAAGTTTATAGTTAAGAACCTCATGAAGTTTTCAAAATTCTTCTTTGAGGAAATTTGTGTTCTGAAGATGAATTTGCTAAGCATAGAGCTTTTAACTATCTTGAGAAATTAATGCTTAGATAATATCTAATTATGTTAATTTATTTATTATTTTTTCAACAATATCCTGCGCTGAGAATTTGGTAGATGAGATCTTCGTCAGTTTCAAAAATTATCCAACACACGGGATATGAACACGCGTTATACGTTAAAACCCGCAAGGAAAACCACGTGGCCTACCAGAACTTTCACCATGTGTCAAAGATAGCCCTCGCTCGCCTGGAGAAGGGTGTTTCTAAAACAATATTCGAGTGTAGAATATAATATCTCCAACTCCAACCCGGGAAGTTTCCCAAAAAGCGGCAGGAACTGATCTTCTGGGAGCAACCTCTTCCTCCTCATCTCCACCAAGCCAGAGTGCATAGCCCTCCCCCTGGTGAGAGTTTGGGCACTCTTCTTGGAATAATTTTCATCTCGATCGTATGAGTTGCCGGTGTTTGTAGATGGGTGAGAATCTTTTGAAAGAGACACGTCCGACCCTTGTAACGAGGCAACAGAGGAACCTTCTAAAATGGGAGGACCAAGATTCGGAGTCGCTGATCACGGAGACACATTGATCGTGCGGAAAAAATATTATTTTCAATGATTTGGTTCTTAAGTGTCCAAGAAGTCCGATAGAGCCCAATCTCGCCGAGTATTTCACCACTTACGAGATGAGTTTGGGATTGCGGTTTCCCATCCCCGAGATGATCGCCATTTTGTCAAGATGGTTTGCATTTCCGCTTTCGAAAGGTGGCAATGACGATCGTGATGGGACTTATAGTCTTTTTCGAGGCGCAATTTTGACTATCGACACCTCGCACGGATGTGCAAGTTTACTGCGATGCACATGGTCGACATCACCGCAGAGTCGGCTACTTGACCGGACGAAGGATTCTCCCAAGAATTGGGCAAGCGATTCTTTTGTGAAGAATGACGTCTTCGCGAGAAATGGGGAAAGCGAGATTTACCCATTCCCTGAGTTGGTGATGAAGATATCTTGCGGACGCTGAAATTCCAGAATATTGAAGATCTTCGATTTGAGATTCGATATATCGACAGATTTGTGCAGGAGGAATCTTTGTTCGAGGCGGGGCTTTCTATTCATCCCGGGCGGTCTTATGCAATTGCGTTGAGAAAGCCCAACAAAGAGGTTTCCAGCCGATCTCCCAAGCTGCCCTCCTCGGCTTCTTCCAGAAGGACCCGCTCCAATAGAAGAGGAAAAGGAGTGAAGAGGTGATGGTGATATCGACACCAAAAGAGTCGCCCTTCGAGTAGTGCCCCCCAAGGATCTTCATTCCGAGGACGTGTTGAATCATTCTCGGTCGTCGACAAGAACCGGTAACAATTCTTCTGCTTCATCATCTTTTATTTCCCATTTCATGGTGTTTAACGTAATTTTTCTTATTTCGTGATATTGAAGCAAGAACTTGACTTCAAAATGAACATCAGGTCAATGACCGGAATTCGTGGAGAAGCCAAGTTTCTCCATGGTGAATATAAGAAGCGGTATGTGGAGAAAGTAAAAGAGATGTCCGTGTTGGAGAATCAACTTGATGAGTGCAGACCGAGTTGGCACGCGAATTCTCTTTCGCCGAAGTTGAGCGACTCGGATGAATTAGTGGAGGCTAACAGAGGTTGGTTGCTTGAAAGGATCTCAAGATCTTTTCGAGAAGGTTTCGTGTCTGAGGCAAAGAACCGAGTTTGCCGCTTTCGTGAGAAAGAGGCACTTATCTCGGGTTGAAGCGGAGCGGATCACTGCGTGGAGGACTTCAAGAACTCGACTTCAAGAGTATCATAGATCACGCTCGTGAGGCCGAGACCACGTGTATGATGTGAGGTGAAGGCTTTGGAGGTGTTGATGAAGGCTTCATCAGGTTTTGAAGGGGACACGCTTGATCACTGCAGGAGTCGGTTGAGGTCCTTTCTCCTAGCCTAGCTTCCACCCCTTCTAGACGAGGATGACTCGTGATAGTTCTTCATCATCTACCGATGAGACCATCAAGACTGTAGTTGTAGTTCCTTTATGTTGCATTGTTAGTGTTGTATATTATTTCGGTTGATTGTACTTGTATGTCAGAAGTATTAATAATCCATAAAAAATTGTTTGTGAATATTTCCTGAGTTGTGTGTCAAAGCTGCATCGATGATAAAGATTCGAAGAGATCATCGAATCCCTTGGGTAATCTGATCTATTCTAAGATCATTACGAGGCTACTTGATGACAAACTTGCACGGAATATATTTATGAGGTTCTCTCGAACCTCTCGATCTATCCTAGGTTGTGTATCTGAGCTTACTCGATGATGTTAACTGTTATGGAGAAAGTTGCGGCCCTATGAGGATTGCCAACTTATCCAAGGTTGTTTATCGAGGCGTTCTAACGATGTTAACTCAGATAGGAAGATCGAATTCCACTGGGATCGATCTTACCACGAATGAGATACAACAATAGTGTATCTCTTGAGTCGGTGTTTTAAAATGCAAGCATAAGCAAGAAAAAGTCAAGTATGAGAACTTTAACATAGATAGAAACATAAATCCAAACAACTTGATGCCAAGGTTGGACAATAAGTATGACAAACAGAGTATCGATAAATATTTAATTCGATAACAACAATTGCAATACAAACATACACGATGATAATGTTTTCCGCAACTAGAATAAAAAAGTCGATACATCGGGTAGTACGAGGTTTGTAGCATTCCGTGCGTGGGAGAGTCTTCCCATACTATCCTTAAGCAACGCGCTTGATTTTACACCACCACATACCTGCCTTCCCAAAGAGAGTTTGTCTGTGGGCCTTTTCCTACTGAAATGAGACTGGAAAGATATTTCGAGTGCCGACATGTCGCGGTCTCGAGATCCATGGAATCGCTTATCGCCGCTGTCGCCTGCATTAAAGTTATGGGTTCTGTGGCTCGGGACCCCATGTCGACCGAATAATAAATTTCGCCAAAACACGATTGTATGCGCTTTCCGTAGGGTCCTTGATGTAGGTAAGCCCAAAGAACATTGGATAGTTCTTGCCCATTGCCCTGCGGTTCGTGGTTCTTTACTTTTAGTATTGTCCTATTGGTGACTTCTCACCCATTTGCTGGATGGGATACCGTGTGGATTAACGGATATGCGCCCGCGTAAAGATGTGAATGTCTTTCCGTGAACTGCGTCCCCATTATCTGGTGATGATTTTTCGAATTCGATAAATAATATTTTCCGACAAATTGCTTGGCATTTGTTTGGTGATTTTGGCCGGGTTCGCCTTCCACCCACTTCGAAGTAATCAACGCCAAGATTATGAATTTTATTACCTGTGGCAATGGGAAAGGGTCCCATTATATCGATCCCCATTGAGCAAAGGACCACGGCTCGGATTGTGGTGAGTTCTAGATGGTGTATGAGTGAGATTGGAATGTAATCGACACTTGTTACACTTCTTTACAAACTCCAATGTGTCTTTCTTCATTGTAGGCCAGTAAAAATCTTGCCTCATGATTTTGAGGCAGGGCTTTTCCTCCCAAATGTTCACCACAAATTCTGAATGAACCTCTCGCATTGCATAGTTAGCCTCAAGGTGGTAGACACTTTAAATAGGCTAAGAAGGACCGCTTGTAGAGTTCACACATTATGGTGAAGTTCGCTCACGCCGAGACGGATAGCATCGGTGTCTGTTGGCAAGGCCTTTGAAGAAAGGACATGATCGTCAATCCATGAAGATTCTTTTTGGTCCTCCAGAGATTGTATTACCCAAGGGCCTTGAATACTGGGAAAGTGGATGTCCTCTATGTATTTTCTCTTGAAAAGATCTCCTGTCATTGTTGTGGCTAACTTGGAGAGGGCATCTGCTCGCGTGTTCTGCTCCCTTAGAATATGAGTTATCTGATGGGTCTCGATTCTGGCAAGAAGTGACTTTGCCAAAAGACGGTACTGAGCAAGCTGCGGATGACGGGTATCGAAGTCTCCTTCAACTTGTGAGGCCACAAGCTGTGAGTCTGTGTAGATGGCTAAGTTCGACCTCACAGTCAATGGCGAGCCTTAGTCCCTGAGGGCCTCGACTGCCGATTATTGGTCGGAACTTTAGTCGAAGCTGCACCAAAGTTATTTTACTTGGGAGATAAGCAAAATTCTCGCCCCGCACGGCACGAAGCTCCATCAACATACAATGTCCATTGATTTGTCATGGAGTGATGAATGATCTCTTCAGGTGGTGATGGGATGGTACATTCTACAATGAAGTCAGCGAGCACTTGTGACTTTATATCGTGACGAAGAAAATGGATGTCAAACTCTCCAAGCTCGACCGACCACTTCATCAACCTTCCGATACATCGCTTTTGCAATAGTTCTTAATGGAAGATGAGTGTATGTTGATGGTGCACTGAAAGTACATCGCAATTTTCGTGCGTAATGCACTGGGCCAACGCCGCCTTTATCTCGCTAGTGGATAGCGCCCTTGATCGAAAGAATTTTCGACATAATAAATGGGTCGTTACAATGAATTCTCCTCAGACGCGACGAGCTTACGCATGAGAGAAGAAACAAGAAGATAGATGTACGCCTTCTCTCCTTGGATAGGCTTTGATAATAGAGGGAAGCTAAATAGACTCAAGTTGCTCAAAAGCGTCGACATTCAGTCCACTGGAATCCATTTCCTGCACCCCTTAAGATTTTGAAGAATGGTAGATACTTATCTCCGAGGCCAAGAATCGTGATAAATCGCAATCCTTCCAGGTCAAACGCGTTGGACTTCCTTGATCGTTCTTGAGGTGACATGTCCTTGAGTGCTTTTATCTTCTGGGGTTGGCCTCTATACCGTGACCATGAAGTGACCTAGAATTTCCAGAGAAAACTCCAAAATACACTTGCTTGGGTTGAGCCGCATCTTGTAGTGTCGAAGAATGTCAAAGCACTGCAGGCATCGAAATATCCGTGATATTTCCAAGCTCTTCACCAAGATATCATCAACATACACCTCCATATTGCCTATAAGATCCTTGAAGATCTTATTCATAAGCGTTGATATGTTGCTCCAAAGATTTTAGTCCGAATGGCATGACCGATAGCAAGATAGTCCCTTATCTGCTTTGGAAGGATGTTGCTTCCTCATCTGTTTTGTTCATCCCGATTTGATTGTAGCAATAGGCATCCATGAAGCTTCGATCTCGATGTCGATGTCGCATCAACTAGTTGGTCGACACGAGGAAGGGGAAGCTATCTTTTGGGCATGCACGATTAAGGTCGTAGTCGATGCACATTCTCCAGAAGTTGGCCTTCTTGACTAACACTACGTTAGCCAACCGTGGGGTAGTAGACTTCGAATGAATTTGACTTCCGTAAGTTTGGTGATTTCTTGTTCTATGACTGCAATCATTCGAAGCGAAGGTTCTTTTCTTCAGACACCGCCAGGTTGAGTCAACTTTGAGGGAGTGCGTAATGACTTCCCGGGTCAATGCCCGTAATATCGAGCGCTGCAAAGATATCTTGATTTTTAAGCGTAAAATCTAATGATCGATTTGATCATGAACGATCCCACCTTCACCTTCGCGATGGATCAACTGAGATAGGAAGACAAATTACATCTTCAACCGGAGAAGCCCTTTCGAGGCATCCTCATCTCGTAGTCAAGTTCTCGATGTTGAGGGTTACCGGCGTAAATGGTTGGGCTTGCTTGATATAGACGCCAGGTATCGTTGATTCCCACTTACCACGCCGATGCTATGGTGTCGGAATTTTATGAGGTGAGGCAGATGTGATCACCGAATATACCGGAGAGGTCTCCCAAATATTGCATTGTACGTGGACTCAGACTTGACTACAATAAATCAAGTGGGTGCGTGTCGGGAAATTCCCAAGAGTTACGGAAGACGATTGTCCCTTCCACTAATCCGATTATCAAATCCATACGGACTACCGCGGTTGAAGCTTCTCTTCTATACCCATGCGAGGAAAGTGGAGTAAAAAAGAACATCAACCGAACTCCCATTGTCGATCAATATCCTTTTAATATTGAAGCACGGATCACCCACCGCGACATGACAAGGGGATCTTGATGTGGGATGCGAAGCCCTCTAGATCTAAATCATCAAAGGTGATAGAATGGTCAACCCGAGACTTCTTCGCTCTAGCGGCAATGAATATTTGGCTGATAACACCGCCCTCTGCAATTGTTTATCTCTCCGCCATGTTCCTTGAGTTGCCCCTCAAAGATTTCTTGACGAGGTTGGTTTTGTATAAACGCGCCTAGATACCCTCGACGTATTAGTCTTTCAATCTCCTCCTTGGGTGGCACTCTTGTGGTGTGCCTCTACTGGGTGAAAGTGGCGAATTTCTCTTGATTTCCAATTCCTGCTGGTGCGCCACTTGACGCCATCCTCTTCAATAGCCGGATGTTCGCATGACGTATTGAGAGTCAGATATTTCCTCTCTCGAGTCATCGAGGTCGCCGAGGAGGTTTTGGGGAGGTTCCTGCCTCTCTTCTTTTTCTGAGATGTTTGAACATCATCTTTGGGAACCTTCTTCCGCTTGCTGCTTGGTGGTTCAAACTATTGCCGATGAGCACTAATAGCTTCGTCAGCGGAGATTTGTGCCTCTATTCGGTGGACCAGGTTAGCATAGGAATGGACTGTCTCCCGCATTAATGATGAATAGAAGTATCACGGAGTCCGAGAAGCACCTCAAAATTTGGATCTACTCCCCTCGGTATCAGCTTGAGGAGAACCTCTGGAAGTATTCTTTGAGGGACTCTCCATCGTTCTGGCGGATTCCGGAGAGATGTGATGAATCCCTGATGATTCTCTTGTTCGCCAGGAACTGTTCTACAAAAAATCTGGCGAGCTCTCCAAATGATCGGACGGACCCCTTAGCGAGTGAATAGAACCAAGTACGAGCCTGTCCTTTGAGAGTCGCTGGGAATACCTGACACAAGACAGAGTCATTTGCACGCTGAATGTGTATGATCGTCAAAGTGATCGATATGCTCGACGGACGGTTGTGCCATCGTAAGGGTCCATGCCGGAAGCTTGAATCTCGTCGAATCGGGTATTGCGAGATGATCGCCGAAGCGGGACGAGTTTTGGAAGAGGCGGCGAGAATGGATCATTCGATTGTTGGAACTCTTCCCGCACTGCCGTCGTAGTTCATCGCATAAGGTGACGTGGAGTTTCACCATACGGGCCGAGCCATTGTGGGGTGAGTAGAAGCGATCCGGTTCGATCCGGATGTGGTGCCAAGGGGTTCTCTACTTGTTGATCCGGCATTCTGCAATCATTCTCGGGAAGAAAATTTGGATTATGAGGGCCGCGAACCCGTGGCTCTTCCAGCGTGTTGGAACGCTTCGGTCCTCTCGCAGAGTCAAAGAATTTCGCTCGGGAATCCTCCATCCTTGAACGCGATCTTCCAAAGAGGCGGACCCTCACCCGGGACGAAGTCCGTATGTAGAGAAGTGTTGGAGACTTGGCGTCCTTGATCCTGAGAATGAGGAGCGTTGGAGCGCAAACCCCGTTTACCAACCATAGTGGAGATATAGCAATGGGGAACTGGCCCCACGACGGTGTTAAATCTTGCTGGAGAATTTTATTCTAGATGCAGATCTTCACAAAAATTATCCAACACACAAGCGGGATATGAACACAGGGTTATACGTGGAAAACCCGTTAAGGAAAAACCACGGGCCTTGCCTCAGAACTTTCACTATGTGTTCAAAGATACGTCCTTGCTTCTCGTTCTGAGAAGAAGGTGTTTGTGAAATAATATTAGTGTAGAAAATACAATATCGGTCAACTCCAACCCAAGGGAGAAGTTTCCCAAAAAGCGGCAGGAACTGATCTTCTAAGAGCAACCTCTTGATCTTCAGGGGAAAGGAGCGGCCACTGGTCTTTTCTAGTCCTCTGCATCTCCTAAGGGCGAACTCCTGGCAACTCGATCTTGTGCACCACCGGTGGTGGCAGCAGGTGTGGGATCGGCCAAGGTCGACTGGTTCGTGAGCTCGGTCTTCAAATCGATTCGGTCCCTCTAAGGTGAGAATGAGGCTCTATTTATAGATTTTGGGAGTGGCAGCCTTGTAAATTCGTGGAAAACTCCAACCACTCCATCGGACGGCCCGGCGATCCCTCGACGGACGGTGTATTTTGATGATCCGGGTGCCTTAATGATGTCGAATTGGGTGATCTTGGATTCGTTGGATTCGCCTTGACGAGCACCGACCGACTATAAATATGTCAATTTTGGTGACCATTTGGCAATCGGATCCATTTTCATGCCCCGATAGCTTGATCCGAATGATGAGCTCGGATCGACTATGCTTGATGCTATATTCGCCTCATCGAGACGGGCCGATTGAGTAGGCTTGAAATCGATTAGATCAAGCATTTCAAAAAAAATGCCTGAGATTCGATGACATTAATTTTATGTATCAATCCTTTTTATGACACATGCATGATTGCGTGTTATTTGATTCATAGAGAATTATATATATATATATATATATATATATATATATATATATATATATATATATATATATATATATATATATATATATATTAATGTGATTAGTAATGGGGTCTTGAGCTTATGAAAAATCTTAATCCTCTAAAATTGAAGAAACTCTTTTGTTGTCTACACCATTAAAAGGAAATCTTTAGGATATATCTCAATCTACTTTCCACTTATTCTCATGAATTCTTATTAGGATGCTTTTGTTGTCATTATCTAATGACTTTTATTCAAATATGGAAATCTCTTTTAAGGTGTTCGAATCAAAAGAGTTCTTAAACACACCCAATAGAGTTGAGAATATAAGAGGAATAGTAGAAAGAAGAGTGCGAGAAAATTTTTGGGAATTTTATTAAGCATGGTCTGGGAAATACAATGATTAAGGACCGAGGGTACATAGCCCTTTTTGTAATACTTGACCACATATTTATAGGTTTGGGTCCACATAAAACTCTACCTTATTTACATTTTTACTATTACACGATAATAAAATTATTTCTTCAAGACTTAAATTGAAGATCATCCATTCACGGATACATTGTATTTGTAACGCATGATTAACAAGTTTCGAATAGTTGAATTCTAAATTCTTCAAGATTTAGAATGAAGAAGATCATCCATTCATGGATCTACATTGTATTCGTAATGTGTGATTGATAAGTTTTGAATAGTTGAACTTTGAATTGATGAATACCAAATACCAAGTTGAATACTATCAAATTAGCTTAGTTGATTGACCTTTAATGTACTAACTTTAGCTTGGGTCCTTCAAGAATGTTTATAAATGCATGTTTGACATTAACCTCTAAGGAATTTTACTATACATAAGACTCTTTTGAAACATAAATATTTTTAGTGACTTCGTTAGGTTAGTTTCTCTCTTTCTCTATAGCAGTTCATTCATATCATTTTGCTTGAGTCCTTATTGATTCAACATTTTTTTCTAGCAAATATCTTTTATTGATTATTGTCTCTATCACTCTATTAAATTTATAGAAATTTGATTTAGTTCTTGCTTTCCTTTTTTTAGCTCATCCTTATAGAGTTTGACATTTTTTTAAATAAAGAGGCAAGCCCTCACAACAACTGATAACTTGTTTATCTTTTTGTTGGGTCATGGTCCACAAATAAGTCTCCCTCACTCTCTTCTAGCTAAGCTAGTTGAAGATGTTATTCAATTTAGGGACTTCTTTTATCCAGGCTCGAACCACTAGTCCTCTGTTGACTTTCTTTTTGAAGTGAGTTCTCAACTTTCTCATTATATATCTAGGACTCTTGTAGACACTAAGAGCTCTTTAGTTTTAAGACACTTCTAGTGATTGAGTGAACACTTAACCTAAGCTTAGAGATTTAGAAAGGTTAGCCATAGGGATAGATCATGCCTTAGGGACTTAAGGAGATTTGTCTACCCTATGGCCTAAACCCAATCAATGCTTTACTTCTCAAACCAAACCTCAAATTCATACCAAATCCAAACCAAATTTACAAGACTCATAATCAATCTCATAATCAAATCCAAGCTTAAAATTCTACATAAACCCTATGATTGAATTCCATGGCCTTAACCTTAGCCAAGTCCAATTCAACTCCAATTCAATTGATTTTCTCAAAGATCAATTCAATCCTTCAATCAAACTATCAAATTAAAATTCAAATCCAATTTCAAATAATTCAATCCGAAAATCAAATCCAAATTTCAAAATTCCTTCCTAAACCATATGACTCATTCTCTTAAGTTTTGCCAAATCTCCACCTAAGTTATCCCAAACTTAATTGATTTCTTTATAAATCAATTATTTCTTTATTTATATTCACAAATATAAATGAAATCCACACTCAAATGACCAAAGCTAAATCAAACTAAATTAAATCAAGCCAAGACCCTTCTTAAGCCATATGGACCTACCTCAAGAAGCTTAACCAAACCTTAACCCAAATCAACCCAAAGTCAATTGATTTCTTTATAAATCAATTATTCTTTCATTTATATTCATAAATATAAATGAAACCCACCTTCTAATGACCAAAAATAAATCAAACTAAATTGATTTTCTTCTTATCCCTTTTAACCTACATCCATAAGCTTAGTCAAATTCGCTTTCAAATCACTCCAAATTTAAGTAATTTGCTCAAGAATCATTTATATCTTCATTTATATTCATAAATATAAATGAAATATAAATTCAAATAGCCAAAAACAAATCCAAAATCAAACCAAAATCTAATTTATACCCTTTAATCCAATTTCTTTGACTTAACCAAAATTCACCTAAACCAAGTCAAAACCAATGAATTTTCTCTTGAATCAATCATTCCTTCAATCATCTATCCAAATATAAATAAAACCTATAATTATCAAACCAAACTCAAATCAACCCAAGTCAAGCCCAGGTTAGCCCTTTTAGCTTAAAAACTTTGAATGAGTCAAAGTCCATTAAACTCCAAATTGATTGCAGTTGGATTTATATTTCAATCATAGGCTCATATATAAGTTCAACTGTTGACCTTATTTTTAGAATTAGCTCTCAACACCTTGTGGGCTCCTAAAATTCTGCACCGACCTCTCATTGAAAAGAGTGTTTTAAAGTGTCAGTGTAATTTTCAGAAGGTAGATGGAATAGTAGATAAGACACTACCCAAAGATTTCGCCCTCATTTTGTGAGGACTTTAAAATTGGTTCCAGGTTTCCTATAGGCACAAGCCCCTATAGTTAATTACCCCTCCTGGTAAGTGAGAGAGAACTTTTGATTAAGGCTAGTCATTAGATCGTTGAATGTGTAGCGTATAGTAGTAGCATATAGAGTTTCAGAATTTAGATTATAAAATTCATCATTTCAGCTTAAACCGGATGGTTGGGGGAATGATGACATGGCCGATCTAGATCCCATGGTTCCATCATCCCGAACAGTCACAGTCCCTAGTCTACTTAGTCAGAGGAGGTAGTCAACCCAACCTGACAGAAGGATACTCATCAGCAACACATGGATTACGTCATCCAAGAAATCCTTGTAGACCTAGGGTGGTATTTATCTAACGAGACTGGCTTAAGTCTACATTAACTGATAGAGGATTATTTTTCCTATCAAGTATACCCTATGATTCACAACTCAAATGGCAGAGCCATTGGGGAGCATACGGGCTATGGTCGTGATCGTAATATAATAGAGTCGAACTAGCCAAATCACCTGATCAGAGGACTCTGGTCGTAATTGCTTCATCTATGGAGCCTATAGGCCAAGCCACATAGTTAGAGGACACAGACCATGTCCTTACTAGTGTGAGATTGATTGAGAGTGAACATAGCATAACATTTGATTTGACATTGGCTTCTTTGTGAGCTAGAGTTTTCTTAATTTTTCACCCCCGATAAATAGTTTCTGAAGGTGGATGGATTGAGTTTGATTTAAGTTTTTAATGATAAATTTTTATTTAAGAAATTTTAGATTGTTATTTTAAAATTGATTAATTAGGATATGTTTAAGAGTTTTAGATCTTGTTAACTCTGTTTAGTTGCTATTAGAGGATTGGATCTACTGTCAGAATCATTTTCTCAGATATTTCACTAATTTGAAACTCTTATTATAGTTTTATTAAACCCGACCCGCCTTAAGACTAAACCGGAAGCAACCAAAGATCCTCGATACTTGAATTTAAGCATTCAGCGTAGTGTCGGGGCACATACGGGTTATAGTAATTTTAGGTAATTTTGTGTTTGCATTATGAGAATAATTTTGTATTTTTATTTTTTTTATTTCAATTTAGCTTGCACAGCCTTTTCAGATATTAAAATTTGCACTTGAAATCTCTATGTCCGAGCACATGCAAGTGTTTATAGCTTAGCTAATTTTATCTAATTAATGAAATCATTGATTTTAAAAATCATAATTAGAATAAAATTCTTTAATTTTTGTATTGAAAGAAAGTTTCTTCATTCTTGCAGCATTTAATTTAGTGTCGCCTTTCTGTCTGCTTGTACAAAGAATTACAGAACTGGTGGAGAAGAAGGCGGTGTGATTTAGATTGTAGTTTAAACTATTACTTGCTTTAGATCCTGTCGACTCTGTTTTAGCTCTTAACAGAGGATTAGATCTACTATCATATGACAGAATCAGTTTCTCATATATTCCACTAACTTGGACTCATTATAATCGATTTTTAGGTTTTGTTAACCCGAACCCAGTCCTAAGACTAAATTGGGAAATAACCCACGCAGCATTCTCAAACACTTGAATCTAAACATTCGGCATAGTGTCGGGCCCATGCGAATTTTTATAACTGAGATAATTTCATCTAATTAATGAAATCACTGACATTAAAAATCATAATTAGAATGAAATTTCTTTTATTTTTGAATATAAGAAAAGTTCTTTCATTCGTGCAGTATTTAATTTAATGTCGTCTTCTGTCTGCTTGTACAAAGAATTGCATATTTGGTGGTAAAGAAGGAGTTTTGATTTAGATTGTAGTTTAAAATACTATTGATACTTAGTTTACTTGTTGAGTTTTTATAATTCTCCCAGCTTGATTATGTTCAATTTGAATCACTTTTAATAAGTTATGCCGATTTCAGTGTTTATTGCTTTTAACCTTACTCATGCTTATTAGCTAGCATAGTAATCACCTCCACATTCGTATAAGAGTTATTAAACTCAATTTAGATTCATCCTTGGACTTTAGGTTTATTGCAAGTTTATTATGAGTTTGGTATTAGTCTCCCTAAATTTCAATTAAAGCTTATTTAATTTTGAGGAATTTATAAGAAAAGAGAACTCACTTTATTACTTCAGTTTAAGCCATAGATAATTGTAATTAAAGTTTGTGAGTTTAGTATTAGCCTACCCAAAGTTTGTTTGCATTTTAAATGAATGTTCCCATTTCTTTTCAAAATTTACTTTAAAGGCTCCCCCCCCCCCACCCACAATCCATTTTCTCTTGTTTGACATTTTTAGTTTAGAATTAGCTGCAGGTTTCCTTATTTAACATTCTTAAGTCAGCTCATTTTACCCTCGCATTTTTTTCTAAGTTAAAAGATTTGACAAAATTTCGCCTCAGTCATCCCTATGTAGGGTCATTGATTTTGGCCTACTGATCATATTAAGACGAGTGTTTTATGACACCACGCCTTTTTTTTTTCATCTCGTGTGAGTATAACTATCTTTAAATATGAAAGAAGACATACAATTTAATATATTCCTCGCATTTTTTCTAAGTATAGAAATTATACAAAATTTAGCATTTCATCTGTGGAGCAAAGATCTAACAAGTGGCAAGATCCTGTTGAGATATGAGGGTCTTCATACACCACACTATTTTTCCATCTTGTCTATCAAAACAGTCTTTAAACCCGGAAACAGCAAAGAACGATAGCAATTGAATAAGCGCATGAGCGACGCCAAAACCGAAAAGAGCACTCTAATATTCTTCCTGGTTATGTAGCAAAACGACGCTTAAAATGAGGAAGCAATGTCGAAAATGGAAGAATTCACTTGATGATATTCTTCCCCGACTATGCATGAAAATGGATGGCTAAAGAGAAGAACGCAAAAATTGAATGAAGAATTCATCTGTTGATGATATTCTTCCCCGATTTGCTAGAATAAAAATAGATAAAGCGAGAAGAAAATCGAAGAAGAATTGCCCTTGACGATCCGATTCATCACAAAAGAGCCAGGTGAAATAACAAAATCAAAAGAATTATTGATGATATTCTTCCCGATTTGCGGCAGAAAAACGTAAAATTTGGATGGGTTGCGGCTATGTGGATTAAGGCCGATGGCCTAGATTACACAGAACAGCCAGGTTTGCATGCTGGATGTAGAGCCAAAACAGTGGTGGGCTCTGTGGGCTGGAGGAAGCTGGGCCTGGCCAGAGGGAAGGAGATCTGGGCCGTGGACCAGTGGATCTGGGCTATGTAGGGCTGGCGGGCCGGGGCCAGAAGCGTGACGGCTGGAGCTAGCTATCTGCGGCAGCGAACTGAACAGGCCATGCGATTTTGTGGGTTTGGAGGCGTGGTAAGGCGCGGTAGCGGGCCGACTGCAGCGCTGCTGCGTGCTTTGTAGAAGGAATGGCGGGAGCAGCGGCCAGAGTGGAGGAATTGCGTGTACGGGCTAGGGGAACGGCAGATGGGCCGGCAGCGTAGTCTGCGGACTACGGGCTCGGCGGGTCGCGCGGATCGGATCGCGGATTGGCGGGTTGCGTTGGACGGGTCCTGCAGCATGAAGCCGGTCGGCGGGTCGCGTGGGTCGGTCTTTGCGGGACGCGCGGGACCGGCGGGCTGAGTGCGGCGGGATCCGCGGCGAACAGATGGCAAGATCACACAAAAGTGATGCGGTTGTGGGATGGCGCACGACGGGATTCCAAGGAGGGTTACACCTGCGGCGGACCGTGCGGTTGTGCAGCGAAAATCGAAAGCGGGGAGAATTTACCTGTTTTTTTCTTGTTTCATTTCCGACAAGAGAGGGCTGTAGAAGGAAGAAGAGTGGGAGAGAATCAGGAGGAATAAAGGGAGTTGTTGTTTTTCAATTTATTTTATATTTTCTTTTTATAATTTCTTTTTTCACAAAATTGAAAATGGGGAGAATGGTTGAGCATAGGATAATTTAGAGATTTTTAAATAAATTTAAATTTATTAAAGGATTTTAATGAATTTCAACCAAGAATACAATATATATATATATATATATATATATATATCGACAAGATAATTCCATCGTTCTAAATGAATACCGCTTGATCGGGGTTTTTTCGAAGACAAAATCGATCAAACTCAAAACGCAAATGTTTCAATGCCGATTTTAATGCAAACTCATCTAATCGAGTCAAATTTATTTGATAGATTTTGATTTTAAAGTAACGACACGATCAATTTTAACATAAAGTCATTTCATTCTTATGCCTCACCTCGACATATACACGCAATTGACACTAGAGCACTTGATCGGTTGCTCATCAAGTCGTGCAATATTTATATCTTGACCAATTTCGATATTAACATGATGAAGTCCGCTTTTTCGAGGTTTTGAATTGATTTGGCGACGCCCATAAGGCCTATTTTGTCACACTTCAAATCACTCGACATTTGCACAGACTCGTCCGAATTGAGCGCGGATAGTGTCATTTGATAGATTTTGATGTTTTGAAGCTAACGACATAATCAATTTCATGAACAGAGGTCATTTGATCATCATGACAGCTTTCTAACTTTAATATGTGCATCACTAATTTGATAGCTTGAGCGCTTAATCGATTGATCATTAGATTTTACAGTATTTATATTTCAATCAATTTCAACGTTCTGAATGCAATGATGAAGTCCGTTCATCGATTGGAGGTCATTTCGATCATTTTCAGGGACGTCCAGTGCATTTTGAGCCTCAATTTGGACACTATCACTTCCGAAGTCCGTCGAATTTGATTTGTAGACTTATCTTGGTTTATGATACATATGTGGAGGTCAACACACCTCCATCTCAAGCTTAGGATTTCTCTTAGAATTTAAGGGTTTTTTAGTCTTAAGACACATCTAGTGATTAGGTGGACACTCTCACCTAGCCCTAGAAAACTTAGAAGAGTTAGCTATATGAATAGGTCATGCCTTAGAGGTGTTTGGAAAATTTCCTACCCTTTAGCTTAAGCTATTCCTCAATTCTCTTCTTTCAAGTCAAACTCCAAATCAATTCTATTTGATTTTATCAAACTCCAAATCAATTCCATGATTGAAATCCATGATTGAAGTCCATGATTGAAAGCCATGATCAAAATCCATCATAAATTCCTAAGTCAAATTTTCCTAAGTCCTTAACCCTTTCTTAAGGACTTAGCCAAAATTATGATCTAAACTAACTCAAACCTTTAAGATTTTCTCATGATCCATTTATATTCTCATTTAAATTCATATTTATAAATAAAATATAAATTCAAACCCATCAAATCAAATTCAAAATTTCAAAATAATTCATGAAATTGTTTTAAAATCCTTTAATTTTCCAAGGCTTAGCCAAAATCAACTCCAAATCTTGATCAAACCTATTCAAATCCATGAGATTTTCTCAAAATCAATTTATATCATCATTTATATTCTCATATATAAATGAAATATAAATATAACTCAATTCAATCAAACCTAAAAATTCAATTCCAAATTTAAAATGTTTGAAATTCCCTTAAATCTCTTAATTTTTCATTAATGGATTTAACCTAAACTTTGATCAAACTCCTTCAAAATCATGGGATTTTCTTAAAATATATATTGTATTCTCATTTATATTCTCATATATAAATGAAAAATAAATATACATCAATCAAATCCAATCAAAATTAAATTTCAAATTAAAAATTCCATTAAATCCTTTAAATTCCCCTTTATGGATTTAACTTCAAATCATGATTAAACTCTTTCAAATTCTTGAAATTTTTGCATGATCAATTTATATTCTCATTTATATTCACATATATAAATGAATTATAAATTCAAACAATCAAAACACCCACTCCAAAAATCAAATTCAAATCAAATCAAAATCAAATCTAAGCCTTTCAAGTCAAAATCTTAAACTTAGCCAAAATCAATTCAAATCAAGCCAAATCCTTGATTTTCTCTCATGGTTCAATCAATCCTACAATCATGAACTCATATATAAATCCAAACCCCAATCCTTCAATCAAAACCCAAATCAAAAATCAAACCCAAAACTCCTTCATATTCTTCCTTTGAATATAAGATTTTCAAAGGGATCAAAATCTATTTGACTTCAAACCTCTTGTAAATAGATTTATATTTTAATCGTAAGTCCATATACAAGATCAATCAACTTCAAATCAAGCTTTGACCAAGCCATTTGACCCACTTAGGCTCACTTGACCAAAAGTGACCTAAAGTACCCTTATGAGCAAACTTTTGATCCTAACCAAATTGGATTGAACCAAACTCATATATCCTTCCCATCATGGTCAATAATCATCATGGGATGATCAATCAATTAAATTGGGTCAAACCAAGTCAAATCTCAGGGTTGACCAAGTCAACACTTAACCAAAAATGAGACCTAACATAGCTAAAATCCACTATAGGCCAAATCGATTAAAACCTTTGATCCAAGTTCACTCATGACCAATGTTTGAACTTGACCAAGTCAACCTTTGAGCCTAACCTAGCCCATTTGTCCCACTAGACCCATTTTGACCTAAAGGGTCAAAATATGTCAAAACTTGAACTAAGCCAAATTGATTGAAACCGATGGGTCAAGTCCATTCCAAATCACTTGTGGAAGTTGACCAAAGCCTCAATTGGCCAACTGGACCTAACCTAACCCAATTGACGTTAGACCCAACATGACCTAAAGGGGTCATGTTGAGCCAAAATTGAATCTAATTCAAATTGATTAGAAACAAAGATAACAATCCCCTGCATATGGACAACCCAACCTAAACCTACCTTTGACCTAACCAAAATAGGTCAAATGGGTCAAATAGGTCAACTTGACCCATTTGACCTAAATGGGTCATATGAGCTAAACCTAACCTATACTAAATAGAACCAAACTAAAAGCACCAAAATATTTCAAAATGTCATATGAACTTGACTCAACCCTTGGTTTGGCTTAATTTGACCAATTGGTCAACTTGACCCAAGTTGACCCATTTTGACCTAAATAGGTCAACATGAGTCAAACCCTATGAAATGGATTCTAAATCCATTGAAACTTAGCCTAACCTATTTTCTCAACATACCAAACATACCCAAATTGAAAAAAATAACAAAATGACTATTATAGCCCTAGTCCATAGAACAAATTTTAGCCTAGCCCATGGGTATTTTGGTCATGCACTCATCACAAACACTTGAGGCTCTCCCAAAACATCAAGGGGACCTAGTGATGAGTGATGCACCCAACCCAATAAGTTTGGGTCAGCCCATTGGGCCTATGGACCAAACCCGACCCATAGGCACCAAATTGAATTTTCAAACTCCCCCCAAACCTCATTTGATTACACATGGAAGCTAGGCATCCACTCCTCTGGCCAAACCGACAATGTGCACACTCCTAACTGATCAAAATACTCACTCAATTGTGTCAATTGGATCAAAATGGCATGAATGGGCTAGGTCATCTGATTGCCATAGTGGGAGATATACTCCCCCTAATTCACTGAAATCTCAACATATTCACAATCATTTGAGAACTAGGAAGCTTGGAGAACACTCACAGAGCTTTCCCAAGGCCTCTAGACGAGATTGAGAATTCATCTTCTTCGATTTTCAAACAGTGAAAATAGGGGAGATACATTGAAGTGCAAACTTCTTCCATACTCAATTTCATCCAAATTCCTCCTACACTTATCATCGAGGATCCATTCCGCAAGCAAAATTGAGTTCCCACATCAAGGAAGGAATCAATCTGATCAAAGCCATGGGAGCTAAGGGAGTTGGTCCACCCACTCATCCACTTAACCTCAAGAGCTTGAACTTCAACAGGCTTTGCCTCCACTCAGAAGCTACCACTCATCGATCCCGAAGCTGATCACCTCATGAGGTTAGTGAATTTTGACCACTTAGCTAGAGGTGTTGGTCCTTTGTGAAGTGAATTTTCATATCATGGGATCTTAGCCGTTGGATAGGCCGCTTTGATCCCCTAGATGGTGTGTGCTGAATTTTGTTTGAAGCCATGAGAGATCGGGCTCGGATCTTCCCTTGGATTGTGAACGGCTCACATTCCTCCTCAAGAAAGAACTCATCCAATCTCAACCGTTCATCCACGCATGTTTAGATGGATGGCTGAGATTATTTTCCACATTTTATAAATCAATTTTCCTTTTTATCTCGTAGGTTTACCCTCTACCATCTGATCTTTGATCGGACGGCTAAAGGCAAAGATGTGTGCGCCGCCGCCGCCTCTCTCAATTTGATGGGTTAAGTATAGGTTCACGACGCGACGCATATAAAGTACGCTGACAGCCGCCGCCACGCGTCACGCCGCTGGAGGGGGATTAGTTAATTAACTAATTAATTTTCTGATTAATCCCTATGGCTTCTAAAAATCATAACCCTCCATAAAAAATTCAAAAAAATAAAAGGAAAAATGCCTTGGATAGATAATTTCACCTATAATATTTTAAATTTATTTTCAATATATTTTCATTTCCTTGTTTCTCTAAATTTGGGTTTCTTTGGGAATGGTAATTAGCTAATTACTTTCCAATGAAGCTACCAATTAATCTAAAATTTCTAGGGATCATTTTAGGGGATTACCTGTGCCTCCCCTAATTTTCTTAAGATTTATTGAGACTTTGATTAGGGACATTGCTAGCTCATTCCCTAATTACCCTCTTCATGTAATTAAGGGTAATTAAGATATAATTAATGAATTTTCTTATGTTTAAGTTAGATTAAAGTTAGATCCAGTGGATAGGAGTTTTAGGGAATATTTTTGGAGTATTTTCCCTAAGCTATTCCCTAAACCTCCTTTTCTATCCTTAATCCCTTTCTTAATTAGGGTGTAGTCTATTAATTACCCTTCTAAATGATTTTCGAAAGTTCTAAAAATCTCCAAAACTTAATTAATCTACCTTGGATAGATGCTTAGGTATTCAATAGCCTAAGTCTAATTAAGAAAATTAAAGTGATGTAGAACATCAAGAGGATCCAAAAATTAGAGCTCAAGGTCCATTTACAAGATCTCAAGCTAAAGCCCAAGAAAATTCAAGAAAGAAGAAGGCTTAGCCCATTAGCCTATTAAGGCCCATTTTATGATTTCATCATTTTTATTTATATAATTTTTAATTTTTTTCTAGAAACTCCATGTTTAAAATTTTGCATTTAAAAATTCAAAGCATAACATGTGAGGTGGTTGAATCCACATAAAAAATAGCATATGAAATGGGTAGATGGCATAAAGTAATGAGATAATTTAATGCTTCACATTAATGTGTCCACCCACCTTTCCCTCCATATTTTGAATTCTTTTCTTTTGAATGATGTAGCCGCTATACTAGAATAAAGAAGATCTTTTTGGCAATTATAAATTATTGAGTTACTCTTGTGGTTTGAGAGCTTTGTGGCCAAACCTTAGTAATCCTTGGTGGGAGCACTAGTTATCCAACATATCTTCTTCCTTCACCTCCAATACCCACATTATCTCAATCTCATCAAAAGAAAGAACTCCTGCTTCCATCAAATTTGGTATCAGAGTGAAGCCTGAAAGGAGCAAATTTGGTCAAAAGTTTACTCTAACAAAGGGAGCATCTCAAGTGTTGGACTTGTCATCAAACTTGTGAGTTTTTCTTGAACTTTTGAGGTTAATTATTTTTCTTTTATATGATAGTTTAAATACATATTAGTAGCTTGAAAAGATATATATTTCTTGCAAGTTTATAGTGATAGCATAAAATTTTAATTAGTAAGCTCCATTACATATTTTAGTCATTTTCCAATTGTGAGAACTTGCGCACCCCCCATCCCCTCCAAAAAAAATAAAAGAAAAAAATAAGAGAGCACCTTAGTGAGGTAGTGCTTCACCCTAAAAAAATAACTTAGTCATTAGTGCAAATCAAAATCTAATTACTTGCTTTATTATCTTTGTTACTATTTATGGTTAATTTTAGAAATTTCTTTGATTAACTTAAGATAACTTATTTTCTTAAGAAAAAATATGAGGCTTCATAAATTTGAGCATTTTTTTCATTGCCTTAATAAATAAATAAATAAAATATGCATGCATAATAATATAAGTGTGTTAAACTTGATGATTTTGGAAGCTAAATAGAACTTTGTCAAAAAGACCTAAACTGTCTAAGGAGAGCTTGGGATTTAAGTGGTCTTGTACCCCCCTCCTCACCTGGAAGTTCTCTTAGCCTAAAATTTTACTTTGATTGCAAGAACTTAAATAATAAATGCAAACTCTTATAGTACATCTACAAAATAATAGAGTACCAACTCCTCCTCCAATACCTGCTCAGACTATGCCAATAGGGATAGATGAAGAAGATTTATATCCAAACTACAGAGAAAATCAACCACTTAGAAGACAATCAATTGCTAGAAATGGTGGAAGGGGAGAAAATTATTTTAAGACTATAGAAGACTCTAATGATCCATCTAGAAGAGTTAAAGTAGAAGCCCCAAATTATGATGGTATACATGACCTAAATAAATTTCTCGATTGGTTAGTTTAAATGGATGACTTCTTTGATTGGTATAAAATGGATGATTACCAAAGGGTTACTTTTGCTAAAATAAAATTGATAGTGCATGCTAAAATTTATTGGACAAATATTTTAGCTAAAGAACAATGATTAGGAAGGACAAACCTCACTTGGATAGAAATGAAAGAAATATTAAGAGCAAAGTACTGTCCTAGGCATCATGATAAGAAGCTGCATAGTAAATTATTAACTTTGAGATAAGATAATTATCTTGTAACTGAATACTTGAATACTTTTGAAGATCTAGTTTTAGAACTGATTGTGTTGATAATGATTGGCAATTAGCTAAAAAATTTCTTATTGGACTTAGGACTGACATTAGAAATGAAGTTGAATTATTTGACTCACAATCTTTAGAGGAAGCATTTCATTATGCATTATAGGTCGAACAACAAAAGAAATCTACCTCCCTCTCTAAAATTAAAATTCAAGTACCTGTCATTTTATCCCATAGATCTATTGTTAGACCCGCCCATCCAAATGGCCCATCCCCTTTGCCTAAAACTTCAATAGAAGGGAGTTTTAAGAACATTAGGAAAGTAATATATTTTAAATGTCATAAAAATGGTCATATACAAAATTAATGTAAAGCTCAAATCTTATTTTTAGAAGAAGTTAAAAATCCAATAGATGATAATCTAGAAGAAGTTTATGATGACACCCCATTATCTGATGAAGAGTTGAAATTAACTGATGACCCTCATGTTTATGTGATGAGATGTCTTACTGTAATAAAAAATGAGGTAGAAGATTGTAGGAGAAAGAAAACTTTTAGCATGTATGTTTTGTGTAATGAAAAGAGATGTAGGTTAGTTATAGATAGAGGGAGTACTATGAATGTCATTTCAACACACACCTTAACTCAAGCCAACCTAAAATCTGAACCTCACCCTGAACCATTTAATGTTAGTTGAGTAAATCATACATCTCTTCCCATCACCAATTGGTGTTTAGTTCCTATTAAAATAGGAAGCTATGAGGATCAAATTTGGTGTGATGTTCTCCCTATGGACATTGCTCATATTCTCTTAGACGACCACTATATGATATGAATGTTATTCACTATGGTAGGGAAAATACTTATATTTTTAAACATAATAATAAGACTATTAAACTCCTATCAATAAAGACAGTAGAAAAAACACCCTCCATAACACCACACAAAATAACTTCTGACTTGCAACCTAAGCCTCTATTGAAGAAAAATGTTAAACTTCAATTAATTATCATATAAAATCTTACTATTAGGCCTAATACTATCATTTCTGATTTTACTTTAAAACATCTACTCTTCCTCCTTTGACCCCAAAGATAGAAATAATAGGTTTTGGAGCTTTACGAAAAAAAATTTCTGATCCATTTCTTCTTCACATATTACATGTAAAAGAAGTCATACTAGACTCTAATGAGACTCACATACCTGCTATGATCTCTTCTCTTCTTTCTGATTTTAATGATATTGCATCCAATGAGCTTCCTGATGAGCTACCTCCTCTAAGAAACATTCAACGTGCTATTGAGTTCTTACCTGATTCTCAACTTCCTAATCTTCTACATTATAGGATGAACCCTACCGAGCATGTTGAGATTAAAAGACAAGTTCAGGGATTATTAAGAAAGGGTTTTATTTAAGAGAGTCTTAGCTCAGTGCAATCTCATTATTAACTCCAAAGAAAGATGGAACATGGCAATGTGTGTTGATAATGAGCAATAAATAAAATTACTATCAAATATAGATTTCCCCCATTAGATGATATGTTAGATTTAATCTCGAAGCAAAGTTTTTTTTAAAGATTGACCTAAAAGTGGATATCATCAAATTCTTAGATCGGAGATGAGTGAAGACTTTTAAGACCCCTGATGGACTTTATGAATGGCTTGTCATGCCCTTTAGACTTTCAAATGCTCCTAGCACATTTATGAGATTAATGAATACTATTCTTAAAAAATATATAGGTAAATTTTTGGTGGTGTATTTTGATGATATTCTGAATTTTAGTCTAAGTAAAAATGAACATCTACAATACCTACAAAAAGTCTTTGAACTACTTAGACAAGAGAAATTATACATTAATTTAAAAAAGTGTTTCTTTTTGCAAGCTGAGGTAATCTTTTTAGGCTTTATTATATCTACTACTGGACTTCAACCTGATCCTTCTAAAGTGAAAGAAATCTTATATTAACTATCACCTAAAAGTTTTACTGAAGTTAGAAGCTTCCATGGTTTAGTCACTTTTTATCAAAAATTTATTAAGAATTTTAATACCATTGTTACTCCGATAACTGATATACTAAAATTAGATAAATTTTGTTGGACTTCTAATACACAAAAGGCCTTAGAGCAAATTAAAGTTCTTATCACTTCTGCACCAATGCTTAGGCTTCTTGATTTTTCTAAAGCCTTTGAAGTGACATGTGATACTTCAGGAATTGAGATAGGTGAAATTTGAAGTCAAGAGAATCATCCTGAAGTATTCTTTAGTGAAATGTTAAATGAAACTTATGATAGAGAGTTTTATGCTGTAATTCAATCCTTAAGACATTGGCGACACAATCTCTTACACAGAGAATTTATACTTAATTCTTATCATCATGCCTTAAAATTTATTAATACTCAATGAAAATTAAGTCATAGGCATGCAAAATGGGTTGACTTTTTACAAGACTACTCTTTTATTCTAAAGCATAAGCCTGGAATTAAGAATAAACCTACTGATGCTTTATCCAGGGTAAACCTAATGATTTCCTCTTTAGAATTGAGAATCCTAGGATTTGTTAGAATTAAAGATGATTAGTGCCCCGACTTTCACCTAATTTATCATGAACACCTAGATAAACCAATAACTTTACAAGGGACATTCTTGATAATAAATGGATATTTATATAAAAGAAAATAATTATGCATTCCTCCATCTTCTCTTAAAGAATTTCTTATCACTGAGCTACATACTAGGGGTGTAGCTGGTCATTTTGGAAAGGATAAGACCATATGTTTATTAGAAAATAGATTTTATTGGCCTTCATTAAAACTAGATGTTCAAAAATTAGTGGCTCAATATTTAATTTGTAAGCATGCTAAAACTATCAAACAAAGGTCTGGATAATACACTTTTTTATCTGTTCCTTAGAGGCCTTGGGAAGACCTATCAATGGATTTTATTCTAGGATTACCTAGGATAGCTCAAAGACATGATAGCATTTTTATTGTAGTGGATTAGTTCTCAAAAATAGCTCATTTCTTACCTTATTCAAAAATAAATGATGCTTCTTATATAGCCAAATTATTTTTTAAGAAAATAGTGCGACTCCATGGTCTCCCTTTAACCATTATTTCTGATAGAGATGTTAAGTTTGTCTCATATTTTTGGAAAATATTATGAAAATTATTAGGTACCAAATTAAAATTTTCTTCTACCTTTTACCCACAAACTGATGGACAAACTGAAGAGTTAATCATACCTTAGGAAATTTGCTTAGATACTTGGTAGGTAAAAGTTTAGAAATTTGGGATTTACATTTACCAACCTCAAAATTTACCTATAATAGTACTATATCTAGAACTACAAAAAAATCACCATTTGAGGTAGTCTATGGTCAAAACCCACGATGATCAATAGATGTAGCAAACCTACCACTTCATGTATTTTCTGATGCAGCATTATCATTTGCTAAAGATTTTCAAAGCCTCCATGAAGATATAAGAACTCAAATTACTATAAGTAATGAAAACTATGCTTCTAAGGCAAATCATAATCTTTCAACGAAAGAATATAAAGAAGGTGATTGTATATTGATTCGCATTCGGCCTGAGCGTTATCAAACCACTAGATATAAGAAATTACATGCACGAGCTTGTGTTCCATTTAAAATTCTCAAGAAAATTAGAACTAATGCTTATCACCTTGATTTGCCTGCTGATATGCTCATTCATCCAGTTATTAATATTGAATATATTCTATCATATGAAGGAACTAGCAAACCTCCACTTGTTTAGTCTAACTCTTTAGCAGGAGATATAGCACCGTACTTGCAGAAGCCTTCTTCCTTTGAAGTTGACTATATTATCATTGAGGAAGCACCCATTAATCTAGCTTTTGAACATCATTTTCTAGTTTGTTGGAAGAATAAGCCACCAACTGAAGACACATGGTTGACCCGTACTAATTTGGAGATTTTAGCCCCACAATTAGTAGAAGACTTCTTAGATTTTAACTTTACGGAGCAGAGTTCAATTGAGCCCAAGGGAGTTGATGTAGAACATCAAGAGGATCCAAAAATTAGAACTCAAGGCCCATTTACAAGATCTCAAGCTAAAGCCCAAGAAAATTCAAGAAAGAAGAAGGCTTAGCCCATTACCCTATTAAGGCCCATTTTATAATTTCATCTTTTTTATTTATATAATTTTTAATTTTCTTCTAGAAACTCCATGTTTGAAATTTTGCATTTAAAAATTCAAAGCATAACATGTGAGGTGGTTGAATCCACATAAAAAAATAGCATGTGAAATGGGTGGATGGCATAAAGTAATGAGATAATTTAATGTTTCACATTAATGTGGCCACCCACCTTTCCCTCCATGTTTGGAATTCTTTTCATTTGAAAGATGCTTGTAATGGCTATAAATAGCCCCTCTTGCTAGAATGAAGGAGATCTTTTTGGCAATTATAAATTATTGAGTTATTCTTGTAGTTTGAGAGCTTGGTGGCCAAATCTTGGCAATCCTTGGTGGGAGCGCTAGTTATCCAACATATCTTCTTCCTTCTCCTCCAATACCCACATTCTATCAATCTCATCAAAAGAAAGAACACCCACCTCCATTATAAACCCCCTTTCATAAGTGTGAAAGGGTGTTTTAAAAGTACTTAAGCTAAAATCCCTTAGCTTAATTAACTTTCAAGTGCGAGCCTAATTGCATTAAACCTTTTCATCATTAGGTGCATTACAAATTTAAATATCTTGTGGATTTTATGTCATCGCATTTGCTCATAATTACCTAAGTTAATTTTTCTAAGGTGGTGTAGGTAAGGGTTAATTAAATCACTTAATACATACCTTAACCGAATCAACATGTAAAAAAATGGATCTAATTATCTAAAAATTAAACTAAAATGCAGAAAACTTGTGGGAATGTGTTAGGAACAGCAAACAAATCTCACTCTTTAAAATTAAATCAAACTTCAATCAAACAAAAATTATTTTGAAATTCACTTTGATTTATTCTAAGTTTTCTTATTCTTTAAGAATGACTTTAGGAATTAAATAAAGTGAGTTTGTTCATGTGATTACATTGCTTTAGATCTTTTCCAATATGTTAAATTGTATGCCTTATGACTTATGCATCCATGATTTCATGTTTTCAAAATTCTAAAAGGAAATTGTTTACTTTATGTCAAATGTCCATGTGTTGGCTAAAGTAAAATATTAGTGCTATTATTACTATTAAATCCAAAATATTTTCAAAATATATAAATGAAACATAAAATTTGAAAGTGTGATATTCTTATAATTTAATTATAAGGTTGCATGTGGTAGATTATAAAGTCATGTGTAGTGTAGCCTTTCCTTCCTTCCTTATGTTAGCATAGTCTTGAATATGGGTTAGTAAAGTATAGGGTTCATTTGAAAAGAACCCAACACTTACTTAATTCTAAACCCTATTCATCCCTATGCTCTCACTTAAGAAGGAATGCTTACACTTGCATGAATAAATTGCATAAACCAAAATGAAGCTATTAAGCAAACTTTTACATATTCCTTTTCCACTTTATTTCTTTTACAAACATGTTAGTATTTAAGGAAAGTAATATATTAGTCTAGACAACCCTGAGGTTGCGAGGCTTTAAGTAGCCCTAAGTAGGTCTTTTACCTTACACCTCTGGTTAATAATGGCTCTATACTCACTTATGTCTTTCTTACTTTCATACATGTATGTGAAGTTTTTGGAGAAAGAAAACCTTTTTTACTTAAGAAAAATCATACATATTCAACTTCCAAATTTTCTTAAATGAACTACTTAGCATGCATCATTAAGTTTGTTAATTATCTCATTTGCATGTATAGATATGCTTAGGGTCCATTCATATAAATGTTATATATGTTGCGAAAGAATTGAGGTAATGTAAGTTGTGTGGATTTTTGATTCATTTTTCTTAACCTTAAAATGCCTTTTTTTTAGAAAAGTTTGTTTAGAATTGATCTAAACTTAGGATTAATTAAATTATGTAATTAAAATATTCACCCAAATGAAATTAAAATGTGAACTTATCTTAGAAATTACTTAAGGATTAGGGAAGGAAAGAGAAGTTCTCTTCTCTTTCCCTCTCTTTATGACTTAGTAATTAATTCTAGGTTTCACTTAAACCAAATTAAAATATGAAATAAAAATAACTCAAAGTCACTAAACAACTTAAATTAAACCCTCCTCTAAGTTGAATATGTATTTCACACTTAGAAAATTCAAACCTAAAGTCCTAAACTAAGCATGCCACACAAACCTTCAAAGCACACACATTAGCCTAAGTCACCACTTCTAGTTTTAGGTTAGATTGGTGCATAGCTTGATGTTATGTTTTATTTTATGATGAATATTTTAGATTGGATGTTAGGGTGTATGCTCGTAGAATGATTGGTTGGACGTGTCTTGTCTAACCATTCTTTTCTATAGGGGATTGTGCTAAAGGGGCGCTATCATAAATAAAAATATAGATGCTTCTTGCTTGCAAGTGCTTATACCCCTTAGCATAATCCATAAGCCAGATGGACTTAGTCACCATGTGTGGGGTGACAAGTCCAATATACATGCTTGGGATTTGTGTGGTGTGATTTTACTAACCTTTATTTTGCAGGTGTTAGCTAGATTTATACTTTTCCCTCTTCATGTAACAATTTGTATATTAAGGATTTGGAATGACTTGTTATGGGAGATTAGGATGAACATTGGTCATAAGCTTCTACCTTATGCGCCATGTGAAGCCTTGGAACAATCTACCATTTAACCACACAAAAGGAAGACCCAAAGAAAAGAAGAAAAGCAAAGAGGAAATAAGAAAGAAGGAAGAAGAACAAAAGCTTGAAGACCCCCATAACAATGAATTCCTTTTGCTTAAATGTAATTTAATTCATTTGTAATTCAGGTTGTATAATGGTAGAGCTCGGCTACCCAATTTGATATTTTCAGGTTTGTGCGATGGTGCCCGACCATAAAAGGTCATTATTCTTTTTGCGCTAATTTTATAAATTAATTGATGTTTGTTTAACTTGGGCATTAAGTGGCATATTTTTCCTAGTTTCTTCCTTACTTTATGTATGACCTAGATGAGGATTAGGCTTTTTAGGAAAAAATAAATCTTTTATCCAACTTAATAACTTGAAACTAAAACTAAATAACTCATAACCTCACATAAAGCTTAGAATTAAAATCAAGATAAAAGAATTAGAAACCCCTTAGCTGGATGAGTTATTTTATTTATAATATCATGCATAACAGCATCTTATTTCACTCTTGGTTGGAGGGCTTCCATCTTTGCTAGAGAACCCGGCTTGACCTATGAGGGTCGTGGTGGAAACTCACCTCCTAAACTTCTAACTAATTTTGGCCAATAATCTATTTTTCTCAACCATTAGTCATAAATGTCCTATTAGCCTAAGTCAAATTGATTGTCCAAAAATAAAAATAAATTGAAATATGAAATGCATTAGATTTAGGTCATTAAAGCATGTCCATTTACATGATCTAGTCTCTTTAGGGAGTGAGTTTAAGGACTTAGCTTCTTTCTAAATAAAAAATAGCCTAGCTATCTTGCATAAGCATAAAGACTTGCCTACATATATTTAAAATCATAGGAAGAGTTAGTTGGTAGCCACCCCCAGATGGTTGTAAGTCCAAGCTATCGGGTGGTTTGTCCTCTCTTGTGGAGGAAAACTAATTACCCATCTTTCAGAGATTTTGGTGAAACCTCACAAAAATTATTTCTTATGGGTCATAAATATAATTCCTCATCTCTTAGGCATTTTCTTAATCTTGTGTTAAGGAATCTTAAGTCCTAAATTTCTAATGAAGAATATAACTCAAATAAACTAAATCAATTTCTAAAACATAAAGGCCAATTTTAGGATAGTATGAGATGCTTGCTAGGTTTCTTAGCATCGTGAGAATCTCCTACTTATTCCCATTTTTACTTCGATAATAACTCCCTCTTTTTAATCATTCCCATTTGATCTTCAAAAATATAAAACCAATCGATTGATAGTCCTTTCATATTAAAATCTTTAGAGACAATAATTATTTACCTTAATCGAGAGTTTTTCTAAAGGATCCTATCCTTAGGATGTAATTAACTATGAGGGCTTGCCCCTGTAGGGAACTTAATGAACTCGGTTTAAAATAAATCCTGCTTTACTTTATCATGTAAAGTAGGAGAAGAATCTCTGGTACATATGCAGACCCACCATCCCTAGGAGTTTTTATTGAGATGATTAGGTCCATTAAAGGGTAGTGATTTTTGTCTTTCGAGATAGTACACTATTTTCTTGATGACATACCCGATCACCTGAATAAGTACATCTGCGGATCTGCATGGCGTCTTACCAAAATGAATTTTTCACACATATGGTTTTGCCTCTCCTTTCACCAATAGATTTGAAGGTAACTTCCAATATGTGTGCGGGAATTTTTTTCCACATATTTTTCTGGCGACTCTGCTGGGGATGGTTCCTCTTTCCATCTTTGGTAAATGATCATTGTCTTTGAATTTTGATTGTAGATTTGTGCTTTGGTTTGAATCCAAGACTATCCTTCTTTCCGCTGGCACTTAGCTCATTTCATCCTTGGGTTAAGTTAGCCAACATCTCTAGGTTTTAGGACCGCATTCCCTGTTGGTCTTAAAACCCCATTGGGTTCCTCCAATGGGCGAAATGAAAAGATCTAAATAAAAAGAAAAGTATTTTTAAAGACTTCCTCCTTACCATTTTCATGATAAGGAAAGGTTCATCCTAAAGTTATAAATCTTCCATAAAAGAAATTTTCATTTTCGAAAGCACCTTTTTCAAAAATGCACTTAATAAAATATTTTTCACAAAATTTATTCACCTTCATTTAACAATTCACACAATTGTTACATGTAGGGATTTTTTTTCTTCAATATAAAACTAACTTCTTCCAAAACCACAAATGAGTATCTTCTTTCAATTCACTTTGATGAAGATATCATTTTTTTTCAAAATAAAATGAACAATCATGTTTTCTAAAATCACAATCATAAAACTTTTCCAAAAGCACGTATGGATCCTTCCATTTCAATATGCATTCACACACATATTGAATGGAAAGTTCATCTGTAAAATAAAAATCAAAATTTTCAAAGCATATATGAACATCATCATTTAACATACTTAGGTTTATTAAATGAAGGTTTCATCTCCAATTAAAAATAAAATATCATTTTGGGAAATTCGACTTATCATATCCCATGTATGTTTCAAGTTGGAATTCCTCTCTTTCAAAGAAAGCAAAAATGACACACAAAAATAAAAATATCACATTTCAAGAATAAAATGAATCTCCATTCTACATACATAAATTTGTTAAATGGAGGTCCTCTTTCCAAAAATTCAAAATCAACAATCATATACTCAAAATTTTTCAAAGTCCATTTGGAACTTCATTTAACATATCCAAATTTGTTAAGTAAAGTTTCCAAGTTCAAAATTTTTAAAACACATTTGGAATTTCATTTAGCATAATCAAATTTACTAAGTGAAGTTTCCAAATCCAAAAATTCAAAATCAATAATCATACTTTCAAAAATTTTCAAACACACATGTTGGAACTTCACTTAACATGCACAAATTTGTTAAGTAAGGTTTCCAAAACCAAAATCCAAAAATTTTCAAAATTCTAAACACATTTTTGGAACCCCACTTAACATACCTAAATTTATTAAGTAAAGTTTCCAAATCCAAAATCAAAATTTCAAAAAAAAATTCAAATAATATTTGGAACTTCATTTAACATACCTCAATTTGTTATGTAAAATTTCCAAATCAAAAGTTCAAAACTTTTTCAAAACGTATTTTGGAACCTCACCTAGCATACTCAAATTTTCTATGTAAAGTTTCCAAACTCAAAATAAAAATTTCTCACACATCTTTGGAACTTCTTCTCTTAGCATACCAAATTTGCTAAGGAGAAGTTTCGCTTTTTCAAAATCAAAAATGAAATTAAAAATTTTAAACACACCATTTGGAATTTTATTTAGCATACTCAAATTTGCTAAGTGAAGTTTTCATTTAATAAAACCAAGCGGGATTTCATCTTTAGCATACAAAATTTGCTAAAGTTGAATCTCCACTTTCAATCATTTCAAATACAAAACAAAACACTTAGGATCCCCTTAACATACATAAATTTGCTAAGAATCCTATTTTCAAAATCAAACAAAATACACTTAGATTCTTCACTAAGCATACCTAAATTTGCTAAGTAAGAATTCCAAAATATTCCAAAATTAAAATCAAAATAAAATTTTCAAAAGAAACAATCACTTTCACTTTACTTAGCATACCTAAATTTGCTAAGTAAGTGAAAATTCTAAAACTTTCAAACAACACAAAATTAATTTGACCCTTACTCTAACATACTCAAATTTGTTAAAGGAAAGGGTCCTCCAAATCCAAAACAAAATTCAAATTCAAAATCAAAACAAAATGAACCTATGGAAGCATCTTATCAAAATCTTGAATCCATATTTCAACATACTCAAATTTGTTGAAGTTTGGATTCATACTCAAATTCCTCTTTCAATCAATCTCTTCAAATTCATTTGAACCCCACTTAACACTTCCAAGTTGTTTGGATGTGGGTTCAAATTTCCAAATTCTAAAAATTCAAAATCTATGGAGACAGAAAACTAATGCAAGTTTGTTTCTCATTTGCAGATCTCTTTCAGTCAGTGCAGTTTTCAGTTGTCAGTCTCAATTAGTACTATGGTAGGATCACATAAATTTATCTTCACCTTCCCGCATGGCATGAACCTTGCCTTAGACCAAGCTGACTTTCCTCATTTGGATCATTCTCATTTGATCCACTTTGGTTGTGTCTTTGAGGGAGCCAAGATTACTTGTGAGGACATTCCCCTCACAACAGTTAGCAGGAAGAAGGTGGTCGGGTAGAAGTTGGTCATCAGGGTAGACTTACCCTCAGATTCGGAGATTTCCTCGCTGAAGAGGAAAGTTGTGGCAGTACCACAACCTTTAGTAGTTTCAGTTTTGGCAGTTACAGTTCTAGTGGTAGTCCATCCTCAAGTTGCCCACATTGCCCCAATGTGAGCTAGCACCCTGCCATCTGTACCCTACAAGGGTAAGGCTCCCCTGGTTCTAGGGATTGCCTCCCCTACATTTGAGTATGGGTCTAGGTCACACTCATCTCACCCTACTCAAACTCAGCACTGAAATAAGAATTGTATGGTCAAACGGTTCCATACCAGGATACTAGAGAGTTGGAGGCAGATGCTAGGTCAGCCACATATGAGTCTACTAAGATCACATCACCACTGGTTACAGAGAACCAGTTTCATCCACTCTCAGGATTAGATAGAGAGGATGCCAGGAGGATTAGGTCATCACCTCCTCTAGTGGTGCAGCTGCAGCTTTCTGAGGAGGTCATATGCCTTCGCCTCAGCTCTAGGGGTGGCATACGACGACCGCTACTCTTTGACTTACGATCTATTATCCCTTACAGTGTGGGGAGATAGATTCGATAGGAGAGGGCCTATGAGGCCCATACATCACATATCACCAGTAGAGAGCAACGGAGATTCAGCCGTCAGTCAGCAGCTTCTACCTTGGTCAATTTTCCAGCTTGGTCGCTACCCACGTTGATCATACTGACAGTATCCTCCTCACGGGTACCAGCCATCATAGGAGGGCAGCTCCTGTACATAGAGAGTCGGTGGTGTCTCCACCCTACCGCTCTACTCCACGTCCACCATCGCCAGTGCAGGTCCCAGCACACCTATTTCAGCTAAGGCCATGAAGGCCACATCTGGGGAGAAACGTACCCCGTTGGTGATCCTGCTATGGCCAAGGCATCCCACACCTCCTACAGCACCCATTGTTGTAGGGCCAAGCTCTCCTGCTCGACCTTCTGCCCCAGTAGTGGTGCGGAAGGAGTGGTGACCCCGGAGCATTGTGGTCATTCCTTCACCGACTCCACCCATTCAGCCGAATGTGGAGATGGTGACTACTATTATAGATATCTAAGAAGATAGTACAGTGGCAGTAGTGATAGAGGATCATTCCAGTATTGTTGCTCCTATTGCAGCTAACATCCATTAGGATTATCATTCTTCTAGCGAGTATAGTTTGCACAGGATTGACTCTCCAACTTTAGCTAAGGTCTAGTGCCTCTCAGTTCATGACAGTGATCACACTAGTCAGCCCAAGCATTTTGTACCTACAATGTTAGATCGATCCTTAGATGAGATAGTTGCACATTATTTTATGGAGGAAAAGGAGACCTTAGAATATGCATGGTCTGATGAAGAAAAAGTCAGCTTTGATCACAGTGAAGATGACTTGGTGGGGGATTCAACTGGCATACACATGGTCGATACTAGAGTTTCTCTTCTTAGGGAGCAGCAGGCCATGGAAGGAGATGAGGTTGATTAAGGAGACATAGCAAAATCAGCCCATCACCTCCGAATTCAGTTAAGGCAAAAAGATAAACAGATTAATAGGATGGCACAGTAGTTGTAGGACTTGTTGAGAGTAGTGTTAGTGTTTCAGAAGCAAGCCCATCCAGTTCATCCTAGCACAGTCAATGTGAGTCAGCCTGAACTAGTGCATGTCTTAGATCCAGTTAAGACTCTACCCTTTATTGAGCAAGGTAGCATGCATGTGAAGGTAGTGGATACCTCATACAAGAAAAAGATCTAAAATCTATGGTTGAGCAACAGGTGAAGGAAGCTTTGGCTCAAGCCCGGGGAGGATCATCGGTTCCAAAGGGTAGACCTTACCCAGAGGAATTTGATGATATCCAGTATCTCAAGGGTTTCGTGCCTCCTTCCTTCAAACGCTTTGATGGCAGTGAGAATCTGAGGCAGCATATAGCTCACTTCAGGGCTAGTTGTTGCAACATAGGTGGCAGTGATGCTTTACTCTTTAGACTCTTTATCAATAGCTTAGCGGGTATCTCTTTTGATTGGTATGTTGAACTACCCAACAATTTAGTTAAGATATTTGCTGAGTTAGAGTAACTCTTCATCAAGAGATTTGCTGGAGCTCAGTAGAGAGTTACTGTAGCTGATCTCATTGTGCACAACAGAACTCTGGTGAGTCACTTATTGATTATATTCTCTGATGGCATAACTTGAGTATGAAGTGTAAACCGTAGTTGTCTGAACAACATGCCAATGAGATTCTCTTGAAGAATATCCATGGCCTGGTCGCCTTCATGCTTAAGGGCTTCACCATAAAGACATTTGAGTAGCTAATCAATAAGGTGGCTAGTCTACAAAGAGAGGCCAAACAGTTACCTTTTTCAGATCAGTTGCTAAAATAGAAATCCCAAAAGGTCTATGATAAGAAACCTAGAGCAAGTGGGACAATGGAACTAGCCAGAGATCGATACCATGACCTCGTAGCCTCCACCTCCTTGCCACTACTTAGGCAGCATCCAGCCTCCACCTCACCTCCACGGCCAGACATGACGCCTCTCACCATACCACCACCAGGCATGCATATCCACCATTTATGGTCCACCTACTCTTTTAGATAAGTTAAACAAACCTTATTCTTTTAAGAGGGAGGTAATTAGAAAAATCTTTAAGAATCTCTTAAAGAACCTGATTTTCAGCTACATGAGCCTAGAAGATCAGAGGAAGTTGAAAAAAGTCATGATCCAAACTTTTGCCCTTACCACTGTATGCTAGGCCACATTTTGGAGGATTGCTTTACATTTAAGGATTGGCTTGAACACAATTTCAAGACTGGTGCTATCATTATCCCAAAGGAATACCTTGTGGAACAACCTTCTAGTTCCATTAGGATAATCCTCAGGGATACTAGCAATCCTACCAAAACTAAAGAAGGTTGGGACATTTCTTTATCAAAAACATCTAAAAAAATAATTGAGAAGATCAAGAAGCTTTCCTTACAGGTGCCTGAGTTAGCTCAAACCTCCAACACTAAGGAAGGTTTGCAAGTTGCCAGTGCTAACTCTAGGATAGTGGGAGCTCAGTAGTAGTAGTAGTAGTAGCAGCAGCATGTGTCGGCCTGAGATAGTCCCTTAACACAGCCACCAACCATGTCCATACTCCAACCTTCAGTTGTAGCTTCCACACCGATGAATTCTTCCATTTCAGCTAGTTCTTTTATTTCTTTTGCTAGTAGAACTCTTGTATCAACGGATAAGGGCATCAAATCTCTTACTCTGCTTACTCTACTTGACTTCTACTTTGTACCTCCAAATACTTCCAAGAAATTAAAGAATAAAACTGATTTCAATTACATCTGTGTCTCTTCTGATGAGTTATCTTCTTCTATTCCTAGTGATAACTCTTCAAGTCTAATAAACTATAATACTTCTGATCTTCCTCCTTCTGATTTAGAGTTGGATCTTCCAACTCTGAATACTATGGGTTCAATAGAGGGAAACAAGTCATTGGTATTGAAGATCGAGAAGCCCTTCCACAAGATGCTCCACCCTTAGATATGCTTATCGAAGATCAGCCAAATGTGGACTATAACGTCCTTTCTAGGCTTTTATAAGCTCCTTCACAGTGTGATCCATTGCAAACCAATAGAATCAAACCAATAAAATTAAAAATAAAATTAATCTTGACTATTCTTCAACTGATTTAAGTCCCCCAATGACATTCATATGGGTTTGATGACACCAAGCAACCACCCTAGTGGTTTCTTGTCTCTAAAAGATATGAGTCCCCGTGCTTTCTTCTTAAGACTTGACCATTGTGTACCAAAAGGCATTTCTCCTTGGTTGGATAGTCCTACCTTTTGGGTGTGACTACTCCCTTTGAATTGATAAACTGAAGTTCAGCTTCCATGGCCCCTACTTAATACAGTTCATCGCAAACTTATAGGATCCATCATAATCAAAATAAACAAAATTTAAAAAAAAATGAAATTAATCTTGACTATCTTCGAGTTGATCTAAGTCCCCCAGTGGCATTCACTCAATAGTCAGCCCTAGGTTGGGTTCAATTTGTTGCCTTGCCAATAGATTTCCCCAGCAACTGGTCTCTACTTGGAAGATGTAAGTCTACTATACTTTCTTCCTAGTACAGCAGCTGCATACTGAAAGGCATCCATTTGGTTGGTTAGTTCTACTATGTGGTTAGTCGACTGTCCCTTTGGATTAAAAAATCTGAGTTAGGGACATTGCTAGCTCATTCCCTAATTACCCTCTTCATGTAATTAAGGGTAATTAAGATATAATTAATGGATTTTTCCTATGTTTAAATTGGATTAAAGTTAGATCCAGTGGATAGGGGTTTTAGGGAAGAGGTGTTTCCCCTAAGCTATTCCCTAAACCCCCTTTTTCTTTCCTTAATCCCTTTCTTAATTAAGGGTGTAGTCCATTAATTACCCTTCTAAATGATTTTCAAAAGTTCTAAAAATCTCCAAAACTTAATTAATCTATCTTGGGTAGATGCTTAGGTGTTCAATAGCCTAAGTCTAATTAAAAAAATTAAACCCCCTTTCATAAGTATGAAAGGGTGTTTTAAAAGCACTTAAGCTAAAACCCCTTAGCTTAATTAACTTTTAAATGTGAGCCAAATTGCATTAGACCTTTTCATTATTAGGTGCATTGCAATTTTATATATCTTGTGAGTTTTATTTCATCTCATTGGCTCATAATTACCTAAGTTAATTTTCCTAAGGTGGTGTAGGTAAGGGTTAATTAAATCACTTAATCCATACCTTAACCAAATTAACACTCAAAAAAATGGATCTAATTATCTAAAAATTAAACTAAAATGAAGAACACATGTGGGAATGGGTTAAGAACTACAAACTAATCTCACACTTTTTAAATTAAATCAAACTTCATTCAAACAAAAATCATTTTGAAATTCACTTTGATTTATTCTAAGTTTTCTTACTCTTTAAGAATGTCTTTAGGAATTAAGTAAAGTGAGTTTTTTCATGTGATTACATTGCTTTAAATCATTCCCAATATGTTAAATTCTATGCCATATGACTTATGCATCCATGATTTCATGTTTTCAAAATTTTAAAAGGATATTTTATGTCAAATGTGCATGTATTGGCTAAAGTAAAATATAAGTGACTATTATCACTACTAAATCCAAAATATTTTCAAAATCTATAAATGAAACATAAAATCTGAAAGTGTGCTATTCTTATAATTTAATTATAAAGTCATGTGTAGTGTAGCATTTCCTTCCTTCCTTCTGTTAGCATCTTGAATATGAAAGTAAAGTAGGGTTCATTTGAAAAGAACCCAACACTTAGTTGATTCCAAACCCTATTCATCCCTATGCTCTCACTTAAGAAGGAATGCTTACACTTGCATGAATAAATTGCATAAACCAAAATTAAACTATTAAGCAAACTTTTACATATTCCTTTTTCACTTTATTTCTTTTACATGCATGTTAGTATTTAAGGAAAGTGGTATATTAGTCTGGACAACCCCAAGGTTGCAAGGCTTCAAATATCCCTAAGTAGGTCTTGTACCTTACACCTATGGTTAACAATGGCGTTGTACTCACTTATGCCTTTCTTACTTTCATGCATGTATGTGAAGTTTTTGGAGAAAGAAAACATTTTCTGCTTAAGAAAAATCATACATGTTCAACATCCAAATTCTCTTAAACGAACTACTTAGCAAGCATTATTAATGTGTTAATTATCTCATTTACATGTATAGATATGCTTAGCGTCCACCCATATGCATGTTATATCTGTTAGGAAAGAATTGAGGTAATGTATATTGTGTGAATTTTTTATTCATTTTTCTTAATCTTAAAATGCCTTTCTTTTTGGATAAGTTTATTTAGAATTGATATAAACTTAGGATTAATTAAATGATGTAATTAAAATATTCACCCAAATGAAATTAAAATGTGAACTTATCTTAAAAATTACTTAAGGATTAGGGAAGGAAAGAGAAGTTCTACCTTTAAATCACACACATTAGCCTAAGTCACCACTTTTAGCTTTAGGTTAGGTTAGTGCATGGCTTGATGTTATATTTTGTTTTGTGATGAATATTTTAGACTGGATGTTAGGGTGTATGCTCATAGAATGATTGGTAGAATGTGTTTAGACTAACCATTCTTTTATGCAGGAGATTGTGCTAAAGGGGCATAATCATAAATAAAAATATAGATGCTTTTTTCTTGCAGGTGCTTATACCCCTTAGCATAATCCATAAGCCGGGTGGACTTAGTCACCCATGTGTAGGGTGATAAGTCCAATATACATTCTTGGGATTTGTGTGATGTGATTTTACTAACCTTTGTTTTACAAGTGTTAGCTAGATTTATACTTTTCCCTCTTCATATAAAAATTTATATATTTAGAATTTGGAATGACTTGTTATGGGGGATTAGGATGAACATTGGTCATAAAGTTCTACCTTACGCACCATGTGAAGCCTTGGAACAATCTACCATTCAACCACCCAAAAGGAAGACCCAAAAAAGGTAAGAAGAAAAGCAAAGAGGAAAGAAGAAAGAAGGAAGAAGAACAAAAGCTTGAAGACCTCTATAACAATGAATTCTTTTTGCTTAAATGTAATTTAATTCATTTGTAATCTGAGTTGTATAAGGGTAGAGCTCAGCTACCCAATTTAATATTTTTGGATTTTTGCGGCGATGCCCGATCATAAAAGGTCATTATTCTTTTTGTGCTAGTTTTATAAATTGAGTGATGTTTGTTTAACTTGTGTATTAAGTGGCATGATTTTTCTAATTTCTTCCTTGCTTTATGTATGGCTTGGATGAGGATTAGGCTCTTTAGAGAAAAATAAATCTTTTACCCAACTTAACAACTTGAAACTAAAACTAAACCACTCAAAACCTCACCTAAAGCTTAGGATTAAAATCAAGATAAAAGAATTAGAAAACCCTTAGCTGGATAAGTTCTTTTTTTTATAATATCATGCACAATAATATCTTATTTCACTCTTGATTAGAGGGCTTCCATCTTTGCCAGAGAACCCGGCTTGACCTATGAAGGTCGTGATGGAAACTCACCTCCTAAACTTCCAGCTGATTTTGGCCAATAATCTAATTTCTCATGCATTAGTCATAAATGTCCTATTATCCTGAGTCAAATTGATGTCCAAAAATAAAAATAAATTAAAATATGAAATGAATTAGATTTAGGTTATTAAAGCATGTCCCTTTACATGATCTAGTCTCTTTAGGGAGTGAGTTTAAGGACTTAGCTTCTTTCTAAATAAAAAATAGCCTAGCTATCTTGCATAAGCATAAAGACTTACCTACATGTATTTAAAATCATAAGAGGAGTTAGTTGGCGACCACCCCCAGGCAGTTGTAAGTCCAAGATGTCGGGTGGTTTGTCCTTTTTGGTGGAGGTAAACCAATTACCCATCTTTTGCCTTATATTTAGGTTGTGTTTTCGGCCCTCATCGAAACTCCCTAGATTTAGGTTTTGAGGTTGTTTCTCCCCTTTTGTGGGTCATAAATATAATTCCTCAGCTCTTAGGCATTTCCTTAATTTTGTGTTAAGGAATCTTAAGTCCTAATTTATAATGAAAAACACAACTCAAACAAACTAAATCAATTTCTAAAATGTATAGCCCAATTTTAGGATAATCTGAGATGCTCGCTAGGATTCTTCGCATCGTGAGTATCTCCTACTTATTCCCATTTTTGTTTCGATAATAACTACCTCTTTTTGATCAATCACATTTGATCTTCAAAAATATAAAACCAATCGATTGATAGTCCTTTCATATTGAAATCTTCAAAGATAATGATCATTTACCTTAATCGAGAGTTTTCCTAAAGGATCGCCCTTAGGATGTAATTAACTAGCTTGCCTAGAACTTAACAAACTCAGCTTAAAATAAATACTGCTTTACTTTTTCATGTAAAGTAGGGGAAGAATCTCTAGTACATATGCAGACCCGCCATCCTTATGAGTCCTTATTGAGGTGATTAGGTCCATTAAAGGGTAGTGATTTCTATCTTTTGAGATAGTTTACTATTTCCTTGATGACGTACCCGATCACCTGAATAAGTACATCTACGGATCTGCATGGCGTCTTACCAAGATGAATTTTTCACATATGGTTTTGCCTCTTTTTTTCACCAACAGATTTAAAGGCGACTCCCAATATGTGTGCATGAATTTTTTTTTCACATCAACTAAACTTGAATCAAGCCAAAACCAAGTCAATTGACCTATTTTGGTCCACTTGATCCAAAGTGGCCTAAAGGACCCTTTTGAGTCAAGTTTTAATCCAACCCAAATTGGATTGAACCAAGTCCATCTAGGCCTCATATCATAATCAACGATCACCCTAGGATGATCAATCACCTTAAATTGGGTCAATCCTAAACTAATTAAGGCTAACTAATGTATTTTTAAGGCTGAAACTTTCATAATTCATAACTAATTGTAGAGAAATCCAAAAAATATAAATAATAGCTTATTTTAAAGGTATTTCAGAGGGGAATCCATTAAAATTGTCTTTAATTAATTTTAAAAAAGTAATTTTGGCTTAATTAGGATTTAATTAAAATTTTTATTAGCCTAATTACTCCCTAATTAATCAACCAACCAATTTCAAACTTTCTGTTAATTCTTAGGGGATGACCTCTGCCTCCCTTATTTTTCTTGGAATTTATTGGTTGATTAATTGGTGAAATTGATTGCTTAAATATTAATTGCTCTTTTAACTTAATTAAGTAATAATTATGTATTTGAACAATAATTAATCAACAAATTGGACCCCTTAATCAGTGTTGAACAGTAGGGAGACCTAAGGAATTGGATTGGGGCCTCCCTCCTAATCTTTTCCTTAAATTTTTATCTCTTTTTCAACCAAAATGCTAATTAAGGATTAATCAATTAATTAATGGTTTAATTAGTTAAATTGAAACTCAAATCATACCAAGCCATGTTTAATTGAATGAGAGGGCTTATGGAATTAGTTTGGGACCTCTTCCTCAACCTTTTCCCCCTTAAGCCTATTTCATTTCAAAGAATAATCAATTAAATTTGATAATTAAGAGAAGAGGAATGGATTAATGACTTGATTAACCCAATTAAAAGGGTAATTGCATTTAATTTCACTTAATTGATCCATGGGTAGAGCTTTAGGTGTTCAATAACCTAAGCAGAGTTAATGAAATTATGGTTAGCTCACATTTGTGAAAAAAATCATACAATTAATTAAGTGAGTTCCTTAAGTTTAATTAATTAATAATTGTGAGCTAATTACATTAGGCCCCTTTCATTTCATAGGAGCATTACTATTTACTTTTCAATTCATTTCAATATTATATTGGCTCATAATCATTTAATTAATTATCTTAAGGTAACATAGGTAAAGGTTAATTAATTGATTTAATTCATATATTAATCTAATCAATCTATAAAATGAATCTAAGTGCTTCTCATTAAATCAAATTAACTCACACATGGGGAATGGGATTAGGATTAGCAAACCCCTCTCTTTCTCACCATTTCTTAAATCAAATCAAACATGAAATTAAAAATGACATTAAGAAATTTTGGTTTATTTTAAATGAGTTTATTTAATATGATTGTCCTTAAGAGTTAATTAGATTGAATGAAATCACATTCTTATGTCCTTTTATTTCTTTCCAATCATATTTAAATGTTGTATGTCACTTGATTCATGCATTCATCTCTTATAAAATTAATTAAATTAAATGGTTTCCTTTATGTCAAGCTTTCATGTGTTGATTTAAATAAATATATGTATGACTATTATCATTATTAAATCCAAATCTATTTTCTAAAACTTATAAATAAATGATTATATATACTATGAATGCTGGCTATAAATTCATAGAAGATGTATGTGATTATAGCTTAAGTGTATGAAGTGAAGTTTCTTTTCTTTCATTCATGTATTGGTTTATGTAACTAAGAATGTTAAATGGGTACATAACTTGGACATCCCGGGAATACGAGGCATTAGTTAGCCCCAAGGAGGTCATTTGATTACCTCACTTCCCTTGTTTAACAGCGACACGTACTCCATTTGATTTCATTCTTACATACTTCAACTCTAGAATTTAGATATGACTTTGTTCCATATGCATAAATAATTCAAAAATATAACATTAGCTTGATCTTTTCATTCTTGTAGTTATTTTTACATTTATTTGTATTTAATCGTAGTGGGTATATCTAGTATGGACATTCCGAGAACGTAAGGCTTTAAGTAGCCCCAAGGAAGTCTTTACCTCACTCTCCTAGTTTAACAATGGCGAAGTACCTGCTTAAAACTTTTATACATTTGAATGTGTATTTAGCTAATGAATGAAAATCTCCTTTTTCTACTAAAAAAAATATGCATTCATATTTGTTCAAATGATTGAATCAATTGATCACATGGTTTACTTATATTCATGTGTATAAGCTTACATATGTTTGAATGTAAAGGGTATATAGTTTGGACATCTCGGAAACACAAGGCTTTAATTAGCCCCAAGGATGTCATTTGATTACCTCACTTCCCTGGTTAACAATGACACATACCTATTTAATTTCATTCATATGTAATTTTATATAAGAATTTAAATAGAGCTTTAAATTAATATGATAAAATGATTCAATTAAATAAAATATCTAAATTCAAAAGTACATGTTTACATGCATCATTTAAGTATGCTAAAACATATTACATGTATAGATATGTTTAGGGTTTAATCATGTGCATGTTACATATGATGGAAAGAAATGAATGCACATGTATTATGTTATAGTAATTAACTCCAATTAATCTTAAGATACCTTCCTTATTGAATGAGGTCATTTAAAGTGAACCTAAACCTAGGATTAATTAAAATATATAATAAATCATTCACTAAAGAGAACTTACTAATTAATTTTTTTTAGAAGTGACTTAAGGTGGGGATAAAAGAGAGTAATCCTCTCTTTTCTTCTCTTTATAACACTTAGTTGTTAGGTGTAAGCCAAATGAAATAAAAGAAAATACTAAATAAAATTCTCAAATCAATTAAAGCACTTAAAGTGAAATCAACCTCTTATAATTAAATTCTTTCATACTTAGAAAATCATAACAAAGCTTAGTTAAGGCATACCACATAAGCCTTAGTACACACACTTTAGAAATAAGTCACCACTTCTAGCCTTATGTTACGGCAGTGCATGGAGTGATGTTTGTTTAGTTTTATGCTATATTATTTTAGACTAGATGTCATAGTGTATGCTTCGTAGACTGGATGGTAGACTGTGATTAGCTTAATCATATTTTCTACAAGAGATTATGCTTAAGGGGTGCTTAAAATAAATTTAAATGCTCTCTTATGCAAGTTGCTTAACCCCTAAGCATAATCTAAATTAGGACAGGTGAGCTTGGTTACCTATGTGCAGGGTGTTAAGTCCAAATTATTCATATAACTGTTTGGGTTGTATGGTGCATTTAGCTAATACTTGTTTTACAGGTGTAGTTAGATTTATTTTTCTTAGTTTCAATATAATTTTATATTAAGAATTAGGATTATTATTATGGGGGATTAGGATGAGCGGTGGCTAGATGGCTTTATCCTGGGAGGCCCTGTGATTCCTTTGAAGCAAGCACATATAAATGGAGAAATGAAGGAGATATGAAGAATGAAGATAAGAAGACCCCCATAGCATTTATTCATTTGTAAATTATAATTATTCTTATATTCCAAGTTGTATAAGGGTAGAGCACGGCTACCCATTTTCTCTTTCGGGTTGTACGGCGGCACCCGATTGCACTGGCCGTTTATTCTTTTGTATTAGATTTATAAAATGCTTGATATTATGTTTAAATTTTGTAATTGAAATGGCTTTCCACTTTCTATTTTCTTTATGAATGATGATTTAATGTGTGGCATGGATCCAATTAGGCTCTTAGGGAAAAATAAATTTTTTACCCCAACTAAAACTCATAACTAAATTTTCTAAATAATTCATAACTCATATAAAGCCTAGGCATTAAATCAAGATAATTAAAAGATTTAGCAATCCCTTAGTTGAATGTTGTATGTCTAATATCATGCATTCATATTATTTCACTCTTACAAAGATAAGGTTTTCACTCCTTTGTGGTTGGAAACATATCTTTCTCTCTCATTTAGCTCATAACTCATTTCAACATGCATTTAGACATATAAAAATCATATAGCCTTTGTCAAAATGTTGAGTTCAAAATCAAATAAAATTGAAATGATTTGCATTATACTAAGTCATTGCTCATATCACTCATGCTCCAGTCTCTTAGAGAATGAGTTTAAGGACTTTAGTTTCTTTCTAAATAATAATAACTAAATTATCTAATAAAATCATATGAATTGTCTTCATGGTTTTAAATCATAGGAGGAGTTAACTGGATGCTACTCTAGGAGGTTATAAGTCCAGCAGTCAGAGTGGTTCACTCTCTCTTATGGAAGTAAATCATATATCCATCTTCACTTAGATTTAGGTCATGCTTTAGCCCTTCCTAAAGCTCCCAAGATTCCAGATCCGAAATGGTTATTTTCTTCGGGCTACAAGCATAAATCCTCACCTCTTAAGGCATTTTCACAATCTTGTATTATGGGATTATAAGTCCTAGCTTTCTAAATAAATTTCAAATCAAATAAATAAATCTCTTCAATTTCAAATATATAAAGCCCAACATTAGGGTAGATTAGAATGCTCACAAAGTTTCCTAGTATCATGATCATTCCCTACTCATCTCCTTTGGCTTCGATAATAAGTCTCTCCTTTTGATCATCCCAATTGATTTTCCAAATATAACCAATTCATTGATAATCTTATCCTTGAAATCTTTGGAGACAATAATTTTCTACTTTAATCGAGAATATTCCTAAAGAACTCACCTTCCTTATGATGTAATTAACTATGGGGGCTTTCCCCTATAGGGAACTTTAGATCCCAGTTTAATATAAATCCTGTTTTATTCATTTATGTAAAGTAAAAGAAAAATCTCTTGTATTTTGAAGACTCATCATACCTTAGGAGTTCTTATTATGTGATTAGGTCCATTGGAGGGTGATGTCTCTATCTTTCGAGATAGTATTTCATACCTCAATGTCATACCCGATCACTTTAATGAGTATCCCCTCAAATCTGAGTGGTGTCTCCCATACACATATCCAAAAATAAACACCACATCCTCTAAAGAGTACCAATCAAAGAGAAGTAAGACTAATAATAATTTCAAATGTAAATGCTCAAATAATTCAAATTAAGGTTCGTGGACCTCTTTTTTACTTTTAGAGGAAGAGAATGGCTTATATCAAGCTACTCCTCTTGCCTATTTAGTGTGCATAACTTCACAAAAATTTGTGGATTATATTTGAGGTTGCCAAAAAAGATAACAATAGCCTTCATTTTTATATTGTGATGTTTATCTTCTTAAAGGCAACCATACATCTCAAATGTCTTATAAATTTGTGGTTATAAAATAGTCATTGACATTGCATGAGCTATCTTCTCCTTTGTAATAGAAAGAAAATGGAAGGTGTTCAAATTCCTAGTTTGGCCTTAATTAGTTCGGATGTTTCAACTCTCTTCATGCCAAAAATCAAATATTTTTTAATAATATTTGAATCATCATAACGAGATGATTAATTAAATTATGAGTTTACCTAGTTTGAAGAACATTTAGTTCCTAAAATAAATTTTTTAAGTCATAATTTATATTGGTGTCAACTCCTTTAAACTCTTTGAAATTAACTAATTGCATCAACTTTTATGTTTAATCAAATAATATTATCCCAACAATTATATTTAATTCTAATATAATTGTCACATTATGCACATATTTAGTACTTTTTTTAATATAATTAAAGTTAAAATTAATTATCTTAAGCTATTTATAAAATTAAATTAATGCAATCATTTACCCATTTTATTATACTAGTCGAACTAATTGTATCATTCCACCAATGACTTAATAGCCAAATACATTTCTAAATCATATTGGTGCTTTCACTATATTCAAATGAGCCAATCCTTTTCTAATCCTAACTTCCAAAATTATTATTTCTTTTAATAATCCATACCCCAAAATCTAAAAATCTTAAATTTTATTAGGACTAAACTGAAAAAAAAAAATACAAAGTAAATGTTCAACATCTTAAGTCATTTGATTTAAAATATAAAATAAGATAATTGACATGTAATAAATAATGAATTTAGAAATATTTTTATAAAAAACTTTGAGAATGAATTTATAATCTTTATTATTACTGTCTTTATAAAGTGGATACCTCAGTAAACAATATAAAGTGAATCATAGTTCTTCAACATAAATTATTCTTTTATATTTAAATAAAATTAGAAAAAAAAACTTCTGATAATAACTAGAATTGGGCTGGGTTATGACCAAGTAGGCCGGGCTTTTATTGGAGTAATTAGGCGAAGCCCTATGAGCTCTACTTATACTTCTCTCAAAGTCCATCCCACCAAACTCCGTTCAGTTCATGTTTTGGTATCAATAAATAATGCAAAACTGACAAACAAATATATATATATATATATATATATATATATATATATATATATAGTAAAGTCAATTTAGGGGGGTGTGGAGGACATGCATCTTAATATTCTTTTAATATATTTATATATAATATATATTTAGTAATGTATTCTTTCTATTTAATATTTGGCATGATAAACATGTAGTTTGTATTTTCTTAAGAAATTTTTTATTAATTTATTGGAACTCATATTAAAAAATATGCATAGGACTTATAAATTTAAAAGAATTAGTAACCTCTTAATAATCTCTAAGGCATATGGATAGAATTATACTTTAATTTGCTTTACTCTAACTATTTATGTTTAACATGTATAAGAAAAGAGAAAAAGTTGGAACTAGTGCATATAAAGCTAAATTTTATGCATCAAATGAATACTAAGGGACAACACATTACTATGTACAATAATCAATTATGTGGATGATTTTGTACTTCTCACTAAGACAATTATCCAAACTCTTCAATTTCTAATGGCACAAAAAAAATGCTTCCTCGATTTCTCTCTCTTTCAAATTGGACTAATGTTAAGCTTTTCTTATGTTGTATCTAATATTTTTAAAAAAATTAATCTGCCTTTTCAAGGACTCCCTCATATACAAGAACTCTTAGATTATCTTATTCAATGGCATATGATTTATTATGCTCATGATTATCGCTAATAATAACTACTATTTTGAATTCCCATTCAACATTGTAACTTCTCATGCAACTATTTTACATGCTCTGCCACTCAATTCTATCTTTACTCGTAGATGTATAATTCGTATAATATACTTGATGATTATGCATTATGGATATGAATATTATATAACCTACATGTCAAGATCTATATCTAACTTGAATCACACCATGTTGATTTACACAATCTTTTTTTATAATCATCGTATCAATTACATTCAAATAATATCACATTATTTTCATAATTATCTTGCCTTTTTTGTCATATATAATAGATATTAGCTTCTTGGTCTTCACAATTACTTCTTGATACCCAAACTCTGTTGTTCATGATGGTCTTATCATATCATATTTCTATACATGAAATTTAGTATTTCACCGACATGCATATTGCTTGAAATATCTTTCCATGATTCTCAATTTGCTCAAGTCCAATCCTTTTGCTTACTACAACAATAATAACAAGTCTTTATCACACTAAGTAGGATAAAGGCTTTTGCATAATAATTTCAAATTAAGTTTTATTTTCAAATTATCTTTAGTCCTATCGGTCACATTTTTCAACATATTGAATATATTTTCAAATACATTTCTTTCATGATGCTTGACTTCAAGATCATTATGACTATAATTACTATTGTGATATAGTAAACCCCAAAGTATCTTCATATTAATCCAATTTTAATCCTAGTCAAAACTATTCATAATTCCTCTCTTTTAAAATCAAAATTAGTTAATCAAAATATCAAAATATGTTAATTTTAATCAAAATATGTTTTAATTTTATTTTAATCAAAATATGTTAATTTAATTTTATTTTATTTTCTCTATCATCAATAATTGATCATTTCTCAATTCTCATAAAGTTCCTCTTTGAACAGCCTTTAAGATGGAGACAAAAAATAATATAATAATAATGGCATATAAAAATCTTTTGAAACGTTTATTTTAGATTTGCCACTATAATATGTGGGAGGAACCTACCCATAATGTTTCATACTTATCTATACTCTGAAATATATAAATATATGTGATGAAAATAAAATATAAATATATATATGCATCGTGTGCTATCCATAAGACTCGCTCTATATATATATATATATATATATATATATATGATAATTTCAGTGAAAAAAAAAAATACGGATCGTGTGCTATCCATAAGGCTGTTTGATTAGACTTGCATTAAATTATACATTCATATAAATTTGATCAGCATGTCGGCATCCTGAAGAGTTTCTTTCTTCATAAAAGCTTCTCGGACACGCAATCCTTCTGAATGCAGTACAAATTTGCTGTTAGGGTTTAGGGAAGTAAACTTTTTTTAAGTAATTCTCAGGTTTAAAAATGTGCAAAAAAAAAAAATGATTCTCATATTAATTTTACTCTTATTATTATTATTGATATGGCTCTCAAAATACCACTAATTAAAACATAAATCTTGATGTCAAGAGCGATATGATTTTGAGTCAAAACCGATCGAGATCAAGCACTTAAAATATCATTGGAATCTTTGGGACATCAATTAAATCCCAAAACAGCTCTCAAATATAGAGTGTTTATAGTCAAATCGGCGTCTCGACGAGCGGATCTAACGAGCCTAAGATCTCATAACTCGACTTTGAGCATCCAAATGCTCAAAATACATCAATGATCGAAGGAATCATCCCGAGCCCGTCCGTCGAGGGGTGTACGGCTTTACATGAATTCTAAGAATGCCTCATCCCATCTATAAATAGCCATTCCTCACATGAGGGGAGGCCAAGTAAAGAAGAAGAGGCAAACAAGTAAAGAAGAGGAGGTGCAGAGCAAAGGAAGAAGAGGAAGAGGCAGTAAAAAGAAGAAGATGAAACAAGTAAAAAGGAGGTGCAGAAGAAGAGGAAGAGGCCAAGTAAGAAGAAGAGGAGAAACAAGTAAAGGAGAGGAGGTGCTGAAACAAGGAAGAAGAGGAGGCAAGTAAGAAGAAGAGGATCTGAAACAAAGAAGAAGAGGAGATGCAGAAGAGGAAGAGAGAGCAAGGAAGAAGAGGAAGAGTCCAAGCAAGAAGAGGAAGAGTCAAACAAGGAGGAAGAAGAGGAAGAGTCAACAAGGAAAAAGAGGAGAACAAGCAAGAAAAGGAAGAGTCAGAGCGGGAAGAAGCCCAAGTGAGGAGGAAGAGAGCTCTGAGCTTGAAGATCCTCCAAGCAAGATCGCTAAACAGATCGCACTCCCACTCGGCCATCAACCACCGCCACCGTCGTCCATTGTCTTACATTCCAAAGTTACCGCATCTCCACCATCGATGCAATTACAACGATCATTATTACGGTTTTATTCCTCTCTCATATGCAATTCTGTAATCCCGTTATCAGGAAGACTTTGAACTCTGAAACAGATACATAGTGGAAACTTTTTACTGGGCTAGGCCCCGTGATTTTTCCCCTCTTTTTGAGATTTTCCACGATAAAAATTCTGGAGTGTCTCTTGTTCGCTCTTTAATTACTTATTGTGTCTTTGGACTTCACAAGGCAGGCGTGAACTTTCACTCTCACTAGTTTTCACGCAGCGGTTTGGCGCCGTCTGTGAGAATAGAACCCCTCAATCACAATTTCTGGAAAACGCGTCATGGGCAGAGGCGTACAGTAACACGGAGCCTCGCTCTAACTCCGCTCACTCAAACCAATCCTTGAACCAAGGGCGCCAACCTTACGCCTCACTTCCCCACGATGCGTGATCATGTCGGTGAAGCCGGGAATCTCTTTGGAAGATCGTGTCCATCGAATGGAGAGTCTCAAAATAAGATGATCCCTTTTGCAGGACTACGCTACTCACAAACATATCTCCCCAAGATCGGTCGTTGCCGAGGAGGTCAAAACGCTAATCCTCCCGACAGTTCCTCGCATGGAGACCGTAACTCTGATCTCCTTGATACTACTAGTTCCACTCATCCATCGTGTGCAGCTCAACCGGTTACTAATCCACCGATCGTTGTTGATAGCTTCATCATCTTGTTAATCCCGCTCATCAGACATTAGCAATCGGCTTAATACAAGATGAATTTCACCTTCAAGGCAATCATCTTCACCCACACCGCGGTTATGAGTCCTCACCTTTATGAAGCCATTCTTCAACATCCAATTCCGTAGGTTTCAAGCTTCAGCATTGATTCCTGATGGGCAACTAACCCACGAACACATCGACCATTACGGGACTATCATGCATATCCAACGAGCTCCGACACCTTTGCTGCCGTCTTTCCGTTACCCTCAAGGGCAAGCTTGCACTTGGTTCTACTCTCTTCCAAAGGGATCCATTCATACCTTTAACGAACTAGGGTTCTTTTGAGAACAGTTCATTAGAGAATCATTAAAGATTCCTCCCATCTTTTCGGTATTGACGAGGGTGAATCACTCAAAGAATACTTCAGGTTCTCCTTCGCCAAATACTGGTGGGCAGGAACTATTAAGAGGAGTTTTTCTTGGAGAACTCCGTCGGCTTTATTCATTAATGCGGGACACGGTCGCTACGACTTAGTTCATTGTAGAAGCACAAATCTTCCGATGAAGCTATTAATGTCCATCGCAAATAATTTGAACAATATGGAAAGCAAAAGCACCCAATACGGAGCCCATCAAAAGAAGCGACAAGGTAGTCATGATCTCCCTCCGACCCCATATCAACAACGTGAATCTCGGGAAAAGACATACACCGGAACACATCTCGTGTTAACCTCGATGGTTATTATGATGAAGAAAATATCAAGTGGCGCATCCATTGAAACCGAATTGAAATCGAGCAATATTGTCACTTTCATCGGCCGTGGACATACCTCAAGCATGCATACAACTCAAGGAAGAAATCGAGACTCATTCAACAAGGATATCTACGTGGTTTGTGAAGAATCGACCACCTCAAACAAACACACACACCTCCGTTTGGGCAACAATCATCAGAACAACCAAATAATCATCAAATAATTAGAGAAATTGAAACAATCGCTGGAGGACCGATACTACCTAATCAAGTTCTCGTTATTGTCTCCAAAGAACCAGAGTTGAAGAAGTCTCGTATTTATCATTCCATCACTTTCAATGACTCGGACTTAGAGGGAGTCCATATCTCTCTTCAAGATCCACTTGTCATCAGTGCGAGGATCGGTGATCCTTGTTATAACGTTAAAAGAATTTTGATCAACAATGAGAGCTCTGTTGATGTCTTATTTTACTCAACTTTTCTTAACATGGGCCTGGCTAGGCAAAAGCTCCAACCAGCTGCTGGACCACTATATAGGTTTGATAATCACCCAGTACGGGCAGAAGGCCAAAATTAAATCATACTTCAATCCCAGAGCATTTTTCTAACTAGAGGCATCCTTTATGTCTTTTACCAAGGATCTAATTACTATATGATAAATAAAGCTATAATAGAGATTAAATTTATCTAGTATTTGTGATATAAATATTTAATAAATAAAATATTTAGCGTCATCTTGTTGTTGTCTTATAGATTGAAGTTTGTTAGCTTTTACAATTACTTTCATTCGTAGATCAAATACAATTATAAATTTAAAAGAATTAGCAACCTCTTAATAATCTCTAAGGCATATGGATAGAATTATACTTTAATTTGCTTTACTCTAACTATTTATGTTTAACATGTATAAGAAAAGAGAAAAAGTTGGAACTAGTGCATATAAAGCTAAATTTTATGCATCGAATGAATACTAAGGGACAACACATTACTATGTACAATAATCAATTATGCGGATGATTTTGTACTTCTCACTAAGACAATTATCCAAACTCTTCAATTTCTAATGGCACAAAAAAAATGCTTCCTCGATTTCTCTCTCTTTCAAATTGGACTAATGTTAAGCTTTTCTTATGTTGTATCTAATATTTTTAAAAAAATTAATCTGCCTTTTCAAGGACTCCCTCATATACAAGAACTCTTAGATTATCTTATTCAATTGAGGGTGGCATATGATTTATTATGCTCATGATTATCGCTAACTTAATAATAACTACTATTTTGAATTCTCAGCCCATTCAACATTGTAACTTCTCATGCAACTATTTTACATGCTCGCCAATCAATTCTATCTTTACTTGTAGATATATAATTCGTATAATATACTTGATGATTATGCGTTGTGGATATGAATATTATATAACCTACATGTCAAGATCTATATCTAACTTGAATCATACCATGTTGATTTACACAATCTTTTTTTATAATCATCGTATCAATTACATTCAAATAATATCACATTATTTTCATAATTATCTTGCCTTTTTTGTCATATATAATAGATATTAGCTTCTTGGTCTTCACAATTACTTCTTGATACCCAAACTCTGTTGTTCATGATGGTCTTATCATATCATATTTCTATACATGAAATTTAGTATTTCACCGACATGCATCTTGCTTGAAATATCTTTCCATGATTCTCAATTTGCTCAAGTCCAATCCTTTTGCTTACTACAACACAATAACAAGTCTTTATCACAGTAGGATAAAGGCTTTTGCATAATAATTTCAAATTAAGTTTTATTTTCAAATTATCTTTAGTCCTATCGGTCACATTTTTCAACATATTGAATATATTTTCAAATACATTTCTTTTATGATGCTTGACTTCAAGATCATTATGACTATAATTACTATTGTGATATAGTAAACCCCCAAAGTATCTTCATATTAATCCAATTTTAATCCTAGTCAAAACTATTCATAATTCCTCTCTTGTGAGTCTAAGGGGGTGGTTAATCAAAATTAGTAATATTTTTCGGACTATATTTCTATCTTCAATATGAGTGTTAATCAAAATATGTTAATTTTAATCAAAATATGTTAATTCAATTTTATTTTAATCAAAATATGTTAATTTAATTTTATTTTATTTTCTCTGTCATCAATAATTGATCATTTCTCAATTCTCATAAAGTTCCTCTTTGAACAGCCTTTAAGATGGAGACAAAAATAATATAATAATAATGGCATATAAAAATCTTTTGAAACGTTTATTTTAGATTTGCCACTATAATATGTGGGAGGAACCTACCCATAATGTTTCATACTTATCTATACTCTGAAATATATAAATATATGTGGTGAAAATAAAATATAAATATATATATGCATCGTGTGCTATCCATAAGACTCGCTCTATATATATATATATATATATATATATGATAATTTCAGTGAAAAAAAAAATACGGATCGTGTGCTATCCATAAGGCTGTTTGATTAGACTTGCATTAAATTATACATTCATATAAATTTGATCAGCATGTCGGCATCCTGAAGAGTTTCTTTCTTCATAAAAGCTTCTCGGACACGCAATCCTTCTGAATGCAGTACAAATTTGCTGTTAGGGTTTAGGGAAGTAAACTTTTTTTAAGTAATTCTCAGGTTTAAAAATGTGCAAAAAAAAAAAGATGATTCTCAAATTAATTTTACTCTTATTATTATTATTATGGCTCTCAAAATACACTAATTAAAACATAAATCTTGATGTCGAAGCGATATGATTTTGAGTCAAAAAGTCGAGATCAGCCTTAAAATATCATTGGAATCTTTGGGACATCAATTAAATCCCAAAAGCTCTCAAATATGGAGTGTTTATAGTCAAATCGGCGTCTAAGCGGATCTAACGAGCCTAAGATCTCATAATTGACTTTATTTGAGCATCCAAATGCTCAAAATACATCAAATGATCGAAGGAATCATCCGAGTCAGATCGAGGGGGGGTAGTGCACAGAATTTACAAGAATGCCTCATCCCATCTCTATAAATAGATTCCTCTGAGGGAAAATGAAATAGAAATAAACAAAGAAAGGAGGTCTAAACAAGGAAGAATAAAGAAGTATAAAGAGGAGGTGCAAAAAGGAAGAAGGAAGAAGAAGAAAAGAGGTCTCAGTAAGGAGAAGGAAGGTCTGAGAAGAAGGAAATAAGAGGCTAAAAAGTAGAGGAGGTCAAAAAGGAAGAAGGAAGAACAAGGAAGAAGAGGAAGAGTCCAAGCAAGGAAGAAGTCCAAAGAGGAAGAAGAAAGAGTCCAAGAGAGGAAAAGAAAGGGGGAAGAGGCTGAGGGAGGAAGAAGAGAGCCCAGAGCGAAGATCCTCCAAGCAAGATCGTGTCAGCAAGATCGCACTCCCACTCGTGACCATCAACCACCGCCAATCGTCACTAATTGTCCTACATTCCACCAAAAGTTACCGCATCTCCACCATCATGAATTACAACGATCATTATTACAGTTATTCCTCTCATATTCTGTAATCCGTTATCGAAGACTTTGAACTCAAACGGATACATAGTGGAAACTTTTCTTTGGGCAGTGATTTTCCCTCTTTTGAGATTTTTTCGATAAAATTGAGTGTCTCTTGTTCTCTTTAATTACTGTGTGTCTTTGGACTTCAACAAAAAAGCGTGAACTTTCACTCTCGATAGTTTTTAACACGCAGTTTGGCGCGTCGTGAATAGAACCCTCAATCACAATTTTTTGAAAACCGTCATGGCTAATAGCGGTAACGAGCCTCGCTAACTCCATCACTCACCAATCCTTGAACCAAGGACGCCAACCTTCTGCCTCACTTCCCCCTGATAGGCGTGATCATGTCGGTGAAGCGCGGCAGGAATCTCTTTGGAAGATCGTGTCCGTCGAATGGAGGAGTCTCAAAATAAGATGATCCAGCTTTTCAGGACTACAATTCTGCAAACATATCTCCCCAAGATCGTCGTTGCCGGAGGAGGTCAAACGCTAATCCTCCCGACAGAGTTCCTCGCATGGAGGAAGAACGATCTCCTTGATACTACTAGTTCCACTCATCCATCGTGTGCTCAGCGGTTACTAATCCACCGATCGTTGTTGATAGCACACATGCTCATCTTGTTAATCCGCTCATCATGACACATGCGGCTTAATACAAGATGAATTTCACCTTCAAGGCAATCATCTTCACCCACATGGTTATGAGGAGTCCTCACCTTTAGTTGAAGCCATTCTTCAACATCCAATTCCGTAGGTTTCAAGCTTAGAGCATTGATTCTATGATGGGGCAACTAACCCACCCACATCGACCATTACGGGTATCATGCATATCCAACGAGCTCGCTTTGCTTTGTCGTCTTTCCGTTACCCTCAAAGGGCAAGCTTGCACTTGGTTCTCTCTTCCAAAGGGATCCATCCATACCTTTAACTAACTAGCGTTCTTTGTGGAGCTTCATTACAAACCGGAGAATCATTAAAGATTCCTCCCATCTTTTATTCAGACGAGGGTGAATCACTCAAAGAATACTTCCAGGTTCTCCTTAGAAGCTTATACTTGGGCAACCAACTAAGAGGAGTTTTTCTTGGAGAACTCGTCAGCCTTTCGTCATTAATGCGGGACACGGTCCCCGCTACGACTTAGTTCATTGTATAAGCACAAATCTTAGCGGAAGATTAATGTCCATCGCAAATAATTTGAACAATATGCAGGGAAACGCAAAAGCACCCCAGGAAATACGGACCAACAGGCCCATCAAAAGAAGCGACAAGGTAGTCATGATCTCCCTCCACGACCCCACAACAGCGTGAATCTCGGCCGGAAAAGACATACACACCAACACATCTCGTGTTAACCTCCTGATGGTTATTCGCAATGAAGAAAATATCAAGTGGCCGCATCCATTGAAACCGAATTCAGGAAATCAGGAGCAATATTGTCACTTTCATCGCGTGGACATACCATCATGCATACAACTCAAGGAAGAAATCGAGACTCATTCAACAAGGATATCTACGTCGGTTTGTGAAGAATCGACCACCTCAAACAAACACACACACCTCGTTTGGGGCAACCAGACAATCATCACGAACAACCAAATAATCATCAAATAATTAGAGAAATTGAAACAATCAGGAGATACTACCTAATCAAGTTCTCGTTATTGTCTCCAAAGAACGAGTTGAAGAAGTCTCGTATTTATCATTCCATCACTTTCTGACTTAGAGGGAGTCCATATCTCTCTTCAAGATCCACTTGTCATCAGTGCGAGGATCGGTGATCCTTGTTATAACGTTAAAAGAATTTTGATCAACAATGAGAGCTCTGTTGATGTCTTATTTTACTCAACTTTTCTTAACATGGGCTAGGCAAAAGCTCCAACCAATTTGGACCACTATAGGTTTGATAATCGATGCGAAGGCCAAAATTAAATCATACTTCAATCCCGAGCATTTTTCTAACTAGAGGCATCCTTTATGTCTTTTACCAAGGATCTAATTACTATATGATAAATAAAGCTATAATAGAGATTAAATTTATCTAGTATTTGTGATATAAATATTTAATAAATAAAATATTTAGCGTCATCTTGTTGTTGTCTTATAGATTGAAGTTTGTTAGCTTTTACAATTACTTTCATTCGTAGATCAAATACAATTATAAATTTAAAAGAATTAGCAACCTCTTAATAATCTCTAAGGCATATGGATAGAATTATACTTTAATTTGCTTTACTCTAACTATTTATGTTTAACATGTATAAGAAAAGAGAAAAGTTGGAACTAGTGCATATAAAGCTAAATTTTATGCATGAATGAATACTAAGGGACAACACATTACTATGTACAATAATCAATTATGGATGATTTTGTACTTCTCACTAAGACAATTATCCAAACTCTTCAATTTCTAATGGCACACAAAAAAATGCTTCCTCGATTTCTCTCTCTTTCAAATTGGACTAATGTTAAGCTTTTCTTATGTTGTATCTAATATTTTTAAAAAAAATTAATCTGCCTTTTCAAGGACTCCCTCATATACAAGAACTCTTAGATTATCTTATTCAATTGAGGGTGGCATATGATTTATTATGCTCATGATTATCGCTTAATAATAACTACTATTTTGAATTCTCAGCCCATTCAACATTGTAACTTCTCATGCAACTATTTTACATGCTCTGCCAATCAATTCTATCTTTACTCGTAGATATATAATTCGTATAATATACTTGATGATTATGCGTTGTGGATATGAATATTATATAACCTACATGTCAAGATCTATATCTAACTTGAATCATACCATGTTGATTTACACAATCTTTTTTATCATCATTATCAATTACATTCAAATAATATCACATTATTTTCATAATTATCTTGCCTTTTTTGTCATATATAATAGATATTAGCTTGGTCTTCACAATTACTTCTTGATACCCAAACTCTGTTGTTCATGATGGTCTTATCATATCATATTTCTATACATGAAATTTAGTATTTCACCGACATGCATCTTGCTTGAAATATCTTTCCATGATTCTCAATTTGCTCAAGTCCAATCCTTTGCTTACTACAACAACAATAACAAGTCTTTATCACTAAGTAGGATAAAGGCTTTTGCATAATAATTTCAAATTAAGTTTTATTTTCAAATTATCTTTAGTCCTATCGGTCACATTTTTCAACATATTGAATATATTTTCAAATACATTTCTTTTATGATGCTTGACTTCAAGATCATTATGACTATAATTACTATTGTGATATAGTAAACCCCAAAGTATCTTCATATTAATCCAATTTTAATCCTAGTCAAAACTATTCATAATTCCTCTCTTGTGAGTCTAAGGGGGTGGTTAATCAAAATTAGTAATATTTTTCGGACTATATTTCTATCTTCAATATGAGTGTTAATCAAAATATGTTAATTTTAATCAAAATATGTTAATTCAATTTTATTTTAATCAAAATATGTTAATTTTATTTTATTTTATTTTCTCTGTCATCAATAATTGATCATTTCTCAATTCTCATAAAGTTCCTCTTTGAACAGCCTTTAAGATGGAGACAAAAATAATATAATAATAATGGCATATAAAAATCTTTTGAAACGTTTATTTTAGATTTGCCACTATAATATGTGGGAGGAACCTACCCATAATGTTTCATACTTATCTATACTCTGAAATATATAAATATATGTGGTGAAAATAAAATATAAATATATATGCATCGTATATGCTATCCATAAGACTCGCTCTATATATATATATATATATATATATATATGATAATTTCAGTGAAAAAAAAATACGGATCGTGTGCTATCCATAAGGCTGTTTGATTAGACTTGCATTAAATTATACATTCATATAAATTTGATCAGCATGTCGGCATCCTGAAGAGTTTCTTTCTTCATAAAAGCTTCTCGGACACGCAATCCTTCTGAATGCAGTACAAATTTGCTGTTAGGGTTTAGGAAGTAAACTTTTTAAGTAATTCTCAGGTTTAAAATGTGCAAAAAAAAAAAAAGATGATTCTCATATTAATTTTACTCTTATTATTATTATTGATATGGCTCTCAAAATACCTAATTAAAACATAAATCTTGATGTCAAGAAGCGATATGATTTTGAATTCAGCAGATCAAGACTTAAAATATCATCGTTGGAATCTTTTGGGTCAATTAAATCCAAAACACTCAAATATGGGTGTTTATAGTCAAATCGAAGGCGTCTCGTGGCCGGATCTAACGAGCCTAAGATCTCATAATTGACTTTATTTGAGCATCCAAATGCTCAAAATACATCAAATGATCGAAGGAATCATCCCGTCCGTCGAGGGGAGTGGTCTGAGCTTTACATGAATTTACAAAATGCCTCATCCCATCTATAAATAGGCCCCATTCTCGAAGTAAAAGAAGAGAGGACAACAAGAAGAGGAGGTCTGAAGCAAGGAAGAAGAGGAAGAGAGATAAAGAAAAAAGAAGGAGGTCGCAAGAAGAAGAGGAAGAATGAAAGAAGAGGAGGAAAAAAGTAAAGAGAGGAGGTCAGAAGGAAGAAGAGGAGGAGGCCAAGAAGAAAGAAGGCTGAAAACAAGAAGAAGAGGTCCCGAAAAGGAGGAAGAAGCGGAAGAAGGAAGAGTCCAAGCAAGGAAGAAGAGGAAGAGTCCAAGAAGAGGAAGAGTCCAAGCAAGGAAAAAGAGAGGAACCAAGGAAGAAAAGGAAGAGTCCAGGCAGGAAGAAGAGGAAAAGCCAAGTGAGGAAGAGAGCTCAAGCTTGAGATCCTCCAAGCAAGATCAGCCAAAAAGATCGCACTCCACTCTGACCATCAACCACCTGCCACTAATTACACTACATTCCAAAAGTTACCGCATCTCCACCATCGAATACTGTGATCATTTACACAGCGTTATTCCTCTCTCTATCAGTAATCCCGTTTATCGAAGACTTTGAACTCAAAACAGATACATAGTGGAAACTTTTCTTGGCTAGGCGTGATTTTTCCCCTCTTTTGAGATTTTCCGATAAAATTAAGTGTCTCTTGTTGCTCTTTAATTACCTGTGTGTGCGAAACAAGGCTAAGGCGTGAACTTTCACTCTCTGCGACTAGTTTTCTAACGCAGCGGTTTGGCGTCGTGAGAATAGAATCCCTCAATCACAATTTCTGTGAAAACCCGCGTCATGGCTAATAGATTTCGTAATACAACTCGCTCTCCCTCACTCTCAAACCAATCCTTGAACCAAGGGCGTAACCTTCGCCTCTTCCCCGATAGTGATCATGTCGGTGAAGCCGCAGAATCTCTTTGGAAGATCGATGTCCGTCGAATGGAGAGTCTCAAAATAAGATGATCCATTTTGCAAGGACTACAACAGCTGCTACTACGGCAAACATATCTCCCCCAAGATCGGTCGTTGCCCGGAGGAGGTCAAAAGCTAATCCTCCGACACCGAGTTCCTCGCATGGAGACCGTAACTCGATCTCCTTGATACTACTAGTTCCACTCATCCATCGTACTCAGCGGTTCTAATCCACCGATCGTTGTTGATAGCTTCACACATGCTCATCCTGTTAATCCTGCTCATCATGACATTCGTAGCGAGACGCTTAATACAAGATGAATTTCACCTTCAAGGCAATCATCTTCACCCACACCGCGGTTATGAGGAGTCCTCACCTTTACAAGCCATTCTTCAACATCCAATTCCGTAGGTTTCAAGCTTCCATTGATGATGGGGCTAACCCACACGAACACATCGACCATTACAGGACTATCATGCATATCCAACGAGCTCCTGACACACTGCTTTGTCAGGTCTTTCCCGTTACCCTCAAAGGGCAAGCTTGCACTTGGTTCTACTCTCTTCCAAAGGGATCCATCCATACCTTTAACGAACTAGCCAGGTTCTTTGTGGAACAGTTCATTACAAACCGGAGAATCATTAAAGATTCCTCCCATCTTTCTGGTATTCGACAGAACGAGGGTGAATCACTCAAAGAATACTTCCCGAGGTTCTCCTTAGAAGCTCGCCAAATACTTGGGGTAGACCCAGAACTATTAAGAGGAGTTTTTCTTGGAGAACTCCGTCCAGGGCCTTTCTATTCGTCATTAATGCGGGACACGGTCCGCACATACGCCGACTTAGTTCATTGTATAGAAGCACAAATCTTCGCCGATGAAGCTATTAATGTCCATCGCAAATAATTTGAACAATATGCAGGGAAACGCAAAAGCACCCCAGAAATGGACCAGGGATCAAGAAGCGACAAGGTAGTCATGATCTCCCTCCGACCCCATATCAACAACGTGAATCTCAAGACATACACACCAACACATCTCGTGTTAACCTCCGATGGTTATTCAATGAAGAAAATATCAAGTGGCCGCATCCATTTGAATTCAGAAATCGAGCAATATTGTCACTTTCATCGAAGCCGTGGACATACTATCATGCATACAACTCAAGGAAGAAATCGAGACTCATTCAACAAGGATATCTACGTCGGTTTGTGAAGAATCACCACCTCAAACAAACACCTCCTTTGGGGGCAACCAGGACAATCATCACAGGAACAACCAAATAATCATCAAATAATTAGAGAAATTGAAACAATCGCTGGAGGACCGATACTACCTAATCAAGTTCTCGTTATTGTCTCCAAAGAACCAGAGTTGAAGAAGTCTCGTATTTATCATTCCATCACTTTCAATGACTGGACTTAGAGGAGTCCATATCTCTTCTTCAAGATCCACTTGTCATCGGTCGAGGATCGGTGATCCTTGTTATAACGCAAGAATTTTGATCAACAATGAGCTCTGTTGATGTCTTATTTTACTCAACTTTTCTTAACATGGGCACAGTAGCAAAAGCTCCATTCTATATAGGTTTGATAATCACCCGATGCAGCGTAAGGCCAAAAATTAAATCATACTTCAATCCCAGAGCATTTTTCTAACTAGAGGCATCCTTTATGTCTTTTACCAAGGATCTAATTACTATATGATAAATAAAGCTATAATAGAGATTAAATTTATCTAGTATTTGTGATATAAATATTTAATAAATAAAATATTTAGCGTCATCTTGTTGTTGTCTTATAGATTGAAGTTTGTTAGCTTTTACAATTACTTTCATTCGTAGATCAAATACAATTATAAATTTAAAAGAATTAGCAACCTCTTAATAATCTCTAAGGCATATGGATAGAATTATACTTTAATTTGCTTTACTCTAACTATTTATGTTTAACATGTATAAGAAAAGAGAAAAAGTTGGAACTAGTGCATATAAAGCTAAATTTTATGCATCGAATGAATACTAAGGGACAACACATTACTATGTACAATAATCAATTATGCGGATGATTTTGTACTTCTCACTAAGACAATTATCCAAACTCTTCAATTTCTAATGGCACAAAAAAAATGCTTCCTCGATTTCTCTCTCTTTCAAATTGGACTAATGTTAAGCTTTTCTTATGTTGTATCTAATATTTTTAAAAAAAATTAATCTGCCTTTTCAAGGACTCCCTCATATACAAGAACTCTTAGATTATCTTATTCAATTGAGGGTGGCATATGATTTATTATGCTCATGATTATCGCTTAATAATAACTACTATTTTGAATTCTCAGCCCATTCAACATTGTAACTTCTCATGCAACTATTTTACATGCTCTGCCAATCAATTCTATCTTTACTCAGATATATAAATATACTTGATGATTATGCGTTGTGGATATGAATATTATATAACCTACATGTCAAGATCTATATCTAACTTGAATCATACCATGTTGATTTACACAATCTTTTTTATAATCATTATCAATTACATTCAAATAATATCACATTATTTTCATAATTATCTTGCCTTTTTTTGTCATATATAATAGATATTAGCTTCTTGGTCTTCACAATTACTTCTTGATACCCATGTTGTTCATGATGGTCTTATCATATCATATTTCTATACATGAAATTTAGTATTTCACCGACATGCATCTTGCTTGAAATATCTTTCCATGATTCTCAATTTGCTCAAGTCCAATCCTTTTGCTTACTACAACAACAATAACAAGTCTTTATCACACTAAGTAGGATAAAGGCTTTTGCATAATAATTTCAAATTAAGTTTTATTTTCAAATTATCTTTAGTCCTATCGGTCACATTTTTCAACATATTGAATATATTTTCAAATACATTTCTTTTATGATGCTTGACTTCAAGATCATTATGACTATAATTACTATTGTGATATAGTAAACCCCAAAGTATCTTCATATTAATCCAATTTTAATCCTAGTCAAAACTATTCATAATTCCTCTCTTGTGAGTCTAAGGGGTGGTTAATCAAAATTAGTAATATTTTTTGACTATATTTCTATCTTCAATATGAGTGTTAATCAAAATATGTTAATTTTAATCAAAATATGTTAATTCAATTTTATTTTAATCAAAATATGTTAATTTTATTTTATTTTATTTTCTCTGTCATCAATAATTGATCATTTCTCAATTCTCATAAAGTTCCTCTTTGAACAGCCTTTAAGATGGAGACAAAAATAATATAATAATAATGGCATATAAAATCTTTTGAAACGTTTATTTTAGATTTGCCACTATAATATGTGGGAGGAACCTACCCATAATGTTTCATACTTATCTATACTCTGAAATATATAAATATATGTGGTGAAAATAAAATATAAATATATATATGCATCGTGTGCTATCCATAAGACTCGCTCTATATATATATATATATATATATATATATGATAATTTCAGTGAAAAAAAAAATACGGATCGTGTGCTATCCATAAGGCTGTTTGATTAGACTTGCATTAAATTATACATTCATATAAATTTGATCAGCATGTCGGCATCCTGAAGAGTTTCTTTCTTCATAAAAGCTTCTCGGACACGCAATCCTTCTGAATGCAGTACAAATTTGCTGTTAGGGTTTAGGAAGTAAACTTTTTTTAAGTAATTCTCAGGTTTAAAATGTGCAAAAAAAAAAAAAAAGATGATTCTCATATTAATTTTACTCTTATTATTATTGATATGGCTCTCAAAATACCACTAATTAAAACATAAATCTTGATGTCGAAGGCGATATGATTTTGAGTAGCGTCGATCAGCAAGACTTAAAATCATCTGGAATCTTTGGGACGTCAATTAAATCCCAAAGCAAATCTCAAATATGGGTGTTTATAGTCAAATCGGCGTCTCGAGCGGATCTAACGAGAGATCTCATAGACTTTATTTGAGCATCCAAATGCTCAAAATACATCAAATGATCGAAGGAATCATCCGAGCCCGTCCGATCGAGTGTCGGGCTTTATGAATTCGAATCCCCTCATCCCATCTATAAAACATTCATAAGGAGGAAGTAAATAAGGAGAGCTAAAATAAAGAAGGAGGTCAGCAAATAAGGAAGAAATCATTAAAGAAGAGGGGTCTGAAGAAGGGAAGAAAGAAATAAGAGACTGAAACAAGTAAGGAGAGGAGGTGCGAACAAGGAAAGGAGGAATCAAGAGGAGGCTAACATCAGGAGGTCTGAACAAGAGGAAGAAGAAAGAGAAGAAGAGATCAAATAAGGAAGAGAAGTCAAGCAAGGAAGAAGAGTCCAAAAAGAGGAAAAGGAGGAACCCAAGCAAGGAAAAAGAAAAGAAGGCGGGAAGAAGAGGAAAAGCAGTGAGGAAGAGAGGCTCACGGCAGAAGATCCCAAGCATCGCGCCCCATCGCACTCTCCACTCGGCACCCTCAACCAATGCACCAGTCTAATTGCCCTACATTCCCACCAGTTCCCAGCATCTCCACCATCGATATATTACAACCATCATTATTACAGTTGTTATTCTCTCATATGCAATTGTAATCCGTTATCGAAGACTTTGAACTCGAAGCAGATACATAGTGGAAACTTTTCTTGGGCTAGCGTGATTTTTCCCTCTTTTGAGATTTTCCGATAAAATTCGGGTGTCTCTTGTTCTCTTTAATTACGTGTGTGTGGACTTCACAATAAGGCGTAGACTTTCACTCTTCATGACTAGTTTTCTAACCGAGTTTGGCGTCGTGAGAAGAATCCCTCAATCACAATTTACGTGAAAACCGCGTCATGGTAATAGGCGGTACTGTCTGGAGCCTCCCGCTCACTCCGTCACTCTGAAACCAATCCTTGAACCAGGGCGCCTAACGCCTCACTTCCGATAGGCGTGATGTCGTCGGTGAAGCGGCGAGAATCTCTTTGGAAGATCGTGTCATCGAATGGAGAGTCTCAAAATAAGATGATCCAGCTTTTGCAAGGACTACACATGCCAAACATATCTCCCCAAGATGTCGTTGCGAGAGGAGGTCAAAACGCTAATCCTCCCGGACAGGTTCCTCGCATGGACCGTAACTCTGATCTCCTTGATACTACTAGTTCCACTCATCCATCGTGTGCAGCTCAACCGGTTACTAATCCACCGATCGTTGTTGATAGCTTCACACATGCTCATCTTGTTAATCCCGCTCATCATGACATTCGCGCAGAAGTACGACGCTTAATACAAGATGAATTTCACCTTCAAGGCAATCATCTTCACACACCGTTATGAGAGTCCTCACCTTTAGTGAAGCCATTCTTCAACATCCAATTCGTAGGTTTCAAGCTTCGAGCATTGATTCATGATGGGGCTAACCCACGAACATCGACCATTACAGGACTATCATGCATATCCAGCGAGCTCGACACCTTTGTGGGTCTTTCCGTTACCCTCAAAGGCAAGCTTGCACTTGGTTCTACTCTCTTCCAAAGGGATCCATCCATACCTTTAGCGAACTAGCGGTTCTTTGTGGAGCAGTTCATTACAAACCGAATCATTAAAGATTCCTCCCATCTTTCTGTATTTACGAGGAGGGTGAATCACTCAAAGAATACTTCCAGGGTTCTCCTTGGCTTCGCCAAATACTGGGGGCAGGAACTATTAAGAGGAGTTTTTCTTGGAGAACTCCGTCAGGCCTCTATTAGTCATTAATGCGGGACACGGTCATACTCGCCGACAGTTCATTGTATAGAAGCACAAATCTTCGATGAAGCTATTAATGTCCATCGCAAATAATTTGAACAATATCGCAAAAGCACCCGAAATCTGACCAGCCCATCAAAAGAAGCGACAAGGTAGTGATCTCCCTCCACGACCCCATATCAACAGTGAATCTCGAGGAAAAGACATACACAGCTGAACACATCTGTGTTAACCTCCGATGGTTATTCGCATGATGAAGAAAATATCAAGTGGCGCATCCATTGAAACCGAATTGGAAATCGGGAGCAATATTGTCACTTTCATCAAGCCGTGGACATACTCAAGCATGCATACAACTCAAGGAAGAAATCGAGACTCATTCAACAAGGATATCTCGTCGGTTTGTGAATCGACCACCTCAAACAAACACACCTCGCTTTGGGGCAACCGGACAATCATCAGAACAACCAAATAATCATCAAATAATTAGAGAAATTGAAACAATCATTTGGAGGGAACTACCTAATCAAGTTCTTTATTGTCTCCAAAGAACGAGTTGAAGAAGTCTCAGTATTTATCATTCCATCACTGATTTCGGACTTAGAGTCCATATCTCTCTTCAAGATCCACTTGTCGGTCACGAGGATCGGTGATCCTTGTTATAACGTTAAAGAATTTTGATCAACAATTGTTGATGTCTTATTTTACTCAACTTTTCTTAACATGGGCACAGCTGCAAAAGCTCCAACCATTTCTTTATATATGTTTGATAATCACCCAAGTAAATCATACTTCAATCCCGAGCATTTTTCTAACTAGAGGCATCCTTTATGTCTTTTACCAAGGATCTAATTACTATAATAAAGCTATAATAGAGATTAAATTTATCTAGTATTTGTGATATAAATATTTAATAAATAAAATATTTAGCGTCATCTTGTTGTTGTCTTATAGATTGAAGTTTGTTAGCTTTTACAATTACTTTCATTCAGATCAAATACAATTATAAATTTAAAAGAATTAGCAACCTCTTAATAATCTCTAAGGCATATGGATAGAATTATACTTTTAATTTGCTTTACTCTAACTATTTATGTTTAACATGTGTATAAAAGAAAAAAAAGTTGGAACTAGTGCATATAAAGCTAAATTTTATGCATCGAATGAATACTAAGGGACAACACATTACTATGTACAATAATCAATTATGCGGATGATTTTGTACTTCTCACTAAGACAATTATCCAAACTCTTCAATTTCTAATGGCACAAAAAAAAAATATTTCTCTCTCTTTCAAATTGGACTAATGTTAAGCTTTTCTTATGTTGTATCTAATATTTTTAAAAAAAATTAATCTGCCTTTTCAAGGACTCCCTCATATACAAGAACTCTTAGATTATCTTATTCAATTGAGGGTGGCATATGATTTATTATGCTCATGATTATCGCTTAATAATAACTACTATTTTGAATTCTCAGCCCATTCAACATTGTAACTTCTGCAACTATTTTACATGCTCTGCCAATCAATTCTATCTTTACTTGTAGATATATAATTCGTATAATATACTTGATGATTATGCGTTGTGGATATGAATATTATATAACCTACATGTCAAGATCTATATCTAACTTGAATACCATGTTGATTTACACAATCTTTTTTTAATCATCGTATCAATTACATTCAAATAATATCACATTATTTTCATAATTATCTTGCCTTTTGTCATATATAATAGATATTAGCTTCTTGGTCTTCAATTACTTCTTGATACCCAAACTCTGTTGTTCATGATGGTCTTATCATATCATATTTCTATACATGAAATTTAGTATTTCACCGACATGCATCTTGCTTGAAATATCTTTCCATGATTCTCAATTTGCTCAAGTCCAATCCTTTTGCTTACTACAACAACAATAACAAGTCTTTATCACACTAAGTAGGATAAAGGCTTTTGCATAATAATTTCAAATTAAGTCTTGTTTTTAAATTATCTTTAGTCCTATCGGTCATATTTTTCAATATATTAAATATATTTTCAAATACATTTCTTTCATGATGCTTGACTTCAAGGTCATTATGACTATAATTACTATTGTGATATAGTAAACCCCCCAAAGTATTTTTATATTAATCCAATTTTAATCCTAGTCAAAACTACTCATAATTCCTCTCTTGTGAGTCTAAGGGGGTGGTTAATCAAAATTAGCAATATTTTTCGGACTATATTTCTATCTTCAATATGAGTGTTAATCAAAATATGTTAATTTTAATCAAAATATGTTAATTCAATTTTATTTTAATCAAAATACGTTAATTTAATTTTATTTTATTTTCTCTGTCATCAATAATTGATCATTTCTCAATTCTCATAAAGTTCCTCTTTGAACAGCCTTTAAGATGGAGACAAAAATAATATAATAATAATGGCATATAAAAATCTTTTGAAACGTTTATTTTAGCTTTGCCACTATAATATGCGGGAGGAACCTACCCATAATGTTTCATACTTATCTATAATCTGAAATATATAAATATATGTGATGAAAATAATATATATATATATATATATATATATATATATATATGATAATTTCAGTGAAAAAAAAAATACGGATCGTGTGCTATCCATAAGGCTGTTTGATTAGACTTGCATTAAATTATACATTCATATAAATTTGATCAGCATGTCGGCATCCTGAAGAGTTTCTTTCTTCATAAAAGCTTCTCGGACACGCAATCCTTCTGAATGCAGTACAAATTTGCTGTTAGGGTTTAGGGAAGTAAACTTTTTTAAAGTAATTATCATGTTTAAAAATGTGCAAAAAAAAAAAAACGATTCTCATATTGATTTTACTCTTATTATTATTATTATACTCCGTCAATTCTAAACATTAAGATTGTTTTTAAGTTAATATTAAGCTATATTTGGAATAACTTTTTATTTATACTGTATTATAAATCGCACTGTATGTGATGTTTGAGAAAATATATTTTCGCAGTATTTTGAAATAGTTGTAATGAGAAAATTGTATTTTTTATTTTGATCTGATAGAGTGTGATAGTGCTAGAAAGTTATGAACTGACTTTTTTTTAATAAAAAAAATTATGATAACTACTATAATTTTTTAAATAGTAATTTCTTCTACAGTAATTTCATCATAATTTTTCAAACAACTACAATTGCCCTAAACAGATTATAGAGATTGGTATTGCTCAATTTCAAAAAATTATATTTATTTTTTATTTTTAATTTTTAATTTTTTTCTAGATTAAAAATAGTAGCACTCACACCTTTATTAGGTGATTGGGTTCAATTTTTTTGATAATTTTCATTAGATTTTTGCAAATAGAATTGAAATATATTAATATTTTTATTTAATTTATCTTAAAAAAATTATCGAAGTTTGGAGAAAATTCAAGATTTCTATCTCTAATTCATAAAATTTGACAAAAAAATTTTATTGAAACTTGAGTAATCATCAGTATTTTACTTAAAATTCTTTTATTTATATCTCATTAAATTTCATGATATAACTAGAACATCTATATATCATATTTTGAAATAAATTTATAATTATCATACCTTGGGTATTTGCACCATTAGAAGGTGAATTTATTATTTAAGAAATGAATAAGAATCTTACAAAAAAAATTTATATGTGATATGGTGCTCAAATACCGCTAATCAAGTCCAGAATCTTAATATCAAAAGCGTACGATTTGAGTCAGAGGATCGAGATTAAGCACTTGAAATATCCTTGGAATCTTTGGGATATCAATTACATCCCAAAATAGCTCTTAAATATAGAGTGTTTATAGTCAAATCGGCGTCTGAGCGGATCTAACGAGCCTAAGATCTCATAATTGACTTCATTTGGGCATCCAAATGCTCAAAATACATCAAATGATCGAAGGAACCATTCTAAACCGTCCGATCAAGAGGGTAACGCGGACTTTGCATAAATTACAGGCATCCCCTCCTCCCATCTATAAATAGAACTCTATCCCTCACGTGAAGGGAGAAGAAAAAAGTGAAGAAGAAGAGAGGGCTGAAACAGTAAAGAAGAAGAGAAAAGAAACCAAGAAGGAAGAAAAGAGCCATCACCACCCCGCACTGTAAATTACCCCGCATCGGTTACCCCGATCTCCATCATCAAAGAATCGTTACAACCTAATCATTGTTACATAGTTATTGTTCCTCATACACCATCTTGTAATCCCACATTGGGAAGAATTTGTACTTTGCAACATATCCATAGTGGACATTTTATCGGGCCAGTTTTTTTCCTCTTTTCGAGGTTTTCCAAAAAATTCAAGCTCCCCTACCGCTTCTTAAATATCTGTGTGTGTGCTCGACATAATGACAAGACATAAACTCTTACTCTACCGCAGATCACATTTCTAGCACGCCAGGCCGTCTGGAAGAAAAACCCTTCAATCATACTTCCGTGAATATCCACGCCATGGCCAATAAAGCAACACCTCGCCAATAATGCGAACGGAATCTCTTTGGAGGATCGTACGCCGAATGGAGGAGTCCCAAAATAAGATGATTCGCCTTTTGCAAGGACTACAATGCGAACTTCGACAAATGAACCCCCCCCAAGATCGGTCGTTGCCCGGAGGAGGTCAAAATGCTAATCTTCCCGACGTTAGAGTTCCTCCGCAAGGAAACCATAACGCTGATCTCCTAGACACTGCTAGTTCTACTCATCCATCGCGAGCAGCTCAACCAGTTACTAATCCACCGATTGTTGTCGATAGCTTCACACATGCTCATCCGTTAATCCCGCCGTCATGACATTCATGATGAAGTACGATGCTTAATGCGAGATGAATTTCATCTTCAAGACGTAAATTATCTTCACCCACACCATTATGTGGAGTCCTCACCTTTACCGGAGCCATTCTTCAACATCCCATTCCCGTAGGTTTCAAGCTTCCAGCATTGATTCCTATGATGGGGCAATCACCCACATGAACATATCACATTACAGTGAGACTATCATGCATATCCAACGAGCTCTCACACACCGCTTTGTCAAGTTTTTCCTATTACCTCGGGGCAAGCTCGCACTTGGTTCTACTCTCTTCCGAGGGGATCCATCCGTACCTTTAACGAACTCGCTAAGATCTTTGTGGAATGCTTTATTGCTAAACGGAGAATCATTAAAGATTCCTCCCATCTTTCCTGTGATCCCACGTAATGAGGGTGAATCACTCAAAGAATACTTCCGTGAGGTTCTCCTTAGAGGCTCGCCAAATACCCGGAGTAGACTCAATTATTAAGAGGAGTTTTCCTGAGGACTCCGGCCCGTGGCCTTTCTATTCATCCCACGCGACATCAGATGTCTGATTTAGTTCATGAAGATTAATCATGATGATCGCGAACATTGAACAATTTCATCAACAAAAAGAAGCGACAAGGTAATCGCGTGATCTCCTCCACGCCCCCTCATATCAACCATGAACCTCGACCAAAAAACATACACACCGAACACATCTCGTGTTAACATCCCGATGACTATTCGCAATGAAGAAAGCATCAAGTGGCGCATCCATTGAAACCAAATTCGTGAAATCGGAGCAATATTGCCACTTTCATCGAAGTCGTGGCATACCATCAAGCATGCATACAACTCAAAGAAGAAATCGAGAGACTCATTCAACAAGGATATCTACGATTTGTGAAGAGTCGACTACCAAACAAACACACCTCGCTTTGAAGGCAACCAGGCCAATCATCACAAAACAACCAAATAGTCATCAAATAATTGGAGAAATTGAAACGATCGGAGGACCGATACTACCTAACCAAATTCTCTCAAAGAACCGGAGTTAAAGAAGTCTCGTGATTGATCATTCCATCACTTTCAATGACTCGGACTTAGAAGGGGTCCATGTTCCTCATCAAGATCCACTCGTCATCAATGCAGGGATCGGTGATCCTTGTTATAATGTTAAAGAAGAATTTTGATCGACAATGGGAGTTCACGATGTCTTATTTTACTCAACATTTCTTAATATGGGTCCAGGAAAAGCTCCAACCAACCATTATATAGGGTTTGATAATCACCCAAGACGCAAGGGACAATTACCCTTCTGTACCTCTGAGAATTTCTCGACAAGTGACTCACTTAATTCAATTCATGGTGGTCAAGTCGACTGTGATATAATGCAATCTGGAGGCCTCCAATCAATTTTGCTATCACTTGTGCCTCATCTAAGATAAAATTCCTACCCTGGAGTTGGGTGGTTTGTGGAAACCAGCAGCCAATCATGTTACCTCGCAAGCTCAACCACGCCCTTCCATCACCTTCAAGATTGAAGACTTTAATTTTCGAGATGAAGAAGTACCTCAAAAGCTTCTCCTCAGAAGATTTACTCAATAGCATTATCGATGACCAACCATTACTACTGCAAGTGGGATCCTTACTCAAGAACAAAAGGAAGAATATACTGATTTCTTGCGAAATCAAGACGATATTTTGGGGTCCGGCAGACATGCCGGGGGTTGACCCCAATGTAATCACGCACTCCCTCAAGATTAATCCAACGCTCAAACCAATCATCCAAAAGAAGTTAAGACCATCGTTATTGAACAAGAAGTCAACAAGCTCATGGAAGGATTCATTCGGAAGTACATTATCCAACATGGGCAAATGTTGTCATGGTTAAGAAAACAAGTGGAGCATGTGTATTGATTACACCGATCCCAAAGGATAGTTTTCCCTCGAATCCAACGTTACATCAAATGCTCGCTTTTTGATGCTTATTCTGTTACAAATCAAATAAAGATGAACCCAGATGAAGAGGCTACAAAGATTTCAAACATATAAAGGTTTATACCGCTACCAAGTCATGCCATTCGATTAAAAAATGGTGCTACCTATCAACGCTTATGAATAAGGTTTTAAAGACCTAGGCCACACAATGGAGGTGTGGATGACATGTTAGTAAAAGCTTAGAAAAGTCACAACATATTTCGATTTGGAAACATGTTTTGATCTTCTTCGACGCTATAACATACAACTTAATCCGACTAAATGTGCTTTTGGGGTTACGCCCGGAAAATTTCTTGGATTTATGGTAACTCACCGGGATAGAGGCCAACCCCGAGAAAATCAAAGCTCTCCGTGATATGATCCCTCCAAAGAATATCAAAGAAGTCCAACGCCCGAATGGTCGAATTGTCGCATTATCCCGCTTCCTAGCCTGAGATAAATACTTACCGTTCTTTAAAATATTGAAGGGAGCTAAAAATAATAATTTTCAATGGACTGATGAATGCCAGTGTGCTTTTGAACAACTAAAGGAGTATCTAGCATCTCCACCCCTACTATCCAAACCTATCCAAGGAGAAACGTTATACTTGTATCTTGCAGTTTCTTCCCACGCAATAAGCTCAGTTTTAGTACGAGAGGAAGATGGGACACAACAACCAATTTATTATGTCAGTAAAATTCTCTCTGATATAGAAAGTCGTTATCCACTTGCATGTGATGGCTCGCATTAGTTTTTTCAAAGACAAAATTGGCCCATACTTTCAAGCTCACACCATCTGCTTGCACTGATTTACCATTAAGAGCCATCCTACAGAAACCAGAAGCATCTGGAAGATTAATCAAATGGTCTCTAGAGCTGGGAGAATTTGATATAAATTTTCTACCTCAATAATAAGTCTCAAGTACTGACTTTATAGTGGAATGCACCAACCCAACTCTAGAGGAGCTATCTACTTGCCTCTCCTGGACCCTCTATGTCGATGGAGCTTCAGGAAGTACCGGTGCTGGTGCGGGAATCTTACTTATTTCCCCCCAGCAGAATACCTTAGAGTATGGACTTCGCTTAAAATTCCCTGCAACTAATAATATGGTCAATATGAAGCTCATCGCAGATTGAGACTGCAATTGACTCAAAACTTAGTAATTCATAATCGACTCAGCCTTGTCGCCTCCCAAGTTGGAGGAGATTTTACTCACAATCCTCAACCTGCACAATATCTTCACTTGGTAAAATCCCTTCTTACTCATTTCAAAACATATCAAATCATCCACATACTACGAGAAGAATACCGACGCCTTGCTAAGCTTGCTACTTCTACCACCGGAGATCTATTTAAGAGAAAGCATGTTGAAGAAATACATTATCCTAGCATCCAAGGGTCATGGGAAATTCAAACTATTGATGAGGAAAAGAATATTCATGGATAAACCCGATCCTATCTTTCTACAAGGAGGAACCCTTCCTCAAGATCCAACTTCAAGAACTGCCTCTCAAGACAAGCTTCAAACTTTGTGTATTGGAGGAGAATTATACAAGCGAAGCTTTCTCCCAGATCTCAAATGCCTTTCGTGAGGCTATTACGCTGCTAAAAGAGGTCCACTTAGGAATATGTGGAGAACACCTTGGAGGAAGAGCATTGGCCTTTAAAATCATGAGACAAGGGTTTTATTGGCCTACAATGAAACAAGACGCCTTTGAGTTCAAAAAAATGTGCAAGTTGTCAATTGCATTCAACCTCCCTCACATACCGCATACGTAACTCTCATCCATTCAAAGCCCGCCCTTGCTCGTGGGGATTGATATCATGGGACCTTTCCCAATCACATCGGGCAACGAAAGTTCATCATTCTAGCCGACTACTTCACCAAATGGGTGAGGCAACCACTCGCCAAAATCACGAGGCAAATGCTAAACAATTTGTCCGAAAAATATAATATGTCGATTCGCCTTCCCGCAAAGATCATCACCGACAACGGAACTCAATTTATCGGAAAAGTCTTTACGCCCTTTTGCAAAGATCTTCACATTCAACCGCCGATACGGCCAGTAGATATCCTCAAACCAATGGGCAAACCAAGTTACCAATAGGACTATACTCAAAGGACTAAAAACGCCTTGAGAAGACTGGGGCAATGGGTCGATGAACTTCAATGTTCTTTGGGCCTACCGCACTACATCACGCACCCCAACCGGAAACGCCATATAATTTGTGTTTTGGGTAAGCTATCATACCTGGATATCGGGTTCCAAGTCCAAGAGTCCAATTTTTTTGATCATGTAAGAATGAAGAAAACTCCAGCACCTAGATCTACTCTCAAACTCGTGATATGGCCTACTGACCGCTTCATATCACCAACGGGCTCGCCACTTCAACAGAGAGTAAACCTCGCCCATATCTGTTTATGACTTGGTCCCCCAAGTCTTGAGGCGCAGAAAAGGCCCTCAACGCAATAAACTCTCACCTCTGGGATGGTGTGGTTATAGCTATGGTCAAGCCAGAACGCTCAAGCTCAAGGACCAAGAAGGAAAACTCTACCTCAACTTGGAATACTAAGAATCTTCTAAATATTATCGCGAACTCTCTACATGATTATTGTGACTTTTATCTCGCTTTGTCATTTCACCCTTAGATAACGACCCCACCCGGGGGTCAAGACTTGTTGTTGTTCTTGTCACCGTTATTGTGTGTATTGTTGTCATTTTCTCTTGAAGTTTATACCGCATCATATGATTATATCATTGAACTAGTGAATTTGCAAGCTCGCTCTAACAAGATTGGTCGCTTTTCCTCCCACTTGAGAAATACACAACTCATGTTATATCTCAATCGCGATATGATCAATCCTGCGACTTGATCGACCTCTTCCGTGTTAATGTCATTAAGCAAAAAAATTGACAAACAAGGTCAAAAGTCCTTGGGACTTCCCACGATCTCTTCCATACGTTAACGCCATCGAGTAACACTCGACGAACAACCTTGGATAGTCGAAAATCCCGGATCCAATTCATCCATATTATGTCAAATAATACTCACCACCACCCGGGCAAGAACAAGATAAGGTGCAAAAAAAAAAAAAAAAAAAAAAAGACAAAAGAAGAGGATATATCCAGATATTATCGACATCAATAATATGATGATATAAGAAGAAATTAAGTTCTCGATACACGCTAATGATATTGCATAACAAATGACAACCGATACTACATAATATCAACATCCTCATTCTCACTAGAGAAGCTCCCTGAGCCCACTTCACACTCCTTCATCTTCGATGTCTTCTTTGGGATATACCCTCTATCTTAGCTGCATGTACCACACGGATTCCTTTCGTGAACCCTCAATGAAGCCCTCCTCTAAACACCGCTGCTCCAAGTCCTTCACTTCAATATCAAAGATATGATTACGAAGCTTCCCAACTAAGTCTTCGATAAGGCCACGATAAGCTAGAAGAAGTCTTCTCGCTTCTTCAAGGAGATCTCACTTGCCTCCGCTCGACATTCTATGCTCCTTTCTAAAGACGATCTTGTAATACTTTCTTATCTCGATACAAGTGTCCTGATTTTCTCCTTCTCAAGCTCGCTTCAATCATCATCATAGCCTCGCCTCGACACTTGAGAGAAAAGAAGTCGACATATTCGCCTCGCTTCTACACTCAAATAACTGATCCTCCAAGGTCGCCACCTCTTTAACTTTAAGATTCACCTTCGCTCATACTCTCAGATATTTTATCTTTACAAATTCTATTCCATTCATCTAAGGCAACACCCAAATGAGCCATCATTCCTAATGACTGGTTACCTAAAAAAAAAAAAAAAAAAAAAAAAAAATTCGCCAATATTATAAAGGAAGAAGAAGAATAAGGAAAAATAACGACTAATTCATCCGCCTGACGCCCAAGACATATGTGATTTAATATCTCTTCGTGAATTTGTGGTTTAGAGTAACGAACTCCCCATCATGAGTCAAACAAATAAACTCGATGCCAAGGAACATTATCTCTCAGAATATCCGACGAAGCCATTTCAAAGACGAAGTCTATTTTCAGAAGATGGAACATTGCTACCACCGTGATCCCGGGACGACTCGAAAGAACCTTATGAACATGAGGAGACTTCTCAACACCTTTGCTCGACCTCTTCAATGGAAGAGCATGAGATCTTCCTGCCTGGATGGAAAAGCCAACCTTGAACATCCTATCTTCTATTGTATATTTTCCAATATGATGCAACCATGCCGCAAGCTCTCTACATCGTGAATATTAAGGGTTGCTAGAATCTCGATATTGAAAACGGATCTCGGGAGGTCATTCAACCTTCCCCATCTCTCCTGAGGCCCCACTCATTCTTCACAAAAAAGAATCCACTGCACCACTGAGGGATCCCGTGCCAAGAACTCTATCCAATTTTATGGCTCGATAAGAAACGCTCGAAAGCATCACATGTAAATCTACACATTCGCATAAGTATTGAATATTCAAAATAACGCCACGCTTCAAAAAAGACACCAAACCGACGATGACCACTAAAGTCTAAATGAAAACTGATGAGCCACACCACATGTTCAAGATCTCAATCAGAGCTCATCAAATGATTAGTATCGTGAGGCTCGATCGGACCTCTTGGCGACTATAGCCACTAAATCATTGGGATGAAATGAATTATTAGCACGTCTGTGGATTATCATCTGTTGAATATTAGGCCTCTTAGCTCATGCAAATATATTATGAATAAGTAGAGGAAGGGAGAAACATCAAAAATCTAAGAGTTTTGTAAACCTCTTGGACATCCCTCTTTGCAGGACTTTAGCTAGAATTTTTTAGATCTCGCCTAAAAAAAAAAAAAAAAGGGCGAGCAGGCTATTCCTCCCAATAGAGTATGAGAACTACCTCAACTTTTGACTCATGCAAGTGACCTCGATTATTTCTCCGCCATCTTGACAATCGACGGCCATGGAATCATGCATCGAGCACCTACGTCTTGATCGCCTCCGTCTCTGGTCCGACTAGGTTGGTTTACACCTTCGGGGAAAGCGGAGCCCTTGCTATGCGGGTCTTGATCGCCTCAATCCGTCGGTCCGGTAGGTTTCTTCGGGGAAACGGAGCCTTGTCGTATGAACGCGGTCTTGATCTCCGGTCACTAGGTTAGTTTACCCCTTCGGGGCGGAGCCTTCTTACGGGTCTTGATGCCTCAATCCGGTCGGTCCGACTAGGTTGGTTACCCCTTTCGGGGACGGAGCCCTCTATGATTCTGGTCTTGATCCTCAATCGGTCGGTCCAAGGTTAGTTTACACCCCTTTGAGGCGGAGATGACTACGGTCTTGATCGCCTCAATCCGTGTCCAGCGTTGGTTTACACCCTTTGGAGAAGCTGTCGTATGAGCGCGGGTCTTGATCGCTTCGGTCGGTCAAGTTGGTTACACCCCTTCGGGGAGAAACCTGTCAGTATGGCCGGTTGATCGCTCCTCAATCGCCACGAAGGACTTTCACTCAAGAAGAAAGGGAGGGAAAGGTATGCCTTTCTCCTCACCTTAGGGGTATTATAATACAAGGGTAAAAGGGTAAAACCCTCAAAACGCATTAAATTCCTTAAAACTCCATCGGGCAGGTGGCATGGCTGAGCCGTCTGCCTTGGTACAGCAGACCTTGTGATACATGTATGTATGAGAGAGCCAGCATTATGTGTATGGCGCATATGACGCATGACCAGACGTCGACGACCCATCCGTCGAACCAGCTCATCCACGCTTGTCAGCGACCAACCGTCGCCCGAAGCCAGCGACCAAACAGCGACGCGGACCCGTCGCGACCGAACCGTCAGCTGAGAACCGTCAGCGACCGCCGTCAGCGCGACCCGGACATCGCCACCCGACCCGCCATGACGCAACAACGACCAGAAAGCAGCGTCGCTTCAACCGACCCATTCCCATGGATTGCCGGCTGCGCCGTTCCACTAACCGACCGCCAAGCGGATCGTTTCGTGGCTTGATGGGCTATCGATTGCTACCTGTACTTAAGCGCGCTCAGCCAGATCTGGCATGCTTTTGGGAAAATACTGAAAACTTGGTGAGCATCCAAATAAATTCATAACCTCGAATCTCATGCCAGTAGATTTGCTTCCATAATCGTAATCTTGGATTTATATGAATATTTGAAATATATTGGTCATGGGTTGGATATATTTTTATGATTAAGATAATCTCATCCAAAAATAGAATATGCTTCATAATCAAAGTCCTCTTAATATCACGATTTTCTCGAGATTAAGCAAAATATGGAATCTTTGGGATATCAATTACATCCCAAAATAGCTTTTTATAAAGTGTTTATGTCAATCGCTCCGAGCCGGATCTAACGAAAGATCTCTTGACTTCATTTGGGCATCCAAATGCTCAAAATACATCAAATGATCAAGGAACCATTCTAAGCCGTCCGATCAAGAGGAGTTTGCATAAATTACGTCCTCTCTATAAATAGAACTCTATTGAAGGAGAAGAGTGAAGAGGAAGAAAGAAGAAAAGAAAAAGAAAAAAATGGCCACCAAAAATTACCATCGGTATCCTCCAGCAAATCTGTTATAATCATTGTTACATAGTTATTTCTACCTCATACACCATCTTGTAATCCCACATTGGGAAGAATTTGTACTTTGCAACATATCCAGGATTTTCTGGGCGCCGTGGTTTCCTCTTTTGAGGTTTTCCAGCGTGACTCCTACTCTTTAAATATCGTGTGTGCTCGATTATCTAGGCTAAGACATAAACTCTTACTCTAATCCGCGATTTCTAACGCAAATGTATATTAAGAGTGGCTTCTAAAAAACTCAATTTTTTACATGAAAACTCTTTGAAAAAAAAGTATAGAGACTAGATGATTAAAATGATTTATGAAATGTTACTATAATATCTTTAAAAGAATAATATAACGAGTCTAGGTTGTCACCAGTTGAGAAAATTATGTGAATAGAAATACATAATTTGATATCAACAATTGGCTTATATTATATAGTAGCCATTAGCGACCATCAAAATGATAATCAATTTAAAATATCGATTATTGGGTGATAGTTGATGAAGTATGTGGTCATATTCCTATAAGAGAGGATGCCATCAATTAAGAAGACGACATTAGTCATAGATAGACATTGAGCATTAGTAGCTGTAAGATATCATCATCAAAGAATTGTCAGTTGCTTAAAAATTATTCTTAGTTAGACGGAGATTTTTATATTTCTAACAAGAATAAAATGCATATCAATATGTCACTATGCTATGATTTTTTTTTTTTTTAAATTCAAACAATCTAACTATTTATGAATATTTTTTTGAAAAAAAAATTGGCATATAAGTAAATATTACCTTAGTTTTTGGGAGCATCCTTTTTCCCAAATTGAACCTTTGATTAATGTTTACATAACTCTTATTAGCATCCAAACTCTATAGCATTTGGTTGGATGATTCATGTTATTTCAATATGGATTGATTTATATACATAGTACTATATCCAATGTGGAGGATAGTCCTTTGCATGGTTATGAATGAGGTGTTCAATCCTCAAAAATATTTTGACCTCAATAATGACTTTTATAATTTGAGATATGGAGGTAAAAATAAATATCTTTAGATGCCTAAAATAAAAGGTCTTCTTCAAAATTCTAACAATGAGTATTATTTACAATTCAGATTTCTTAATGATCTTATATTTATTTGTTATTATTCTCTTAACAACATGGTTACAACGAATTTCTTGAAGTAAATGCTTCTTTTATTAAAGTTTTTTATGAATCAATAGCTTTAACCATAGCTTTAACCACTTATATCCTTTCTTCCTTCAATAGATTTTGGCATATTATTGCAAAAATAAAATTTTTAATTTATTTCTTGCATATTAAAAGAAGTACACAACACATTACATTAGTTCTTGCTAATGATTGCATATTAAAATCAAAGGAGTACAAGTTGATGGCCATCCTTGACTATTGAAAAGATGAACCTAACTTAGACAAATAGAACTTTGACGTCAAAAGAACATATACTTTCTATAAAGTGTAATGCTTACACAAAAATATAGTTCGAGATAATCTCAATTGGTCTTTCTACAATTGAGTCTGATCTGCCCCTGGGTTCCAGTAAGAGGACTAATGTCTCCCATCTTCACAATCGCAGCCATAAAGTCATTGTTGAACCTTGAAGGGTTTGAGTTATAAGTGCTCACCAGAGAATCAGTTGATCCTCCATTGAACAGTTGTTGATCTGAATGCATAAGCCCCTTTTTATTCACCAAATTATTATAGTATTCATTATCAAATGTGGTGGGAGTTTGCACATCAAGAGGAGAGAGATTGTTGTCTCCGCCTGTGCTCGGGCAATTGCCTTTCAAAGAGGTTGCATAGGAGGCATCAATGTTAGTTTCATTATAGATCCGAGATCGAAATACCGTGCATCTCGCTTGACCAATGGTGTGAGCACCTATACATATAAAGATTAGGGTTTTAAGTCCTATAATCATAGAGCAATATAGCAAAGTTGTTCGGTGAGCTTATAAAGTTCATTCTATTTATTAAAGTTATGAAGGATTTTAGGTACCAGATAGGGCGACCATGTCATTTGTAGAGAGGCCTTTCTTGGAGAAAGATGAAATGAGAGCACTAAGGTTTGAAGCTGGGCTGGGAATGTCGCTGTTGGCTTGGCTCAAGCTTGCAGTGGTTGAGTCTCTTCTCCCAAGTTTCACTGTCCAGGATGGCCCTCCAAGCTAAAGAAGGAATAACATATATTTTAGTTTTTGTTACAAGAGTATGTGTCTATATATATACATATATATATTTAGGCATTAAATAGCAAAAAAAAAGTTTTTAAATAGAGCTTTTGACATAATATCATATGACAACCAATTTTAAGTCTAAGTTTTATTTTCTTTTTTTTCCCCTTAGCTAAGGACTTAAAGATAAGATTGTCATGCAAAGAATAAATTTAAAATTATTTATTTATATTTTACTAATAATTATATTAATATGAATTGCTAGATTTATATAATAATGTCCAACTCAAATGTATATATGCATTATATATATATATATATATATACCTTCCTAGTTCCTTCTCTGCAACGTTGGGTCATATCTTTAACTTTTTAATTAATAATTGTTAGTTTTTTCACTTTATTTATTTCTTTGACCGCGTCAACGCTGCCCGGCCAGTGGATGCTCAGATGCCACAAATTTGTTGAAGCAATTTTAATTTTAATTTTTTTCTTACTTTTTTTAATTTTGTATTTTAATTTTAAAAAATTAATGATGTGATATAAAAATTGAGATATTAGATATATAAATATATAAGAATTATAAAGAATGCATCTAAATCTTCCTTTAATTAAATATGTTTAGAGATCTAGATTAATTTTAAGCTTCAATAATAACCTCATAAATCATCATTAAATCTCTTGAATATATTTTCTGCCTTCAAAATTCTTATAAATCCGGTGCTATTGGGTTGACTGAAAAAGAAATATAATATAAAAAAAATATAGTATAAAATAATTACTTTATAATTTTTTAGTTGAGAGTTTTACAAATTCATGAATTTATTATTATTATTATTTTTTAGTAAAAATAATATAATGTAAAGTATTTAGAAGATTTTGATAACCGGTGTTGCTGATGACGTCGACTTTTATTTATCTGTATTTAAAATTTAAATTTGATGAATTATAAATACACCCAAATCTAATTAAAGAGTGAATTTCAAATAATTTTACTTTACTTTTATTTTTTTTTTAATCAAATACCAAAATTTTTAATACCCGTATATTTATTTTATTTTACTTTACTTTTTATGCCACTCAAACACTCCTAAATAAATATTTTTCTCACCGCGACAACAGAATCACGAGCAGCAACGGCTACAATATCAGCGCATGAGACAGTCTGATTGCACACAGCTTCAACCTGTTTCTTTATGTTATCGATCACATCGAAGCCCCTAAGCGAGTTCTGGTTTGGTCCGGCCGTCTTCTCTCCGGTGAACGTCGAAGTGTCATCCAGTAAAACTGAACCATCACAACCCTGTTCATTATCGCCATTTTATCAGTATAATAGCCAAATATATTTCATAATCATCATGTCTTGATTAATTTATATGTATATAAAGTAATAAAGTTAGTCTTCTCTTTTATTAATCATAAAAAATTAGTATTTTTATATAGATTATATATGATAAAAATAAGAAGAAATTTTTAAAATAAGTATAATTTAAAACATAATTAGTAATTTAAGTATCTTAAAAATAAAATTTAAATATAGGTATAGCCGTTTATACTTAAACATTAAGCGGCTGTATTGTTTTAATTATTTTGTCTAAAGTAGTATATAAGTTAAAGATTATAAGTGTCAGTTTAACAGGCGACTATATAAATGATAATCATTAAATGACATTATAACTATATTTAAATTTTATTTTTAAGATACTTAAATTATTAATTATATTTTAAATCATACTTATTTTACAAATTTCTTCTTAAAATAATGAGATATGTATTTATAAGAAGATAATTAATTAAAGTAGTAATTGTCATTAATATTTTAAAACGGATATAATATTACAAAATAATCAAAACTGTTCTGTAGTTGAAAATAAGTCACCAGCAGTCGTATTCAACTTACATCATAGCAGATATTTTAAGTGATTTTTTTAGTTATCTTGCCTTTGTTAGCCTATTGATATTTAATTAGTTAGGTGAAGTAAATTAATTAACCTAACGTGGGAACAAGAGGGAGCGCTCGTCAAAGTAAGCTTATTTAATTTCTCATATTCTATCAGAAGATTTTGAACAGATATACTGTAATTAAGTCAAACATGACAATTAAAGAAATAATTTATTTTGTTCAAATGAATATATTTATCATTATCCTGCAGTATTTTATTGCCGCATATAATTAATATGCACGGCTATATTAATTAAATTAACAAACATGATGGGCTTAATTAGTAATGAAATTAAAATCATACCTGGACGAAGCAGTCATGGAAATGAAGGCGAAGCAGCGACGCCCCCATACGTTTCTCACTGGCCACAGCTGATTGAACTGCGGATTTAATAGTTGAAAGAGCATTCGGGCAGGAAGTATCGTAAAATGTTGACGATAACTGAGCTGAAGCTGCTGCTGCTGCTAAGATTAGCAGCAACGCCATTAACAAAGGAGAAGAAGAACTGATCGGAGAGAAAGAAGCCGCCATTATATATCAGTTGGAGAGGAAGAAAGAGATAATGGAAGCTGGAAGATGAAGTTGTTATTCAGGTTGTGAGGAAGGAAGCTCTCCCTATGCGATGTATTTATAGTGCGAATAGACCATCAAAACCTAACCATGCTAAACTAATTAATCAAATGAAGATAGTCAAAGGAGAAGATACTGATTAGAGAGAGAGGGAGAGAAAGAGAGAGAGAGAGAGTTACAACACGAAGTTGCGTAATTTGGTCGTGAGCTCGATCTCCGGACAATCATGTATTTTTGAAAAAATAATAATAAATAGAGGCCTTATGTTTTAAACTGTATTTCAAATAAGTATTTTTAAAATTTATTTAATAATTATTTTAAATATACTCAGTATTTTTAGATTGAAAATAATTTAATAAATAATTATATGATTTAATATTCAAAATTAGAAAGATTTGCATATATAATATATAATTCTTATGCATTTATATAATCAACCCTTAAATTTTGATATTTTTAAATATGACATTTTTAATATATATATATATATATATGAAAAGATACATTTCACTTTAAAAATTAATTATGGTGAAAATTTTGATATAATATTAAAGATTTCGGTATTAGTTGTATAAATATTAAAGTTAGATATTAAAAATTTAAATATATAATAATTATATGCTATATATGTAAATAGTCTTTAAATTATTATGATAATGTGTAAGTAGTTGGTTATCACTAAATGAATATTATTATATTGTGATCAAGTTAGAAGAATATAGTTACAACCCATTATCGTTTAGATTTTCAAAGGAGATTGTGAACCTTTTGATCTATAAGCTATCGAGTATAAGTATGCACTCGACTCATCTTTAAGTTCATAAACCATAACCAAATTCTCATAATTAAAGATCAGAGATAATGGCACCAACAATAAAGAGCCATCTCTAAGATTTTATATGAGGGATCAAAAATTCTCATGTTGATTTTTTATTTTACTATTTTTAGTTTAATATTTTCTAGTTTATTTTCGATCTTAAAGTGTATCTTCCTATTAAGGTTTAAATCTCTAATTTAGTAAGATTTCATCTTATTTCCTTCCATTCATATACTTCTTATTCACTTGTAGAAGAAACTACTCATTAGATCATTTTTCTTATTTTTAGAAGAAATTAAATGCTCATTAATTATTTTAAGTAATCTACTTTTGTTTTCAAGAAAATTTTAAATTATCTTTAAGCATTTTTATATGATTAGAACTTTCATTTCACATATTCATGTTTTTAATCGTTTATGGATAAAAAAATAATGTGATTGCATGATCCTTGTAAATTTAAAAATGTTTGATGCACTACTAACATGATCCCATCATATATGAGCATGTTGTGATATTTATTTTTTCTTATTCAATCCTCAAAATTAAAACTCTGCTTTTCATGTTCATATATTACAGGTGCATATATATATACACGTTAGGTTTGGGCATGACTTGTAATAATAATATTTTGTGCTTTCGCATTTTTTTTTAAATTGTAATGTTTCTCTTTAAAAACAATTTAAATTATCTTTATATTGCAAGTTATTGTTTGTATGAGAGAAAATTTCTCACTTTAAGAAATGAGATTTCGCACATGGTGAACGGTGATCAAGTAGTTTGCACGATAGGGATTTTACTTACCAATCTAAATCAAATGATTTTCACCTCATGTGCTACTTGTTACTGAAAATACCCTCCTATTTTTTTTTTATATATTTGAGCCAATTAATTACAAACACTCATATGCTAGCTTTGAATTCAAAATTTTTTAATTAAAAGCTTAAATTTTCAATCACTAGACTAAAATTACTTGCAAACACCCTCGTCTCATCCCTCAAATCTCTTCTAGATTCAAATTCTATTCTCTCATACTTATCTTATCAATTTAATCTCATAATAAATTTCTGTGATCAAAATTTTTACTTACAAAAATTTTACATTAAGTATTTTACTGATATATTTTCTTATAAATAATAAATTTTCAAAAAAAAAATGTATGCAATCAATTTTGTGATTGATTAAGATGCATTGTGATATTTCTACATTCTTTTGCTTTTTTAAGCGACAAGCAATTCGTTTAATTTCTGACTTTTATCTGCTTTTGAGAAAGTTTTGTTATGAAAAATCTATTTTGAAAATCATAGTTGGTAGAGTGTGGTGGATGTTAGAAAATTATTTTAATTTTTTCAAAAAGAAAAATATTTGTAATATACAACAGTTTTTGAAAAAGTTGTTTTATTCATTTCAACTTTACAACTAATTTTTCAAAAAACTACAGTTGCCACCAAACAGTCCTTAAGAGTTATAATTAAGCACTATCCTTTTAGAGATATTTACATACATATCACGCAATGCTTATATATTTGTTGCGTGCTAGAAAACCAATTGCGGTAGAATAAAAGTTTACGCCCTTGAGTCAGTCACACAGATGTTTGAAGAATTAATAAGAAAACTCCAGAATTTTTTACGTGAAAAAATCTCGAAAAGAGAGAAAAAATCACGGGACCTAGCCCATCAAAAATTTTCCACTATACATCTATTTCATAGTACAAATTTTCTCAATATGAGATTACATAATTGTATATGAGAAAGCCTGACAACCCTGAGTCAGGTAATAACAGCTATATAGTCATGGTTAGGTTGTAACAGTTGCTAGTGGTAGTAGATGATGGTGAACAGTGTAATAACCAAACTTAAACGGGTATGAAAGAGGAAAAGTAATCAGCGGTGTTCGGTCTGAACAAAGCCGAACCCCAAAAAAAAACACGAGAGAAGAGGAAGAATTACCGTGCATGCCTGGAAGTGAAATAACTTTCCGTGCTCGACGATCGAAAGAGAAAGGAGGATAACTTTAGTCGTTGTCGACAAGGAAGAAGAAGAGAGTTTGTGCCTGGCAGTGACAGCCGTCGACCTTGAGTAGGAACCAGTGTCTGTGTCGAGAGGAAGGAAGGGAAGATCATAAACAAGAGGGAGCCTCGGTGTGAGCAGTAGAGGAGTCGCGTGTCTTGGTAGAGCCAACTTAGCAACCGAGGTATATAAAATATATATATATATATTAATATAGTTAATTTAATTGAATTGTTAATTGTTATGTTATTAGCTATGATTTTTTATGTCATTTCAAGTTAACTTAGGGTTTATAATTCTAACTTAGGGTTATAGATTTCAGTAAGGACTTTAAATTAGAATTAGGTAGCATAAATTAAAATTTAGTTTAAGAATCATTTTAAGATCATTTCAAGAATAAATTTAAGAAAAATAAGGAAAAGTATTAGATTTTAGAGCACATATAAAGGAAATGTATTTATATTATCGTTAATTAGATTAGAATCATTTGATGGGGTATGATAATCAATTAATGTTATATATTAAGTAACTTTAACACTTAATATTTTATGTTATAGGAATTGCAATTAAGGAAGGAATCATTAAAGGAAAGGAGGTTCAAGAGAAAACTGCAAGTTAAAAGTGGGTAATTATGTTCTTACATTTATGGTAAAAATGTCTTTACTTTCCTGTGATGAAATGCATGTTTAGATGATTTTGACTTTTTTTTGCACTGCCAGCTGTGATGATTTTTCTGCTTTTATATAAATTGTGAATAGTTTAATGCTTCTTCATGTTGGATAATATCCGAATCTTTGATCATATTGATTCATTTTATAAAATCATTGATTCTGCTTGGTTATGAATTAATGTCCATAGTGATATGATTGTATGTTATGAATGTGTATGTTGAAGCTTGAGTTCACTTAGTGCTTGGGCCGCAATGTACATATTCAAAATATGATTCAAAGGGCCAATGCGATTATGAGAATGAGGAAAAGAGGAAATTGGCAAATGGTAAAATGGATACTTATCCTTTGGATGAGTATAGGCGGTGACTCGTGGGGATAAAAGTAAAAGTTCATATCTTCTTCTAAATGTTTATGTATCTGACCCCATATCTTCTTCTAAATGTTTATGCATACTTACCTCACATATGATTGATTGTTTGAGCAGATTATTTTCTTTTATGTACTTGTGATGAGAAAATAGCATACATCTTAGTTTCTTTTTTGTTTCTTATAGTGTAATAGCATAATTGCACTGAATTATATTCATTTGTTAGTTGTTTAATCTTTTTTAGGTAATAATCCTAATTAAATGACTGATAGAAGGGAAAGTCAGGTTTACCGCCGTAGAGGAACTGCAGGAGATAGGTATTTATGTCAGTAAATTATGTTGAGTTATGTTAAAGTGTATTTTTCCTGAATCTGTATTAGAATATTTATGTATTGAAAGATTTTTAAATCATTGTGGATTGTAGTGGCTCTTTTATGATTGTATAGTTGGAACTTTAAATTTATATTGGAATTGTTATAGAAATGTTTTCTTTTTTTATCCATCCGATTCATTCCGCGGTATTCAAGCTCCCGGCCGGGTCGTGGCGACGGCGATCGGCAGCGGTGATACCGGGAGATGGTCAGCGATAATTCGGTGACGGTGGTCGACGATGTTGACCAACGATGGTAGTTTATGACAATGATGATTGATGGTTGGCGATCGGCAATTGCGGTGGCAGCGAGGTCAGCGGCAACCGACGACGATGGTCGATGGTGGCGACTGGTGTCGGTAGTCGGCGGGGATAACCGGCGACAATGGTTGATGGTGATGACCGGTGGTAATGACAGACGACGATGGTTGACGACAGCAAGGACCGGCGGTGGTAGCCGATGGCAACGACCGGCGATAGTTGGCGGTCGACGGCGGTGGTTGGCGGCCAACGGAGGTGGTCGGCGGCAAGTCAGTAATTATGCTTGGAGGATTTTCAAGCTTTAGAGCTCTCTCTCTTTAAACGGCCTCTCATGTCAATGAAATTTATTTATAGATTAGAGGAGTGACGTTTATGTGAATACATGCAAAATCCAAACCACTCCACTCTATCGGATGGCTCAAAATAATTCCTTTGATCATTTGATGTATTTTAAGTATTTGAATGCTCAAATGAAGTCAAAATTATGAGATCTTGGGCTTGTTAGATCTGACTCGTCAAGACGATCGATTTGACTATAAACACTTCATGTTTAAGAGCTATTTAGAGATTTAACTGATATCCCAAAGTTTCTAATGATATTTTAAGTGCTTGATCTCGACTAGTTTCAACTTAGGATCAACTTGCTTTCGACATCAAGATTCGTTCTTGAGACTTTTGCAATATCGTTCTATTTTTGGATGACATTATCTCAATCATCCAAAAATATATGTGCCAAATACTTGAAAATAGCGAATTATTCAATGAAATTTGCGAGTACATTAACCATACATTTTGAGAGAATAGATTCATGTAAGCGCAAGATTATGATCACTAAGCGGCAGTCGCGAAATGTATGCTGAATACGAGGGCTATGGACCCATCCGGGCACTTATGTTACGCCAGGGCGCAGGCAGGCGATGGTGTCGTGGATCGCGAGGGGCCGTGATCTGAGCGAAGTGGCAATGCAGTAGTCGGTTTGGGTCAAGCGACAACGTAGAGCAGTCGACGGTTCGACGGCAAGTTGCGAATGGGTCGTGCTGAACGCGAAGCAGCTGATGGCCTCAGTCGGTGTCAGGGCCGCGTCGGTGAGTCGGCGATCGCTGGGCAAGACAGACGCGCAAATGTCTGTTTTTGTCCGTTTTGGTTCGTTTCGATCCGTTTTCAGCGGTTTTCGGCAGTTTTTCTTTGATTTTTTACCTTTTTGCCCATATAGGGATCTATAAAAAACCCCCTATGGCCAAGGGAGAAGGCACACTCATATACTCTAGTGCTCCTCTTTTTCTCAAGAGAAGGTCGTTCGAAGGCGATCAAGGCCCATAGTTCATATGGCGAGGCTCTGGTTTTCCCTCGAAAGAGGCGTCAACTGTCCTCGTTGGACCAACCAGGTTCGGAGGCGATCAAGACCCGTAGTTCAAACGGTGAGGCCCCATGATTTTTTTCCCTCTTTTCGATGTTTTTTCACGTAAAAAATTCTGGAGTTTTCTTATTCTCAGATGTGTCTTTGGATTCCGAATAAATCTAAGAACTTTATTCTATAACTAATTTTCTAGCGTAACATTTATTTTTCTAATACTTAAATTTTAATATATATATATATATATATATATATATATATATATATATATATATATATATATATATATATATATATATATATATATTCCAAATTTTAACATCATATCAAAAATACTATCATTAATATTTAAAAAAATGGATACACATTTTCATGCATAACTAAAGTATTAAAAATATATAAATATCAAATAGTAAGTGCTGGATATATAAATACATAAGAATTATGAGGTATATATCTAAATTTTTCTTTTTTCTCTTGTAAATAATCCAATTAATTGTAATACAATTACTCACAAAATTATAATTCTACCACTGTTATTTCATGACCAGACAACCTATAATCGAAATGAAAATTCTCATTTGTATCGCCTTCACGCGCTAGCAATCGGAGATTAGACCATTTATTATTTTTATTATTATTTCTTTTTCTAGACAGAATTATTCAAAGAAGTTGGGCAAGAGGCCTTGTTGAGTTAGCCTTTTTAGGTTGCATGAACTGTCTGACCAGTCATTTGACCATATAAATAAATTAGAAGAATGGCTAAGAAGTATTTTATTAAATAACTTATATATTATAATATATGTAAATAGAAATTTTTATTTGTGTATTAAAAAATACAAAAACAATTTAAATAATTAGGTCAATTGTTCTATTTGGTGCAGGCTTGAACTAACATCCACCAACTCATCAAGTTTAAATTATTCGGATCATCACAGAAGAAATTTTTGATTTAATTATGCTTAAGCTCAACTTAGTGCTATTTAAACTCCATTAGCCAAATTACATTTATGTAAATCAGACTTGAGTTAATCTAGGCCTTGCCTCTCAGCCTAATTAAATATTAGTTATGTTAAGCACGATTTATTATTGGCTTCAAGGTTATTAAAAAATTGTTAGAATAAAGATATGAATAGGTTATGTTTTATATATATATATATATATATATATATATATATATATATATATATATATATATATATATATATATATATATATATATATATATATATATTGAATGAAAGATTATTAAAATAAAATATTGGTATGGAATTACACAAAACATACATAACATGCAATTTTAATTAATATATATAGCAACTAATAATAGTAATATATAATTGATGATTAATTTAAACATAATTAAAAATTAATTAAGATTTTTTTCATTAAGTTCATCAATATGTTATATGTATAAAATATGATAGATCTGTAATAATTAATCAAGATTTATTATTATTTGCTTACTTATATTAGATTTTTATTAATCTAATGAAGGATATATTACTATTAAGTTATGATAGTTAGACATGGGATGATTTCCATAATCACTTAAGTACATATAGTAAAAAACATAGCTATGATTAATAGAATTTTTTTTATTGCATACTTATAATTGTTTAAGCTAACTTAATCGGTAAAGATTTAAATAATATTTATTAAGAATAATTCATATCTAATTATAAATGATGACATAATGGTCATTTATTAAGTGATTAGATTAGGTAAGCATGCATCAAATCAAATTTCTTAATTTATCTAAACTTATAGTAACTTATTTTGTTCACCGGTCAACAAATTTAAGTCTATTTGAAGGATTAGGTCAGCTCAGTTTATTTGACTTGGTTTAAGCCCCAATCTAAGAATTTCCTCGTGATTTTTGTACTTAACTATTAAGAGCATATATCCTTCCGGAAGCCTTAAGCTATTTGTCAACTTTTGCCAGATTATTTGGTAGAAAATTCGCAATTAGTTAAATAGTAATATTTGTTGGGAGATTTTAAGGGCAGAAACTAATTCGAGGGATCTGGAACAAAATATTGAACAGAAGTAACTAAAAGATAAGATCAGAAATATTTAACGTGAAAAAATTCGAGAATGAGAATCACACCACATCAAAAAAATTCATTATAAAAAAATTAAGAAGAGTGTTGATTACATTTATATCAAGACTCTCCACTTGCACTATCAAGAGAATGAAGAAAATGCCAAAGATGTCTTATAAAATTGCAAAAAATAGCCTTTATATGAAGTCTCATGGCTAGTAACCTCGTGAAACTGCGACCCTGGTACCTAGGCATTGGTGACACTATCCTTTAGGCTTCTTTGGATCTAGTGACACTGTTCTTGAGGCACTGACCTCTCTATCTTTCTGCACTCGTGCCTGGGTCCTCACACTGAGGCGCTACCTCTGCAGTGTCGAGAAGCTGTCTTCTCCGTCTAATTGGTGCAAATCCATGGATCCGAGCATCAAGATGCAATTCTCCTAACGTCAAGATGTTACCTTCTTTGTCTTTGATCCAATATCTTCATATTGCAGCGCCTTGACGCTATACACAAGAAAATAATTTTCTCTAGGGCGTTGCCCACTATAACTTTCTAGTGAGCTCACCACTAGCTTAACCGGCAAAGATGAGGACTGAGCTGATAATAAATTACTAATTGATCGACACAATCAAGCTCCATAATAACAATATTAAGTATGATAGTTTAGACACTTCTGAATATATAATATTAAAAAAATGAAGATATAAAGATGATATAACTTTTGCAATTAAAATTGAGTAATTAAAATAGTGAAGTACTTAGGAAAATGTGAAATAAGAACAAATTATATAAATTTAAAAATAAAGTTTGTAAAATCTTTAATTATACCAACGAAATTATCCGTGTTAAGGAAGTGACTCGTATAATAATTTAAATATTACTTGGGGAAAATAATAATAATAATAACTTCTGCATACCAACTCCAGCGTCGCTATCTGATCTGCGTGTGGATGGAATAATACAATCTCGTTTGGTGAAAGACTTAGGGGTTCAATGAGTGCCAGACTTGATAAAGTTATTAAAAGCTTCTCGTTGAAAAAAAATTTTTTTTTATAGTTTTATTAAAAGCTTATTGTTGATTTTTTTTATTTTTTATAATTTTAGTTTTGTTAAAGGAATCTTGAAAACAGGCGTGTGAACGAATTGAGAAAAATGGTCCATTATTGTAGGCGTTTTGTTTTGTTGATTTCACGCTCAAAGGGGTGGCCTATTCGTTCTCATTCTTTCTTCCTAAAATCCATTATGGAAGCTTCTCTAAAGTTTTATCTGTGATGATCTATGGTTAATGGATTCCAGTTGTAAAGAACAGTTTTCAGTGGATTTGGAAATATTATTTTACGAGCTCCTCCAATTATATTTATATATATATACCATACAATTTTTATGCATTTATATATCTAATATTTAAATTTTAATATTTATATAAATAATATTTAAATCTTTGATATCTTATAAAAATATAGTACTATTATTTGTTGAGAATTTTTGGCACCTCTATATATATTATACAATAAGTACTATCTTATTTATTAAGCCTATTAAATTTATGATCAAATAAAGATTAATAATTTTGAATTTAAGCCATCTTATTAATTTTCTATGAATTATGTGTAGAGATTAGGTATTTTAATTTATTTTTATGATAAATTGAAATAAAATGAAGTACACTCACATATAAATAGTATTATGATCCCATGTCTAAAGAGTAAGTTTTTATTTTTTTTTCCACATCACTTACTAAGTGAAAAAAATACTCTCTCTCTCTCTCTCAAGAATATAGATTTATATATTGAAGATCTCAAATCTCATGATTTGACAAGAGATTTAATATTACTAACTTTTAAAGTGAAATACACTCTTTTGGCTGTGTCGTGGCTGTCTCCTATTTTCTCTGAGTCCTGAATGGTCAATCTATTGATAATCCTCTTTCTGTTTTGTTTTTATTCCCTATAGTCTTCTTTTGTTTTACATGTAATTAACTCTTATCTGGAATGAATTGAGCTTAGGCTCTCACATTTTTCCAAAAAAAATACAATCTTTTATGGATAGATTTATATATATAGGCTAACTAAGACTTCATGAACAACTCTCTTCATATCACCCTAGTAATCATCCATGCAAAGGTGATATAAGGCAAGACTTTTTTAAAGTACTTCATATGAGGATTACCTCTAAAAGGATCCAAAGAAAATATATCTTCAATCTTCTCGCATTATTTAGTATTCTAAACGTAAGACCTTTAACATCATTGAGCTTTATGACGAATGATCTAATAAAACTAGTGATGGTTGCTATAATGCATCTCACCTCGTGAGCAATGATAAGCAAATTTAATGTCTAAATCATATTATCAAATTTGACATTTGTGGAGTTCAACTGTCTTTTGGTTGAGTTGAAAATTGATGTAATTAGGGGTGTATTTTTGGTTGATTTGGATGGATTGGATGATAAATTTTTAAACCGGTTTGTTTTGAATTCCTAAAAATATTAAACTAGACTGATCAAATAAAATGCAAAATCAAACAAACCAAATAATAATTTGGTTTGATTATTTTGGTTTGATTTTGGATAAACCGAAGTTAGTTATATTTAAAAATTATTTGTATAATTTTTTATTGTATGATAAACAAGCAATAAGAAAAATAATATAAATTTAATAAAAAATATGTAATTAACTACTTCATGCCCTAAAAAATATCTAAAACTAATTTTACTTACCTGTTGTTTTGAACTTAGAAGTTGATGGAACTATATTACCATATTATGAGACCAAAATAGTTTAGAAAATTAGATAATGGTCCTCAAAAAAAGCACCTACTAAATATCTAAAAATAAATAAAAATTAGTGTATAATAGATAAGCTTATTATACATAAATTAATAAAATCATATTACATATAATTATTTTAGTTTATTTGGTTCCATCCAAAATTTTATTTAACAAACCAATCAAAAAACCAAAAACCAAAGTTTTCATTAATTAAAACCAAAATCCAAATTACCAAGTTCAAAATCAAACCAAATTACTCAAAAACTTTGATTCGGTTTGATTTTTTGGTTAAAATCAAATAATGCACACCCCTAGATGTAATTCATGACTAAAATTTCTTATTGATATCTTACTATCAAAAGAACTTATACATTATATGTTCTTTTTGTATTTCAACGATCATGCACATTGAAGTTGATATGTATGTAAATCTCTCTTAATTTTTTTAATAGTTAATGAAATTTTATATGTGGGAAGGATTTTATTTTGCATGCATCTTTAAGAACCCAAAGTCCTCCATTACATAATAAATTTTTCATAAAAAAAATAAAAAATAAAAAATTTAGTAATATAATGTTGCCAATTGCACATTCCTAATTTTCATTCCATCTTTTTATTTCAATATAAGAAATTTAAATTAAGATCATTTTTTTTCTAAAATTGATTAAATATTAAGTTTAGGCCGGTTTTAAAAAAATGCTAAATTTTATATATTTAGTTAAATTATATTTTTTAAGAAATGTGATTATAGATTATTTGATTAAAAACATTGACTATAATTTTTGTAATAATATGATTAAATAAGTCATCTTTAGAAATAAATATTTTGGTTACATCATCAATAGTCACACTACAATAATATATATATATATATATATATATATATATATATATATATATATATATATATATATATATATATATATATATATATATATATATATATATATATATATATATATAGATATATATATATATATTGTGCTGAAAACCCTGCAGAAGAAAAGTTTTCATTTAAATTTTCGCTTGAGTTCAAAGACAATACGCGTATTTAAAGAAACAATAAAATTTTTAATGAGAAAACCCCGAAAAGAGGGAAAACCACAGGGTCAGCCCTAAAAGCTTCCACTATGATCCGAGAGACAAGATCTTCACAGGGATTACGTATAAGAGAACAACGCGTGACAACAATCATGTTGTAATAGTTGCTAGTAGTAGCATGATGGTGAAGCGGCGAGCAATCAGTGGAAATGGGAACAATCGGCGTCGCAAGGATCAACGCCACGGTGGTCGACGACCCGAGTGGCAACGATTGTGCTTGGAGGATCTTTAGAGCTCTCTCCTCTCTTTTCGACCTCCCTCATTTGAGGAATGAGGCTATTTATAGATTGGAGTGACGCTTCAGAATAAATAGAAAATCCAACTCTCTCCATATGATCAAAATGATTCATTTAATCATTTGATGTATTTTAAGTATCAATGCTCAAATGAAGTCGTATGAGATCTTGGCTTGAGATCCGCTTGTCAGACGCTTCGACTTTATAAACACTCCATGTTTGAGAGCTATTTAAGGATTTAACTGATATCCCAAAGTTTCCAACGATATCTTAAGTGCTTGATCTCGACTAGTTTCAACTGAGGATCAACTTGCTTTTGACATCAAGATTCGCTAATAAGAATTTTCAATGTCATATCGGTTTAAGTTGGTAGAGTAAAAGTTTTCGCTTCTTACATCAGGAAATCCAGACTACACAGGTATGTAAAGAGTGAACAAGAAAACTCCAGAATTTTTACATGGAAAACCTCGAAAAGAGGGAAAAACCGGGCTAGCCCAGTAAAAAACTTCCACTATGTATCTATTTGAGTACAGATCTTCTTCGGGATTACGAATTGTATATGAGAAAGGAACAACAACTATGTGACAACAATCGGGTCAGCCAAGCAAGTAGTAGCAGATGATGAATGAGTAATCACGGAAAATGCGTGGAACAATTACCATCGCAAATACTGGCGATCAATGGCGGCGGTGGTGCGGGTCGATGCCGAGTGGACGACAGTGGAGGATCTTAGAGCTCTCTCTCTCTCTTCTCCCCCTCATTTGATAACGAGGCTATTTATGATTGGAGAGTGACGTCGTAAATAAATGAAAATCGAACCACTCCTCATCGGACGCTCAAAATGATTCCTTTAATCATTTAATGTATTTTAAGTATTTGAATGCTCAAATGAAGTCAATTAAGATCTTGTTAGATCCGCTCGACGCCGATTTGACTATAAACACCATGTTTGAGAGCTATTTAGGATTTAACCGATATCCCAAAGTTTTCAACCACATCTTACTGATTTAATTTCAACCGAGGATCAACTTGCTTTGACATCAAGATTCGTGCTGTAGAATTTTCGGTCATAAGTTCCTATTTTTTTGGATGACATTATCCTAATTCATCCAAAAATATCTCAATTTTTCTAATTAAATGTCATAAGAAGGTTTTTTTTTTTTAAATAAATGTCATAATGAAGAGAGGATTTTTTTTTTCTAATTAAATGTCATAATAAGAGAGGTTTTTTTTAATTAAATGTCATAATGAATGGAGGGGCTTTTTTATAATGAATAGAGGGTTTTTTTTTTAAAAAACTAAATGTCATAATGAAGAGAGGGGTTTTTTTAAAATTATTCTCTCTTCCCCATGGTGGATCTATAAAACCCCTTAGGGCCAAGGGAGAAGGCACCTTCTCTTCTTCCTGAGAGAAGGTGGTTTGGAGGCGATCAAGGCCTGCGGTATACATCGTTGTTCTGATTTTCTCTCAAAAGAGGTGTCAACCGGCCTCATCGGACCGACCGGGTTTGGAGGCGATCAAGGCCCGTGATATACGTCGTTGTTCCGATTTTCCCTCAAAAGAGGCGTCAACCGGCCTCGTCGGACCGACCGGGTTTGGAGGCGATCAAGGCCCGTGGTATACGTCGTTGTTCGATTTTCCCTCGAAGAGGTATCAACCTCGACCCGACCGGGTTTGAGGCGATCAAGCGCTGGTATACGCCGCCCGCTTTTCGAAGAGGCATCAACCGCCCTCGTCCGACCGACCGGTTTGGAGGCGATCAAGGCTGGTATCGCCGTTGTTCGTTTCCTCAAAGAGACGCCAACCGCCTCGTCGGACCGACCGGTTTGAGGATCAAGGAGACGATAACCGGAGATGGTCGACGATGCGACGATGGTGGCCAGCGGGTGAGTGACTTGAGAAAGTGGTCGGCGAGATAACCGAATGATGATGGTGACCGCGGAGATTGTCGGGATGGTCGGTGGCGACCGCCATGGTACGGCGAGGTGAGAGCTATTGGTAATGACGAATAACGGCGAATAAGCGAATGCATGGCACAGACGAATGATGAACGGCACGAGGGTGGTGACCGCAAAAATTACCCGATGGTCGGTGGTGGTGACCGGATCAGAATTAGCGGCCGACGGGGTGGTCGGCAACGCAACCGCGCGCATGGGCGCGAATGGCGGATGACCGACGATGGTGGCGACCGCTAAGATTGCCGGCGACATGGTGGTGGTGACCGCGGTTAAGCGGCGACGAGGTGGTCATCGTAACCGGCGGCGTAGTCGACGGTATGACCGACGCGAATCGGCGAGGAGAACCCGCGACGTTAGTGGTGACCGGCGAAAATTACAGATGATGGTCGGCGGCAGATCGGCGACGTGGGGCCAGCATGTGACCGACTGGGTGGCGCGACGGGTGGTCGGCATAACCGGCGTCGATATGGTGGCGACCGACGTCAGTTACGAATGACGCCGACGCGTGGGTGATAAAATGCCGGATATCGGCGAAGTAACCGGCGACGGGTTGGCGTGACGGTGGACTGGCAATCGGCGATGGTCGACGGCGAATCGGGGTTCGCGGGCGGAATAAGCGATAATGGTGGTGACCGGTGAAGATTCGGCGACGGTAGGCCAAAGCCGGGCGGCGAGGACTTTCACCTATCCGATGTTATTTGTCATAGTGTGACTTGATGATGTTAACCTCTGTGGAAGAGGTTGCATTGAATCCGTTGAGGATTTTTGACCTATCCGAGGTTGTTTGTCGAGTGTTACCCGATGACGCTTAACTGAAGAGGTTGAATACTGGGATTTTGACCCATCCGAGGTTGTCGAGTGTTACCCGATGGCGTTAACTGTGGAAGAGGTTGAATTGAATCCATTGAGATTTTGACCCATCCGGTTGTTGTCGAGTGTTACCCAATGAAGTTAACCCGTATGGAAGTGGTCGAATCCGCCGTGATCACCCATCCGAGGTTGTTGTAAGAGTGTTACATGACGTTAACCGTATAGAAGATGTTGAATTGAATCTGCTGAGGATTTTGACCCATCCGAGATTATTTGTGAGAGTGTTACTCGATGACAACCCGTGGAAGAGGTTGAATCAATCAGAATTTTGACCCATCCGGTTGTTTGTCGAGTGTTACCCATGACGCAACCTATGGAAGTGGTTGAATTGAATCGAGATCTTTGACCCATCCGAGATTGTTTGTCGAGTGTTACCCGGCACGTTAACCTGTATGGAAGAGGTTGAATTGAATCCACCGGATTTTGACCCATCCAGGTTGTTTGTCGAGTACCCGATAACTAACCTGGAAGGGGTCGTAGGAAGTCCACCGGTTTTGACCTATCCTAGGTTGTTTGTCAGAGTCTTTGCTTGATGATGTTAACTCGTGTGGAAGAGGTCGTAGGAAGTCCACTAAGGACCTTTTGACCTATCCTAAGTTGTTTGTCAGAGTCTTTGCTCGATGATGTTAACTCGTGTGGAAGAGGTCATAGGAAGTCCACCAAGGACCTTTTGACCCATCCTAGGTTGTTTGTTAGTCTTTGCTCGATGACGCATTACTGTATGAAGAGGTCGTAGGAAGTCCACCAAGGACCTTTTGACCCATCCTAGGTTGTTTGTCGAGTCTTATGACGCACCGTTATGATGGAAGAGGGTAGGAAGTCCACCAAGGACCTTTTGACCCATCTTAGATTGTTTTGTCGAGTCTTTGCTCGATGACGTTAACCTGTATGGAAGAGGTCGTAGGAAGTCCACCAAGGACCTTTTGACCCATCCTAGGTTATTTGTCAGAGTCTTTGCTCGATGACGTTAACTTGTATGGAAGAGGTCGTAGGAAGTCCACCAAGGACCTTTTGACCCATCCTAGGTTGTTTGTCAGAGTCTTTGCTCGATGACGTTAACATGTATGGAAAAGGTCGATTAAAACATCCTGTGGTTGTAGCCAAATTTGCTCCTTATCCTTGGACTTTTCATTAGTATCGACTTGCTTCAATCGATAATCAATTAGATATCCGGAATATCATTTGGATTTGAGATTAAGAATTGCCCCCAATTTTGACAAAATCTGAAGAAACAAAGTTTGATGAATCTTCATTCTTCACTTGCGCCCTTAAATGCTTGAAATGCTCCACCTCGATGGTGGTTTTGATCTTGTTGGAAAACTTGGTCGCCATACAAGATGAAATAATGGGAATCGTTTCAAAGATGGCCAAACATTATTTATAAAACCAGGTGGTAGAGTAAAAGTTTTCGCTTACAGGAAATCTAGCACACAAGGTGTATGTAAAGAGTGAACAAGAAAACTGCATGCGTGAAAAAACCTCAAAAGAGGGAAAATCCGGGCCTAGCCCAAGAAAAGCTTCCATTATGTATCTGCTTTGAGTACAAGATCTTCCTATCGAGATTACAATTGTATATGAAAAGGAACAACAGTATGTGACAACGATTGTAATAGTTGCTAGTAGCAGATGATGGTGAACTGCGCGGAGCAATCAATCGGAAATGCGGGAATAATTAGCGTAAATATGGCAAGGATCAACGGCGTGGCGGTGGTTGACGCACATCAGTGGCGATTGTTTGGAGGATCTTTAGAGCTCTCTTCTTTCTTTGGTCTCCTCATTTGAGAAGAAACTATTTATAGATTGGAGAGTGGCGTCTGTAAATAAATGGAAAATCTGAACCACTCCTCTCCATCGGATGGCTCAAAATGATTCCTTTAATCATTTGATGTATTTTAAGTATTTGAATGTTCAAATGAAGTCAGAATTATGAGATCTTGGGCTTGTTAGATCCGGCTTGTCGAGACGCTCGATTTGACTGTAAACACTCCATGTTTGAGAGTTATTTAGGGATTTAACTGATATCACAAAGTTTCCAACGATATCTTAAGTGTTTGATCCAGTTTTAACCGGAGGATCAACTTGCTGACATCAAGATTCGGCTTATTGTAGAATTTTCGGTGTCATATATATATATATATATATATATATATATATATATATATATATATATATATATATATATATATATATATATATATATATATATATATATATAATATGCAAATTGAAAACTTCTCTTATTTTTTAAAATTATAATTAATAGTGTAATTTTTTATCATATAATTTTAAAAAGTATATTCATAAGTTAAATTTATTGTAATGTCTTCTATTATTACTGCTAAAACTTGAAGGCCCTTTCCTATGATTTAATTGTCTAAGAATCAGCCGATACATAAATAATAGCTTCAATGTTAATTCTGCTAAGGGAGCAACTGAAAAGTTAACTCTTGAGCTGGTTTAGACTGCTATATAAATTATGAATCTAACCACTAATAATCTAAATTTGAGTTAATTTTAATTCAACTTGTTAGCTTATGAATTCATTCAAAATATATTATTATAAAATATACTTAAAATATATTAAATTTAATAATTTAAGTATAAAAGTATTCAAATTTTTTAAAAATTATATGTCTCTTTCTTATCTTAATTATATTTATTATATTAATTCTTTAATTTTTATTCATTTTATCGTTTTGTCATTATAATTGCTTAATCGAAAGTGAATTATTTTAAAATTTTCATCATAAATAAACTATCTAGTGAGCTAACTGGTTTGTGAAACTCACCCTGAGCTCAAACTAAAGTAATTAGTCAAGTTCAAACTTAAACTATATATTATTTAAGCTCACCCACTTAAACAATACTAAATCTTCTTTTGTCTATCTGTACTAATATTTTTAAAATGAGTTAATTATGAATTAATTTTTTTTAAATTTGTTTTTTTATAATTTTGAGCTCAATTAATGAGATATTTGTTAAGTTGAAACTAAGCTTATTATTATTATTATTATTATTATTATTATTATTATTATTATTATTATTGATAGGACATTCAAAATTCCTAAAGATGGCGAGGGCAAAGGCAGTCGATCTCAATAAATCAATCGAGATCAAGCACCAAACATCGCTCTAAACTTTGGAACATGAATTAAACTTCAATGATCATCAAATATAGAGTATTTATAGTCAAATCGAAAGCATCTCGACGGTCAATCTAACAACCCTAAGATCTCACACCACCTCATTTGAGCATCCAAATGTTCAAATACATCAAATGATCAAAAGGAATCGCCCGTAACCGTCCGATGGGAGGAGTGGTTTGATTTTCCATGTATTTACAAGACTGCCACTCTTCCAAATCTATAAATAGCTCCTCATATTCCATATGAATGGATACTTTGGAGACCAAGTGAAGGAGAGGAGCCAAGCAAGAAGGGGAGAGAGCTCAAGCTCAAGATCCTCGAAAGCAAGATCGCAGATCCGCCGACTGCCAACCATCACCGCTCGGCCACCGCCACCGACTCGCCATCGTCAATCACCTAATCGCTCTTGCATTGCCGGTTGTTCCTATATTTCGCCGTAAATTGTCGCCTTTCCACCAAGTTCCTACACTAGCCTTATCACCGCCGCCACTAGCAACTATTACAACCTGACCGTTGTTACATAGCTGTTGTTCCTTTGTATACCATCTTGTAATCCCTATCTGGAAGATTCACTGAAGATATACATAGGAACATTTTTGCCGCCCTCTGGTTTTTCCTCTTTCGAGGTTTTCCACGTTAAAATTGAGTTCTCTCGCTCACTCTTTAAATACCTGTGTGTGTGCTGGACTAATCAACAAAGCTAATGCGTAAACTTTCACTCTACCGCAACTTTCCCAAGACGCAATCTGCCTGTGGAAGAGACTCTCAATCATACTTTTTTATGAACACCTACATCATGACCCGCAATCTTCAGAATACCGGAGCCTCTCGCCTAACTCCCGCCACTCAAAACCAATCTTGAATCGGGACGCCAAGCTTCCGCCCCCACTCTGGCATGACCTTGTTAAGGCACCATGTGAATCTCTTTAGAACGATGCGAATGGAAGAGTCTCAAAATGAGATGATCCGACTTTACGAGGAACACAACAACCTCCATCACGAAACACACCGCCAAAGATCGATTATTACCGCAGGAGGACAATATGTTGACGCCATCATCTCCAAACCGTGATGTGAACTTCGACACCGCCGTTCCACCCATCCATCACGTACCAACCACCGCCAATCCGCCATTATTGCCGGTACGCATTCTCCCCGTTTGACCCTACTTTATTATACATGCGTATCATAACGCTATAGAAGAACTCCATCACAAAGACGGAATCATATCTTCTCTCTCACCGGTTATCAAGAGTCTTCCCTTTGGTCAAGCTATTCTTCGACATCCCATCCCTAGGTTTAAGCTTCCAAGCATTGACCCTTATGATGGAGTTATCACCTTAACACATCGACCATTACAGACCATCATGCATATCCACGAAGCTCGACACCGCTTTGTCGTCTTTCCGCTCTCAAGGACAAGCCACTTGGTTCTACTCTTCCAAGGGATCCATCCATACCTTTGAAACTCAAAAGATGTAGATGCTTGCAAAAAGGATCATTAAAGATTCCTCTCATCTCTCGATTGCCAAAATGAAGGTGAATCACTTAAGGAATACTTCCAGGTCCCAAGCTCGCCCGAGTAGCCCCAACTATTAAGAGGAGTTTTTCTTGAGGACTCGCCCAGCCTTTTACTCGCCACTAATGAGACACGGTCCACTCATATGTCATATCGTGGTAATCGATGAGGCTATTAATGCCCATCGCAAATAATTTGAGCAATCCACGTGAAAACGTAAAAGCACCCTGGAAATGCGTCAACACTATCAAAAGAAGCAACAAGTGGATCTCCTCCATGACCCCATATCAACGAAGTGAACCACCACTTGAAAAGAAATACACACCGAACACATCTCGTTAACTCCTAATGGCCATTCGAGATGAAGAAAATATCAAGTGGCCGCATCCAGAAAACCAAATTGAAAATCGTGAGCAATATTGTCACTTCCATCAAGTCGGACATACTACCGAGGCAAAACAACTCAAAGAAGAAATTGAGAGGCTCATTCAGAAGGATACGCCGATTTGTGAAGAATCAATCGACACAAACAAACATGCCTTCCAACTGGGGCAGGACAATCATCACGTAAACAACAATCAAAAACAAGATTGGAAAACAATCAGGAGGACCAATACTATCTAATCGCTCGTTGTTATCTCAAGAGCCGAGTTAAAGAAGTCTATCATCATTCCATCACTTTTACGAGACTTAGAAGGAGTACATGTTCCTCATCAAGATCCACTTGTCATCGAGGGATCGTGACCCATGCTATAATGTTAAAAGGATTTTAGTTGATAGTGGGAGTTCTCGTGATGTCCTATTTTACTCCACGCTCGAGCATGGGCCTCGTTAGGGAAAAGCTCCAACCCGCAGACCATTGTACGGGTTTTGACAACCTGCAAGTAGTAGAAGGGACGATCACTCCCGTTGTTCTCTGAGAATTCCCCAAGAAATGACTCATTCAATCCAATTTATGGTGGTCAAGTCGACTCGCCTATAACGCTATATTTGGAAGGCCCTCCCAATCTTTGGTGCAATCACTTCAATATCTCATCTTAAGATGAAATTTCCAACCCCTGTTGGAGTAGTCTGGAAATCAACAGTATATCATTACTCGTAAGCTCACCTTCCGTGACCTTTAGCATTGAAGATTTTAATTTTCGGGATGAAGGAGCACCCCACAAAGTATCACCAGAAGACTTACTCCATTACATTATCGGATGACCAACCACTACGAAGCAAGTAGGATCCTGCCAAAGGAACAAAGAGAAAACTACGATTTCTGAGAAATCAAGACATCTTGAGTCCGACCGATATGCCGGGTTGACCCTGTGATCATGCACTCCTCAAGATTAATCCAACATCCAAACCGATCATCCGTAAGAAGGAGTTTTGCACCGACGCTTCTGCTATTGAGCATGAAGTTAACAAGCTCCTTGAAGGGATTCACGAGAAGTATATTACCCTATATGGCTAGCAAATGTTGTCATGGTTAAGAAAACAAATGGAACATGGAGGATGTGTATTGATTACATCACCTTAACAAGGCTTGTCCAAAAGATAGCTTCCTTCCCGAATTGACCAATTGGTCGATGCTACGCCCCGGCCATCAAATGCTCGCTTTCGACGCTTACTCGGTATAACCAAATAAGAATGGACCCTATGGATGAAGAAGCCACAAGATTTCAAACATATAAAGGTTTATACCGCTACCAAGTTATGCCATTCGGGTTAAAAAAGGTGCTACCTATCGTCTTATGAATATGGTTTTCAAACCTATCAAAGACGATGGAAGTATACGTGGACGACATGTTGGTAAAAAGCCTGGAAGAATCACAACATATCTCTGACTTAGAAACGTGCTTCAATCTTCTTCGGCGCTATAACATACGGCTCAACCCCACCAAATGTGCCTTTGGGGTTACATCGGGAAAATTTCTTGGGTTTATGGTAACCCATCGCGGAGTAGAAGCCAACCCTGAGAAAATTAAGGCTCTCAGAGATATGACCCCTCCAAAGAATATCAAGGAAGTTCAACGTCTAAATGGGCGGATCGCTGCCTATCTCGCTTAGCTCATGGGGACAAATACTTGCCATTCTTCTAATATTAAAAGGAGCAAAAAATAATAATTTTCAATGGACCAATGAATGTCAATCGCTTTTGAACAACTAAGAGAGTACTTAGCATCTCCCCTCGTAAGCCTATTCAAGGAGAAATATTATACTTATATCTCTCCCCCACGCAATAAGCTCGCCTTGATACGAAGTAAATGGGATACCACCAATTTACTACACAAAATACTTTCGATATAGAAGTCGTTATCCACTGCAGGTGGCATTAGTTTTTTTCAAAATAAAATCGTCCATACTTTCAAGCTCATACTATCTGTTTACACTAATCTACCATTAAGAGCTATCCCACAAACGGAAGCATCCGGAAGATTAATTAAGTGGTGGAATTGGGAGAATTTGACATTAATTTTCTACCCGACATAAAGTCTCAAATACTGCAGACTTCATAGGAATGCACGCCCAACTCCAAATGATATGTCTATCACACGCCCTTTATTTCTCAATGGACTCTCTATGTTGATGGAGCTTCAGAAATCGGGGAGCTGAGTTTTACTTATTTCCCCGCCAGAATACCTTAGAGTATGGACTTCGCTTAAAATTTTCTAACAATATGGTCAACGAGGCCCTCATCGCAGGGTTGAGACTTGCCATCGATCAAGTTGAAGACTTAACGATCCATACCGACCTTGTCGCCTCAAGTCGAGGGTGACTACCCATAACCCTCAGGCACACGCCGACTTGGTGAAGTCCTCCTTGCATCTTAAAGCATCAAATCACTCACATACTGGAGAAAATACTCGAAAGCGACGCCTAAGCTTGCTCGCCCACCGGAGATCTATTCAAGAGAAAGCATATTGAAGAAATATATTTTCCCAGTATTCAGGGACCATGGGTAATACAAACTATTGATGAGGTGAAGGAACCCTCATGGATGGACCCCATCATGTCTTTCGCAAGAAGGAAGCCTCCCAAGACCCACCGACGCCACTCCAAGACAAGCGCAAACTTTGTTATTATTGAGGTGAACTATATAAACGAAGCTTTCTCGCCATACCTCAAGTGTCTTCCACCATCGTCGACTATGCGCTAAGAGAGGTTCACTCGGAATATGTGGAGAACACCTAGAGGAAGGGCTAGCCCTTAAAATTATAAGGGATTCTATTGGCCTACTGAAACAAGATGCCCCGGAGTTCACCAAAAATGTGCTAGTTGTCGCATTCAAACCTTCCTCACATGCCGCATAATGAGAGCTCTCATCTCTTCAAAGCCCGGGCCTTTTGCTCTGGGGAATTGATATAATGGGACCTTTTCCGACATAGCATCGACAAAGAAGTTCATCATTCTAGCCGTCGACTACTTCACTAAAAATGGGTGGAAGCCGAACCACTCGCCAAAATCACGAGGCAAACGCTAAACAATTTGTTTGGAAAAATATAGTGTCGATTCGGTTCCCCGTGAAGATCATCACACAACGGACTTAATTAAAAGTCTTTACGCCCTTTTGCAAAGATCTTCACATTCACCCGATACGGTGGGCACATCCACAAACTAACGCGCAAAGCTACCAATAGACTATACTCAAAGGATTAAAACACCTCGAGAAGGTGGGGCAATGGGTTGATGAGCTTTCCAATGTTCTCTTACACACTACATCGCGCACCCCAACTGGTGAGACACCATATAACTTGTGTTTCACGAAGCTTATTATACTGGATATCGGGTTCCAAGTCCAAGAGTCCAATTTTTCGATCAGCAATGAAGAAAAACCGGCAAAGACTAGACCTACTCCCCAAAACTCATGACATGGCCCTACTGACCGCTTCTATCACCAAAGGGTAGCTCGCCACTTCAAATGAAGAGTAAAACCTCGTCCAATATCCGTGACTTGGTTCTCTTAAGTCTCAAGTCGCAGTAAAAGGCCCTCAACGCAATAAACTCTCACCTCTGGGATGGTCCATATGTGGTTATAGCTACCAAGCCAGAAGCTCAAGGATCTAGAAGGAAAAACTCGCCTGAACTTGGAATGCTAAGAATCTCCAAAATATATCGAACTCTTATTGCATAATTATTGCAACTTTAGTTTATCCCGCCTATCACTTCATCCTCGTGATACTACCCCACTTAATGGGATAGAGACTTGTTGTTGTATTGTTGTTATTGTTGCTTTCATTTTGAAGCTCATATCCGTGTCTTATGATTGTATCGTCAAACTTATCAAAGTAAGTGAATTTGTAGCTTTGTTCTAACATATTTTTTCTCTTTTTCCTTTTTCCCCACTTGAGAAATATCACTCAGTTATATCTCAATCGGAACATGATCAATCCCAAGGGGACTTGATCGAACCTCTTCCATACGGGTTAATGTCATTGAGCAAAAACTCTGACAAACAACCTAGAAAGGTTAAGAGGTCCTTGGTGGACTTCCACGACCTCTTCTTCCATACGACATCATCGAGTAACACTCGATGAACAACCTTGGATAGGTCAAAATTCCCGGATCCAATTGCATATAGAACCAAATGATATTCAACCAATCACCCATGGGTAAGAACAAGATAAGAGTGTATAAAATAATATAAATAGATATCATCAACAAAGATTAATATGATACTATAAGAGAATCAAGATCGATACATAAGAATTACATAACAAACAACAAAGAAAAAGACATCTACAACCGACACTACATGATATCAACGCCCTCCTCACTACTAGGAGATCCTCCCCGGAGCCCACTCACAACTCCTTCATCTTCAAATCGAAGGATCTTCAAATGCTTGCTGGGAGATATATCCTCAATTCTAGCTCCAGCTTTATGTACCACACCTGACTTTCGTGAACCCCTGGATGAAGCCCTCCTCTAAACATCGCTCCAAGTCCTTCACTTCAACATCAAGTATATGATCACGAAGCTTCGAACATAGTCTTCGATTCACGATAAGGGGAGTTCTTGAAGTCCTCCACCGCCTTCAAGGAGATTTCATTTGCTTCCGCCGACATCAGACGCTTTTTTCTCCAAAAGGTGATCTTGTAATGCTTTTCTCCACCGCAGTAGCCTCTTCTTCTCCATCTCAAGCCTCTGTCCTGCCTCAATTAGCTCATCACTGCGCTCCACCTCGACCAAGAGAAAGAGAAGTCGACATGTTCTAGCTCACCTACACCGATCCAAAGACCACTTTTTGGCCTTAGATTCATCTTTCGCCACACTCACCTTGCGAGATACTTTACCTTCACACTGCTCCACTCATCTAAGGCAACACCAGATGAGCCATCAATCTAACGATTGAGTTACCTACAAAAAAAATCAATAATGGAATGAGGGAAAAGAAGAAAGGAAGAAAGAAGTAAAAATAATGTACCAATTCATCCGCCGGAGATATATGATTTAATACCTCTTCAGAATTTGCCAGTAACGAACTCCCCATCGTGAGTTAAAACAGCTTAAACCCTCGAGGCCAACTGGGGCAAGCATCTTCTCCGCAGATATATGGTCATTTCAAAGACAAGTCTTCTTTTTCCGTAAAGATGAATCATTATTATCACGATTCCGCGACGGCTTCTCGAGAAACCCTATGAGGAAATATCTCATCACCTTTACTCGACATCTTCAACGGAAGAGCGTGAGATCTCTTGGATGGAAAGACCAACCTTGAACATCCTATCTTCAATTGTATATTTGACAATGTGACGTAACTCATGTTGCAAGCTTCCTACGTGAATATTAAGAGTTGATATCATTCTCCATATCGCGAATGGATCCGGAAGATCATTCAATCTCCCCCATCTCTCAGGAAGTCCCCACTCATTCTTCACAAAAAAGAATCCATTGGACCAATTTCTAGATGGATCCCGTGCAGAAAATTCTATCCAATTCTTTATAGTCCGATAAGAAACACGTCCCTGAGCATCACATGTGAATCTACACATTCGACACAAGTTTTGATGTTCAAAGTAACACGCCTCTCGAAGAAGGTAAAACCAACGATGACCATTAAAGCTCGAAACGAAAGCATGGCCACGCTTTTGAAGATCTCAATCAACTCGGCCAAAGGGAATCGCACCGCACGAAGAGTCATCTCTAAATAGTAAAGTACTCCGCGGAGGTGAACTCGATCGACTTTTTTGGCAACAATAGCCACCAACTCATTTGGGAAGAAAAATTTTCTCATGAACACCATTATCTATCGACAAGATGATATATCATCCAGTCGCCACACTATGAGTTTTCTTCGCCATCACCGTAAGAATACATAATAAATAAAGAGGGAGAAATAAAAAATCAAGAATTTTGTACCACTCACCTCAATATATGCATCTTCTTGTTTTGACCCTCACAAGCTTTGGGATAAAATTCTTCCTACTAACTGAAAAAACACATACATATGAAGGGAGGGAAAGAGAAGAAGAAGGGATATATATATATATATATATATAGAGGAAGAGAGAAGCTATCCCCTAATAAGGCTATGAAATTACCAAACTTTAGTCGTGACGATGGCTCTAACAGTGTGCTCCTCGCCATCTTGGCGCAATCAACCGGCCCATCCAAGTTGAAAGAAAGCTAATTTTCTACAAGAAAAAGGAGGAACCGTGAGCTTTGATCACCTCCGACGATGAAGGTGATACCTCTTTCGAGGAAAACCGGAACAACGACGTATACCGTGGGCCTTGATCGCCTCTAACCCCGGACGGTCCGACGAGGTCGGTGAACCACGAGACGTCCGCCTTGATCGCCCTAACCGGACGGTCCGAGTCGGTAACCGGAACCACGACGATATGGCCTTGATCGCCTCTAACGGACGGTCCGACGAGGGTGAAACCGAACCACGAATACCGGGCCTTGATCGCCTTCCAAATAATCCTAACTCAAGAAGAGGAGAGAAAGTGTACATTTCCTCTTACCCGGGGTTTTATAGACCCCATAGGGATAAAAGGGTAAAACCCTCTTTCAAAACCCCAAACTGAAAAGAGTCTCCGTCGAAGCTACAGTCTGCGTTGCTACGGTACAAGGCGCTCTTCGCCCGCTGGCCCCGGATCGCTGCTCCCGCGACGTGTTCGGCGACGTGGGTTCGCGACGTATTCACGTGGACCGACGCGCGGTGGCGCCACGTAACCGCGCTGAACGCCACGACGGGTTCGGACGCATGGCGGGCGCAACGACCGTATGGCGCCATCGGGTTCGGGACGTATTCGCCTTCTGGCTGAAGGCAACTGCCGCGACGTTCAAGGGTCCTGACCCGCAAGACTGGCGCGGTTCGCTATGGAGGTATACCTTCAGGGCCTGCTGCCACCCATGCTTGCGCTCAAGGCCAGGGGGATACTCGCGGCTCATGGGTCCCCTAAATTGAAAACTGTAAGTGTCCAGAGTCCATAACCTCAAAATATCACGCCTACGACCTTACATCTACTTCCATAATCGAATATTGTACTTTTAAACTTTATTCTCCCAAAATGTATGATTCATAATCGCAAGTTTCATTAATTTGTTATTTTCAAGTATTTGATGCATATTTTTGAATGATCAAGATGATGTCATCCAAAATAGGCAACGATATGACATTCAAAATTCCTCTACGAAGCATGGCAAAGGCAAGTCGATCCCAAGTCGAAATCAATCAAGATCAAGCACCTTAAACATCGTCAGAAACTTTGGAACATGAATTAAACCTCTGAATGATCATCAAATATAGAGTATTTATAGTCAAATCGAGCATCTCGACTAGCCAAATCTAACAACCCTAAGATCTCACAATTTCGACCTCATTTGAGCATCCAAATGTTCGAAATATATCAAATGATCAAAAGGAATCGAACCGTATGGGAGGAGTGGTTTGATTTTCCATGTATTTACAAGATCGCCACTCTTCCAAATCTATAAATTTCATATTCCATATGAATGGATACTTTGGACCAAGTGAAGAAGGAGAGAGCCCAAGCAAGAAGGAGGAGAGAGCTCAAGCTCAAGATCCCCGATCGACCACCGCCGCCAACCACCGTCGGCCACTGCCACTCCACCGCCATCAATAATCACTTTACGCAGTTTATACGAATTGTTCTCTTTCCATGCCTTACAAGCTACAGAAAGCAACAATTACCAGAGGTTGTTTTGTATATTCTTGTAATCTAATTTTAAGATTATTTTCGCATATATAATGGATTTCGCAATTTTTTTCCACGTAAATTCTCCAATAAATTTTTCTTCACCAATTTCTTCACGTATTATTATTATTATTATTATTATTATTATTATTATTATTATTATTATATATATATATATATATATATATATATTAACTGCTATTACTTTTAAACTCTAAACACATGATTATTTAGATAATCAAGATAAAAATTAAATTTTGATGGCAAGAACTTTTCAACCAAGTTTTCTTTTTCTTTGTCATCTTTCCTTCAATCGCCGTCTCTTTTCATTTTTCACAGGCTGCTTTATAAATGATGAGACATTTTAACTAACCATAATTAATCTGCAAATTAATGCTTTTAGCGTAACAGAATCAATTTGTACTTTTTTTCTATTGATCACTTCGAGGAGAAGCATCATGATTCTCACACGCGGGAAAAAAATTCTGTTGGGTAGTCTAATAGTTTTTGTATTAAAATGGGAATAATTTTATTATATTTATATATTATTTTGTATTTTATACGTAATTTTTTAATATAACTAAATTATTAAATAATAAACTTAGTAATAATGCAAGCACATGCATAATCATGATAGAAAAAAAAAAGCATTGAGATGAGATCAGAAAATTTTCTTGATATTTTAAATTTTTTTTAAAAAAAGTTTAATGTAAAATAATGAAATTATTAAAAATTATAATAAAATAATAGATATTCACTAACATACAATGATAGAACAATTTGTAGAGTCAATAGGGTTATAAAATTTTTTAAAAAAAATTAAAATCTACACATATAATGAGATTAGCCTTATTCTAATAAAATTTTTATTAAAAGAAAATTCTAAAACAATTTATTTCATTGCTAATTATATATATTATTTAATGAACACTTGGAGAACAAGCATCATGGTTATCGAATAAGACAAGGTGGCTCACCTAGAACGGCTATAACCTTGAATTCTCAATTACCTTTTTCTCAAAGAACTTAAATTCCTTTGTTCTATTTATATTAAAAATATGTAATTAAAGGGCTTTAAATTAAACATAAATCTCTACATAGATTGCATTCTAGAGTACTGATCCTAGTGCAAATTTGTCTCCATCTCAAATATTTGTAAATAATTGTAATTCAATTATGAAGTAAGTAAAAGACCAGCATTTGAGTAATAGAAAATGAGTTTAATATTTAAAATTTCTATACATAAATGTGAAATATTGAATTTTACTAAAGTAGAGTTTGAAAATCGCCTTCGTGTTTATTTTATGCATTATTATTCATTCATCACAATAAAAATACTATAAAATTAATGGCATGAGAGGAAAATATTAAAATTATTTCATACCGAAGAAGCGCTAAAATTGAGTTCCTAAGAAAAAGCAAATAAATACAAAATAGTGAAAACTAATTAACTTGTTCTTAAAACATAATATTAGATAATTTAAAATATTTCTATCAAAATATACTAATTCATGAAGAGACTTAAGGTCTATTTGATGGCGAATGGTGAAAAATAAATTAAACTACTTGAAAAGTTATTGTTTAAAAATTGTGAATTACAAATTTTTTATTTTGAAAAAATAAGATCGAATTTAGTATACCGACTCTATTAGATCGGTTAAAAACGAGTTTTTCATCTGATTCTTCAAAACTCAGTCAGAACATAGTTTTCCAAATGTGACTAACAATGTGATTCAGACTGCATCGCAAACAGAACGTAGCCATAAGCGTAGCCATAGATTCTTTTCTATAAGTTCAATAGTACTAATTTTAATTCACATTGTGTAATACAACAACAATATAATAATTGAACTTCTTGAGTGAGTCACATATTTTAGGTAGAAAAGCTAACTTAAAATTTTCCATATTTTATATTAATTATATTTCTAAAATTTATAATCAATAATTTTAGCATCAAAAAATATTTGTGACTAATGATTGATAAATTCAATTTCAACTTTTAAAAAATATATGATCAAAACAAAATTATATCTCTAAAAATATTGATTTCATTTTTAATTTAAAAAGATTAAAAATGGCATTTACTTATTTTCAAATAATGTGAGTTTACTCCTTAAATTTGCAAAAATGAGGCTAATTTAACTTTTGAGTCAGAGTTTATATCACATTGTTCCTAAGTAGTTATAAAATTGGTCTTGAAGAGAGTGGATATTTAATTAAACATAATTATATTGCTCAAGTCATAAATTAAGGATAATTAAATATAGATTAATAGCTAACTTTGAAGTTTGACAATTAAGTAAAAGATATGAGGAGAGTAACCAAAAATAGGTTTCACTTGCTCGCTTAAGCATTGGATAGAGACAAGGTTAGGCAATGGGATTCTTCTTATGACCTTGCCGGTCGTCCCATATGCCCTCCGTCTTCATTTCCAACTATTCGGCTTTCAAATCATAATTAAAATAATAATATTTTCCTCATATATATATATATATATATATATATATATAAGAATATTAATAAGTGACAAATACAAATAAAATATATATAAATTTATGATGGGAAAAATCACGAGTAGAGAAATTAATTATATCAAAAATAATAATAATAATAATAATAATAATAATAATAATAATAATAATAATAATAGTGAGAGTGGCTGTCCACATAACATATAATCTCAAACCCTAACTCATAAGAGCATACATATAAATCTATATTTTACATACATATCTTATAATTCTTAAGTATTTATATATCTAATATTTAAAATTATATGTATATATTAAAAATTAGATATCAGATATATAAATATATAAAATTATATTATTAAATTATATTACATATATTTTATATTAAAATTTAATTTTATATATAAGACTTTGGTTACAAAAATGGGCAAGATAAGTCTATAGGCATCCACATCAGAGCAGGTAAGTACGCTCGAGTCAGGGTCCACACATATCATTTACAACGCGTTTGTTAGAAGGCAGAATCTGGCTTTAAGAGATTGTAAGATTTGGTCCGTTAAAATTTTGTAGGTTATTAACGGAGTTAGATTGACTTTAAAGCATGTGGAGAATATATTCTTTAGCTTATATTCTAACTACTTTAGAAAAAAATTATTATAATTTACACTTTTGTCCTTACTCTAACTCAAAAATAAATCATAAATTAATTTCACCGTTATCCACATCGACTTCACTTTTATAATTTTTTTAAAGATGTTAATTATATAGGAATTGTTTGATTGTTTGAAAAAAAAATATATTATAAAAAGAATATAATCTATTTAAATTATTTTAGGTTATTTAGTTTAAAACTTTATAAATATATGAGTTTTTTTATTTGAATAAATAATGTAAAGTATTTTTTAAATTTGATAATGACGAGGAGTGAGATATCACAGTCTTGAGGGTGTAGCGGTGGTAATAGACGGCATATGATACTTTATAGGTCAGATTTAAAATTCATTCAAATCTGACCAAATTTTAAATAAATAAAAATTCACTCTTCAAAGGTATTCTAAATACATTACATTACTTTAAAATGTTACTTTGCATCATGTCAAATACACAAAAACTTAAATCACATGCAATTATTTTATTTTACACTAAAAGTATTGAAAATAAATAGCCCCATTGTAAAAACAATCGTGAAAAGTTTTATGAAAATAAAATTTTAAATTAGAGTTGCAGTTTGTTTATTTTGAATAAGAAAATTCATGACATCTAGAAATTTCATGGAAATCAAATTTTGTGATGATAATATTTTAATTAATTCATAAAATTAAAAAAAACTTTACGAAATAAAACAAATTCAATAATTTTGTATCTTTGAATTCTTTCTATTTTGTAGATAATCTCTTAATTTTGATCGATTTATAGAATATTTCTATCAAAATTTTCATAATTTTATCATGAAAATTATATATAATATTAATAAAATAAATATAATATTTTATTCTTTTAATAATCTTAACAATTAAATTCTAAAATTTTATTCATTTAATAATCTTAACCATATAAAGTGATTTATCTTATTAAATTTTCTATCAAATGAAGTTTGTTATCTCATTAATTTTATGGCTCATTAATAATTTGATGATAATAAATCTCTATATAATGTCATGTAATAATTTGTTAATTACTTCTATAAGTTAGTAATGAATCTTGATATATTACAACAAAATAAAGTTGGAAAGTTTAAGCAACAGCTTAGTATCTATGCTTAGATATTTCAAAATATGATTGAATTATTATTTATTTTAAATATCTCAAAGATGATCAGTGAACGCATAATTAAAGTTGATTTAAAAATTATTTCTAAATTATTCTAGGGTTATTTATAACTTTTAATAATTTATTTTGATTCTTATTTATTTAATTTAAAATTTAAATATTTTAAATTTTTAATCTTATTTAATTTATTTTAAAATGTATTATTATATGTTAAAATTAATATTAATTAAGAAATTGTCTATAATTTCGAAATTTAGGGTTACTTTTTCTTAAATTTGATCTGTTAAATTTTTTAAAATGCAATTTATAGTTATATAATCTATTTTTGTTTCTAGTTAGTTAATGATAAAACGGCTAACTACTTTTTAACCATTTATGAATCGATTATAATCAATTCCCATTTTTAAGTAGGTTGAATTTGAGTCCTAAACTACTCTCTCTCTCTCTCTCTCTCTCTCAAATTGAATCATGGCTTTGAGTTCTATTCACAGTTGACTCGCCCGAGTATTGGAACTATAATGAAGAGTTATCGGTGCGATCCGTTGGATTCTTTTACTAGTTGGATCTAATCACATTGAGTGCTTGAATGGATCCTTGAAATAAAAATTTCGACCGCCTTGATTTGATCTTTGATTTGTTGATTCTTCTAATGGCGTTAGTGGATTACATGTTGCTAGTTTGATGGAAATTTGATCAACCTTCTCTCGTGGTTTTGCTTTGGATTAATCGTTAGAAACTAACCTTATACTTTGTATTTTATTTTTTTTTGTTTTGACTGCTCGACGCTCAGAGAGGAATTAGTATGATCGATCGAGGAGAATAGGTTTCGATGGAAAGCGATGGTTTCATGAGAAAATAAGAAGATAAGAGGAAATAGGAATAAGGAGATAAGTTCTTTAAATTTCTTGACTCCTCTTTGGCTGATCTCTATTTATACTTTTTCTCACTCTCCTAAAGTTGATTTACTATCTTTTATTTTTGTTGAGGTTGTTATTATTTATGTATTTGTTTGATGACTTGTTTCTTGATCTCTCTCTGTTGTTGTAGTATGTTTATTAAGTCGCTTTGTAATGATATCTTGATTATGCTTCGAGGGCCTTCGTAATGCTTATCGCGTGTTTCTATGAGATTATCCTTCGTGGTTTCTTCTCAAGATTGGCTGTGGAAAATTGTTAATATTGGCTTTGTAATATGAATGTTGTCTTAATAATTTATTTGTAATTACATGTATTGAATGTAATAATTTAAAATAAATATTTAAATGTTCTAAGTCTTTTATTATAATGTTTATTAATTTGGCTAAAAAAAGTTAAGGAGTCCTTAGCCAATTAGTGTTTCTTTTCTTTTGCTTGATATTTGAATAAAGATTCATATCACTCTCTCTCTCTCTCTCTCTCTCTCTCTCTCTCTCTCTCTCTCTCTATATATATATATATATGAATTTAGTAATGAAATATGACTCAATATTTTTTAAGAGAAATAGTTGATGGATATATAACCAAATATATCTTACACAGTCAAATATTTTTACTATTTTAATGTCAATTAAATACAAAAACATATTTAAATTGCAAGTTTCCAAGACCCAAAAAGAATCAAAAGTGACATTCCACAATCAAAACAATCATAGTAAAAAAAACAAATAATTAAACCACCTTTCTTAATCTCATCTTTATAAATTCAACTTTCCTAATCTCAAGCTAATTAGCTAACCTATACATGGCTAGTAAGATCCAACTTGCAAAGTGTTGACAATAGAACTATTAGTAAGAATTTAAGTGCTTAGCAAAGAAAAAAAATAAAGTACGATTAAAGTCAAGTATGTCTCAATCGAAAGAGAACCAACTAATCCTTAGACTACTTTGCTTTGGTTACTTATATTATGCCGAAAATCAAGCGGCCTCTTTTTGTTGACCAGTGAAGAGCTTCCACCATGGATTAGGAAAACTAGATCTTATAGATCATAGTTAACAGCATGCATGAAATTAACTCTTTTGCATGGTAGGTGACACGTTAATTAAGTTAAATCGCCGTGAATTTTGTTTTTCATGCATGCATCCGGGTATATTTTTGGTCATTATATTGATTAGGTTTTTCTTGTGGGTCATACTTTGGTTTGACTAACTTCGACCGTATTTTTTAGGATTTTTTTAATTATTAAGTATAAACTTTTGGAAGATAAACTTATATAAAATTTAATATTTATTGTGCTTTATCTTGAAAACATATTTTTTTTATAATTTTACTTTATATTTTCTAAAAGTTTATTAAGTGGGACTAAACATAAACAAAAGAAAATAAAATTATAAAAAATAAAAAATAAAAAGTGATCCCAAACAGCCAATGGCTTTAGGGATCACTTTTATTTTTTATTTTATTTTACTTTTTTATTTAAAATAAAATATATCTGAATGTGATAGTTATTTTTTAAAATATTCAAAATATCTAAAAATTATTTTGAGTATTTTTAAAATAATATAATTTATTTAAAAAATAAAATATTTAAAGCATACTGAAGGAGTGATTGGGATCAGTTTTATTTTATATTTTATATTTTTATGTTTATATTATTTTTAAAATCATGCTTGAGTAACATTTTTTTAAATAAATCATATTATTTTAAAAGTAGTAAAATTGATTTTTTTTAATAATATTTTGAGTATTTTTAAAAATAATCGGTACTATCAAACATATTTATTTTTAAATCAAAACATAATCAAAATAAAATAAACACAAAAATAGAAAATAAAAATGATCTCAAGCAGACTCCAAACAAACGTATTTTAAAAATAATTTAAAATAAAATTTCTCCCCAACAGCTCTTAAGAGAATGAGTTTGGTTAAATATTCTGAGGAATTTGAAGAATTAAAATTCTCCACATTACCTAATCTCATGAATTCTATCGGCTATCAATAATTATACTGATTTGGCTTCTCTTCATACTCTTTGGATGTATATATTTGTTCGTATATATGCCCGGTTCCACGTTCTAGGGTTCTAATTTCTTAATGTTGACTTTTCAAACTTTGACAAGTTGGGCCGCTCTCATAGTTGAATTAGTTGGAGCAAATTTTTAAAATAAGTATGATTTAAAATATAATTAATAATTTAAATATCTTAAAATAAAAATTTAGATATAGGTATAGTCGTCCATTTACGACTGCTTACACGTCAATCGACGCGACGCTATATCTGCTTAAGTAGATATCTAGGGTCAAACACGATTATATGTATTTGCGGTAAATTACAATGTAATATTATTTTAAATATTTTGTCAACTTAAGCTCCATTATTATCATGTGGAGTTACAAACATTCGACGCTTATATAAAGTTCATATTCTTCGATCAATATTTTATTAAATTCTTAATGTTTTATCTCAAATTGCATAAATAGAATTTGTTAATTTAATTTATTTTAATGAAAATTTTATAAATAGGCATATTTTTAATGACTTGTACATATTTTTATGCTATATTTTATAAGTATTTGATTAATTAATAGAAAAATATAATTTAAATGTCATTTTATTTAATTCCAAATTTGTTTATATATAAATTGGAGTTAGTCATCCTTAAATATATTGAATATATTGAATTTTGAAAACCTTTATGTTTGAATGATAAATGTTAGATTTATCTTATGAATAATGATAAGATCAAAAGTTTATCCAAAGAATAAATATTAATATTTAGTTCAAGTAATTTTACACTTTTCAAAATGCCATTATTTTTCAATAAAAAAAATCTTCATTTTAAACAAATTTAGAATTAAATAAAAAGTCATTTAAATTATATTTATCTATTAATTAATCAAATACTTATAAAATATAGCATAAAAATATATGCAAATCATTAAAATATGCCTATTTAAAAAAATTTCATCAAAATAAAATAAATTAATAAATTCATATATTTATGCAATTTAAGATAAAATATTAAGAATTTAATAAAGTATTGATCGAAGAGGCTTTATATAAGATATCAAGACGGGAGAAATAATGACGTAATACTGATAATGTGGAACTAAATCCAACAAGTTAACAAAATACTTAAAATAATAATTATAATGTAAGTCGCTGCTTAACGGACATTCCATATAACACTATAAGTCGTGCTTGACATACTGAGATTAAATTGGGTGTATCGATTTGACGCAAGCAAGTCGCCCGTTAAACGAGAGACTATACATATATCTAAAATTTTATTTTAAGATACTTAAATTACTAATTATGTTTTAAATTATACTTATTTTAAAAAAAATTGTGAATTAGTTTTGGGGTGACTCTCATGGTCTCATCTTTTGCTTATGATTGTTAAAATTTTTCATTTTGGCCATTTTTAGTGCTTAAATGAAATATGATTCACACAATAGTAAACTTTGGAATTGATTTAGGGGCTGTTTGTTGGAATGAAAAGTGAAGCAAGGTAAATTAAATGCAGATGTTTCAATTTTTTTTTTTTTTTATGTTTGACATGATACAAAGTAAAAATTTAAAATCATATAATGCATTTAAAATTTAACAAAAAGTTAAATTTTGATGTATTTGGAATTCACTCAAATATGGGTGAATTCTAAATACAATTTAATGTGGCGCCGTCATGCCGCCGTCGCCACTTCACCATTGCACGCCTCCAGCCTCGTCTTTCACGAGTGGTCGTACGCGCATCGCCATCACACCACGCCGCCGCTTGCCGTCGCATTACTTCTGCCACGCCGCCACCTAAAATTTTCAAAATACATTACATTACATTTAGTTTACCAAAAAAAAAAATCTCTTTTATTTGTAAAATTTTTAACAAAATAACCTAAAGTAATCTAAATACACTACATTCCTTTTACACTGTATTACTTTTACACTACATTCCATTTTAAGACAACCAAATAGCCCCTATGAGATGCTCATTTAGATTGTATGAATATAAAATATAGAATTTGTTTACCATTGTTTAGGTAGATTTAGGATTCATTTATGGCAGCTGAAATTTTTTGTAAAGATTATTGTAAAGTTGTTGTATGAAAATCATTTTTTGAAAAATTACTATAGGTGTTATATATATATATATATATATATATATATATATATAAAATTATAGGTATTAGATATGTAAATATAAGAAAATTGTGTGGTATGTGTCTAAATTTTAGAATTTTTTTTTGAAAAGTTTAATTTGTACTACTAAGTACTCTATTTGAAGTCATTTGGACTCATATGAGGATGATATTAAAATTGCAAGATTTGTGAGCTAATTCTTTGAACTATAAAATCATTAAAATTATAGTTCATGTTATTCTTAAATTAACTTTTTTTAATTTGTTAAGATCTCAATTTGATTATTTACTACTAGAAATTTTTAGCCTACAAATTTAATATATGTTTAGATTAATTTTATGACTCATGCTAATTATTAGTTTATATCAATATGTCATATTGTTGCTGAAGACACAATGGAGAGTGGCAGTCAGCTTTGTGTCTAGAGGAGAGTTTACTTACGTGAACAGAAGATAGGAGATGGAGCAAGCTTCCTTACAGATGAGACTCTTCCATTAATAGTAAGTAATACTTGTTACAGGAGGTATCTGAATTTATAGACTGGCTGAGGACCTGAAGGGGAAATGGAGAGAGTTGATCGAACGGTGCTTGTGAGGTTGGTTAGAAGCAAGTGGTTGAGATGATATGCACGTATAGTGTAACCTCAAGGTCAGAGCGCAGCAGTGGGAAGGTACGCAGTCTGAGCACAGCAGATGATAGTTGTAGGTTTGTTATGAGCGCCCCGCAACCGAATGGTCCAGTTCTTAGGCTGTGAACGTAATAGGAGGAAACGACGGGTATGTAGGGCTTTGGTGAGGATGTCGGCGATTTGATCTTCAGTGGAAATGTGGCATACTTGGAGTGCATTGGCGACAATGTGATCGCGCACGAAGTGGTAATCGATCTCGATGTGCTTTGTTCTTGCGTGGAAGATGGGATTGTTAGCAATGGTCATGGCTGATGTATTATCGCAGTGGAGGGGCGTTGGTTTTGTTGTAGGGACCCCAAATTGCGGTGCTGACGAGAGCCGATGATATTTTGTAGCCGTGAGCTCTATATTCGCCTTGCTGAGGAGCGGCTCGCTTTTTATTTTGGACTTTCGAGGAGATGAGGGTGGAACCGAGGAATGTGCGAAGTTTATCGAAATGACCATTGCACAGGATTTCGCTACCTGAGTCGGAGTAGGAGTGGAGTTGGAGATCTCCGAGTACTATTGGTAGGTCGTAGTTCTGTGTTCCCTGAAGATAGCGCAGCACACATTTGAGAAGTTGGAAATGGAGATTGAACGGGTGATGCATGTGTTTGCACAGTTGGTTGACGGCAAAGGCGATGTCCAGTCTTGTGATTGTAAGGAACTGAAGGGAGCCAACTAGGTGTCTGTATTCTGAGGGGTCGGGGAAAGCTTCTGATTGGGATGGGGAGGTTGTGTTCCGGTTGGAGATGGGAGTTGGCGCAGGCTTGCATGATGACATACCGGATCAGTTCAGGAGTTGATGGATGTATGTTGTTTGTGTTAGAAGGAACTTGTTGTCGGCTTTTTGGATTTGGATTCCGACGAATGTAGAGATGTGTCCTAGGTCCTTCAGATTAAATGCGGCACAAAGGTGTTGAAGAATGGATGAGATCACGTGAGATTTGTTGCCCGTGAGGAGGATGTCGTCGACGTAGAGAAGGAGATAGATTCAGGCTCCCTGAAGTGTGTAGATGAAGAGGGTTGGGTCTGCAGTACTGGCAGTGAATCCTTGTTGTTTGAGATTCTCAGTGAATGTGGAGTACCACTGCCTGGGGGACTGTTTTAGACCGTAGATGGTTTTATGAAGAAGGCATACGTGATGTGGGAATTGAGCATCGGAGAAGCCCGGTGGTTGGGACATATATATGGTGTCCTGTAAGGAACCGTGAAGGAACGCATTTGAGACGTCTAGTTGCTGAATGGTCCATTGATTATGGAGGGCGATTGTGAGTAAGAGACGGATGGTTGGCATATTGGCAACTGAACTGAAGGTTTCTAGATAATGAATTTCATATTCTTGTTTAAAACCTTGTGCAACTAGTCGAGCCTTGTAACGACCTGTGGTTCCGTCGGAGTGCAGTTTGGTCTTGAAGGTCCATTTGCAGCCGATAATGGTTTCATTAGTAGGTGGAGGAACAACTATCCATGTTGCTTGTTGTTGTAGAGCTAGGAACTCCTCGGACATGGCTTTGCACCATTCAGCACGTTTGAGGGCTTGGGTGTAGCATGTGGGTTCGAGTGGGGGGGTGAAGATGTAGGAGGTCTAAAATGGACTTTGGTTTCCAGTGACCAGTTTGGAGTCTAGTTTTCATCGGGTATTTGGGTGGAGGTGGTGGTTGAGCCGGATGTGTAGGAGATGGTTGCTTGCTATGTGAGTTTGTGCATGTTGGGGATACCTCGGTAGGTATGGGTGTTGTGATTTGTGTGGGTTGTTTGAGAGGGGAGTATGAAGTAGGTGTTAGTAGCAGTGGTGGCACCGTGGGAGGAGGTGTGTGGGTTGTGTGGGGTAGGTGGTGTGGGAAGTTTGTTTCTTGGAAGAGGACATGTCATGAGATCAAAATTTTATCGTTAATGGGGTTGTAACACCTGTAGCCTTTGTGGTGTTGTGAGTAGCCGAGGAAGATGCAGAGGGGTGCTTTCGGAGAGAGTTTGTTAGGTCGTGATTGATGCAAGGAAACAAGACTTTGAGTTGAGTGTAGTTTGGTAATTTTTTGTAGAGGATTTGGTGGGGATATTTTAGTGAGAGAATTTTGGTGGGAAGTTTGATAAGGAGGTAGTAAAGACGATCACTGTGTGGTAGATTTGCTACTTGGGGGAGTGTTCTTGTTAGCTCGATGATGTGTCTGTGTTTCCTTTCGACGACTCCATTTTGTTCTAGAGTATTAGGACAGCTGCGTTGGTGAGTGATGTCGTGGCAAGTAAGATAAGTTTGGAAGGCATTGGATGTATATTCACCTCCGCCATCTAAGTGAAGGGTTTTGATGGACTTAGAGAATTGTGTCCTTATCATTTTATGTAGTTGTTGAAATTTTGAAGCAACTTCAGGTTTATATGTTAAGGGGATCAACCAAGTAAATTACGAGTAATCATCGATAAAGAGCACGTAATATCTATGTCCATGTATTGAAGGTATTGGGGATGGTCCCCATACATCCGAATGAATTAAGTCGAAGAGGTATTTACTTCTAGTTACAGATTTTGAAAAAGATAGTCTATGGCTTTTTGACTGAGCACATGCGGTACAGAAGGAGTGGGGGTGCTTGATGTGAAGATGCTTGTTTTGGAGCGAAATTTTTCTGAGGATGTCGCTGTGCGGGTGACCAAGCCTTTGATGCCAAATATTCGAGGAGGTATAAGTGAAGTTTTGACTGGGTTTGAACTGAAAGGCCCTTCATTCTGCCCGTTAGAAGGGGTTGATGGGATGTCCGATCCTTTATGATGAATCCATCAGCGTCGAAGGTAATCGAGCAATTGTTATCAGATGCAAGATTAGAAACTGAGAGAGGTTGTGAGATAAGTGGGGTGCGTGAAAAAGGTGTTTGAGAAAGAGCTTACGGTTGGGGGTTGGAAGAATTTCTTGGCCCTGATGATGGATGGGGATAGTATGGTCGTTGTCGACTGTAACCATGTGCTGTCCTTGGTATTTGGTAGGATCTTGGAGGGTCTCCAGTTCGTTGGTGAGGTGAGAAGAAGCCTCGGAGTCGAGGATCCACTCAGAGGGGTGATTGGTAAGTTCAGCTTTGAGAGTGGAGGGGTTTTTCATGGGGTAAGAGATGGTGTCCTTGCAGTACCAGCAGGAACGGGCTGAGTGGCCCGGTTTATTGCATATTTGGCAACGGATGAGATCCTGAGGTGGATGGCTTGTTCTTCCTTTAACCCGCACAATATCATGTTGTACAGGGGGGTTTTGGTAGGATTTTCCTCGTCCTTTATTGTAGACTCTCTCAGGTTTGCCTCGAGTGGCTTGGAGAGCAGTGATGGAAGGAGTGAGTTCTTTCTCATGGTTTGTGGAGATGTTGATTTCCTCACAGCATAAGAGAGAATAAAGGTCATTGATGTTGATAGGATTAGTCCTTGTGCCGATGGCGGTTTTGAATGCATGATAGGTTGGAGGTAGACCGTTTAGGGTATGCAGAATAATGTCCTCTGGGTCTAGATGGGAGCCTGTTGCAGAGATTTGATCTACAAGAGATTTAACCTCCGCGAGGTATTGAGTCATGGTTTTATCGCAAAGGGAGATGTGATGTAGTTCATTTTTGAGTTGGATTACTCTGGAGCGATTAGGCGATTGTAATCGTTTTTGCTAATGTAGTCCAGATGTCAGAACAACAGTCTAGATTAAGTACGTAGGGAAGGATTGTTTGAGAAATGGTTGAGTAGAGGGCTGCTGAGAGGTTTTGATCGATCAGTTGCCATGTAGTGTAGTTGTGGTTGGGTTGAGGTTTCCCATTGGTGTTGATAGAGTATTTAGTATGACATGGGGTGGTGCCTTCTAAGAAGCTATCAAATCCATTAGCTCTGAAGAGCTTATGAACTTGTGAGCTCCATATGGGGCAGTTATCGACGGTGAGGGTAGTGTTGGCTACTGATTTCATGTTTCACATGAGAAACTTTAGGGAAGAAGGGATGGTTAGCGAGGAGAAGTTTGTTTGCTCTGTGTCCATGGTTCTGTGGAGTGAGAAGAGTATTCTGACATGATTCAATGGGAGGTTGGCTCTGATACCATGAAGACACAACGGAGAGTAGCAGTAAACTTTGTGTCTGGAGGAGAGTTTACTTATGTGAACAGAAGATAGGAGATGGAGCAAGCTTCCTTACAGATGAGACTCTTCCATTAATAGTAAGTAATACTTGTTACAGGAGGTATTTGAATTTATAGACTGGTTGAGGACCTGAAGGGGAAATGGAGAGAGCTGATCCAACGGTGCTTGTGAGGTTGGTTAGAAGCAAGTATGAGATGATACAGATAGTGTAACCGCAAGTGAAAGGCAGAGGGAAGGCGCACCCGAGCACAGCAGATGATAGTTGTAGGTTTATTATGAGTTGCATGATTTTTTTTCATTAATATCTATACATATGTAAGGACTTACGTTGATTCCCTTAACATTGTCTTTCTATAATTATGCAAGAAGCATATTGCATTGAAGTTTCTCCAATTGCTAAGGAGGTGCATCACATTTGCATTGAATTTCTATAAATATTAAATATTTTATAACTAGCCTAAGCCCAATATTTTTTAAAAAAAAAAAAATTTCGGGATTTTTCATATAAAAATATAATGTGTGATTTTTTAAATTTATTTGTTTAGTGTATGTGTGATACAATTATAAAATATTTGAGATGAATTTGAGATCCATTCTTCTCTCATTTGGAATCTATTTAGGATTATTTATTTATTATTATTATTATTATTTTGCAACTTTGCATTTGAAACAACTATCTTAGTATCATTTCACTATAATTTTTTTATTATAATTTTAAACAAATATTTTTTAAGATCATATATATATATATAGTGGGTATAAGTAACCTAATGCCATATTTCTTCAAAACATAAAAAAGAGGATGATATTTATAATAATTTTTTTAGTAATTCTACTAGCACTCTTAATTCGATTTCTTTGTACATAATACTTCTTGATGGATCTACCACTAGGATTATTATGATAATCTTAAAAAATATAGAATTAGTGGAATATTCTATCTAAATTAACATTAAGAAAATCAAGATGATATTTAAAAATTTCGCACAATTATTAGATACAGAGTTCAGATATAACTTTATATTCATATTACAATAATATTATGTCATGTAATGAGTACATATCATATGTATATAATCTGGACTGTATACACATGCTCTGTATTATGTACACAAAATGCTTTCTCATCATATAATATAATATTATTGAAGTTTAGAGATAGAGCTATATCCAAACTCAATACATAATAATTTCTCAAAAAATTTACGATTATGAATAATAATCACAGCAAGTAACAATTTCTATAGTTACGAATTATTTATGTGTTTTAAAATTTCAGGATTTTATATTTCATTTTTCGAAAAAAAAATTAAAATGTTTATATAATACAAAGGAATTCTTATTTTTTATGTGCCTCCGATTATATGACGAAAAATAATAAGCTCATATCATACTGATATCATCATAAATCCTTGAACTTATTGTTAATTTTTTTACGTTTAGAGCAGACCGGCCCATTTATAGAGGGTACTTCATGTCATGTTCGGCTAATAAACATTTTGTTTAAGCATTCAACGGCTTTGGCCCAATAAAGCTACTTGGGCTTCGTCCGATGTACTTGAAACTCTAATAAATTTTGTGTTGGTTTGATAGCAAATTTCGATTTCATAAGATAGTATGAAGTTATTTGATTAGATTATACTCATTTTAAAAATACAAAGTAAATGAAATATAAGTATCTCAAAAACACATGAGTTGTTTGATTGAATGCAAACAAAATATATTGAAGCTAAGGGCATCAAGAAGAGCAAATTCTGAAGGGCTTGAAGCAATAATGTGAAAGTAATTAGTATCATGGGGGAGCACTCCAACATCTAGGAGGCTAACACTTAAACATCAATGAACTTTCATGTAAATAATAAAATATTATTCTTCTTTTAAAAAAGTTAAATATTTTTTATCGCCTCTAATTTTGTTTCTTGATTTGGTAGATATAACAATGCATTAAAATCTAAGAATTTGAATGTTATTTAGCACTATAAAGGCTTAATTTATTTATCATCCATGAAGTGAATATAAATAACAAGGCAAGTTTATCCTAATATTTGATTAATTTTATTTATTTATATGTAATAGCTACTTAGGGTCTGTTTGTGAATTTAGAAATGTAGAAGAAATTGTCAGATAAAAAAAGTCATCATGGATATATTTTTTTTTATTTCATAAAAGTCTAATCGTAGTTTTTTGGTCGACATCGTAGATAACCAAGTCATATTGAAAAATACAATTTTCTCACTGCAGATTCCTCAAAATACAGTTCTTGCATCACACTTCTATCGCACCGCTCTCCTAAACGCAATCTTAATATGAGGGTGTGTTTCATATCAAGAAGTTGTTGTATAAAGAATCTATCATGGATATATATATATATATATATTAAAAGTCTAATCGTAGCTTTCTGATCGACATCGTAGATAACCAAGTCATAATGAAAAACACAATTTTATAAAATCATGTTTTTATACCACAAAATTAAAAATAGTATCACATCAATTTGAATATTGAAAGGCAACAAATAAAAAATAATTTGGGACCCTTCAAAATTCAATTGATCGCTTAAATTGCATGCTAATAAGCCATAGGGCTTATCTTTTAAGAAAATATGTCATAGACCATGTTTTTTACACTTTTATATCTGAAATAGCATAATCACCCTTAAGAAGAACCTTTTTGTAGAAGATTATGTAAAAAGCGCACTAGATACATGACCTTAGGGCCTATGATGACGCATGCTTTAGACTTAAGATTGATGCCCACATGGTTCATAGCTTAAATTAATGTTTTTTTAAAAGCATAATTTAAATGATTATTAGAGGACTACTTTCATTAAATAAAAACTCATAGGTCCTGCTAATATGCGCTTGTTTAATGTATTGACTAAATATTAAAAGAATAATAGAAACAGTTAATTTGCATAGAGATGAAGGAGCTATTGAAATACAAAAATTATTCGAAGTACCATGGAAAACATATATATACTTGTTGCGTGTTAGAAAATCAGTTGTAGTAGAGTGAAAGTTTATGCCTTAGCCTTGTTGTGAAATCCATCACACACACAGGTATTTAAAGAGTGAACAAGAAAACTGTGAATTTTAAAAATCTCGAAAAGAGAAAAAATCACAGGCTGCCCAAAGAAAAATCTTCCACTATGTATTTATTTTGAGTACAAGTTTTCCCAATACCGGGATTACAGAAGTATGAGAAGGTGACAATGTGAATCCCAAAATCGCAACAATGCCATATAATAATGGTGAACAACGGGGATCAACGACAGAAGGATCGATGGCATGCATGGCGGTATGGCCGGTAACCAACGGTAGTCAGCGATCGTCGAGTAGTGACACGATTATGCTTGGAGGATCTTCAAGTTTTAGAGCTCTCTCCTCTCTCTTGCATGAGCCCCTCTCATATGAAGAATGAGGGGCTATTAAGATTAGAGGTGTCTCTCTGGAATACAAAAATCCCAACCACTCCTCTCCACTACTCAAAATGATTTCTTTGATCATATGATGTATTTTGTGTATTTGAATGCTCAAATGAAGTCAAAATTATGAGAACTTGGGCTTGTTAGATCTGGATCGTCAAGAAGCTTGATTTGACTATAAACACTTCATGTCTAAGAGTCGATTTGATAATAAGCACTTGATATTGGTTGATTGATTCGAGATTGCTTTCGACATCAAGATTTGTGCTTTGGTAGAATTTTCGAGGTCATATCGGTTGCCTATTTTGGATGATATTATCTCAATCATCCAAAAATATATATGATAAATACTTGAAAATAGTAGATTCTTCAATAAAATTTGTGGGTCTATTAACCATATATTTTGAGAGAACATATCTTCATGGGAGCACAGGATTATGATCACAGAAGCGGATGTAGGGCCGTGGATGTATACGAGTACGCATGGGCGCAAGGTTTCGGGGTTATGGACTCATCCGAACATTTACGGGTGCTCGGTTTGTGATTTGAAGTGGGCCAAAAGAAAAGGAAGTCTGTGAGCAATTCAGAGTAGTGCGGTCGAGTAAAACCACAGTCGGTTTGAGCAACGGGCTCGAGCGTGGAGCAGGTCACAGGGGCTGAAAGGGATCTTGTCGCGTGCGGCGAGTTGGCCGCGTGCGAGTCCGAAAGCAGACGTGGTCAGCCGCCGTAATGAGAATGGGAGCGCGGCGGATAGTGCCGCGACGCCGATGCTGCGTGCCGCCCATTTAAGCGGTTTTGAACCATTTTGGACGATTTTTAGCGATTTTTGACCTTTTGCCTATAAAACTGTCAGGAGAAGGCACACTCCTCATATGCTGGAGTGTCCCTCTTTTTCTTAAGAGGAGGTTGTTCGGAGGCAGTCAAGATCCGTAGTTCTTACGGCGAGGCTCCGGTTTTCCCTCGAAAGAGGCGTCAACTGCCTTTGTCGGATCGACTGGGTTCGGAGGCAATCAGACCGTAGTTCATCTGGAGCTCAGTTCCTCGAAAGAGGTGTTCAACCTCGTCAAAGAAACCGAGTTTAGAAGCGATGATCGATGATAGCGGTACCGGTGATGCTGGCGGCCGACATTGGTAGTCGGCGGGATACCGGCGATGGTCAGTGGTGGCAAACGGCAGTGATAATGGCTGGTGGCCGGCGCGATGGTTAGCGGCCGAGATAGGCGAAAGCGAATAAGTCGATGGTGGTGACTTCAGCGTTAGTAGTCGGCGAGATGACCGGCGGCGATGAGGATTTTGACATATCCAGGTTGTTTGTCGAGTGTGACTTCGATGGCGTTAACCTATATGGAAGAGGTTGAATTGAATCCGAGATTTTACTATCGAGGTTGTTTGTCATAGTGTGACTCGATGATGTTAACATGTATGGAAGATGTCGAATTGAATCCGTTGAGGATTTTTGACCTATCCGAGGTTGTTTGTAAGAGTGTTACCCGATGATATTAACCTGTATGGAAGAGGTTGAATTAATCCGCTGAGGATTTTTAACCTATCCGAGGTTATTTTTCAGAGTGCGACTCGATAACGTTAACCTGTATGGAAGAGGTTGAATTGAATCCGCTGAGAATTTTTGACCTATCCGAAGTTGTTTGTCAGAGTGTGACTCGATGACATTAACCTGTATGGAAGAGGATGAATTGAATCTGTTAAGGATTTTTAACCTATCCGAGGTTGTTTGTTAGAGTGTTACCCGATGATGTTAACCTGTATGGAAGAGGTCGCGGGATGTCTACCAGGACACATATCTAAGTATCGAAGTGTTACTTGACTTCTTTGTATGGAAGAGGTCGATCAGTCCTTAGATTGATCATGCGATTGAGATACAACATGAGTTGTATATTTCTCAAGTGGGAGGATTAAATGAAGAAGAAACAAGCTTATAAGAAAAAGCCATAAACTCAATACTTTGATAATGTTGGTGATACAATATTATCACAAGATAACTTAACAAAAGAGATGAGATACATTTTTAGAGAGAGTTAACAAAAGACAAGAGGTGGAGAGGAAAAGATAAACAAGGTAAATTAAAGACTACAATATTTATGCACTAAGGATTACATATAACACTTTTCAAAGACCCTCCATGTTTCAAATTTTATGGAAGATTTTTTCCTCTGGATCTTTGGTCATAGCTTGACGGTTGGTCATTTAATAACGAAGTGAGGAGCAAGTCTTTTACAGGCAAAACCCTCTGAGGTACTTCTTTATCTTGAAGAAGAAAATTCTCGATGTTGAAGGTCACTGAAGGGCGTGGTTGAGCTTGTCTGAGGTAACATGATTGTGTCATTTGTTGGTTTTCACAGACCACTCCAACCCCAATGGGAGTTTGAAATTTCATCTTAAGATGAGGTGCGGCGACGAAGATTGATTGGAGTGGTCTTCCAAAGATAGCGTTGTATGCTGAATTTGACTTGGCCACTATGAATTGAATTGAGTGAGTGACTTGCTAAGGAAATTCTCCGAGAACAACGGGATGGGTGATTGTCCCCTCCACTCGTATAGAGTGATTATCAAACTCATATAATGGTCCTGCAACGGGTTGAAGTTTTTCCTTAACCAGGCCCATGCTAAGAAAGGTGGAGTAAAATAAAATATCAACGGAACTCTCATTATCAATCAAAGTTCTTTTAACAACATGGTCACCCATCCCTTGTGATGAGGATTTTGATCTTTGAACTTGGACTTCATTCAAGTGACGAATCATTAAAAATGGGATGATTAACAAGATTTTTTTTTAACTCCGACTCTTCAAAGGTGGTGATGAGCTTGATTAGATATGGCCACTTGTACAATTGTTTCAATTTCTCCATTTGGCTATTATTTATTTATGTGATGATTATCTGGTTGCCCCAGTTAGTTATGTTTACTTTTGGTGGTTGGTTTAGCACTTCATTAGATATTCCTATTGAATGAGCCTATGTTCTTCTTTAAGTTGTTTACCTGATGAGTATGTCCACGACTTAAGTAACAATATTACTCTTGATTTCACGAATTTGGTTTGGTGAATGTGGCCACTTAATGGTCTCTTCATCTCGAACAAGAAGAGTTAACACTAGATGGTGGCGTGTATTCCATTGTGGTTCGCGATCGCGAGTGGAGGAGATCATGACTACCTTGTTGCTTCTTCTGATGGGATTGTTGATCTGTGTTTCCTGGAGCACTCTTACATTTTCCTGTGGATTGTTCAAATTATTTTCGATGGTCATTAATAGCCTCATCAGCAGAAATTTATGCTTCTACACGGTGAACCAAGTCGGCATATGAGCGAACCGTATCTTGCATTAGTGACGAGCAGAAAGGCCCAGGACGGAGCCCTCCAAGAAAAACTCATCTCAGTAATTCAGGGTCTACCCCACGTATTTGGCGAGCTTCTGAGGAGAATCTCTGGAAGTATTCTTTAAGTGATTCACCCTCATTTTGACGAATGCCGGAGAGATGGGATGAATCTTTAATGATCCTTGAAATGAACGCTTCTACAAAATCTTGGCGAAGTCGTCAAAGGTATTGATGGATTCCTTTGGGAGGAGTAGAACCGCGCGAGCTTGCTTGAGGGTAACCGGAAGGACTTGACAAAGCGGTTAGGAGCTCGGATATGCATGATGGTCTTGTAATGGTCGATATGTTCATATGGGTCGCCCCCATCATCATAGGAATCAATGCTCGGAAGCTTGAAACCTACGGGAATAGGATGTTGAAGAATAGCTTCAGCTAAATGTGAGGACTCCTCGTAGCTGCGGTGAAGGAGAGGATGATTTTTGTCTTCAAGGTAAAATTCTTCTTACATTAAGCCGCACTAGCATGTCGTGGAGTCAACAGACGAGAATGTGCCAAGCTACCAATAATTGGTGGATTAGCGTTGAGCGATGTGATAAATGAGTAACTAGCGGTGTCGGGGAGATCGATCACCTGCCTCTACGGAGGAACTTGGTCAAGGAGATTAGCATTTTGACCTCCCACACTAACGATCGATCTTGAGGGAGATGTTTTTCGCGTTGTGGTATTGTATTCAAAAGTCGGATCATCTCATTTTGAAACTCTTCCATTCGACACACGATCTTAAAGAGATTCTTGTCCGCTTCAGACATACCACGCCTATCATCGGGGAAGTGAGGCAGAAGCTTGGAGTTCTTGGTTCAAGGATTGGTTTCGAGAGTGAAGGGAGTTGGAGCGGGAGGCTCCGTTGTTACAAGTATTGTGCCTATTGGCCATGACGCAGGTGTTCACGAAAATTATGATTGAGGGGTTGTTTTCCCACAGACGATGCCAAACTATTGAGTGCTAGAAAACCAGTTGTGATAGAGTGAAAGTTTACGCCTTTGCCTTGTTGTGAAATCCAACACACACACAGGTATTTAAAGAGTGAACAAGAAAACTCCAGAATTTTTACGTGAAAAATATCAAAAAGAGGGAAAAATCATGGGGCCTAGCCCAGTAAAAATCTTCCACTATGTATTTGTTTTGGAGTACAAGTTTTCTCACGGATTACGAATATATGAAGGCGACAATGTGAATCCCAAAATCGGCAACAACAAATCCATATAGTAATGGTGAAATGGGATCAACGATGCGGATCGGCGGTGGTACCGACGGGCGATCGGCCGGTTGGCAACCAACGGGGGTGGTCGGCGACCGTCGAGTGGTGGCACGATTATGCTTGGAGGATCTTCAAGCTTTAGAGCTCTCTCCTCTCTCTTGCATGAGCCCCTCTCATATGAAGAATGAGGGGCTTTTTATAGATTGAAGGAGTGGCGTCTATGTAAATACATGCAAAATCCGAACCACTCCTCTCCATCGGATGACTCAAAATGATTCTTTTAATCATATGATATATTTTGTGTATTTGAATGCTCAAATGAAGTCAGAATTATGAGAACTTGGGCTTGTTAGATCTGGCTCATCAAGGCGCTCGATTTGACTATAAACACTCCATGTTTAAGAGTCGATTGATAATAAGCGCTTGATCTCGATTAGTCTTGATTAATCGACGCTTTCGACATCAAGATTCGTGCTTCGACTAGTAGAATTTTCAGGGTCATATCAATACTTAATATCAAGCCTTAAAATAAAGAAACATGCAAGTGAATGAATAAATATTTAAATACCTTAGAGGATTTATTAGCTAAGACCAATTACATTGATTCAAAGTGGCTGATAATCAATAAATTGATTTTAGTGCTTATGTCAAACATTAAGCATGATATAGAATTTTAAGAGCAATGACCTTAAAAGAAGCCTTCCACTCTACTTTACTAATTGAGCACTACAAGAAAGTGATCCCAAATTCATGTACTAAATATTCTAGTTCAAACTATAAATATACTGAAGGATTATCAACATATATTTTCATTTATACTACCTAGATAAACACCTTCTATAAAGCATAATAAATGTCATAAAAAGTGACATATGTAACATTAATATAGGTACAATTTATTTTATTAGATAAGGTTATGATCCCTAAAAAATTATGATTTTTGAGAAAGCTATATACACAATACCCCATTCCTCAAATGAATGATAAACTTATTATTTCCCTTATAATTATTATAAAATATATTTTTAATAATTTTCTTATTAATACAACATATAATGATAAAAGATGTAAGCTAATTATTTATAGTGATAATTTTTTTGTATGTCATATATATGAATGCACTAACCTGAGTTGTATATTAATAAATTTTTATATTAGTTGGATAAATAATATTTCTTTGAAAGTGATAATTAGATATATAGTTTCCTTCTAAATAAATAATTTGAAAGCTAAAATTTGATGTGATATACTTCCAATAAACATAATTTATATTATTTGAAGAAGATTCAGTGTAATAATAAAACTATCAAACTCCTCCCTATTAAATCAATGGCAAAACAATGATAAGTTGTCTAAGACTGACATACAAAACTAATGCTATTTCAAAACTCACCTTCAACTGTAGTTCAAAACTTTACTTAATCATGATTAATTTCAAAAAATTGGAGCCTCATTCTTATACCCTTGATTTCAACTTATCTTGGGCATGCCTATTAATAAAATATGTTATCTTAGAGCCACACTTATTACCTTATGCGAGCTAAATACATGATCATCTCCATATCTTTGAATAACAAAGAAGATCATCTCCCTGAGATGCACACACATGCATCTTGCTTGACTATTTTGACCTGCTCTTACACCATTAATCTTTGAGATTCATATATTCATTGTGATCTTAGATCCTCACCCTATTTTATTAAACAAATCACTTGGTGTCATTAATTTTTTAATCTCAATATCAATTTAAGACTGATGTTATTACTCTTACTAAATGCATCCTAACTTATATGGTCAGATTGATGGTTTGTATTATAAAATCTCTCAATCTTATTAATATGATTCATCTTTCTCTATGCGCCACTATATTACAATTAACATAATATATTCATAGTCTTCATACATGACAATGCATGGCCTCAAATTCATGGATGCATCCTCATTAAGCACACATGACAATGTATTGCCAAGACTTGATCAAGAGCATGCAATCGAGATGGAGGAATCATCATAATGATGGTCGTCCTGAATGATATAAATCATAATGTGACCAATCAAGAGGTTAGCCAATTTCTAAAGAAATTAAGCACATTTTTGAATTCAAGGCCTCTTTACTCCTCAAACAAGCCATTAACATGCAACTCCTATACTAAACTTGCTTAGGTAGACTAAAAATGAGCTTATTTCATTATTACACCACATTGTTTCATGCATTACACCACTACTACTTCAACATAACTTTAAGTAGTTATGCTCTTAAAAATATAAGTACAACAATAGAATAATAAAACTATAACTTTATTTAAAATTGAACCTACTTCTACAAATATTATGTTCTCATAAAAACAATATTGTAATTAAAGTGTATTTTCTGTTATTATAATTAATGTGCTGAAACATGTTCTATTTATATGATGTAAAATGTTAAAATGCAAATATTGTGCTATCTGTTTTTTTAGTGATTTGCGATAAAAAATAATAGTGTTTGAATTTACAATAATATAATTATTATTTAATGATAATTGTTATTTAAAATTACATTTTATTATTATTTTACCTACAGTTAATAATTAAATTTAAAGATAATGCTATTAGAGAATGGGTTGGATTTGTCGGACAACAATGCATATAAAAATTTATTATGACATTGCAGATAATTATATAAGAAATTTAAATTTTAAATTTAATAATGTAAAACATTATGTAAATTTACTTAATGATTAAATCATAAGAATTATTACGCAAGTATCACTCAATTTATATTCTTGATTTTATCATCAAAATTTAAAAGAGAATAATAGAATTTCATTTCATATATATTTTTTATTAAGATATCAATAATTTAACCACAACAAATAAAAGTACATGAATTTAATAATTTAATTTAAAATTTAGGTATTAATTTAATAAATAAAGAAATTATCTTACATAAAATTTCTAAAAATTATTTCTCAACTTAAACATCATCGGTTAATTATTTTTGGAGAATTGACATACATATCACCTCAAACTACACTAAATACACCCTTAACACCTAAACTATCTTATTTATTTTACTACCACCTAAATCTCCCTCTACCTATCTAAAATATCACTATGTTACCTCCCGTTAACCCATGCCCTAGTTTACTTAGTTTTTCTAATGAATCTTTTTTGACGAAAGTCGCCTTCTGTTCGACGAAGGTTGCCTATGCCCTCGCGATCCTCGTCACAGATATCCGCATTGCACACCGATTATCATTCTTAATTGTTCCGGTGAGGTAAGTAGTTGTTTCATTTGCAAAAAGATTGATTTTCATGGGTAATGATGTTCTCCCCAACCCCGTGCCCTAGTTCTTCTCTGCAAGATTGTTGTTGCTCAGGGGTAATGTTGTTGTTCTTTTTCATTTTTTTCTATGCCTCGTTTTGCATTCTTTAGATTTACTTTTTTTTTTTGTGATTGCAGTATAATCAGCAAAAACGGATTGACACAGTGAAATGAGTCGTTCGATGACATCAATAAGCAACACATACCATCAAACTTATTGTCGTTGTAATTTACAATGTATAATTTTCACCTCTTACAAAGGTGTAAATCGTGGAAGAAAATTTTACAGATGTCCAAGGGAACACAAGACGATTGTGGTTACTTCAAATCGTTTGAGGAAGTAAATGATGTGATGACTCATATGAATCAGCTAAGAAGAATAAATACAAAAGAAGTTAGTCCAACAAATGTTGAATTCATCAAACTTGAGTTTCTGCAAATTAAGCTCTTGTTAGTGCTCCTAGTTGTACTTGAAGCAATTGCTGTGATTTTTCTGTCAAAGAGTTGTTGTAAACTATGAATGTATGTAAGATGAATGTGATTTAAGTTTAGTTATTTATGTACTAAAGATTGCTATTTAAGTTGAAATTATGTTATTGTATTGAACCTATGTTTATGAGAAAATTGTCTATGTATAAGTTTAGATTATGTGACTATTTAAGTTGAAAATATGTTTTTGTAATGAAAATATGTTGTTGTAATGAAATTATGTTCTTGTACTGTTTATACTTGGGTGGATGCTTGTTTTTGAACATTAAAGCTTGTTCAATTAAATTTCAGAAAATAGATAATAATATGATCGAAGAAAAGCTATAAATTAAAATTGTAAAGATCAACACAACCGTCTAAGGGCTCATTTGATGGATTGAAGTTGATACGTTTTTGAAAAGAGGCATTTACATACATACCACATAATTCTTATATGTTTATATATCTAATAATTAAATTTTACTATTTTGAACGATCAAGTATATTATTACACAAGTTAAACACACTTACCTCTTAGCAACAATCCATTGTGATATTTCATTCGCAATGAGTCAACTCTACATCTCTTGATTTTGAACGAACCTCCTAAACTCTTAATTGATGCTAATCAATTAAAGTTCATAAAGCTTAGGATGAAATACACTATAATATCTAAACACAAATCAATAAAAAGTATGCTACATATATATGATCAAGTATAAGATTATATTAGAGAGACCACCATCATTATCTTTTTAAAGAAAAATGCACCTTTTTCATGCATAAGAAGAATACTATATTTGTAAATATAAAATTGGGACATTTATATACATAGCACACAATACTTTTATATTTACATATCTAACAATTAAACCATCATAATTGCATAAATAACACTTAAACAGTTTTTCTCATCATCTGAAAGATTTTGATACAACAAAACAAACTTCATCAACAAAATCTCAATTATTATCGAAAGAGTACAAAGTCCTTAAATGGGAGAAATCTCTAAATTAATGTTCAAGGAGCTACAATAATCATAAAGAGATAAATCCTCAAACTATTATAATAATATAATGAAGTTTTTTTTTTGTTTAGAAAAAGACAAACTCAGCAACAACACTTGATCCATCTGAGAAAAGAGATAATCCTCCTGCAAGACTTCAAACTTGTCAAAGACCTCTGCAAGATACTAAAAAAGATAAGCATAAATAAATGAGAATAAAGATAAGGAACAAAGATAAGAAGCACAATAATAAAAAGGCACATGCTCAATCAAAATCTTCTCAGTAGCAATAATATATGTAAGCATCTAAACTTCATAAATAAGGGTTACAATCACATATAATGCTACCAACTAAGGATAAGAGCAAGAGAGAAAACATCATATTCATCATAGCCAACATACCTAAAAAAATGCAGTCAGTCTTTCCAAATAAGTGACCAAAGGGCCACTCAACCAACAAAAGCTATCAAGTCATCCCAGGTAGAGAAACCAACAACCACCAAGCTAACCCATGCCTCCAAAGCACCAGCATTCAAAGCCCCAAGACAGATAAGGCAACAACCACCAAGCACCACCATCCCAAAAAGAAAGAATAATACCACCACAATAAAATCGAAACTAAACCAGATATATAAAACCAATAACCACTCAGCATTCAAAGCCCCAAGGTAGAGAAGGCAACAACCACCAAAGAATAGCCATCAAATCATCACGGAAAAGAAACAAACAACCACCTTGCAGTCAAAATCAGAAATTAAACCACATATATAAAACCAACAACCACTATTATTAAAAGCCCCAAAGTAGAGGAGGCAACAACCACCAAACAACAGCCACGAAATAACCACCCAGCAGCAAAAATCAGAAACTAAACCAGATATATAAAAGCAACAACCACCCAACATTCAAAGCCCTAAGGTAGAAGGCAACAACCACCAAAGAAAAACCACCAAATCATCATAGAAAAAGAAAAAGCACCACCTAGCAACCAAAATCAGAAACTAAACTAGATATATAAAACCAACAACCACCCAGCATTCAAATCCCCAAAGTAGAGGAGACAATAACCACCAAACAATAGCCACCCAACAACAAAATCAAAAACTAAACCACATAGATAAAATCACAGGTTTACTTCTAGCTTCTTCTATCCAAGAATTGAAAGATTCAGACATATTATTTGTGTTGCAATAATTTTTAATCTCACTAGAGAAAGTGGCCTTAGACCACTTGAATGACAATGAGGTCAAATATGAATACACCTTTGGACTAATATTGAAGATCTCTTTAAGTTTAACACTAAATTCATGCTTGCTATAAGCATTAGCAGTTGTCCAACCAAACTCTGTAGCTTATGGCTATCATCATAACAAAAGTGTTTTTTCATATTCTTCCAGAAGTGTCTCATGCATACCCGATGCTCAGCATTGGGAAATATAATTTTATGGCCTCGCATAGCCCCTTCTTCATATATGATATGAAAGCCAAATGTTCTATTTCACAACCAAAACTTTGAGACAAATTTCTCATAAACCACTCTCAACTTCTTTTGGATTCTGATTCAGCTACCACAAATGCAATAGTGAATAGCCCATTATTGCCATCCAAACAATTTGTAGATATAGTACAACTAGATACTTAGATTTTAGGTGACAAGTATCGACTCCAATTAAATATCTACACCCAATAAGAAAACCATCACTACAGATCTTGAAATTAACAAAGAAATGCTTGGAGGAACTGTCGTGAATGTCACACGTGTATGTTATGTGTGAACCTGAATTTCTATTTATTAACTCTGACTTTAGAGTAGGAACCCACGTATAATTGTCATCTATTGATCCAAACGTGATGGTTCTTGCTTGTTCTCTTGAATGCCATATTTTCATGTATGGTAAAGATAATCCAAAGTGGTCTCCAAGCTATTTCCAATGTGCTTTGGAGTGATGTCTGGGTTCTTCTTGATAATATATTTTATTTGATGAACAACTCAACTTATAGTGGCTTGCTTGTTTTAGGCTCTATTGATGCCTGAGCATAAATGTGTGACATTTAGTTTTTTAACTTCAAATGAGTGGCCATCTGGACATACTAATGCATATTCTCCATGGACAACCGCGATACGCACAAGTAGCTATTACTCTAGATTTATCATCGACCTTGCTCTTAACAACAAAATTTTGCAAAAGTGCATTAGTCCGAAGTACTTGTTTGAAACTTGTGGCATCCTTAAAACGAGCATCAATAGAAAAAGAGTTTGCCTCATCAATTTGACAATTAAAAAAATCATCGCACATACCATCAAGCATAATATTATTGTTGTCACCACTCTCATAACTTGAATGATATAATTCTAATTAGGGGTGTCAATTGAGTTGGGGTCGTCGACTGACTAACTCGACTCGACCAAAAATAATCAATTTTAAAACAAGTTTAAATTTTTAACCGAACCCGACCAACTGAGAAGAACTCGACTCAAATATTGATTGGGTTCAAATTTGTAACGAACCCGACTCAAATATTGAGGTTCAAATTTCTAACAAACCACAACCCATTTAACCACCCCGACCCATATAAGCTTAATAATGATAAAAATCTGAAATAATTTATTTAATCAAATAGAGAAACAAATTTAACATTAAATATTATTACTCAATTTTATGATATTCTATAATTTTTTATGAGATAGTTCTAAATTTTAATAAGATTTTATAATGTCATATAACTTATTAATTATTATGAGCCAAAAATAGAATTAACATAAATAATACATCACAATCTCTCTTAACTCTTGAGTCTTTGGTCTTGACATTATAAATAATTAACATTACAGATAATTATAATAAAATAACAATATTTAATTAATCAAAATTACATTTACAACTCTAACCCATACACTAATCAAATTTATATCCACAACTCTCTCATACACCCTAAGCAACAACATTTAAAAAAGAAAACTAAAACTCCAAGTCTCCAACTCCAAGCAAGCTGAAAGTGAACTTCAAGACTCTAAGTCCCAACTGTAAAATTCCTCAAAAACACCTTGAAAAGAATAACAATATATATATAGAAAAAACAATCAAAGGAAAGATTACAAGAGCAAACCAGCCAACCTACATCACAGAGCAGCTTGCATTAGTAAGTAGGAACAACACCAAACAAAAAAACTGACAAAAGGCTCAGGCTCAGAAAAATATTCTCTAGGAGCAACAAATATGTGGCATCCAAATCTCAAAAAGAAGGATTACAATCACACAAATGCTACCAGCCAAATAATATAGAGAAAGGATAAGCATCAACGCCATCATAGCCAAACACCTCACCAACCAACCAACCAACCAAGAACGAATGAGCACCAAACAAAGACAACCCAAGCACCTCACTAAGTTGCAGCTAGTCCAAACCACCAGAAGACAAAATAACTATACACAAGGGGGCCAAAGGCAGCCAGCAACCGCTAGAAAACAAAAGAGAACAACCCATTATAATAAGCCAACAACCCAAGTATCCCCAGTAGCCAAGGAATGTCATATAACCAACAAAGGTTCAAAAGAAGCACAACCACCATAGAAAGACAACAATAGCAGCTAGCTAGGACCAGCTGAAAAATTAAACTTTTCCAGCAAACCAACCAACTAATGGGCACCAAACAAAGGCAACCCAAACACCCCACTAAGTTGCAGCCAATCCAAAGCACCAGAAGACAAAATAGCCATATACAAGGGGGCCAAAGGCAGCTACCAACCACTAGAAACCAGAAATTTCAATCCAGAAGGATCAATAAAGGTTCGGCCAGCAGAAAAAGGACACCATAATAGCAAAAAAGGTTGACCCAGAAGTACAACCAGCAAGAAGACAAACCAACAAAAGGCAGATAACCAACAAAGGCTCAAAAGAAGCACAACCACCATAGAAAGGCAACAACAACAGCTAGCTAGGACCAGCCAAAAAATTAAACTTCTCCAGCAAACCAACCAATCAATGGGCAAAAAACAAAGGCAACCCAAACACCCCACTAAGCTGCAGCCAGTCCAAAGCACTAGAAGACAAAATAGCCATATACAAGGGGGCCAAAGGCACCAACCACAATATTCAAATGAATAGAAAAGTAAATGACAAAATGTCTAAATGATACATAGTAAACGAATTCCTCAATTCCTCATACAATATTCATCTCAACTTCTCAAGACAGCCGGCCTACAAGGCTACAATAATATTCAAATGAGTAGATAAAGTAAATGATACACAGTAAACAAAATACCACATGCAATATTCATCTCAACTGCTTAAGAGTCAAGACAACCGGCCTACCACTGTTGCAACAAATCCAAGAATTCCCAAAAATAAGTGCATATGCTAAACACTAACAGTATGTCCATTCATATGTGCAATACAAACAAATAACCAAATAAACAATCACCAATCACGAATGACAGAGAACAACTGAAAAAGCCCCACTTCAAATAATAAACCAGTAAACTACTAAACCGTTAAACTTAAACAAGATGTCAACGTTTTAAAGTCCAACATGGCTCACAATTAAGAACTGAAAAAGCCCCACATTTTAAAGTCTTAAACAACATGTAAAAAATATTTAACGGATTACAGATCATCAATAAACACTAAACAACATGGTCATCCATACAATTAAAAGAAATGATCACCAAACACGAATGACATATAAGGATTGATTTAGATCTATCATGGCTCTCCGAAGACAAAGGATGATTACCTGAGAATGAGAAAGATTCGAAAGAAGAAGGTATGAGAGAGAAAGAAGATGTTGAGATGGTAACGCGTTGGAGGGATTCCTTAGTCACGAGGTCACACCGCCAAAGCCACGGAATTGAGAAGAGGCAAAGCCGCAAGCGCAAAGGAAGTCCGAAATATGAGAAATTAGGGCTTGCCACATTTTACTTCGGCAAAAGCCTAAAGGCTAAAGGAATTTACGAATGATCTGGGCAGTCGAAATGATCGGATGGCTTATAGCTCACTCTTCGCTCGGCGGACCGCGCGACACGCAGAATCCAGACCTGAGGTAATCGGGTCATTTCGGGTCGATTTCGAGTTTTCTGGGTCAACCCGAATTCGACCCGCAAATTAATTGGAGAAGGAAGAGGCAGACGCAGCGTTTAGGGCTTGAAGCATCCGCTGATATTGCAATCATGGATGCTGAGAGTAAAAATGGGATATTAAAGGACGCGGCTTTCTCAAGCAACCGACTTCACGAATACCAACTCGCTTTCCCTTAGAAAGCATTTAGGGAGTACATCATCTGTATGTGTAAAGCAGGATTCATTTATATGTCATATTTTACATAATTATCATAATATTTTTATCAATTTATACATATAATATTTACTTTTAGAGAAATTTACATTCAGCACACAATTCTTAATTTTATATTTATTTTTATAATATTCTAATATTTTAAAAAATAATAAATACGAGTTAGACGTAAAAAAAATGAGATAGGAAGATAGTTAATGGATGAATATAGAAGAATTAGGTGTTCATATTTAAGTTATATAAAAATATTAATGATAGTAATTATATATATATATATATATACACACACACTAGATTTAGTTAATAAAATATTATATAAATAATATACAAATAAATATACAAATAAATAATTTTTTATGATATATATCTAAATCACTCAAACAATAAATGAGAAAATAATAATATGAATAAATAACTTTTGTAACATAAAAATAGAAATCGCTCCTAGGCTTTGGCTACGCCTATTTCTTAGAAAAAAAATTGGGGATATTACATACATACCAACACAAATTATACTAAACACACCTCTAACATCTAAATTATCTTATTTACTTTAATACCACCGTAAACTCCCTCTACCTATCTAAAATACCACTCCGTTACCTCCCGTCAACCCCGTGCCCTAGTTTACTTAGTTTTCCCCGCAGCAGTTTTTCCCGTGCGGAATCTTGTTCGACGAAGATCGCCTCCTGTCCAACGAAAGGCCGCCTAAGCCTCTCGAGACCCTCGTCACAGATTCCCGTATTGCACATTGATTATCATTCTTAATTATTCCGGTGTGGTAAGTAGTTGTTTCATTTGCAAAAAAATTGATTCTCATGGGTAATGATGTTCTCCCCAACCCATTTGCAAAAAAATTGTCCGGTCCGGTTATGAAAGCCTTGTAAAATATGACATATAAATGAATCCTGCTTTACACATACAGATGACGTACTCCCTAAATGCTTTCTAAGGGAAAGCGAGTTGGTATTCGTGAAGTCGGTTGCTTGAGAAAGCCGCGTCCTTTAATATCCCATTTTTACTCTCAGCATCCATGATTGATTGCAATATCAGCGGATGCTTCAAGCCCTAAACACTGCGTCTGCCTCTTCTCCAAGCTCTTCGTGTCACGTTCTGCTCTTCCCTCGTTTTTTCACTTGTTATTCTCTTCCGATTCGAAGAAGATGGAGGAACATCGAACCTCATATGCGCTCCGGGGCAATCTAGACGCCCCCTCCGGCCGTCGATCCGTGAGTGCTTCTTTACGAATCCTTTTTTTTTTTTTCTGAAGTATTTTCAAAAACAATGGAGTATTTAATCGTGAATGATGCATAAAAAATTGATTTTTAAAACTATGGTCATATTTGAATTTGTTCACTAAAAAGGTCAGTTTACTTCATATCTCATCTAAGTACTGATTATTGTTCATAGTTAAATTTTATTTAACCCTTAATTAATTACAGGTTATGTTTGGTTTAATGTTATTTAGGTGAGAGTGTTGTTTAGATGACACTAATTTTTCAGATATATTTGCAGTCTATTTATAAAATGTAGTGTGTCTGGTTTAATGTTATTTTACTTAACACTGCTCTGTTTTTTAAAATGATTAATGATTTTAATTTTTCTTTTTGTTGTTATTTATTTTACTCTTTCGTGTTATCTAAAATGGTCAATACAATAACAACAACAACAACAAGCCTTAATCCCACTAGGTGGGGTCAGCTACATGAATCCTTCGTCTCCATTGTGTCCTATTATGTATCAAATTCTCATTTAAATCAAGTATAGTAAGATCATTTTTTATACATCTTAACCAAGTCTTTTTAGGTCTACCTCTACCTTTCTTAACATAAGACAAATCTAATTCATCTACTCTCCTAATCGGGTCATCGACGTGACTTTATGTGGCCATCTAAGGCACTCTCCCTAATCTTATCTACCATTGGAGCTACTCTTACTTTTTCCCGAATATGCTCATTTTGCATTCTATCTCTAAGAGTAAAGCCACTCATCCACCTAAGCATCCTCATCTTTGTAACACTTAACTTAGTCTTATGCTTCTCTTTTATTGGCCAATTCGCACATAAGTCATTGCGGTTTTACCATCATCTTATAAAATTTTCCCTTAAGTTTAAGTGGAACTTTTCACATAATAGGCCGGATGCATTCCTCCACTTCACCATCCAACTTGAATTCTACTAATAACATCTCCATCTATTTTACGATCATTTTGAACAATAGAGCCTAAATATCTGAAACACTCACTCTTATTAATGACTTGTTCACCTAATGTCACAATACTACCACTAGAATTTCTATAACTAAAATTACACTCTATATGTTCAGTTTTAGATCTACTTAAACGAAAACCTTTAGACTCTAAAGTTGACCTCCATAATTCAAGTTTTCGTTGGACTCCCTCTAGTCTTATCAACAAGAAGAATGTCGACAAAAGCATACACCAAGGTACATCTTCTTGTAAATGCCTAGTAAGAACATCCATAACTAAAGTAAAAGATAAGGGCTTAAAGCTGATCCTTGATGTAATCCGAAATAGGAAAATATTTTGTCAATCCTCCTTGTGTTTGGACACAAGTAACAACTCTAGTATATATATCCTTAATAACTTGAATATAACCAATAGTAACTCCTTTCTGTTCTAGAACTCTCCAAAGAACATCTCTTGAAACTTTATCATAAGCTTTCTCTAAATTAATAAATATCATATGTAGATCCTCCTTACTTTCTCTATGCTCCTCCATCAAACCCCTTAACAAATGTATAGCATTCATAGTAGATCTACCTAGCATGAAACCAAACTGATTGTGAGAAATTTCTGTATCACATCGTAACCTATGCTCAATTATTCTCTCCCATAATTTTAATGTATGACACATTAACTTAATTCCTCTATAATTTGCACACTCTTGTGCATCACCTTTATTCTTAAATATAGGAACCAACAAACTCTTTCTCCACTCATCTGACATCTTTTAGTCTTTAAAATGACATTAAAAGATTTGTAAGTCAATAAATTCCTTGATCTCTAAACATTTTTACTTCTATTGGAATATTATCCCGTCCTACTGCTTTTCAACATTTCATTTTCTTTAAAGCTTCACTAACTTCTAAAATGGTCAATGATGATTTAAATTTTTTTTTGTTGTCATTTATTTTAGCCGTTGGATAGTCTAACTCTTGATGCAGGCAGATTGTGGTTGGCACCTTGAAATCATCAAAATGGGACATGAATGCCATTGAAGAAATTATCATTCAAAGAATCAATGAATTTAATAGGATCTACTAATAACATTGTATAATGAATGTAAGCAGATCAAACATCCCTTGAGTGAACATCATTATAACTAATTCATTGAAAATTTCTTAGGAAATATTTGTTAAATTTGGAGATAAAATTATCTTTACTTAATTCACTCTCTACTTTACCTAACACCTATATAATGATACATATCACCCCTATCTATTAAATTTAAGCTCACTACTTGCTACCTCTATGCACTATTTCATCCTCAACGAAGATATTTGATAGCAAGAGATGAGTGAATTCTGTTTTTCTATTTTAAATATTGATAATGAGAGTAGATTATAAAATAAACAATCATCAAGGAAGACGCTGATTCAGATCACGAAATAGAGCCAATTTGCATCAAGGTTTAAAATTGCTCATTTAAGTATTCAGGTATTTTCTATTTGTGGCGATGTGTAAGCATTGAGGTGTTTTGAAGGGTAAGTCTCATAATCGATAAATTCTGCAAAATAAAAAGTATCATACTAACATCATAATATGAAGTAAGAAGCGATATGTTAAGATACTAAAATCGAATCACGAAGAAGTTTCACAATCATCAAGGAGATGAGTGAATTCTGTTTTTCTATTTTAAATATTGATAATGAGAGTAGATTATAAAATAAACAATCATCAAGGAAGACGATTCAGATCACAAAATAGCCAATTTGCATCAAGGTTTAAAATTGCTCATTTAAGTATTCAGGTATTTTCTATTTGTGGCGATGTGTAAGCATTGAGGTGTTTTGAAGGGTAAGTCTCATAATTGATAAATTTTGCAAAATAAGAAGTATCATACTAACATCATAATATGAAGTAAGAAGCGATATGTTAAGATACTAAAATCGAATCACGAAGAAGTTTCACATAAATATTAAAGTAAGAACATAACAAGTCAAAATAAGTTCAACACTATAAATTTCTCTTTCTCTCATCCACACTTAAATCAAAGTAAAAATATAGCATGCAAATGTTTATAAAATAAAATCCCTAACAATGTAAATATTTTAGTTCTAGGAAAAAATGTTATTATTATCAACTAAAAGATATATAGTGGAGGAAGAGAAGATGTGATAGTTCTTATGGAATTAGAAGAATGCTTGGCAAGAAGGTAGCAATGGTGGTCATGTTGTAAGGCGACAATAGTAGCGGTGCCACATGAAGGAGAAGTTGTGGAGTTGCATGTGTCAAAGCATGGGATCAAGAGGATGAAATTTGGCCGTAAGGGGAGGAATGAACAAAATAGAAAATGAGGAATGATAAAAGTGAGGTATTATTTAATTTAATTAATTTATTTTTGTTATTATATATATATATATTTTTTTGTAAAACAACCTAAATTTTAATTATGAGGCTCATGCTTCTTCATTTTTGAGGGAGGTGTGCTTTAAGGTGCACCTCACAAATAACAAGGCATATGCTTCATATAAAGGGCTCAAGATGTAAGCTTAATCAAGAAAAATCCTAAAAGATGCTTAGCGATTTTTGAGTCTCACCTCTAATTGTACAATTTTAAGCAAGGACTAGCATAGAGCAAATCGTGGGGCCGATCGGCTATTTGTTGGCACTAATAAAAGTCACAACATATGATTGAAGACTATTACAAAAGAAAATAGGGACAAGAGCAAAAGCAAAATTAAATATTGTGAATGTTATAGCAGAAGAAATTCAAGATGCATTGACCTTTAGTGTGGATCCAATTGAATTATAGATATTACACTAAGTGTATCATTTTATTCTTCTTCTCATAAATATCTAAAAAAAAAATTACTCTACGATAATTATAACAAAGTATTTCTTGTTGATGATGAGTCCTTAGATATTGTGGGCTTCATTAATGTGATACTCCAAATTATAAATGGAGTTATATGAAAGTTAAATAAAGTCAAACACATTCTTAGAATGGGTGAAAATTAATCTTTGATGGACCACTTGTAGTAGATGTAATACCACATTCAATGGTAGCACTTGAAAGGTGACGGAGCCATGGTGATTACTTGCTCTTATATGTTGATGAAATATTGATTGTAGGAGCCAACAACAACAACAACAAGCCTTTATCCCACTATATGGGGCCGGTAACATGAATCCTTTTTCTCCATTGTGTCCTATTAAATATTAATTACTTGCTCTTATATGTGTCAAATTCTCATTTAATTCTAATAAATTAAGGTCATTCTTATACATCTTAACCAAGTCCTTTTAGGTCTATATTTAACATAAGGCAAATCTAAAATATACTCTCTGTCGAGTCATTGGATGGCCGACGCTTTATGAAATCATTTAAATCTCTAATCTTATCGCCACTTAAATTTAATCTTTTCCTGAACATACTCATTTCACATTTTATCCCTAAGAGTAAAGTCACTCATCCACTTGAGCATCTTCACCACTGCAACACTTAACTTAGCCTTATGCTTTTCTTTTACTGGCCAACATTCTGTATCATAAATCATTGTTGGTCTTACCACCATCTTATAAAATTTTCTCATAAATCTAAGTGGTACTTTTCTATCAAACAACAGGCCAGATGGATTCTCCACTTCAACACCATCCAACTTGAATTCAACTAATAACATCTCCATCTATTTCACCATCATTTTGACCAATAGGGCCTATATATCTGAAACCCTCACTCATTTTAATGACTTGATCACCTAATGTTACAATACCTCTACTAGAATTTCTACAACTAAAATTACACTCCATATATTCAATGTTAGATCTACTCAAACAAAAACCTTTAGACTGTAAGGTTGACCTCCATAATTCAAGTTTTTCTTGGACTCCCTCTTTAATTTTATCAACAAGAAGAATGTCATCAACAAAAGCATATACCAAGATACATCTTGTAAATGCATAGTAAGAACATCCATAACTAAAGCAAAAAGATAAGGGTTTAAAGCCGATCCTTGATGTAATCCAACTAAAATAGGAAAATATTTTGTTAATCCTCGTTGTGTTTAGACATATGTAACAGCTCTAGTATACATATCCTTAATGACTTGGATATAACCAATATTCACTCTCTTCTTTTCTAGAATTCTCCAAAGAACATCTTTTGAAATTTTATCATAAGCTTTCTCTAAAGCAACAACTATCATATATAGATCCTCCATACTTTCTCTATATTTCTCCATCAAACCTCTCAACAAATGTATAACATCCATAGTAAATCTACCTGGCATGACATCAAATTGATTTTGAGAAATTTTTGTATCACATTATAACTTATGCTCAATTACCCTCTCCCATAATATTAATATATGATACATTAACTTAGTTCCTCTATAATTTACACACTCTTATGCATCACCTTAATTCTTAAATATAAGAACCAACAAATTCGTTCTCCACTCATCTGGTCACACCGCCAAAGCCACGAAATCGAGAAGAGGCAAAGCCGCAAGCGCAAAGGAAGTCCGAAATATGAGAAATTAGGGCTTGCCATATTTTACTTCGGCAAAAGCCTAAAGGCTAAAGGAATTTACGAATGATCTGGGCCGTCGAAATGATCGGATGGCTTATAGCTCACTCTTCGCTCGGCGGACCGCGGCACACGATCGGACACGGGGTCATTTTCGATTTCAAGTTTTAACCCCGCAATTAATTCGTGTCATATATTGCGACACTAACCCGACTTGAAAATCTTTTTTACTGACCCAAACTTGGATTTTTCGAGTCGGATTCGTGTCGAGTTATCGAGTCGGGTCAATTTTTGACACCCTTAATTCTAATAACTGATTATCATTTGCAATCTCAATATTTTATGATTGAACCACATTTTCTTCATGAACTTTTGCTAGCAACAACTACATTTATTCTACTTTTTTTTATCAAAAAGGTTAAGCATGTCAAGTACATTAGCATCACTTGTAATAGACATGTACACTTTTGGCGAAGTTTCACTGATATGATAGTGTAAGTCAAAGGCATGATCTCTAATCGAAGGACAAAGTAGATCATATTGTTCTTCTAATAATAAGAAAATGATTTTGTTTCTCTCAAACTTCACAGTATTCTGATTGCCACATTCATACCTCATTCTGCTCTGACTCTTGATCATAGTCCAATATCCACCAAATTTGAAGATAATAGAGTAGAACATAATCATAGAGTATTCTGATAAGTAATAATATGCTCATCTTTTTTCTTTAATGAAGTATTAACAACTATAGAATTATAAGCTAAAACAAATCTAATATAATCCCACCTTTTTCATTAGTCATCCTAAATCCATAGTTATCATGAATACTTTTAAAATTTTCTACCACTCTATCAATATATTTATTTAAATTTCTTTCAATAAATACTTTTTCTTCAAGAGGTATCTTTTGTATTAATCCCTCTAAATCATTACAATTTTTTTTTTCAAGACTACATTCAAACCTACTTGAGGAGCATAAACACTTACAACATTGATAATCTTAGTATCAACAACAACAACCTTTAAAGTTATAATTCTATCTCCAATCCTATTAATATTTATAACATTATCTTTCTAATTTTTACTTATAATCACACCCACACCATTACTAATTCGACTCTCAAATGAATATCAAAGTTTAAAACCTAAACTATTAATTTCCTTGGCCTTCTCCCCAACCCATTTAATTTCTTGAATACATAAAATATTTATTTTCCTATGAACCATAATATCTATTAATTGCATTAATTTACCTGTAATATTACGTATATTCTAAGTTCCCATCTTAATTATAGTTTCATGGACTAATTTCTTTGTCCGCATCCATCTATAATGTGAGACCCCTTGCTTATTTAACACTTGCTCGCAATAATCTGCACACTCTTTTCACTATATTCATATACCTTTTGTGAGATGCTCTAGTATTAATACAATATTTTAAAGGATTCATGTTATAATAATTTTGACAAGTTTTACGCTAGCTGTTGACTGCCTATCGCAATCTTCTACTCTTCACATACGGGACTTGGGACCCAGCAAAGACAATGTGTGATTGTAGGAGACAATATTTAGAAAATCAATGATCTTAAAAGATAATTGTTGAAGGAATTTGATATGAAGGACTTGAGAGAAGTTAAGAAGATTTTTGGAGTGAGAATATGTCAAGATGAAGCTGCATATATTTTGAATTTATCACAATCTCAATACATTGAAACAATGTTTGATGGGTTTAATATGATGAATGCAAAAATGATGAGTATACTTCCTGCAAGCCACTTCAAGCACTCTAAAAGAACAATTACTAAAGACAAATGAAAAGAAAGAATTTATAATTAAAGTTAAGTAGTAGCATTTTGTTCTTTAATGTATGCTATGTCTAACATCACCATATATTGCACATGTAATGTTAGCTGTTAGTCATGACTTAAAATTATAGGGATATATTCATGCTGATTGAGGAGACTTAAATATACGATGAAGTACTATGAGTTACTTCTACTCGTAAGGTGACATTGGCTTCCGCTAAATTTAATAGCTATAATGGATTATTGTATTATCAATAATAGAAGCTGAAAATATGAATGTCAAGCTAGCAAAGAGATGGTTAGGTTAAAAAAGCTTTTTGGAAGAACTTAGTTGATTATCGAGGAGACTATTGGTTTAAAATTTTTGTAGGGAGTCGCCTTCAAATCTGTGGAGAGAAAGAAAGGCAAGACCTATAAATTCGTCTTTTTAGGATGTCATGCAGATCCACAAATATACTTATTCAAGTAATCGAATACGTTATCAAGAAAATAGTGTACTGTCTCGAGAGGAATGAGGATTCCTTAGGAAAACTCTCTATTAAGTTACATGATCATTGTCTTTGAAGATTTCAATAGGAAATGACTATCAATCGATTAATTTATGTTTGAAGATTAAATGAGATTGATCTAAAGAGAGTTATTATCGAATCGAAATAGAAGATAAGTAGGAGATGCTCACGATGCTAAGAAACCTAGCAAACATCTCAAACTATCCTATAGATGGGCTTTACATTTTTGAAATTGATTTAGTTTATTTGAGTTACATTTTCATTAGAAATTTAGACTTAAGATTCTTAAATCAGAGTGAAGAATTATGTTTATGGCCAGGAGAAATCCTCTAAATTTAGAGCTTTAGCGAAGAAAGCACAACCTAAATCTAAGGAAAATGGGTAGTGGTTTTCATCCAGAGAGGACAAATCACGATACTGGATTCGCTCATGCAGATCAATAACTCTTTTACATGATTTTAAATACATGTAAGCTTTTATGCTTATCTGGTCTTATTTGTTTATTTAGAAGAGATATGTCATAAATTATCACCAAAGAGACTAGATCGTATAACGTACTTCAAATAATCTAAATTTAATGCAATTCAAATTTCATTTTATTTTCATTTTGGACAATTATTTTGACTTAGGATAATTTGATTCATATGACTAATGCTTGAGAAAAAAAATTATTGGCAAAAATCAGCGAGAATGGAGGTGAGTTTCCACTAATAAAAGGTGCCAGTTAAATCACAAGTAGCTGATCAGAGTGAAATAAGATGCGTTTGTCGTGATATTTTAAAAGAAATGTTCATCCAAAGGGATTGTTAAGTCTTTTATCTTGATTTTAAACTTTGGTGAGGTTATGAGTTTAATTTTTCATTTGAGTTCTTAGGTTGTGTAAAAGATTTATTTTTCCTAAAGAGTCTAATCTACATCCAGGCCATACATAAAGCAAGGAAAAAATAAGGAAAATTATGCCATTTAATGCAAAAGCTAAATAAATTATCAACCAATTTATAAAGCTAATCGTAAAAAAGGCAGTTGTGGTTGAAAGACCACAAAAATATTAAATGTGGGTAGCCGAGCTCTACCATTATATAACCCGGATGACGAATTCATAGTTATGGGGGTTTTCAATCTTTATCCTTCTTTCTTCTTTCTTTTCTTCTTTCTTCTTTTAGTTAATTTCTTTGGATGGTTGGATGGTAGATCTCACTCATAAGATAGATGATCTTATGATCAATGTTCTTTCATAATATGATCATTCCAAAATTCTAATTAAACAAATTTACATGAAAAGAAAAGTGAAAACCTAACTAACAAAATAAAGGTTAATAAAACAAAAACAAATCCTAAGCGTGTATATTGACTTATCACCTCACTATGGGTGGCTAAGTCCACGACTATGGATTATGCTTGGCGGTATAAAGACTAAGCAAAAGCATTTACATTTTTATTTATGATAACGCCTTTTAACAATAATCCCCTGCAGAAAAGAATAGTTAAACTAAGAACGTCCTATCATTCATTCTACGAGTATACATTCTAACATCCAATCTAAAACATATATCACAAAATAAAATAAACATCAAACCATGCATCAACCTAACCTAAAGCTAGAAGTGAGTGACTTAGGCTAATGTGTGTGTTTTGAAGACTTGCGTGGTATGCTTAGCTATGATTTTAGGTTCAAATTTTCTAAGTGTGAAGAACATGTTCAACTTAGGGGAGGGTTTCATTTAAGTTGTTTAGTTGTTTTGGGTTGATTTTATTTCATGTTTTGATTTGGTTTAAGTGAATCATACCATTAATTTCTAAGTTATGAAGAGGGAAAGAGAAAACTTTCTATCCTTCCCTAACTAATTAATTTTAAAATAGATTCACATTTTAGTTTCATTTAGGTGAATTTTTGATTAAATCTTTTAATCAATCCTAAGTTTAGATAAACTCTAAATAAACTTATTCAAAAAGAAAGATATTTTAAGATTAAATAAAATGAATCAAAATTTATATAATACACATCACTTCATTTCTTTCCCAACATATATAACCATATGGATGAGCGTAAGCATATCTATACATACAAATGAGAATATTACACACTTTATGATATGTAAGTAATTTATTTAAGAAAATTTAGAAGTTGAATATGCATGATTTTCTAAAGTAAAAGGGTTTTCCTTATCCAAATTTTCACATACACACATGAAAGTAAATACATAAAGAAATCAGTCATTTGTTAGGAGGTGTAAGGTCTGTTAGAAATTAAAGCGCCATAAACTCGGGTTGTCAGACTATTCAAAATTATGTCATAAGAAAGAAAGGAAACTTATGCTAAGCATACCTTTATATTCTATCACATGTAAACTCATAATTAAAGTATAAGTAACACACTTTCAGATTTGGTATTTGATTTATATGTTTTGAAAATAATTTGAATTTAGTAGTGATAATAAATTCATATTTCTACTTTTACAACGCAAATTTGACGTAGTAACAACTTCATTTTAAAATTTGAGAAATGAAATTATGAATGCATGAAATCACATGGCATACACTTAACATGTTGGGAAAATATTCAAAGTAATGAAAGCATGTAAACAAACTCATTTCACTTAAATCCTAAAGACATTCTTATAGAATAAGAAAATTTAAAATAAATCAAAGTGAATTCAAAATGATTTTTATTTAGTTTGAAGATTGATTTAATTTTGAAAAGATGAGATGAGTTTAGTGTTTCTAACACATTCCCACATGTGTTTGATATTTTTGTTTAATTTTTAAATAATTAGATTCATTTTTATGCATTGATTAGGTTAAGATATGAATTAAGCAACTTAATTAATCTCTACTTACACCATCTTAGAAGAATTAATCAAATAATTATGAGCCAATGAGATGACATAAAACTCATAAGAATTTAAATTTCAATGCACTAATAAGAAAAGGGCTAATTTGGTTGTATTAAAGTTAATTAAGAGATTTAAAGTAATTTCAAAACACCCTTTCACACATGTGAATTGGGTTTTGATTTCCTTAATTGAATTTAGGTTATTAAACACCTAAACATTTACCCAAAGTAGATTAATTAAGTTTTGAAAATTTTTAGAATTTTTAGAAATTAATTAATGGAATAATTAATGAATTAACCCTTAATTAAGAGGAGATTAAGGAGAAAAGACGGGGTTTAGGGAATAGCATAGGGGAAATGCCCTAAAATTATTCTATAAATCTCGTACTTACTGGATTTAACTTTAATCAACCTTAATCATAGGTTAAAATCACTAATCATATTTTAATTATGCTTAATTAAAATAAGGGAGTAATTAAGGAAACCATATGCAATTCTTCTAATCAAGCTTTCAACAAATCCCAAGAAAATTAGGGGAAGCAAAAGTCATCCCCTAAATCATACCCAATAAATTTGGGATTAATCAGAGGCTTAATTAAAAAATAATTAGCAAAATAAATTTTTCAATAAAAACCAAATTTAGAGAAAAGCATAATTCAAAACTCATTAAAATTAATTTTAAAATGTTCTAGGTTTAATTATCTTTCCATAGAATTTTATTTCATATTTTTCTGAATTTTCTAGGAAGAGTTATGAATTTTGGAAGATTCCTGAATTAATTAGAAATTAATTAAGCATTTTAAGTAATCCTAACTAATCCCACTCGGCGCGGCGATGGCGGCCAAGGCTTTCCAGCGTCGTGAGGATTACTTAATCACACATCTGGGTGGCATGGCGGCTGTGGTTTGATCCCTGCCGTCCGATCAAAGATGGGATGACCAGGGATCTCCCTGTAGTTTTAAAACAAATAACAGAGATCTAAACAGCTGAATTATCTCAGTCGTCCATCTAAAACGTGCGGACGGACGGATGAGATCTCCCAAGTTCTCCCCCTTGATCAACAGAGATCGTCCATGATCAAGGGGAAGATCTAAGCTCGATTTAGTATGGATTCAAATCAAACTCAACCCACACCATCTAAAGACAGAGAGCGGCAAATCCGACGGTCAAAAATCGATGGGGTGAAATTTTTTTTCACAAAGCCTCACATCACATTGAGTTTAATAGTCGGAAAATCCCATACCTCTGAGGTGATCAACGCCGATTCCTTGGAGAAGCTTCAGTTGAGGCGAGCCTGTTTTGAGCCTTGAGATTGAGTGGATCTTCTGGGTCACCTCCTCCGAGCTTCGGCTTTGATCCAATTCAATCTACCTTGCTATGGGAACTCAAGAAGCTTAGGTGCACTTTCGACTTAGCTCCTATGAAGTATGCAAGCAATTGGAAGGAAATTGAGTGAAGAAGTTGGAGAATGGATTGAGCTCCCTGTTTCAGCATGCAAAGCGAGAATCTCAAGTTAGATTTAGGGAGCTTGAGGAGGTTGAGGATTGCTTCTCCGGCTTTCAGGTTTCAATTGGTGAGTGATTATTTTTGATTTGATTAGGGGGAGTATATCTCCCCCTTGAAGGATCGAACGACCACAAGCTTGTGTACCGTTTTGATCCAATTGATCATATTGGGAGGACTGTTTGATTAGTTAGGAGTGTGCACATGGTCGGTTTGATCCAAGGAGTGGATTAGCAACCTCCCATGTGCTTGAATTTGAGCTTGAGAGGAGTTTGAATTTTCAATTTTGACCTATAGGGTTGGGTTTGGTTTAGGGACCAAATGGGCTGACCCAAACTCATTGAGTTGGGTGCACCACTCCCCTAGCTCTCCTTGAGCTTTTAGGAAAGCCTCAAGTGAATTTGAAGAGGGTATGACCAAATTACCTATTGGTTAAGCCAGAATTTGTTATATGGCTTAGGAGTAGGATGGTCATTTTACTGTTTTTTCACTTTGAGCATGTTAGGTATGTGTTGAAATTAGGTTTGACCAAGTTTCACGAGATTTGGAATTCATTTGATAGAGTTTGGCTCATGTTGACCCATTTAGGTTAAAATGGGTCAACTTGGGTCAAGTTGATCAATTGGTTAAATTGGGTCAAACCAAGTGTTAGGTTAAGTTCATATGACCATTTGAAATATTTTGGTGGCTTTGGTTTGATTCAATTTGTTATAGTTTTGGATTTAGCTCATATGACTTCATGTAGGTCAAATGAGTCAAGTTGATTTATTGGACCTATTTGAGGTAGGTCAAGGGTAGGTTTAGGTTAGGTTAGTCATATGGAGTTAATTGGTATCTTTGTTTCCAATCAATTTTGATTAAATTTAATTTTGGCTCAACATGACTCCTTCAGGTCATGTTGGTCTCAAATCAATTGAAATGTTGGGTCAGGATTAGTAGGTGATTGGCTTTTTAGATTCTGAGTGATTTGGAATGAATTTGACCATTGGTTTCAATTTAGATCAGTTTTGACATACACCTTTAGGTCAAAATGGGTCAACTTGGTCAAATAATTGAGCTCAAATGTTGGCTTGGTCAGTTCAAACATAGTGAGTGAACTTAGATCAATGGTTTCAATCAATTTGGCTATGGTGGAATTTAATTATAGGTTTCATTTTGGGTTAAGTGTTGACTTGTCACCTTAGATTTGACTTGGTTTGACCAATTTGATTGATTGATCATCCCATGATGATTGTTAATCATGAGAGAGGGTTATATGAGTTTGGTTCAATCCAATTTGGTTAGGATTAAAATTTGGCTCATAAAGTACTTTAGGTCACTTTGGTCAAGTGAGCTAAGTGGTCAAATACTTGGTCAAAGCGATTTGAAGTTGGTTGATCTTGTATATGGACATGATTGAAATATAAATCCATTTACAAGTGATTTGAAGTCAAATGAGTTTTGATCTATTTGAAAATTTCATATTTAAAGGAAGAATATGAAGAGGTTTTGGTTTTGATTTTTGAACTATGTTTTGATTGTTTGATTGGAATTTGAATTTATATGTGAGCTCATGATTGTAGGGTTGATTGAATCATGAGAGAAAATTAAGAGTTTTGCTTGATTTGAAATAATTTGGCTAAGTTCAAGGTTTTGACTTGAAAGGCTTAGATTGAATTTTGAGTTGATTTGAGTTTGATTTTTGGAATTAGTTTTGATTGTTTGAATTTATATTTCATTTATATATGTGAATATAAATGAGAATATAAATAGATCATAAGAAAATTTCAAGGATTTGAAGTGGTTTAATCATGATTTGGGCTAAGTCGATTAAGAAGGATTTAAAGGACTTAAGAAATTTTTGGAGTTTGGAGTTTGAATTTTTGAATTTGATTCGATTGATTGAATTTATATTTTATTATAAAAAAAGGTCAAGTCAAGTTTCTCTGACAAAGGTGAAAGCCCTCTAATCAAGAGTGAAATAAGATGCATTTGTGCATGATATTATAAAAAAAATGCTCATCCAGCTAAGGGGTTGATTCTTTTATCTTGATTTGAAACTAAGTTTTAAATGAGGTTATGAGTTGTTTAATTTTCATTTGAGTTGTTAGGTTAGGATTTATTTTTCCTAAAGCTGTCACATCCATCATCAAGAAAGGAAGAAACTAGGAAAATTATGACACTTAATGCAAAAGTTAAATGAATTATCAACCAATTTATAAAGTTAATCGTAAAAAGAATAAAAGGTTGTGGTGGGACCACCGACTTCGAAATATCAAATGTAGATAAAGAACCCTTATACAACCCGATACGAATGAATTAAATTATAATTAAGCAAGAAATTTATTGTTATGAGGGTCTTCAATCTTTATTTTTCTTTATTCTTTTTTTCTTCTTTCTTCTTTTGGTTCCTTCCTTTGGATGGTTGGATGGTAGATGCTCCAAAGCTTCATATGGTGCAAGATAGGATCTTATGACTAATGTTCATTCTAATCTTTATAACAATTATTCCTAAATCCTAATTACACAAATTTACATGAAAAGAAAAAGTGGAAATCTAACACTTGTAAAACAAATGTTAGCTAAAACAAATCACACAAATCCCAAGCATTTATATTGGATTTATCACCTCGCATATGGGTGACTAAGTCCATTTTATGGATTATGCTTGGGAGTAAAACACAGCAAAACATTTATATTTTTATTTATGATAGCATATCTTAAACACAATCACCCGCGAGAAAAGAATAGTTAGTAGAGTCTTTCATTTATTACATGAGCTACATCCCTAACATATGCAACATATATAAAATAAAATAAACACCAAATGCACCAACCTAACTAGGTTAGAAGTGGTAATTAATTTAATATTGCTTTGAATCTTGTGTGGTCTGTTTAGCTATGACTTTAGGTTCAAATTTTCTAAATGTGAATAATATGTTCAACTTAGGAGAGGGTTTCATTTAAGTTGTTTAGTTATTTTTGGTTAATTTTATTTCATGTTTTGATTTGGTTTAAGTGGATCTTACAATTAATTATTAAGTTATGAAAAGAGAGAAAGAGAATGAGCCTTTTCTTTTCTTCCCTAACCTAAGTAATTTCTAAAGTAGATTCACATTTTAGTTTCATTTAGGTGAATGTTTTGATTAAACCTTTTAATCAATTCTAAGTTTAGATAAATTTTAAGCAAGCTACATTGAAAAGAAAGACGTTTAAGATTATATAAAATGAATCAAAATTTACATAACACATATTACTTCATTTCTTTCCTAACATATATAACATGTATATTGATGGACTCTAAGCATATCTATACATATAAATGAGAATATTAGACACACTTATAATGCATGTTAAGTAATCTATTTAAGGAAATTTTGAAGTTGAATATGCATAATTTTTCTTAAGTAAAAATGATTTTTCTTATCCAATTTTTCACATACACGCATGAAAATAAGAAAGGTATAAATGAGACAAATGTTTATCATAACTAGAGGTATAAGATATGACCTACTTGACTACTTAAAGTTCTAAACCCTGCAGTCCAGACTACTATACCACTTTTCTTAAATACAAAGATGTATAAAGAAATGAAATAGGAGAATGCAAAAGTTGTTTAATGGATTCATTTTATTTATGTAATTTATATATGTAAGTAAAGTAACCCTTCTTGTGATAAAGATAGATTTAATAGGGTATTTAAATTAAGTAGCAGTGCTCTTTTCGATGAATCTCAGATCTTACTAACTCTTATTCAAAACTATGTCAACGAAGAAAGAAAGGAAACATACATAGAGTTAGGTTAAGTAAGTAAGTGCTCTTTTCGGATTTAATCAGATCTTACTAACTCTTATTCAAAACTATGTCAACGTAAGAAAGAAAGGAAACATATGCTAAGCATACTTTTATATTCTATCACATGCAAACTCATAATTAAAGTATAAGAACACATCTCTCGTGATTTAGATTTGATTTATATTTGCTTTTGAAAATAATTCCTGATTTAATATTCTATTTATTTTAGTACATACAAATTTGACATAAAAGTAAACAACTTAATTTTAAAATTTGAAATGAAATTATAAATGCATGAAATCACGTGGCATAAAACTTAATATGTTGGGGGAAGATTCAAAGTAATAAAAGTATATAAACAAACTCACTTTACTTGAATCCTAAAGACATTCTTATAGAATAAGAAAATTTAAAATAACTCAAAGTGAATTCAAAGTAATTTTTGTTTAGTTTGAAGTTTGATTTAATTTTAAAAAAGTGAGATGAGTTTGTTGTTCCTAACCCATTCCCACATGTGTTTGATATTTTTGTTTAGTTTTTAAATAATTAGATTCATTTTTTTGCATTGATTAGGTTAAGATATGAATTATACAACTTAATTAAATCTTATCTACATCATCTTAGAAGAATTAATCAAATAATTATGGTATGAGATGAATAAAATCATAAGGAATTTAAATTTGTAATGCACCTATAAGAAAGCTCTGATTTGGCTCACATTAAAGTTAATTAAACTAGGGGTTTAGCTTAAGTAATTTCAAAACACCCTTTTACATATGTGAATTAGGTTTTGATTTTCTTAATTGAACTTAGGTTATTAAACACCTAAACATTTACCCAAAGTAGATTAATTAAGTTTAGGTAGGTCAAGGGTAGGTTTAGGTTAGACTAGTCATATGGAGTAGATTGATATCTTTATTTATAATTAATTTTGGTTAAGTTCAATTTTGTCTCAACGCACCCCTTTAGCCATGTTGAATCAAGATCATGATTTGGTTAATTAGTTTATTGAGCTTTGGTCGATTCTGAGTGATTTAGAATCCCATTAGTTCAATCAATTTTAGATCAGTTTTGACACATTTGATTTTTTAGATCATAATGGGTCAACTTGGAAGTGAGCCAACAAATTTGCTCAAATGTTGGCTTGGTCAAGTTCAAACATGGGTTATAAGTGACTTAGATCAATGGTTTTGATCAATTTGGCTTTATGGTGGAATTTGGCTATTGTAGTTTCATTTTGGGTTAAGTGTTGGCCACAACCTTTAGGTTGTTGATTTGACTCAATTCGATTGATTGATTATCACGTATGATTGTTGATCATGAGAGGAATATATGAGTTTAGTTGTCAATTTGGTTAGATTAAAATTTGGCTCATAATGGTATTTTAGATCACTTTTAAGTGAGTGAAAAGTGTCAAATGATTTGATCAAAGCGATTTGTTAATTAATCTTGTATATACATGATTGAAATATAAATCTATTTATAAGTGGTTTGAAGTCAAATGGGTTTTGATCCATTTAAAAATTTTATATTCAAAGGAAGAATATGAAGGGGTTTTGGCTTTGATTGTTTGCTTGGAGTTTGGATTTATATATGAGCTTATGATTGTAGGATTGATTGAATCATGAGAGAAAATCAAGAGTTTGACTTGATTTGAAATGATTTGGCTAAGTTCAAGGTTTTGACTTGAAAGACTTAGTTTTGATTGTTTGAATTTATATTTCATTTATATATGTGAATATAAATGAGAATATAAATAAATAAAGAAAATTTCAATTTGATGTGGTTTAATCATGATTTGGGCTAAGTCCATTAAGAAAGATTTAAAGGACTTGGGAAAATTTTTGGAGTTTGGAGTTTGAATTTTTGAATTTGATTTGATTTATTGAATTTATATTTCATTTATATATGTGAATATAAATGAGAATATAAAAGAATTATGAGAAAATCCCATGACTTTGATATGGTTTGATCAAGATTTAGGCTAAGTTCATTAATGGGAATTAATGACTTAAAGAGATTTTTAAATTGAAAATTTAATTTGAGGGTTTGATTTGGTTGACTTGTATTTATATTTATATTTCATTTATATATGTGAATATAAATGACAATATAAAATAATTTTGAGGAAATTCCATGAGTTTGAATTGATTTGATTAAGATTTAGGCTAAGTTCATTAATGGAGAATTAATGACAAGTCCATTAATGGGAAATTAAGGGGCTTAAGAAAATTTTTATGAGTTTAAATCATAATTTTGGCTAAGTCCTTAAGAAAGGATTAAAGACTTAGGAAATTTGAATATAAATTTTTTGTATGAATTTTGATCATGGGTTTCAATCTTAGAGATAAGACTAAGTTAAGTGTTACAGAGATGAGGATGCTCAGGTGGATGAGTGGCTTTACTCTTAGAGATAAAATGCAAAATGTGTGTTGAAAAAGTTGGGTAATCTGCAGATAAGATTAGAGAGTCGATGGTTTGGCCACATAAAGCGTCCCATCAATGACGGTTAGAGTAGATGCATTAGATTTGTGTTAAGAAAGGTAGAGGTAGACTTAGAAAGTTGGAGTGAGGAATGGTTTAAGCTAATGATAGGAAATTTTTCTTACACTTCTAAGGCATGATCTATTCCTATGGCTAACTCTTCTAAGTCTCTAGGGATAGGTTTGAGTGTTCACCTAATCACTAAATGTATCTTAGGACTAAGGAACTCCTAAAGTCTGAGAGGAGTCTTATGTTTAAGATGAAGATGTTGAGAACTCATTCTAAAAATGAGGTCAACTGAGACCTAAATATATGATGAAGAACTATGAGGTACATTTACTCTAAGGTGACATTGGCATTAGTTGGATTTCATAGCCATAAAGGATTATTGTATTATCAACATTAGAAGCTGAATACATGGTTGTCAAGCTAGCAAAGAGATGGTCAGGTTAAAAAACCTTTTTGGTAGAATTGAGCTGATTATAAGTTTTATTTTATTCTATTACAATTAAAGTGCCATTCACTTGGCAAAAATGTTACTTTCCACTGTTGAACAAAGTGCATACAAAAGTATCACTTTATAGACAACTTTCTTGAAGATAATGTGTTAAAGCTTATCAAAATTAAAGAAGTAGACAATCCCACCGATATGCTCATAAAAAATGGTATCCACTAAGAAAAAGTTTTGTAAAGCCTTAGTGAACCTCTATGAATGATGCTACGAAGATGTCGTTTAGAGTGATTTTTAAACACTAGACCACGATAGTCACATTATAATTTGTCTTTAAGTGGGAATTTTAAATGTGATGATAAAATTATCTTTATCAAACTCATACAAACTTATACCCACCACCTTCCTACTTCATATAAACTCATTATCTCACATCCTCAACATCTACCTTATGATACCTACCACCACATACTTAATAAATTTAAGCTGATTGCCCACCACCTCCAAGCATTATATAAGGAGATGATTCCAATGTGTTGAAACATCTCACAAGTAGGGGTGTGCGTTTGATTGATTTGGATGGATTGAATGATAAATTTTTAAAACCAATTGGTTTTGGATTCCTAAATATTTTGAACCAAACCGACTAAATAAAATGTAAAAGTAAACAAATCGAATAACAATTTGGTTCGGTTATTTTGGTTTGGTTTTGGATAAACCGAAGTTTGTTACATTGAAATATTATTTGAATAATATTTTATTGTATAATGAACAAGTAATATTAGTTTACATTTATTTTGGAGAACACATTAAAATCATCATATATTCTTCCCGAGTATTTTAGAAAGCGTGATTTTTGTAAATAAACATAATTCAACTATTCAAGGGTATACATGAAATTGCACCTTAAGCAGAAGATATATGTTTTTGTTGAATGAAAGCTAATATAGAAGAGCATTGATGAAGCCAACAATATAAGATTTGACACTTTTAAAGCATAGTAGTCTACATGAAAAAAAAACTACCAATGCTCTCAAACTGAAAACAAAGCGACTATAAAATTCGTAAGATGTCCGGTTGTAAAGGAATGAAAACTTACATATTATGATAAGAGCTTCTGTTTACGATAAATAATGAGTGCTCATAAGCTCTAGATTGACTAATGAAAGACAAAATCTGCTGCAAAATCCCCCAAAATTGAGCCTTCTAACCACTAGTCTAGAATCTGTAAGACAATTAATACTTCTAGAAGTATCATAATGTCCCAACTAAAAAGTACTTCCCTTTTCCAATTTGGTTATCAGAATCGACACGACTGTGTTGTAAAAGAATTCAACTCTAATATAGTCATAAAAAGTAATCAGAAAGCTATAAAAGAACCACATACCACTTTCTTGTATGGCCTTCTTTATTTAGAACCATCTATTGGATTGAATGGTATGAGATTAACATGTGAACCATAGCTATAGCAGTGGAGAAGATTAGCGAGCTCTACTGTATGTTCCACTGCATCGTTTTTTCTATCTAAAAAAAAATTAAAAATAAAAACTAAATGTTAATTTGAATGGCTGTCTTCTTTGTTTAAGAAAAATTATGCAAAGACACTAATTCACCTAAAAGTGTATATTCGAAAGATACCCTCCTTCCAGTTTCTAGAAAATACTCCTTTACCCACCTTTACTTTTCAATGATTAGAATTCCACCAAATAATTTTTTAAAAAAATTAAATAACAAGAAATTACTATAGTTTAACATTGAACAAGCTTTATCATAAGTATGCAAAATATACAACTAAATTTAATAGAAATATAGAATATGTGCCATCAATCCATGAAATCAAGTAAAAGACAAAAAAGTCTTATACATTTAATATTAAATAATCCAAAGAGTTGTGATAAAATAAGTGAATATTTTGTTACCAAAATATCAACCACCAAAATGAAAGCATTTGAACAAAATTTGTAGTCTTTCACATTATATAATTATTTTGACATTGCAATCGATTTGAGAAAATGAAACAAACTTAATGAGCATTAGCTATTAAAATAATAATAATAATAAGTAAAACATAAAAGAATAAAAAATAAGTATAAAAATATTACTTGCATTTGATATCGTACATGAAAACATTATAATGATGGCTGAAAAAACTTTACCAAGTTAATGAATCACTTGCAATTTTTGATAAATCTATAAAAAAAAATAACAAATTATAATTATTATTTTATTTTATAATATATATATAAATAATAAAAAATGCACATTATACCTTCATCAAATTTATCAACATAAAGAACATCCACCTCAACTATAACTAGATTGGTTGTCCATTTTGCTCTTAATTCAATCTTGAGTACATATAAGCGCTTTCAATTTTGGAGATAAAAACTTCTAATGCATCAAACACCCTCTATATTAAAAAGCCGATTTAGATGCTACAGTTGATATAAGAACAGTTAATACATCTCGAGCCATTTGTGAGAGAATAGAAAATCTTGGTGTATTTATTTTTCACTATGCCAAAATATCAAAATCATCATTCATTGCTTCTGATTCTTCATCTAAGTATTTATCTAAATTTGTCTTAATCTCTAAATCATTCTTTCCATAATTCGCATCTTGAACTTTTCTACCATACGATGCACAATTTAAAGCATGGATCAAGAACAACTGTAAGATAATTATTTAAATTCATCTTTTCAATAGCACCCCAATATTTATCAAATTTTGCTTTCATCTTCACTGCCATATTTCTAATATTGGGATCATTATTTACTTGATATGCTTGAAGAACACATAAAACTTTCGCAATTTCATGAAAAAAAGGTATTAGATGTTACATATGAGAATTAAATTAAAGTAGCTCATAAAATTTCTAAGAAAGAGACTAACCTTTTGATATTTCCCCAATCACTTTCAAGTGGGACACCATATCCATCACCCTTTTTCTATCTCAACTCAAGTTGGAATCTACCTCCTCATATCTCTCAAAAGCTCTTTCAAACTTTAGTCTTTGCATTCAACATTAAGTATGTAGAATTTCATCATTGGGTATGCCAACAAGCTTTCTTAGAATTTTCTACATCTCAATACATTCTTTAAATTTAAGAAGCCTTGATAGTGATTGTTTTATATATCTTACAAGAGCCTTTACTCGATGAATTGATTGACCAAATTCTTTGATGCCATCTTGATTAAATTAATATAGCTATACACTCATATGTAAGAACTTACCATCTAGATACTTTCTCTCTCTTGCCAAACATTCTCGTAAATGAGTAATATTCATTATTAAACTGCATTATCAATCGATGTAAAGATTGCTTCAATACCCCAATCAATTAAACATCTTTCAATTTGTTGTAAACCACTTCACTTTTATGACTTGCGATAAATTTATAACTCTTTCGTGCAATTTTCATTCTTTATCAATGAAATGCGCATTAACGTAATTAATTCTCACGAGCGGATGTCATCGGTTGTTAAGCACATCCTTTTATATGAATTCATAAAAACTTGTTTTAAATCAAATTTTTCCTCCAAATAAAATTGAAAACAATCATGTGTGAGGGTCCAATGAGAAGGGATATGAAACATCGGACAACATTGTGACATAAAATACTTCAAACCCCAACCCTCAATATGTTTGAAAGATAATTCATCTGAATCACCAACATAAAATGCTTTTAACATTTTCTTGATTAAATTTCCATGCCTTGCCCCTTACAAACATTTTCATCTCTTTGGCACTTGGTTGCGGTGAACCATTGAGTGTTAGAACTATTATAAGGATTTTTTTTGACAACTAGTGAGATGTGCTCTCAAATTTATTGTACCATTCAATTTAGGATCATTATGATATACTTTTCCACAATAACTACATTTACTTACTTTTTCTCCATCGGTTGATATTACAACAACAACAACAAGCCTTTATCCCATTAAGTGAGGTCGGCTACATGAATCCTTCGTCTCCATTGTGTCATTATGTGTCAAATTCTCATTCAAGTATACTAAGGTCATTTTATATCTTAACCAAGTCTTTTAGGTCTACTATCATCTTTCTTAACATAAGGTAAATCTAATGCATCTCTCTTAACTCATGATCGACGGTTTATGTGGCCAAACTATATAAGGCGACTCTTTCTAATCTTATCTACCACTGGAACTACTTCAACTTTTTCCCGAACATACTCATTTCGCATTTTATCTCTAAGAGTAAAGCCACTCATCCACCTGAGCATCCTCATCTCTGTAACACTTAACTTAGTCTTAGGCTTTTCTTTTATAGGCCAACATTTTGCACCATAAGTTATTCAGTCTTACCACCATCTTATTAAATTATCCTTAAGTTTAAGTGAAAATTTTCTATCACATAATAAGGATGCATTCTCCACTTCAATCCAACATGAATTCTACTAATAACATCTCCATTTATTTCACCATCATTTTGAATGTAAATATCAATCACTCTTATTAATGACCTGCTCACCTAATGTTACAACACTACCACTTTAGAACCTACAACTAAAATTACACTCCATATATTCAATTTTAGATCTACTTAAACAAAACCTTTAGACTAATGTTGACCTTCATAATTCAAGTTTCTCTTGGACTCTCTCTCTATCTTATCAGAAAAAAGCATACACCAAGGTACATCTTCCCGCAAGAACATCCATAATTAAAGCAAAAAGATAATGGCTTAATGCTGATCCTTGATGTAATCCAACTGAAATAGGAAAATATTTTGTCAATCCTCCTTGTGTTTGGACACAAGTAACAACTCTGGTATACATATCCGTAAATACTTGTATATAACCAATATTAACTCCTTTCTGTTCTGGAACTCTCCGAATAACATCTCTTGAAACTTTATCACAAGTTTTCTTTAAATCAATAAATATCATATGTAGATCTCTTACTTTCTCTATACTTCTCCATCAAACCTCTTAACAAATGTATAGCATCCATAGTAGATCTACCGCATGAAATCAAAGATTGTAGAAACTTTGTATCACATCATAACCTATGCTCAATTAGTCTCTCCCATAATTTTAATGTATGACACATTAACTTACTTCCTCTATAATTTGCACTCTTGTCCATCACCTTTATTCTTAAATATGGAACCAACAAACTCTTTCTCCACTCATCGACATTTTTGTTAGTCTTTAAAATAATATTAAAAGATATGTAAGCCGTGAAATTCCTGATCTAAACATTTTCACACTTATATTGGAATATCATCGTCCTCTTGCTTTTTTTCACATTACATTTTCTTTAAAGCTTCTCTAACTTCAGATTTAATAATACGACGATAAAAATAAATTATTTTATTTTTGTTTAGGGTATTAAGGTTGTTAAAATCAATGTATTTCTGATTCTTCTTGAAAAAAATTTGTCAAAATATCTCATCCACCTATTTTATTTTTATCCTAAGAAAAATACTTATTATTTTATCCTTAATACCTCACTATCTTTCTTCTCTATCTTTGATTGTTAATTTATATACATCTTTCACCTTCTTTGGTATTTAATATTATATAAATCACTAAAACTAAATTTTTTCATCATACATTCTTCTTCTGATCTCTATAAACTTTATATCTTTCCCATTTCTCCAAGTTTTACATCTAAATCAAGTTTTATAACAATCTTATTATTTCTTATCTTTTCTCGACTCACCATCAACTATTATTAAGAAGCTTTTCTTTTGATTCTTTTTAAACACATTTTAATAACTTCTTAATTTCACTTTGTTATTTTTTCCCATAACATTAAACTTCTATGAACATCCCAAATTCTAAAGCTCTTGTATTTCTCTTAAAATATTTTTTATGTTCTTTAAGTATCTCCATTGGTTGATATTAACACAAATGATCCCAAATTTGACTGGGCTTTAGTCTTTTCTTTTTTTATTTCAGTTGATAGTTCTACTTGAGCTTAGTATCACTATGACATTAACTTGTGTGGTGTTTAGTACATTAGAGCTTTCACATGTGATATCTATATTTATGAAGAAAGCAAACAATAAAATAGAAAATCCAACTTATAAATTACTTTATACTTAGAAAATTCAACTTATAATTTGTAATTGATTAAGTTCAGCTTGTTCGGCACGTGAATACATAATTATAATTTTGATGAAAGACAATCAATTCTACCAAATCAAGTTGTTCCAACTCCAATCTTACCTTTGAAAATCCGTATGAGTTTACAAGCTTTATTAATTAAATAATAATAATTTTTCTATCAACCCTATAAGCACATTAACAAAATTATCATACACATTACAAAAAATAGATATATCATCTATTAAACAAACTTATCAAACATTAACAAACTTATTATACACCTTGGAAAAATATCCACGGTCGTTTAAATGCATAAAAAATTTATTGAATAACACAACTTAACCTGAACGACTGAACCTAACACAACTTAAATGCATAAATAATTTATTGCATAAAGAATACATTATCATTTATAAACAAAGATGGTATTCAATCTAGACATTTATAAGAATTGATTCTCTAAGTTGCAGAATATAGCAAGCTTATAAGAAGTCGGAAATGAATGGTGAACGTCTTGAGGGACAAGGACTGAGGAGAAGAAGAGTGAAACCGAAAGGTCGCATTGCAGGACGAAGGGGAATGAATTTCTCGAACAGCAAACGGCACAAGTGAAGTGGACGGCGTGATACAAGTGAATGGAGTGTCGGTCAGCATGGAGAAGAAAAAAAAGTGCAAATTGCGAAACAAAAAACCCTAAGCGCGAGGTTCAAGCCCTACTTACTGCTAATACTCCGAAGGGCTAAGTATAATCTTGTCGGCCGTCTACAATTTCGCGCCTATGCGGCTTCGTGCGAACTCGTCTCGTGGACCCGTGGTCGTTGGTCTAGCGTCTGCATGCACGCTGTGTAGCTTGTGTGATTCGAGGCTTCGACCCAGAGAAGGCAGAGATGGTTCTTCGTTTGCAGACTGCAAACTTCGATCTCTGAATCTCCGCGAACCGCAGGGGCGTCGCCTTAGCCTAGCCCTAGCGTGGTCTGGGAGTCTGGGACTCTGCTATTCCACCGATTTGGTTCTAAGCCCAGATATTGGGGCCTAAGCAGCTCGGGTCCTCGGGCTCGGGATGACCACAGGTAAATTAATAATGGAGAGACCAGCGATGGATCTAATAATACAGCTCACAATTAATTCTTACTATATGCTTATAATATATATAATCATATATTTATTTATTTGGTTTTTGATTTCCAAAATTTAACAAAATTAAAATTAAATTACTAAGTTCAAAACCGAACCAAATTACTCAAAATTTTATTCGGTTTGATTTTTTTGGTAACCAAATAAAGCACACCCCTACTCACAAGAACAAACATATAAGAAGGCGAAGGAGAGAGGGGCTTAAACTTTCAACCATATAAAGATAAAAGCTCTTGCAATAGAGGAGGGAGAGAGAGACTCTCGTAGTTGAGAAAGAAAGTCAATAATAATTGCTACAAAAATATCTCCTTCGCTTTGTTTACTCTCATTTCTTGCAGTAGGTGAATACATTTTCTCCCAGCCTTTGACATGAAGAAAGTGGCATCTTTATACTTACCTTTGTATGCATGAAGTATTGGATATACTCTTTTAAAATCCATTAGAATATTTGATCTCTATACTGTTATGGATGTGGTAAATATCTCTAAACCATATAAATGTATGCATCTTATGATTGTGATGTTTAGTCTATTTACTCTTCATTTTCACTTAGTTTTGCTTGACAATTTATCCCTATTTTAATAATATTTTTATGTGTCAATATTTTGTAGCATCCACACCCAAAATTTGGTTGTATTTTGACTGCCCAAATCTCGAGGAGCACTTTAGGATCATAACCCTTAATTTTCAGCTTTTATTAAACTATTGATGTGTTAAACTTTGCCAATGAAAATACATGGGTTAGTTTATTTTTATGGTTGAGTGTTAATTTCATAAATACTCAAATTTTGAGATATATAGATATATATATATATATATATATATATATATATATATATATATATATATATAATTTTTCTTATTTTTAATTATATTCTTATATTCTACTATGACATTATACTAATGTAATCCAACATATATAAGGAATTGGAAAATGTCATAAATTTGTTAATGAAGATTCAGTTAACTTTATGCAGAATATAAAAATTAAGCATGCAAAGATTCATGATGTTGCAAACTAACCAAAGCAGTTACTTGTCACTTAAAATGGTTTATATAAAAAAAATCAAACGTGTCAGTAAGTTTTAGATCCCTGGTGCTAAAGTAACTAATTCTTTCAACAAATAACTAGGTATACTTTTACATGACGAAATGAGAAAGAACAATTTATAAGCAAAGTATTTCAGTTATTGTACTTGAAAAAGGGCATCACCTTTTGGACATTTGGAATAAGATGGGTGTTGGGATATGATTAGACTTCAACAATATAGTATTTTCACACTCAATTTTTGAACTTAATGTCACTGGATTTTCTTCTCTCTTTTTTGTCTTGATTTCTTGTAAAACAACTCAAGAAGACATCAAATCTTCATTAATAGAAAACAAAAAAAAAAAAAATTTTTGAAGAAGATGGAATTTTAGCATATATAATAATATCATTATTATTTTATAATATATATATATTTTACTTTTTAACAATCATGTGCCTTCCTTATTAAACCACTTGTACATAGCTTGGAGTGATTCCAACGTCCTAAATAGTGTTATCGAATGTTGGCAAATGCACAGAAGGTTGTCATTTACCTCCTGTCTGGCCCCATCATAGAGCGTCTTCAGTGCTCTTACTGAGCCTCAGCCCTGAATCTTCACTTGTCTTCAATCTCTTGGGTACTTCGAAGCAAAGTTGTCTAAAAAATGCTTTAAAGCGTGAACACCATATTGTTTGTGGTGTGAAACACAAGCTTTTTGATATGATGCATAAGCTTCATGGTGTGCTTTAAAACAAGGAAACTAATGCTTTAATCTTTCTTAAATTTTAATACCTAACTCAGTATTTGGTGCTTTCAAAAAAGAAGGGAGATAAAATAGTTAAAAGAAGAAAAAGCTTTCTTTTTTCATTTATTCCATGATCCCCCCCTTTTGAGCCTTTGTAGCATAAAAGCTTTATGTTGTTTTCATCTCATCATTTTCTCACCAACCTTACACTTTATCACTTATTTATTTTTTTTCTTTGGATTATTTACCATATATTCTTCCCTTTTCGTTTAATAATTAGTTTCCTTTATTTGATTAGTAAATTGCTACTAAAATTTGTATTATAAAACCACACTGTTTGAACCACCATCTACTTCTTTTATAGAGTCTCTTATCACTAGAGATTGTTGCCACTATGGATCATCTATTTTGATGGCAAGCTTCTTACAAGTCTCTCTCATTGTTCATACAAAAGAAATGCATTATTGTTGGTTATGGCATTCAACTTGAGAGAGAGCTCCTTCTATAGCCGAACATCAAGCGATTTATACATAGAGAGAGGGTTGTGGGAAAGATATTTGAGGAAACACATTTGTAACTATTATGATGGCATAGCATTGGAACAGATGACATCTGAATAAATTGAAGAGGAAATTCATTGGCTGAGAAACAAAGAATTTATGAGGAAATAAATTTTCAATGTCAGTTGAGAGAGAGAATCAACTCTACAATCTCCCCTCCCTCTAAAATAACCATTAATGTTGATTGAGACATTATAATATCTCAACCCATTTATTGCAAACTCATTAGCTCCTTTTACTATAAACTTTTCTTGGATACCTTACTATTCTTTTATTCTGAAATAATACTAGAGCTGTTACTTGTGTCCAAACACAAGGAGGATTGACAAAATATTTTATTTATTTGGATTATTATAGGATCAGCTTTAAGCCCTTATCTTTTGCTTTAGTTATGGTGTTCTTACTAGGCATTTATAGGAAGATGTACCTTGGTGTATGTTTTTTGCTAATGACATTCTTCTTGTTGATAAGACTACAGAGGGGGTCCAAGAGAAACTTGAATTGTGGAGGTCAACCTTAGAGTCTAAAGGTTTTCGTTTAAGTAGATCTAAAATTGAATATATGGAGTGTAATTTTAGTTGTAGAAGTTACAATAGTAGTGTTGTAACATTGGGTGAACAAGTCATTAAAAGAGTGAGCGATTTAGATATTTAGGCTCTATTGGTTAAAATGATGATGAAATAGATGGAGATGTTATTAGTAGAATTCAAGTTGGATGGCTGAAGTGGAGGAATGCATTTGGCCTGTTGTGTAATAGAAAAGTACTTAAACTTAAGGGAAAATTTTATAAGATGGTGGTAAGATGCAATGATTTATGATGCAGAATGTTGGGCAATAAAAGAGATGCGTGAGACTAAGTTAAGTGTTGTAGAGATGAGGAAGCTCAGGTGGTTGAGTGGCTTTACTCTTTGAGATAAAATGCGAAATGAGTATGTTCGGGAAAAAGTTGGAGTAGCTCCAGTGGCAGATAAGATTAGAGATAGTGCCTTAGATGGTTTGTAGCGCATGGCCGATCAATGACGATTAGGAAAGTAGATGCATTAGATTTCTTTATGTTAAGAAAGGTAGAGTCTAAAAAGATATGGTTAAGATGTATAAAAAATGACCTTAGTATACTTGAATTAAATGAGAATTTGACACATAATATGACACAATGGAGACGGAAGATTCATGTAGCCGACCCCACTTAGTAGGATAAAGGCTTCTTGTTGTTGTTGTAAAGCTATCATATCATTTGGAAGATTCTACTTGGTAGAAACTTGATCCTAACACTTTAAAAATGTTTGGATGTAACATTCTTCACCTATCTATCTAATCAAGATTAGTTTCCTCTTCAAGTTAGAAAAATGCTTTACATTATGAAATTTCTATTTAATTCTTACCATCTCCTGTAACATTTAATAGTTCATCGTCAATAAGATGAACCTTCTTGTAATATCCTTTAAAATAATTTGTCATAAACTCTTCCTTTTAAAGTGAATGAAAATAATCATTCGAGTTTATGATCCAAGACTTCTTAAGACTAACCATACTAAGAACAAATACATCATAGATTTCCTTAAGATGATCCACATTAAGAGTGCATCATAGATATCTTCGCTTGCAATCATCCACATCTAGAACCATTGCATCATAGATCTTTGCACTTGTAACATTCATAAACTCTTCTATTTGGACAATATCCTTTCATGTGTTTAGTTTTGATAGACCTTTGACATGCACTTTGATTGGCTCCAATGTTTCAATTTGGGATAGTCTTTCTTTTAAGGATTACCTTTCATTGTAAATATTCTAAACATAAGATGATTTATTGTTTCCTTTCTTGTGCATTCTGATTTCCTCATTGAAAATGAGATCTCTTATATCGTAGAACTTTATAGTGATTGGTCCATAAAAAATTTTTGACATTCATCGTAACATCGCCCTAGCTTTTGGGTAGTAATGAATACAAGCACATGGCATAGATCACATGATGCTCATCACGTTAACTATTGCATTATGTGTATCTTGGTGATGGCAAAGGGCTTTTTATATATGTCTGTGAGTGCTTTCATTATTTTGATTAGGGTTGTCTTATTGAGTACATTGAAGGAGACATATGCTAAGGGATTTGTAGATAACCTTTAATACTTGTTTGTTCATTAGATCTTACTCTAATCAATGGATTATGAGTTTATTCTTAATAGTGGTTGATGGAAATTTTTTGATGGAGATAGTCTTATATCTTTCTCTTTTAGAGCTTGAAGTTTTGACCATTGAATTTGTCAGTTTTGATCTTCCCATTTATGTGCACCATCATTCCTGTATTAGCTATAAAATCTCAATAACTTGGTTCTAATACCAGTTAGGAAAAGTTCACAATTGGGTAGTAATAAACATAATTAATTGTGGGAAAGAAGCTTGCAAAGAAGAGACACTGGAGGAAAAAGACATGAGAATTATGTTGTTATGTGAGATCCATCTACATCTATGATCACATGAAGAGATAAATGTCTACTAGTTCACAGATGAGTTAGAGGATACAATATTTATATGCCCCAAAGATTTCCACTGTATCTCACTAGCTTTTCTTTTTTCATATCACCTCTTGCTTTCTTATCATCATCTCTCTCTTAAATTTTAGATAAACACCAACTCAAGAAGTTTTCAATGCTTTATTAATAGAAAAACAAAACCATAGTTGGTATAGATATAATTCTTTATTTTAGATAATAATATTATATTTATTTTATAAATTCCTATTACTTCATCATTGCCACACCATTTATCTTTGTTGTTATCCAACCATAACTTACAAAAAATCTGTCATCCTTTGTGGTTATTAAACCGGTGGTTGCCAAATGACCGCCACCACCACCACCCACGCAATCATCGTCGACCTCATCTCCAACTGAGGTACCCAGCCTTGAACCTTCCTCTAGTTGATCTCCAACTGATCTTGTGAGAACCATAGTCAGTTCTCCTCGATGCCATTGGCAGGCTCTCTACTGAAGTGCTTGCTAACACAGAAGTAGCTGGCACCAACACATCCAGTCCTTTTTCTTTAAAACTTGCACCAATGTTGATTTTCTCAACGTTATGTCTACAATGTCTCCTCAACTTCAAGTTTTACTTATCGATTGTTAGAATCAGGGAGCTACAAGTGAAACTCACTATTGACCTCTGAATAGGTGTCTGCTGTTCTATTCAAGCAGCATTGGCTCTGCAACTGAGCCACCATTGACTTTTACTTAGACTGCTATTACTAGTTCCCGCAGCCACTGTCTATTGCGATTTATAGATATGGATCTTGTGCAACTATTATGATGGTTCATTTTAGCAACAAGTTTGACACATTCAAGATTTAAGTAGTCGTAAGAAGATAAATAGTAGAGAATCAGGGAATATACAAGGCAACTTATTCTTTACATCAACTTAACAATATGCCATCATATCCAAACATGAAATTACATTCAATAGCCAAGGAATTCATTATAGAATATTGATTTTTTCACTGTGCCACATTTATTAGCAGTGAATATGAATACCTACTGTAGATGTAGAAACTTACTTCCCATCAAGTCTGAAACTGCTATGATCTAATCAAAAGTTTTGAATATCACTACTTTCCACCCTGTCTGAAACTACTATGAATTAATCCGTGAAATAATATTTAGATCTGTAAAAGAGTCCTGCATGATATACCTAATGTGTATCCCTTGTAGCTGGGAATAAGTACATTGTGTTGAGCAACAAATGTTCAGAAGTTTCTAACATATTTCTTTGATTTTTTGTGCATATTAAATGTGGGTTGGTGCTAGGGAGAAAACTGAAGTGGAGAATTGAAACTGGTTTTTGATTTTGCATATTATAAAATTTTATGATTAAAACTAGAAAATATGGTTTAGGTAGAATTTGAGTGTGTTAAGAAGCTTGTTCATGCCAAAAACCTTATTAATGTTTTGTTATTTTGCTTCCTGTAATATTGCACCAAACTGTTTTCAGATGTAAAGTTAAAGAGTAAAGCTGTTGGATATCATCTGTTTTACCACAATTTTAGTTTATCTTACCTATGTATGATATTTATAGGCATGCATTTTCACCTCTTTTGGCAATAAGATTTTTATTTATTTATTTTTATGCCATTTCTTTGACGATTGAGTTTGAGAAGTAAACAGACAGCGGTATATTTGAATGACAATAGAAAATGTATTACATCTATTTTTTTTTTCACAAATATGTGCCTACAATAGTTACAGCATTTTCAAATTATTGAATTAACGTTTGTTTTGCCCCAAAAGATTTAGCAGGTCTTTCATTTTTGTGCTAGAATACTCGTTTTGGAGGTACGTTTATGTCATACTGTAAATCTCATGTTTTTTTTTCTTATTGCATTTATAGGCTTCTCCTCGCAATTCCTCGTTGAACAGCAAGGTAGGCCAATCATCATTTAGCATTCATCGTCCAAGAAGCAGATCTCCACAATCAGTTGAAAGTGAACGAATGCAAACTTCTTCTAAAAAAACCATTGGCGCCAGTCCAGAAATAGGTCCTGGAAGTGAACCGGATGAAGGACCTTTTGACATCTGTAGACCTGCATCTGTAGGTCCTGTGAAATTAAACAAATCTTTTCTTGAAACAAACAGAGAAAAGAGAAAGGAACGTGAACGTGCAAAAACTGTTCAATATTTACGAACCGGAATGGTTTTGCTGAAGAATTTTATAGGTCACATGGATCAGGTTAATGTTGTTTCTTTGCTCATTGTAATAATCTAGGCTATAAATTAGACAAAGTTTATACTTGGTAAAATAATTCATAACTCAAGTAGGTTCATCCATATAATGCTTAGTAGTGAGGCAATGTAATTTCTTTGATAGTGAATTAGGTGTCATGGATACTGCTGAAATAGCTAGTGTATTTTAAAGTAAGGCTAAATTTTTAGGTCACCAAAACATTATTAATTGTTTCAATTTACTATCATGCTGCTTAATTGCCTTCTTGCTTTTTAGGTACAAATTGTGAACAAATGCTGTGAGCTCGGTAAAGGTCCTGGAGGTTTTATAGGCCAGGATACAGGGATGGGGCAAGCATCTGCATATGATGTGCCTTGGCAAGGATTGGAATCCTGAATCAAGGTCATATAGTACATTCCGTTCTCTTGATGGTGCTGTGCCACCTGAGATTCCAGAGGAATTTAGAAGACTGGTGGATGAAGCATTGAATGCTTCTCATAAATTCTTAAGTGAAAAGAAAAATATGTGGAAGAAATTCCCAAGATGTCACCAGATTTATGTATAGTCAATTTCTACAGCAGTAGTGGTAGACTTGGTCTGCATCAGGTAACATTGTTCAGTTTTTTTGTCCGTTGAACCAAATTTACACTTTTGCATCTCTCTCTCTCTCTCTCTCTCTCTCTCTCTCTATATATATATATATATGTTGCACCATATATGGCTTCTTCAAGTTAATGAGTTAGAATTACTTCTGGTGGCCGCATCCTCCTCCCATTAGGGATCAAACTGTATGCTGTTCCCAAAGAAAGAAAATAAGTGATTCAATGATGCATTCTCGATGTGTATATATATTTCTGCACGTGTTCTAGTTGGATGGTTGAAGTAGAGGAATGCATTGTGTCTATTGTATGATAGGAAAATACCACTTAGACTTAAGAGAAAATTTTATAAGATGGTGGTGAGACATGTGCTTTATGACACAGAATGTTAGCCAGTAAAAGAGAACTATAAAATTAAGTGTTGCAAAGATGAGGATGCTCAAGTAGATGAGTAGCTTTACATTTACAAATAAAATGAGAAACAAACATATATGTGAAAAAGTTGAGTAGCAGGGCAGAAAAGATTAGAGAGAGTCACCTTAGATGTTTTGGTCACATAAAAATGACCTTAGCTAAGAGTAGATGTATTGGATTCTGTTAAAAAAAGTGGAGATGAACTCAAAAAAGATTTGGTTAAGAAGCATAAAAAATGATCATATTTTATTAGGATTAAATATGAATACTTAATAAGGGACATATTTAATACTCAATTTAGTCAGAAACATAATAACCTTGTTAGTTTTTTTGGTTAACCTTGTTAGTTTTACAGAAAATATTTAGCAATAATAATATTAACTTTGTACTTGATACTAAAAGTATGCTACTTGCATAGCTTACCATCATTAATAATTTTGATTGTATCCAATGTTATTCATCTGAATGGTAAGATTAGGAATATTCATCGCCATACGGTACTTATCCCAAATAGCTTGGCTTTCAATTTAACACACGACTGAGGAATTTATAGAATGAAATAAATAAACTCACCATAAGCTTTTTTTAGGATACTACCACAAAAGGCAAGATTCTCCTTATCATTATGGAATCCTTTGATAATCAATTTAAATTGCCCAAAAAGACGTTAATGCCCAAAAAGATATAACAAGTTTTTTTTTTTTTTAATTTTTGATTATTTAAATGATTATCTGGATAAAACCATTAAAGATACTCCACATTAAAATAGGTAGAAAACGGCCAAAATAATGCCATGAAATGTTAAGGTTGTCTTTGTCTAATGACTGCCCATGTATTTGAAAAAGAGGATTCCTCTCTACTGTTCCAAACAATGACATCATCATGTTCAGGGTTAACATGGATAGTAGATATAGCCTTAACTATATCTTTTTTTTTTTTTTTTTTGAAAATTTTGAGGGCGATTGCCCAATTTAATTCCAAATGTAAAATAAGGTTACAATTACATAGAGGACAGCAGACCAATGGACAGAGAGACTACTATACCAAGTTACTACATTCAACGTAATAAGAGAACCTAAGAAAAACTATACCACTAAAAGAATAAACACGATAAACCAAAGAAAACAAAGCTTCAACGAGAGCATGAAAGGACTCAGATCAACCAAAGATTAATCTGTAAGATTGCTTATCTGGTAAGTAGAGCCAGCAAAATGAGGATCCTACGGTTTCCTTCGCAGCCTTCCACTGTTGTTTACTTACTGAAAGGGAGATTGATCGAAATACTGCAAAAACCGGTTGCTGTGAAGGCCGTCCAAACAGGAACCCTCCAAAACAAGAGCAATCTGATCATCATCGTCCTTTTCCTTCAAAACACCCACATAATTCTCGAAACACTGGGGGGAAAAAAGGAGGGGGATAAAATAGCCTTCCAATTTATGAAAAGAGTAAGGCATCAGCCCAGATGGTTGATATTCCTTTCGGCTTAATCTGGAAAGCAAACTAATTATCATATTCCTGCACAATAAAACATGACCTCCGGCCATCAAGCCAAAGAAAAGCATCAATTTAAGTAGCAATTTTCCTCCAACTCGATAAAATACGTAACACATGTTCAGGCCATGAATCCTTTATTTTCCATCTAACTACTTTGAATGCAATCCTTTCCTTAATTTGATCAATTAAAACAGTAAGTGGAGATGCAATGTGAGACATGATTCTTTTATTCCTTTCTCTCCAAATACACAAGACACAAAGAGATAGGTAATGGATTCTTCTAATAATCTTATGCACACTAGGTTCCATACTATTTAAAACTGTTTCAAAGTGGATTGCATTAAAAGAATTTGCCATTAGGTAGAATACACCTAATCAAGTGCATTGAGAATGGGCATTCAAAAAAGAGGTGAGAATGGGATTCAATGTCTCCAAAACAAAAACAGCAATATGTATTAACTCCCAGCCCTCTCTTTGCAAGAGTATCGGTTGTTTTTAACCCACCAAGATAAGCCATCCAGCAGTATAAAGATAAATTAACAGCCCCTCCTTTGAACCAAATACAATTATGCCAGTTAGTAAAAGGTAAATTCTCAAAGAGAACCTTTTTAAAATCTCGAGAAGAAGGGGTTCTGTTTGAGTCCCATGTAATCCAGTCATCTCCCTTAGCTATAGAAGTGGATTTGATTGCAGCAGTAAGCATTGGGTAATGAATTTCAAACCAGTTTGGTAATCTCCATTTGTCTTCCGAGATAAAAACATTAAGCTTGGCATTATTAGAAAAAAGCTGCAAATTTATGTCATTTGTACTCAAGGATTTAGCCATAATATTTTTATCGCACCAAGGATCGAACAGGAAAGAAAATTTGTTACCATTTCCTATGTGATAAGATATGTTATCAGAATAACGCTTTAGCATAAAGTTTCAGATCCTTCCACATAGAGAAATAATAATCGATTGTTTCCAAATCGATCCATATTTCTGTCACACCATTTTGCAAACAATGAATCTTGATTAAGAGTTTTCCAGAGTTTTGATCTTGCATAATGCATTAAGTGAGAAGGTAGAAAGCACTCCTATTCCCCCTTTTTCCTTGGGTCTAGCTGTTTTCTCCCAAGAAATTGTGGATAGTTTATTTGATTCTCCATTGTGATAAAAAAAATTGGCAGTAAGAGAGGATATGCGCTTTAATACACCTTTGGGAATTATCATTGATCTGAACCAGTATGAGATAAGATTATTGACCGAAAATCTAATTAATTGCAGCCTTCCTCCTAATGACAAAAATTTGCATTTCCATCCTGCAAACCATTTCTGGATCATTTCAAGAAGACGTGAAAAATTTATCAACTTAGGAGACCCCAGAGTTAAGGGAAGACCTAAGTATTTAATAGGAAATGTGCTTTGAGATATATTGAGGATGCTACAAAGATTCTCCACCTCCTTAGATCCTTTAGAGAAGCATATAAGAGATTTATCCAGATTTACCGTTAACCCAGTATATCTTTTTAAGCTTTCAAGGCAGAATTTCAAAGAGCCCACAGAATTTTTATCTGCTGCTCCTGTCACAAGAAGGTCATCTGCAAATAGTAATTGAGAGATATGGCAAGAGCCGGCTGAAAAAGGCATATATCTAAATAGATTTACTTCTCATCAAACAAGAAAAGGTATCAATGGCGAGTAAAAGGAAAGGAGATAGTGGACATCCTTGCTTTAGCCCATATTTTGAGAAGAAATAGCCTTTGATTTCCCCATTTAGATTAATCAAAAAGGGATCTCGAATACAAGCTTTTATCCACTTAATAAATCTAGATGGGAGTCCAATAGAATGAAGTCGATGCAAAAGAGCCTCTATTAATAGAGTCAAATGCCTTTCGAGATCGAAGTTTAGCAAGAAAGCTTCCTTGTAATGCATTTTGGAACAACTTTCTTCATGTGCCATAATAATATTATCCGAGATATCCCTCCCTTTAATGAAATCAGATTGGGCTGGATGAATCAAATGAGGTAGAACTCTTTTAAGTCTAGTGGCTAGAACTTTAGCTATCACTTTGTAAAAAGTATTGCAAAGTGAGATAGGTCGATATTCGAAATTAGATTTGAGTGCTTGACTTTAGGAATTAAGGTAATCAAAGAATGTTTCAATCGCTTTGGGAGCTTCTGTGTTTTAAAAAAGTGATGTGCTGCATTTAAAAAGGATCCACCAGTAACCTCCCAGGTAGTGGAAAAAAATTTGGAATTGAATCCATCCAGTCCTGGAGCTTTGTTCTCATTAATACTTTTAAGAGCTTCTCTAATTTCCATATCACTAATGTCTGCCTCCATAGCCTTTGCTGATTCAACCGAGAGTATTCCGATTGGTACATCCCACAAATGAAAGAATCGATGAGTTATTATTCAACAACGAAAGTAGTACCTGCATATTTCCTATGGGGTCATGCTCCTTCAAAATTCCCTTATCGAAAGTAATTCCCTAATACAATTGGTGCTTCTCCTTTCATTTAAGATCATCCTCCGCTGAAGTCAACCAATGAGCCTTTGCTCGCTGCTTAACCCAAGCACTCTCCATTTGTAATAAATTTATATAAGAGTCTTTAATTTCCTTAGCCATGGCTATAAGATTTAAATCGCTTTGGATACTCTTCAAGCATTTCAAATATTTCCTTTTGATCACCTTTAGCCTTTTCGATTTGTAATTGCAAAGAAGAGGAGCTCCTCATAGATGCTTTAAGCGCCTTTTTGACATTGGATAGTTTGTTGGCAAGAACAAAAATGGGATCCCCTACAGCATAACCTTTCCAAGCATCTTTAGTTACCTTAATGAAATCAGGTTCAAGAGTCCAGAAATTTCCGAAATATAGAACGATGAACTGTGGGACATGAATGTTGAATGTTGGTAATAAGGGGGGAATGGTCGGATGAGAGAGGAGGAGGCACTTTGTAGAAGGAGGAAGGAAATTTCTCCAACCATACCGCATTACAGAAAACTCTATCTAATTTACAAAAAATGGGATTTTTTACCTGATTAGACCATGTATAATATAGGCCAAGATAACAACTCACAATCATGAATGCAATTTACCTTAACTATATCCAGGGACACATACTTTGAGTGCGAAGGAATATTTTATTTCTTCTTAAAAAAGAAGAATCTGGAAGTCAATGATCTTATTACTAGAGAATGTATGTTTAGTATAGTAGCATTTCATAAGAAGAAATTTGGCGCAAAAGGATTGATTTAATCCATGCTACCACCAAAGTTTCACAAGCATAACTCTGATAAGATCATGACTAGATCTTGCTAAGATATGAAGATTAATTTTTTACCTTCCACCTTCTACGTAGCTTCTATAAACTTAATACCTACATTCCACCACTTTAATTATTACTTTTTTTCACTTGGTTAATTCTTTCTTGCAATATTATTTGTTGCTGAAATTGATCATTAAATTTTCATCCGAAAGTTTAAGTATGAGAATGAAAAGGGTTAATTTTGAATTTAAAGTTGTCCTCTAGATCTATGGGGTCTATTAGACCAGTGTTAAGGATTTTAGATATATTTTTTAAATTTTTTTTCATTTTATGGCTTCATTGCCTTTTCACATAGTATTACTCTCATCATTGCTTTTTAGGAATCCATTTAGCCTTGTTAAGATTACTCACATTGGAGTAATTTTTAGTTGAATATTTTTTTTATTTCAATTTAAGATTTATTTATAGCATCGTTCATTCATATACCTAAAGCACCTGCAATTGGTGTAATACTTAGGAAAGCTCTTAAATATAACTTCTTGACAATATTTATTTTCCTTCAAGCAATATTTACTATAATGATGTTTTGAAACATTCATTTACACAAGGATATGCACAAAAGACAATCTAGTACAAGTAGATGTATCAACTTGAAGGGGCTTGCCAAATATTTTTTTCAATTGATGCCCATGTGATTAATGGAATGAATTCGAATGCCCTGCAAGAATACCAAGATAGGACCAGACGATCTGATGCACATCAAGAAAAAGGAGATCATTCCAACACTTTCATTTAAAACCCTCTCTAATAAAATTTATTTTATGCACAGAGGTTCTAGCATATTCACTGTCATTTGAAAGGTGTATGATGATCTGCATAAAATAGTAATGTTCAAACATGAATTTATACAATTTATGTTATGTGAGATAGGAGAAATATGTGTAAGACAAAATAACTCTCGTGTTCTTATGCATTTGCATCCTAATCATTTGTATCTCATGGTCTGTTGTATCCGCCTCATAGTTGATTCCATACGCATTCCTTGCCATCTACGCCTCTTCTTTTGCCACGATCGTATGCATCATTTTGCCTACCAACATTTTTTTTTTGTACGTGCAGGACAGAGATGAGAGCGAAGAGAGATTACCTGTTGTTTCTTTCTCCATTGGAGACTCTGCAGAGTTCCTCTACTCTGATGTAAGGGATGTGGATAAGGCTGAGAAGGTAATTCTTGAATCAGGCGATGTTCTAATATTCGGTGGCTCCTCAAGACGCATTTTCCATGGAGTTCCCTCCATTAAACTCAACACAGCACCTGCGAGCCTCACTGAAAAAACAAAACTCCGCCCAGGTCGCCTAAATCTTACTTTCAGGCAATACTAGCAGCAGAAAAATTAGCTCAGGATATCCTGATATAAATTTTTTTTTTTTGAAGGGGATGAGCGGAAAATCATTAGATTTACTTTGAGATTAGTGTAATACAAGTTTTTCTTGTATAACATTAATCTTAAAAGTAAATTTAATGATTTTAAAATCATCTTAATTAAAATTATGTCTCGTACTAAGTTAATCTTTATGCAGAAGTTTATTGTCTTCTCTCACTTTTTTCTTTTAAGATTTTCTTTTATTGTTCATAATGACATATTGTGTGTATTGACGCTGGTATTTGGTTTTGCCACTGTAAATAGAAGCCTGCTTTTATGAAGTCTACATTCATTATATCATAGCTAAAAAAGGTACTCCAAATGCATGCTTCTCAAGAGGATAATTCGGCTTATGCTCCTTCGTAATCTGCGCGTAAATTGCGTAAACAATATAAGATTCAATCAGATGCGGAAACTGCATTCAAAAGAGAGATTATTTTAAGATGAATTTAAATCGATTTTTGTTGATTATTTATATACTGTACTGATAAATTTAGCGACTTTAAAAAGATCATATATAGCACAGTTCGATTACCTGAGCGACTACGAAGTTTGAATCTGCACTGTAAATGGTGTAATTCATCTTGCGGCTATTTCCGATCATCTTAAAATTAAATTTCTCTTTCGTAGTGTTGGCTGCGAGATAGACTAACCACTCCTCATTAGACTGTAGAACACAAGTCTCCTTTTCATGCGGAATATAAGGTCTTTTTTCTCTGTACTATCGCCTGCAAATACCTGCCACCAGTTCTTGAAGGACGGAATCTGCATGTATATTTCACTTATAAAGAATTAATATTGACATTATTTTTTAATATAACATTAAGAATATATATATGCCATACGAGACAAGAAATAACATATCAAATACTTAAAAGTTTGATATTTAGAAATATAGTATTATTCCATGCATTAAAAAATAATGATCTAATATTTAAAATAATATTAAGATTTAATTTCTATTTAAATAAATACTAAAGTTAAAGCTATGTATGTAAGTGCCTCAAGATAGAATTCTTTTTATGCATTTAAAGATGTATTTAGTAGTGATGCTATTTTTATATAATATTAAAGATTTAAACGTTATTTATATAAATATAAAATTTTAATTATATATATATATATAGGGATTTAGTGTGTGCGGCACTGTCCACTAAATTTCATCATATTAAAATTCATAAAATATGATTTGATATAGATAAAATTAATGAAATTTTCAGTTCAAAATTCTCACCTTTACACCTCTTTCGTGCTGTCGAAAAGAGAAGGAGATGTGGCCACCCCAGGTTTCTGCTTTGTCCAAATCCAAATTTAAAAGGAGGAGGATTATACAAACCCTCTTTTCAAAAAAAAAAAAAATCAATCAATTTTAAAACTTATTTTTGCAGAAAATGGAGTTTCAAAATTTAAGTAGAAAAAGTTAAAATTATTGTTCGAACAAATAACAAAATTAATACATATTTATTATAATTAAAACTAAAATTATTTTATTTATGTAGATAAATAATGTTAACATTCTTGATTAAACGACTAAAATAACTTTAAAATATTTTGCATATTTCATATTACCAATATATATATATTCGTGATTTTAATTTGTAAGTATTTCAAAAATTATTATTTAATATCTTATATTGATTATGCTATATATATATATATATTTAAAATATATTACAATTCATTAAATTTATATTTTTGACATTCATAATTTTCAAAAATAAATAAATAATTTATTCATGTCATAAGATAAATTAAATAAATATTTCAAAATATTTTTGCCTAGAATTTATTATTTAAGAAGAGAAAATGATAAAGAAAAAAAAAAAAGTGCTCTAGAAAGTAATAGTGAGAGAGGGTTAATAAGTAGACTTCATTCAAAAGGATTTACAAAATAGTGTTTTGAAATAGTATTTAAATCAAGTTTTTCATCTCACGCTTTTTAAAAAAAATTGATTTAACAAGAAAATCTCTAAAAAAATTTTACCTTTTATAAAATGAAAAAAATTGAGAAAACAATGTACCTAGTAGAGTCTTAGCTTGTCAAAAAATATAATTTGGTTAGATTTATATTAAATCCGACCTAAATCCTCCAACCAAATAACCCCTTCGGTTTTCTCGTTTTTCAATTTCTCTAATTTGAGTCCTAATATTTGTCAACTCAACACATCATATCGCTTGTCTTCTCGAGTCAGTTTTGCAACTCAACCTGACTCCAGCCGTTTGAGCCAGTAACCAACCATTAGTATATAATTGATTCACTGAACTCTTTAGGAAATTATATATATATATATATATATATATATATATATATATATATATATATATATATATATATATATATATATATATATATATATTGTAATGATTTCGTTTATTTATTTTATAAACTTTTCTAATTTCTATCTTAATATGCTCATAATAAGATTCAAAGGAAAAAAAACATTAAGTATAGATTGACTTTGTAATATGTTTATTTATTTTCAGTTGTGATTAACAAAAATACTTACATAAAATAATAAATAATTTATTCATATTTTATATAAAAGTGTATTATTATTTTTTATCATATTGTGCCCCATCTGAGAATAGATTCTGGATCCGCCCCTATATATATATATATATAGATCCTCAATATATAGATCCTCAAGAAAGAAATGTGTAATTTAATTATCAGTGATACCAATATCAGGTTTTCGTTTTCTTAAAAAAAAAAAAATCTCATCAGTAACGTATAAATTTGCTCTTGTATCGCTCACAAATCATTCCAGCATGCAATACAACAAGAAAAACTCTTAGTTTGAGATTAGAGCACTGATTGTAAAGGTCTAACCTTTGGCTTCATGGTGACAATAGCTGCCCTGCCGCATCCTGGAGCCGAGAAAGACCGGCCATGCCGTTAACTCTGAAGAGGATGTTGCCGGTGGCGTCGACGGCGGCGAGATGGCCGCTCTTATCATCACCACTTGGAGGCTTTGTTGTGAAAGCAAGATCAGTTGTGTATGGGACACAGAACTGAGGGTTGATGATGGCGGTTGAGCTTGAAGCCATGATGTCAAATATTGATCTTTCTCTTCTTTTAGCTGTTTATGGAAGCTACTGATGAAAGCATGGATCGCTGAAGATTATAAGGAGTTCGGGCTTAAGAGATTGAGGTGGAAGGTCTCCATCAGTCTTGAGGAACTCATTTGTTTTTAGTAAAATGGTTTGATATGCATGGAGTTTGGGGTCATGAGATTGACGTGGAAACTCTAGATAATGCAGTTATTTTTAATTGCTAATTTTGTTTACCTTCAACACCCCGAGAATGACACACAAATGTATCATATTTCACGTGCCAACATCCGTTTAACGCCGCCATCATCTGGAAGACGTGAGCTACCATCCGCGAAGCGTGGATTTCCCAGCTATTCTGAATGAGCAAGTTGCTAGGCCTCAACTTGCTGAAGTACAAACTCATCCTGCACGCCATGTGCAACAATCACTCAAAAGGCCTGCTGAAGTTGTGGCCCCTATTGCTGTTGGGGCACTTCGAAAGAAGCCTTCGGTCTTTGAGAGGCTCGGCCCCTTGGAGACACCAATCTTGAAGAGAGGACTGCCTCTTTAGTCCCTCGAATAATGCTGTCACGAACCATTCGCCTGGGAGGCAAGATGTCAAGCTTCTTCATCCGAAGCAAGCTTAGCCTGAGGCAACGAGAAAAGAAATCTGAAGGCTGAAATCGTGCTCAGGTACCAATGCAACTAATTATGGAACCAAAGTGAGTGCTCATGGTTTGATAACCTTAAGTGGGTTAAACGGAGCTTTATCACCTCAAGCGTCTTTCCCGGACCCCACAACGCCGTTCCAGCCTCCCGCGAGGAAGCCCTAAACTATACCCGCACGAGTGCATCCCTCCAAGTTGAGAGAGATCGATGAAAAGAAAATACCAAGGTCCTGTTATCAAGGATGCTAGGACTGCTCCTCCAAGGAGACCTCATCCCGTAACTCAAATGGTAGGACGCCAACAGATCCATGTCCCACACGGTGAGCATAGGGGTGTGACACTTGGACCTCGTGTCCAGGAATCTACCGTCGAAAGGTCCAGGTGGAAAGGTAAGCAGATATGGAGGACTAGGCCTAAAAAAAAATTGCTTTAGAGCAAAGGCATGACGTGACATCTGGTGTGAATTCCCAAAGATCCGCCCCAACTCAAATCTATCAATGATGGAAGCCTAAAAAGAGGGCCGATAAAACATCCGACGACACCTTGGAGAATCCTCCAGGGGATCCCGTCATCAATCAACTCCATCCCATCAAGAGGAGGTTAACTTCGATCGAAGCCCTCTAATTGAAGAAGTTTCAATTCCACATTTGGAGTCGGAAGTCCATTGGAGACGTCGATCTGAAATTTGTATCCAAGGGGATGAAGAAGAAGAGGAAGAGGCAACAACTGTTGAAGTGGTGTTTATGGTACAACAAGTCGGTGAGCCATCCGTACCAACCAATAGTCGCATAAATACTTCCCTCAACCTGAAGAACAACAAAATGTTCAAATAGAGGAAGCCTCCTCTGAGTCTTCAGGAGAGGAACAACAAGAAGAGGAAGAAGAAAGGGAAGAAAATCCCACATTCGCCGATACTACCACTTTTGTAGAAGCGCAAAGACAAATTCAGCGCAAGATGAAAGCCAAAGATAAAGAAATTGCTCAGTTGAATATGAAAATGAGCGAAATGATGATGCAGATGACTGCAATGATGCGCTTAATGCAAAAAAAATATTACAGTCCAACACTGCCCCCCCCCAAATAATCATCAAGCCTCCAGCAATGCCCATGACAATCCTCCAATAAATTTGATCTCACATGCTTAAAGGGTCCAAATTGAGCCTAAAATGAGGATTGAAATAAATGAGTCGCCGACAACCTCGTAATATACAAACTATATCTCAAGTGACAACCTCTCAACTTGATATTATGAATGAATGATCGAGCCGTTATAGCTACGGGTAGACGTAAAAATTGGTGAGCAAAGGTCGCCTATATATGGTATGATCAAATTCCATATCCAAAGGGATATTCAATGCCAAAGTTCAATCTATTGACGAATGGTAATCAAAGATCTCGCCCCAAAGCGCCCGTGGTAACAGGGGGCAATGATGCATTACTATTCATTAATTCTTTAGTAGTAACTTCTTACTTTGAATGGTATGTTTGAAGTTATCAAATGACTCAATAAGACTTTGCCGAACTTGAAAATATGTTCGTCAAAAGGTTTGCTAGATCAAAAAAGACAATGATTGCCAGATAGATATTACATGTTGGCTATGAGTATGAAATGTGAACAACAATTAGAAGAAGAGCATTCAATTATCGATGGGCAACATTGATGACAAGATGGTTTTATCTTTGCATGGCTTCCACATTTTAAGAGCTACTTGATAGGGTGGCTAAATTTTAGAAATTAAATTTATCCCGTTCCGATGGCCAGCAAGATAAATCCAAAAGAGCAAAAGCTCCAGATCCAAAGAAAAGTGAAACGCATTTCACCTTATACAAGAAGGATACAAGTACGCGGTTAGTCTATAACGTAGACAAAGAAAGGCTACCTATCTATCAAGAAAAATCAAGACAGTCGCTCAATCCTGCCCCACAACCCAAGCTCATACTTGGAGGTAATGATGTGCCTCGAGGTCGCTTTAGTGAAGGCGAGCGACCAAGACAAACAAAGAGAGCGAATGACACGATGACCCCACCAGAAAAGAACAAAGAGTATTAAGAGGGAAAGTGTAAAATTGTTTAAACATGCACTCAAAGTAGGTCTCCAATTACCAGAGTGTAAAAGGCCCGAAGAGGCTGGACAACAGATAATCCTAACTTGCCCATACATGGTGCTCGGCCATCGTTGAAGATTGCTACATATTCAAAGATTGGCTAGAGAAAATATAGAAATGGAGAATTCACATTATCGGACGATGTATTGGTGCGTCAAGAAAGAATCCACAAAACTAATAACCTCATCTCCGATCTATCAATGATGATAAAGGTGAGTGATGATGAAGGATGGCAGATCTCAAAAGACTATAAAATGTTGAAACAATTGGAAGGCGTTCAATTATTGGAAATCACCACTTGAGCGTACTTGAGTTGAGACAAAACCTAAGTTATGAGAAGGCTAGTTCATCTCATGAAAAGAGCCAAATATGAGGAAGGCTAAGAAACCTACCAAACGAAAAAATAAATTAAATAAAAAGAAGAAGACAGTAGCACATAATGTTACTAATACTATTGATGGTCGCAACATAACATGAAGGATCATCAATAACATGGAAGATTATATACAATCAATAAGATGACCTATCACGCTTGCAGAATTCATTACAAATCTTCAGATCAATGAAGAAGCAGGGGAAGAAGCTGAAGAACTTCCTACTGAGTCTTGCTCGATAATGCATGAAGTTGTGGCTTAGAGGAACTCTGTTTCCCGAGATGAAGATGAATCGAGCTCACCATATCAACATAAAAATATAAAGTTTGGCGGTAATTACGAATCTTCTAGTCATCATTAGGCGAGGCGAATCTTTGAAGCAAGCGAGTCACCTCAAGATTATGCAAATGAAGTAGCTCAATGCAGGTTGAGAAGTGGTCGAATGCTACCATCCCAACAGAGGAAAGAGCCAATGAATAGGGATAAAGGAAAGAGAAATCAATGAAAAAGTTATCCCTAAGGATTCAAATAAGAAGCCTTCATCAAAGGGATTAACTACAATATCCCTTCTAAGGAAAATTCCGACTTAGTGTATACAAAGCACTTAAGTCGGAAGATCTCGATAACACCTTATTGAAGCTCTCAAAGAGCGGAAAGTTCAAGCATATTTTCTTTGACTAAGAGACCTTGCATGTTCAAGCCTCCAACCATCACATTTTCGACGATGATCTAATGCTGGGGCTGAGCACAAGCCTCTGATGTTATGTTTGGCGATGAAATTATAATCTGAGATCTTAATTGATCTCGGTTCCTCCGTGAATCTTATGAACTTGAGAACTCTTAGATGGCTATCTCTAGATGTACAACATATGGGACGAGATAAAGTCATGGTTCAGGGATTCAATGAGAAAGGACAAAAAACTATCAGGTCATTCGTCATTCCTCTTAAATTTGGAGACCTCTACACGAAGCTAAATTTTATGTGATCGACTTCATTCAGCCTTACGGGTGACCATGGCTTCATAAGTATGGCATTGTCCCATCTACATTGCATCAATGTATGAAATATACAAAGGATGGAGATGAATGCCAAATTGTGGGGCGACATGCAACTTTTGGTGCATGAAATGAAGATTTATCAAGATACCGATTATTTCCTTAGGGGAATCAAAGCTAACAAACACTAGCAAATCGCATCTACTTCAAAACCCATAAAGAACAAGTTAAGAAGAAGGAGAAGATAAAATGAATAAAGGAAAATAGGTTGTTCCAAATATTCTAGGGATATAAAGAACAAGTCTAAAATCAATAACACGTCCCTCATTTAGGCGTGATCTAGAAGAAGAAGACGAATGTGTTCCTTCTAAATCCAAAGGTCCATGCGAATCTTCTAGTAAAACACTGATTGAGAAAGATCAGTTTGACTCTAGCTATGAGTTTGAATCTGCTTTTGAAGGTAAGGCGCAATGCACCTACTTTAAAACAATCATAGATCCATCCATAGAGACTACACACTGTAGTCACTATTCCTCCCACATTTTAAAAAATCACCCGAAACTCACAAAGTCGAGGCTGGTGACCTTCTATGTACCTCCTCTCCATGGAAAACGTGCCGGGAAGCTGTTTTATAAATTGAAGGGTGTCGAAGAGGATCGATTGGGAATCAACTGAGGAAGAAGAAGGTATGCCCATGGATGCCAAAATATTACTCTCCAAAGATGCAAAACTTGTCATGAAACATGGGGTCCAGTTGGAGCAAGTAAAAAACTAAGCTCTTTGAGATGATGTGGTATCAAAGGTTCTCAAACATTGGTAAGAGAAATAAACACACTACCAAAGGCCTTGGTTTTATCCAAGACAACGGTCCACAAGAATATACATTGCTGCGAATAGAAGTTGAGAGTGATGATGAAGATGAGAATGTCATTCTTAATGTCGGTCTCACAAATAATGAAAGTAGAAGCGGGGCACGAAGAGCTTGAAGATGGTGGTGAGGCGGCCTATGGATGAACAAATTAATTTGGGAAGGAGGAGGATCCTGCTTGCGTTCATCGTGCCCACTTCGAGGATAAAGTGGAAGAATTAAAAACCTTACTCTGTGAATTCAGGGACTGCTTTGCTTGGACATATGCTGAAATGTCAGGCTTATCCCCTGATATAGCGGTTCACAAACTAGCAATTAAACACCGGTCAAGCAAGCCTCTAGCGAATGAGATTGGAGGTTGAAGAAACGAGTAATTGCGAAACCAAGAAGCTCATTGAAGGCGATTTTATTTGAGAAGAAAAATCTGATTTGGATAGCTAATATTGTCCCGTGAAAAAGAAGAATGATGAGATTATCACGTATCGACTTGGATTTAAACAAAGCATGTCCAAAGGATGACTTTCGCTTCACGTATCGAAGCGGTAGTGGATAACACTTCAAACCGACATGTTCTCATTTATGGGGATCGTCGTTACAATCAAATCAAGATGGCTCACGAAGATGAGAAACATACCTCATTCGGGCCGATTAGCATATATTGCTACCGGTCATGCCCTTCGGCTTGAAGAATCTTTGCTACATACCAAAGGCTATGACGAATCTTTGGAGTTGATTCATCAAAAGTAGAGTGCTATGTTGATGACCTCGTTGTCAAGAGTATAGATCGCAAAAGATCATCTCGATGATTTAAGGATCGTCTTTGAAAGAATCGAGAAAATATGATATCAAGATGAATCCTCTTAAGTGCTTTTGGAGTTTCTTGAAAGTTCCTTGGATATGTTGTGTAGTGGAGGGGAAATCGATCCCAACAAAATCAAAGCGATTATCGAAATGCCTCCTCAAGAGTCTTAGCCAACTTCTCCATACAGGACATCTAGCATTCATTAGAAGATTTATATCAAAATGCAATGTCGACCATAAATTAATGAAGAAATATACTTCTTTCAAGTGGGACGAAGAATGTCAAGAGGCCTTTGACAGTATCAATAAATATCTGTTAAACCCACCCATTCTTGCAGCTCCAATTCCAGGAAAGCCTCTCATCTTGTACACAGCAGCACTAGAAGAATCTCTAGGTGCTGTTGGTGACATAATGAGGAAGGAAGGAGCGCTACGTATTATATTAGTGAAGACTAATAGGAGCGGAAGCGGCGTTATTCCCAATTGAGAAGCATTGTTTGGCGTTAATTTTTCTTTGCAAAAGCTACGTCATTACATCTATCTCATAAAATTACCCTTATCTTAAGGATCGATCCGTTGAAGTTCTTGATGACAAGACCAGCGTTGGCAATTAAACAGCGCGATGGGCTATCATTCTTTTGATATTACATATGTTCCCGAGCGGTGAGGGCAAATTCTAGCATTTTTTCTTGCTCATCCCATCCGGATTCATTGCTTAACGATGATCTTCATGATGAGCAAATCATGCACATATATGAAAAAGAAAAGCAACAAATGTGGGAATTGTATTTTGATGGAGCTTCGTCCATTAGATACACTCAACCCTCAAATCTCCCAAAGGCTCAAGCTGGTATCGGTCTCATCTTGATCACACCTGAATGTGGCATATTAAGATATTCTTATAAATTAACTCAACCACGAACCAACAACGAAGCAGAATATGAAGCGTTGGTGGAAGGTTTAGAGGAAGCCATTTCCATGGGGGTCCAGAATCTCCAAATTTATGGCGATTCTCAACTCGTCATCAATCAAGTGTTGGCCATTTACAAAATCAATAAGCTTGAATTGACCTACTATCACAAACGAGTTCTCGATCTTATGAAGCAAATTCTAAATGTCATTATGACTCGAGTCTCCAGAGCTAGGAATAAAGCGGTTGCTTAGCTACACTAGCTAAAGAAATGGCAGTATGGATGGCGACTACATACTAATTAGTGTGCACTCGTCGAGTCCAAAATTAAGATCCCTTTGGAAGAGGGGTCAATCAAACACAAATCAACGGGGTGCAGCTCATGTTGCTCCTCACACTCCCTTACAAATTACTCCTCAAAGTCAACAAGATAAGCCTCAGGCCATTCAAGAAGAAAGCCTCCAACGTGGAAGCAAACGCGATGAAATTCTTATAGTAGAAGAGAAGGAAGGCGGAGCGACCCGCCTTTACTTCAAGGAAGGCAAATTGCCAAGTAATAAGTCGAATGCACAACTTGAGAAAAGGCTTACTATATACTTATGTTGGTACTACGATCCTTCAGAACGAGATGGTTGCGATGTTTGGGAATAGAAGAAAAAGTAATTGTTGAAATTCATCAAGACTTTGTGGTGCACACCAATCAGTTCCTAAAATGGCTTTCAAAATTAAAAGAATTGGATACTATTGGCCGTCTATGGTAAAAGATTGTATCAATCATTCTAAGAGATGCCATGAATGCTAAGTCCACGGTAACATAATTCATCAGCCTCCAAATCCGTTGCATCCAACGATAGCATCTTGGCCGTTTGAGTGCTGGGGGACAGATGTAATTGGACCAATTGATCCGCCATCATCAGCTGGTCACCGCTTCATCTTAGCAGCCACCGATTATTTCTCCAAGTGGGCCAAAGCTGCACCATTTAAAGAAGTTACAGCTGAACAAGTAACCAACTTCTTTACCCACAATATTGTTTATAGATTTGGTGTACCACGCCGAATCATCTTAGATAACGGTTCAACCTTCAAAAGTACTAAATTTTATAAATTTTCTGATCGGCATAAGATTGATTAGCGATATTCGTCAATTTATAATCCGAGAGCAAATGGCTTGGCTGAGGCATTTAATAAAATACTAGTCAAATTACTTAGAAAAATTCTCACAAGAAATAAAAGGGAGTGACATACCAAGCTTGTGGAAGCATTATGGGCTTACCGTACCACTTACAAAACTCCTACAAAGTCTACTCCCTATGCACTAGTGTTTGGGGCTGAAGCAATTTTGCCACTCGAAGTTGAACTACCTTCGCTCCGAGTAGCCATTCAATAAAATCTCACCCAAGATGAGAATGCTCGTCTATGGATGGAAGAGCTTGACGTGCTTGATGAGGTCAGGCTCCAAGCTCAGCAAAATCTAGAAGTCTATCGAGGGATGTCGAGCATTCGATCATCTGATGCGTCCTCGAGCTTTTCAGGAAGGAGAATTGGTCTTGGTGCTGAGAAGACCAATCATCCCTCATCGTAGAATTGGCGGTAAATTTGAACCTAATTGGGAAGGACCTTTTGTTATTGAAAAGGTATATCAAGGGAAAGCCTATCAGCTCGTTAACTTCAAAGGTGAAAGACCAATGCCGCCAATCAACGGTCGGTATTTAAAGAAATATTACACATGAAAGTGTGATTGGACAAATCCTGCATTTGAAAATCTTTATTGTCAAACACTTATGAAAATTTTCATTGGAAATTCTCTTGTTACACAAGAATGCATTTCAAAATAAAATAAAATCCTTAGACATGGGACATTTTTTAAAGTTTTATAGTAAAGTATCGCATTCTGGTAAGACACTCTTTGGGTTGACATCGTGCTAGTCAGATCCCCAGTGCATACTCAAAATTATATGTTCAAATGCTCAAATTTAAAAGTCTTACCCAAAGAAGAAGAAAATTTTCAAGTCTGCAAACTTCAACAAACCAAGTTGGAAGGATATTTTCCATCCCACATCAAATCTAAAGGCTCGAGTTGGTGTATAAGGTCAGACTCAACACGTAAATATAGAAGTTGTTGACAGTTCTTACTCAACACCACAAAGGCGTGGTAAGAGATCTCCATCTCGCCCGAGGATAAAATCCTTCATCAATTGCTCAAGTCCACACGTGTGTATGTCGATTCAACACGCCAAAATATGGCCGAGTCACTGACAGATCTGCTTACTCAACACGCCACAAAGGCCGTAGTAAGGGATCCTCCTACTTCGTTAGTTCAAAGAGAAGAGCATCCAAATCCACAAATCTCTCCAACTTGGTGAGTTCAAGTGACCCAGACTCGGAAATTATCCCTATTGGTCGTAAGGTCATTTCTCAAAATTCTACAAAAGATATCCTTACTCGAGAAGGCACTAAGCCGAGTTTGGAATCAAATACAAATGTAAAATCTCAACTCCTTCAGTAAGTCTATCAAAGCAAAAAGCAAAGACCGAAGGAAATTCTTCTTCAGTAAGTCCAATCAAGCAAAAGCGAGGACCAGAAGAAGCTATCCCAATGTTCAGATAAAACTAAATGTAACTAAGGGAGTTTTGTCATCAATATATCCATTATATGCAAAGCAGACCGATGACTCTTGCTTGATCCAACACAAGCTCTGAGAGCTGGGTCGTCGGCATTTATCCTTCTACAAGCCCACGAAAGCAGAAAGCTAGGGCAGAAGGTAATTTCGTATCGCTGACAAATCTCCAGGATAATTCAGGATTTTACTCCATCAAATCCATCAAGGCATGAAGCCAGGATAAAGGAGGCACAAGATACGAATCCTCAAGATGAAATCTTCAACAAGTCCATCAAAGCACAAAGCAGACCAAGACATTTCTATCTCATCAACTCCAGTCCCAAGGCACAAAGCCAGGACAGGAGGAAAATATAAATTCCAAATCTCAAGACTGAGTCTTCAACAAGTCCTTCAAAGCACAAAGCATGGGATCGAAGACATTTCTATCTCATCAACTCCATCAAGTCCGTCAAGGCACAAAGTCAGGACAGGAGGAAAATGCAAATCCCAAAGTTCGAGATGAAGTCTTCAACAAGTCCAAAAGCAAAGCATGGACCAAGATGTTCTCATCTCACCAACTTCATCAAGTCCACCAAGGCACAAAGCCAGAACAGGAGGAAAATATAAATTTCAAACTCTCAGGAGGAAGTCTTCAACAAGTATGCCAAAGCACTAAACATGGGGCTGAAGATATTCCAAATTTCCTTGACAAGTTGATGATGACAAGTCAAAGCTCTCTTTCATCTAGTCAATCAAGCACAAAGCATTCGACTAATGAACAAATACGGCTTCAACGAAGCTATTAACCGATGAAGTTTAAATGTTTGCCCAACCTGAGAGTTATACTCACTTCTATCAAAGGGCAACAATCAGGTATTATCAAAAGTTGTTGAAATTATAACTTCAGCGTGACATCCAAGCAAATCTCTTGGAGATCCGCAAGGTCAACTAGTGTACAACAAACACGGTCCGCTCCATGCGCGCACCATGTTTGTTGGGGGGCATTTGTTGACCTACAACTATGTGCCACCTAAAAGTAAATAAATATGGTGAAAATTAACAGCCTCCTAAATGCGATCGAGATCGATTAAATTCGCTTCGACTTGAAAATTCGACTTCGTAATGCGTCAAAAATATTAAAATTAATTAAATGGGAAAATATCAAATCAATTAATGATTGATCCAAAATTAAAATTATTTTTTTAATGAAATTACACACATATCGAAGTCGAGAAGCCTCGACGATATCTAAACGATCTCCGTTCGCGAAATTGATCGCGTCGTTGTAGCCGAAACGTCGAAACCTATCGAACGATGCCTTTCGCGGTCAATCCGGCAAAGTGTGCATAAATGTCGATCAATTCGAATGCAACGCCGCACAAATTGTAAACCTAATTTCATCCCGATCGTCGTCGACATTGTCAACGATGATCGCAGGATCACGCCTTTTTCGTGCATAATCAAACACCTAAAATTGACATCCATATTACTAGGATTTATTATTAAGATGATTCGTCAAAATTAATATAATTAGAATTAATTAACTTAATTATTAAATTGATTTTCAATTAGCCTAATCTCTTAATCCCTCTTAATCCTTATCTAACCCTCATTTTCACGCTCTCTACTCTCATTCGGCTCTTCCCCTCTCTCGCGATCCCTCTCTCTCGTTCCTGCGGCTCTCGGCTGAAGCTCTAGGGTGCGATTTCCCTCTCCCTCTTGCTGCTCCTGACCGAACCCACCCACAGCGGCTCCTTCTCCCTCTCGGCCGAGCTCCCCTGCAGCAGTCTCGTGCTCCTCTCTCGGTTCGAAGCACCGAACCCTAGCCGAGCAAACAGAGGACTCGATCCTTCCTGATTCCTCTTCCAACCGAAACCCCAGGAGGAAATGTAGATTTCTGTTTCCCTCTTCCATTTGTGTTTTATGGTTGGATTTGTTTCCTGGGTTTGCAATAGCATGAAATTAAGGTGATTGGATTTATGCTACAAGCTTTCAGTTTGCTGTTTCCTCCTTTCCTTTCGTCTGTCTGTTCCTTTCCACTGGACGCACGAGAAACGCACGAGCCGAGGCTTTCTCCTCCTCCTGCTGTGTGAAATGTTGGATTTATGCTATAAGCTTTCGCTTTGCTGTTTTCTCCTTCTAAAGCTGAGCCGAGGAGCTCATTCTCTTTGTTTCGGTTCCTCCTTTCCTCTCGTCCGTCCATTCCGCCTTGTTGGACGTGCAAGCCGAGGGATGTATGATATGTTGGATTATGTGTTTTGGTATCGTCAATTTGGTTATTTACCTTTCAGAACTGCTACATATTTTTGTTATGTGTAGTTTTCTTCTTGCTGTTTGGTAAAATCTGAACCAGTAAATAAAAGAAAAAATGCAGCAACGTGGCTTTAGATTTCATAAGGTTCGAAGCTTGGATTTTATCGATGGAAATCTTGCTTATTCTTTTTAGCAAATCTGTATGCTTCTCCCCTTCCTCCTTCCAACCAGATTTTCAGTTATCCTGTGGACACAAATTTTCAATTACATTCAGTTATTGATAGTGGTTCTTTAAAATCGGATTTAAATCTTCTGGCAATTTCTGCTCTCTTTGTCTTTTTTCTTGAACTCGGTGACTAGTTTCTTCAAGAGGAAGCTGTATACTTGGTGTTTTTCTGTTTGTGGGAGTAGTTGCTTGTTTTAATGATTATATTTACTCTATGGTGGCTTCTTTTGGTAGTATATATTTTGGCTTTTATTAATATACCATTTTTTATGTTGTTCAGTGATGAGCATCGATGCTATGGAGTAAATTGCCAAAGCTAGAAATCAACTTGCTGTTTTGCTTATTATCCTGTTTCTTCTTCGTTTTACCTTAAATCATGGATCTGGTAGGCAAATTTGTGGATTTAAACAAACTGAAGTATTGAAAGGGAGTGAGAAAGGATGAGGGTTATCCTCGACATTTTGCTTTTCGATTGTATCTGCTTTTTGTTCTGCACTCAACATTTCTCTTGCTGAATTTTTTTTTTTACTTAAGGGAAAATGAATTGATTTATTGTAATGAGTAAGATGCTTACTGAAATTTATTTTATCTAAGGGGAAATCAATTAGTTTGCTTTTCTAAAGGGAATGCTTGCTGAAAATATTTTCCTCTAAGGGGGAATCAATCATTTTGTTATTTAATGGGTAAGATGCAAAAATATTTTATCTAAGGAAATATTTATTTGAAAGTATAAGGCTTGCTAAACTTTCTTATCTAAGGGAGAAATTAATTAGCTTGTTTGATGAGATATGATTTGCTCTCCAATGAATTTCATGCTTACTTGTTTCAATTGATTTCTATGGAATTATATATATATCATGTTTCATATGCAAGTTTTAAATTTATGATATATATAATGTTCTCCAACATGGTAAGGAAAAACGCTATTATTTATGTCTTACACATACATATACATCTTTTCTTGACATGAAATCAAATTATGTGAGAGGATTGTATAAATTTTGATTATTATATAATCAAATACATGCTTATGCAAATGCGAGCTTTAAATTTGTGATATATCTACCATTGTTCTCCAACACGGAAATTATATTATCAAAATTGCTGTCTCACGATATACACTACATCTTTCTCGATTTACATGCAAACCCTCACATGTGGGGAGAGTCGTAATGTAAATTGATTATTATGCCCTAATCAAATATACACGCAGAAATTTCTTTGTTTTATATGCAAATGCGAGCTTTAAATTATATAAGTACCATGTTCTCCAACATGGTAGGGAAATGCTATTATCAAAATTTCTTGGTCTCACATACACCCATACATGTCTTTCTTTTATTGGGTGCCTCTTCATGAACCCCACATGGGGAGAGTCGAGAGTCAGAATTTTGATTATTATGCTCTAATCAAATATACATGCATGCGCCTTTTTTTTTTTTATATGCAAATGCGAGCTTTAAATTTGATATAAGTACCTACCATGTTCTCCAACACAGGAAATGCCTATTATCAAAATGGTGTGTCTCAATACACCCATACATGCCTTTCTTGGATGGTGGGCGGCCCGCCTTTCATGGCAACCCCACATGTGGGAGAGTCGGAGGTTGTAAATTTTGATTATTATGTCTAATCAAATATACATGCAGCTTTCTTTTGTTTATATGTAAATGAAGCTTTAAATTTAGGATACACTATGTTCTCCAACATGGTGGAAATGTTATGCTATCTCAAATTTCTATGGTGTCTGCAGTTACATACACGCCTTTCTTGGTATGGTGGGCGCAGTCTCTCACATGTGTGGAGGCCGGGAGGAATTGTAAATTTTGATTATTTCTCTTAATTAAATACATTCAAGACTTGTTTATATATCTGATCTGAGCTTTAAATTTATTCTTATAAATCTACTTTGTTTCTCCGATATGGTAGGAAACTTGTTCTTATCTTTATCTTTAACCCATACACTTTCTTGGCGTGGTGCAAATAAATTCATGTGTCTACCTATCTGACTTTCTGCGTGGTGGAAGACTGGTCTCAGTAGCCCCCTGGGATGGCGTCGGGAGGCGAATTTTCAAAATAAAAGGAGGTGAAATATGTCATATATAAATGCTTATACTTTAATTTCATATACACGTGAATCTTATTATTTATCTTATAAGTCTCACTTTCACATTGTTCGCGACGGGAAAACTTTTGATAAATACCTTCACGTTGCTTCGTGGCGGAAATCTTGTCTTTGTCACCCACACTTTCTTGGCGTGGTGGGAGACCTCCCAGTAGCTCTGGGGATGGCGTTGGGAGCAAAAATTTTGATAAATAAAATGAAATGTAAGTATTTGAAGAAGGAAGGAATATCGTATGATTATTCATGCTTACTCATTCATCATCTATATATGATAATTACGATATCTTTCTATTTGGTTTAGTTCTTACCGAATCTTCATAGCGTATGATAATTACTCATTTAAAGTTCAAATTCATTTTTAAGTGGTGATTATGCCATATGAATGGGTGAGAAATGAAAATGTGACACTCAACGTAGGAAGATCTGAGTTAATATGTCATTTAAGAAATAACAAACACGCTAAAATGCTTAAGTAAAATGATTAGCGTATTCAAAGTGTTATCTTGTATATTCAATTTGAATATGCTTTAATATCTGAAGACTTTATGAAGCGATATTCTTTTCTTAACCATTTGATTAAATGCAAATAAAGAATCAAATTCATACTCTATAAAATGCATGCTTGATTTGTTAGAAACGACACGCTTGATCATGATAAGTGGTTGAAAGAAGCTAATCATCATATCATGCAGAAATCACTTAGTTTTGCGATGCATTCATATTTTTATAGACTCATAGATATACGTGAAAGAGTCGTCATGCTCGTATAGATAAATCTATACTCGACTCATGACAAATAGATGAAAAGAATTCATCTATGCTACGGTCTTATAGAAACGGAATATTTGATCTATGATAAACACTTGAAATAATTCATATTCGACAAAACACATCTTCTCGGTTTGGTCTTGGAGAAGAGGGTTAAAACTTAAAATCTAATGATCTTGTAAAATATTAGTTAATTTCATGAAATGGTAAGATAAATCGCTCATGTTAATATATTAAGTTCAAGATCTCGAAAGTCCAACTCGATCATCATGCAATCCCAGGACGAGGTTTGGAGATAGATCTTGAAATATCTAGATCGATCCTCTGATAGTCGAGTTGGCGGGTTGATCTTCCGATTTGGTCTTGGGGCCGTCAAGTTAACAAAACCCAAAATGTCATGAAACTTAAACTCAGAATTGAGCACGTTTACAGACATTGTCATACAACATTTTAAAAGCAGAATCTCGTATGTATGTTGAAGTGTTCAAACAATGGACACGTCAAGTTAGGTATAAAACAAAGAGCAGATCACATCATCGGTTTGGTCTTGGACCGTCCGGTTAACAAAACTAAAATCAAAATTTGACATGAAACTTCAACATTCATCTTAATGTCCATGCAATTTTCAACAGATATCCAGTATGCGTGTTGGAGTAATTACTAAGTCAAATATAAAACAGAATCTTCCATAATCGGTTTGTCTTGGGCCGTTAACAAACTTAAAAATGTGATATTATAAAATTTCAAAATTAATAATATCTAAGTTAATTACATATATATAATACAAGATATGAATCAACTCACATAACTTTAAAATTCAAATCCTCGGGAAGAAAAGTCTCAAACCCAATCTTACATGTTAAAGTGTGAATGAGGTTTTGAAGGATTATACTTTTTTGAGATAATGAATTTAGGCACGATCCTAGAAAGCGGACAGTATAGGTCTATCGATTGATCTTACTGTGATCGAGAAAGGTAATTATAATTAAGATTTTAATGATAAATGATCATATAGTAAATCTAAAGTTCATAAATGATCAAAACTCAAAAAAAATACAAAAATATAAAAAAAACGAAATGAATTATTTAAATTAAAACTTAAAAAAATAAAAAAAATAAAAAAAATAAAAAAAATAAAAATCAATCCACCTCTCCGCAATTGTTTGTCTTCGGGTGGCAAATTAAGAAAATTTTTGAAAGTGATGTCAAATTAAATACATAACTACCTTCTCAAATATTCTAAAGTGGGGCGTGGCCGTGTCCTGTCGCGTGATTTTTTCATGATATACCACATAAATGGCGGTTCTGACGAGCCGGCCGGGTGGTTCATGCGATATGGCATTACTAAATTATGGTTCTGGCGCAGTATGTTATTCACGGCTTTCTTCTTTGGCGTGAAATATAGAATGTATTTGGTTGTGCAAAACTGTTATATTGGCTAAAGTTGACTTATATTTGTAACTAACTCCTACATCTGAGGATAACGCATGTATGATTGGATTCTTGTCAGTTGTCACTACCTCCTCCTCGATTAGAGCAGGGATCACGGCGGCAACCAACCATGGAATCTAGATCGGCGTCATCGTTCCACAAAAGTTTTAAATTAAAATAATAAATTTATAAGTTCTAAGCTCACTGCGATTATATACTTTCTTTAACGATTCATTATCTTAATCGAAAGTGCTTCTCGGTATTGGGAGGGTAATTAACTATAGAGAACTGGTATAGGAAACACAAACAGAGATATAAAGTTCTCAAATGAGAGAATCTCTGGTAGTGTCTTATCTACTATTCATCATACGAAATTATCCAACAACTCTTTCCTTTTTTTTGAAAGTTAGATGTAATTTTGGATCCCACAACAATATTTATATGCCCCAAAGATTTCCACTGTATCTCACTAGCTTTTCTTTTTTCATATCACCTCTCTTGCTTTCTTATCATCATCTCTCTCTTAAATTTTAGTTAAACACCAACTCAATAAGTTTTCAATGCTTTATTAATAGAAAAACAAAACCATAGTTGGTATAGATATAATTCTTTATTTTAGATAATAATATTATATTTATTTTATAAATTCCTATTACTTCATCATTGCCACACCATTTATCTTTGTTGTTATCCAACCATAACTTACAAAAAATCTGTCGTCCTTTGTGGTTATTAAACCGGTGGTTGCCAAATGACCGCCACCACCACCACCCACGCAATCATCGTCGACCTCATCTCCAACTGAGGTACCCAGCCTTGAACCTTCCTGTAGTTGATCTCCAACTGATCTTGTGAGAACCATAGTCAGTTCTCCTCGATGCCATTGGCAGGCTCTCTACTGAAGTGCTTGCTACCACAGAAGTAGCTGGCACCAACACATCCAGTCCTTTTTCTTTAAAACTTGCACCAATGTTGATTTTCTCAACGTTATGTCTACAATGTCTCCTCAACTTCAAGTTTTACTTATCGATTGTTAGAATCAGGGAGCTACAAGTGAAACTCACTATTGACCTCTGAATAGGTGTCTGCTGTTCTATTCAAGCAGCATTGGCTCTGCAACTGAGCCACCATTGACTTTTACTTAGACTGCTAATACTAGTTCCCGCAGCCACTGTCTATTGCGATTTATAGATATGGATCTTGTGCAACTATTATGACGGTTCATTTTAGCAACAAGTTTGACACATTCAAGATTTAAGTAGTCGTAAGAAGATAAATTAGTAGAGAATCAGGGAATATACAAGGCAACTTATTCTTTACATCAACTTAACAATATGCCATCATATCCAAACATGAAATTGCATTCAATAGCCAAGGAATTCATTATAGAATATTGATTTTTTCACTGTGCCACATTTATTAGCAGTGAATATGAATACCTACTGTAGATGTAGAAACTTACTTCCCATCAAGTCTGAAACTGCTATGATCTAATCAAAAGTTTTGAATATCACTACTTTCCACCCTGTCTGAAACTACTATGAATTAATCCGTGAAATAATATTTAGATCTGTAAAAGAGTCCTGCATGATATAGCTAATGTGTATCCCTTGTAGCTGGGAATAAGTACATTGTGTTGAGCAACAAACGCTCAGAAATTTCTAACATATTTCTTTGATTTTTTGTGCATATTAAATGTGGGTTGGTGCTAGGGAGAAAACTGAAGTGGAGAATTGAAACTGGTTTTTGATTTTGCATATTATAAAATTTTATGATTAAAACTAGAAAACATGGTTTAGGTAGAATTTGAGTGTGTTAAGAAGCTTGTTCATGCCAAAAACCTTATTAATGTTTTGTTATTTTGCTTCCTGTAATATTGCACCAAAATGTTTTCAGATGTAAAGTTAAAGAGTAAAGCTGTTGGATATCATCTGTTTTACCACAATTTTAGTTTATCTTACCTATGTATGATATTTATAGGCATGCATTTTCACCTCTTTTGGCAATAAGATTTTATTTATTTATTTTATGCCATTTCTTTGACGATTGAGTTTGAGAAGTAAACAGACAGCGGTATATTTGAATGACAATAGAAAATGTATTACATCTATTTTTTTTTTTCACAAATATGTGCCTACAATAGTTACAGCATTTTCAAATTATTGAATTAACGTTTGTTTTGCCCCAAAAGATTTAGCAGGTCTTTCATTTTTGTGCTAGAATGCTCGTTTTGGAGGTACGTTTATGTCATACTGTTAATCTCATGTTTTTTTTTCTTATTGGATTTATAGGCTTCTCCTCACAATTCCTCGTTGAACAGCAAGGTAGGCCAATCATCATTTAGCATTCATCGTCCAAGAAGCAGATCTCCACAATCAGTTGAAAGTGAACGAATGCAAACTTCTTCTAAAAAAACCATTGGCGCCAGTCCAGAAATAGGTCCTGGAAGTGAACCGGATGAAGGACCTTTTGACATCTGTAGACCTGCATCTGTAGGTCCTGTGAAATTAAACAAATCTTTTCTTGAAATAAACAGAGAAAAGAAAGGAACGTGAACGTGCAAAAACTGTTCAATATTTACGAACCGGAATGGTTTTGCTGAAGAATTTTATAGGTCACATGGATCAGGTTAATGTTGTTTCTTTGCTCATTGTAATAATCTAGGCTATAAATTAGACAAAGTTTATACTTGGTAAAATAATTCATAACTCAAGTAGGTTCATCCATATAATGCTTAGTAGTGAGGCAATGTAATTTCTTTGATAGTGAATTAGGTGTCATGGATACTGCTGAAATAGCTAGTGTATTTTAAAGTAAGGCTCAATTTTTAGGTCACCAAAACATTATTAATTGTTTCAATTTACTATCATGCTGCTTAATTGCCTTCTTGCTTTTTAGGTACAAATTGTGAACAAATGCTGTGAGCTCGGTAAAGGTCCTGGAGGTTTTTATAGGCCAGGATACAGGGATGGGGCGAAGCTACATCTGCATATGATGTGCCTTGGCAAGGATTGGAATCCTGAATCAAGGTCATATAGTACATTCCGTTCTCTTGATGGTGCTGTGCCACCTGAGATTCCAGAGGAATTTAGAAGACTGGTGGATGAAGCATTGAATGCTTCTCATAAATTCTTAAGTGAAAAAGAAAAATATGTGGAAGAAATTCCCAAGATGTCACCAGATTTATGTATAGTCAATTTCTACAGCAGTAGTGGTAGACTTGGTCTGCATCAGGTAACATTGTTCAGTTTTTTTGTCCGTTGAACCAAATTTACACTTTTGCATCTCTCTCTCTCTCTCTCTCTCTCTCTCTCTCTCTCTATATATATATATATATATGTTGCACCATATATGGCTTCTTCAAGTTAATGAGTTAGAATTACTTCTGGTGGCCGCATCCTCCTCCCATTAGGGATCAAACTGTATGCTGTTCCCAAAGAAAGAAAATAAGTGATTCAATGATGCATTCTCGATGTGTATATATATATTTCTCTGCGTGTTCTAGTTGGATGGTTGAAGTAGAGGAATGCATTGTGTCTATTGTATGATAGGAAAATACCACTTAGACTTAAGAGAAAATTTTATAAGATGGTGGTGAGACATGTGCTTTATGACACAGAATGTTAAGTAAAGAGAACTATAAAATTAAGTGTTGCAAAGATGAGGATGCTCAAGTAGATGAGTAGCTTTACATTTACAAATAAAATGAGAAACAAACATATATGTGAAAAAGTTGGAGTAGCTGCAGTGGCAGAAAAGATTAGAGAGAGTCACCTTAGATGTTTTGGTCACATAAAAATGACCTTAGCTAAGAGAGTAGATGTATTGGATTCAGCCTATGTTAAAAAAGTGGAGATGAACTCGAAAAGATTTGGTTAAGAAGCATAAAAAATGATCATATTTTATTAGGATTAAATATGAATACGACACTTAATAGGACATATTTAATACTCAATTTAGTCAGAAACATAATAACCTTGTTAGCTTTTTGGTTAACCTTGTTAGTTTTACAGAAAATATTTAGCAATAATAATATTAACTTTGTACTTGATACTAAAAGTATGCTACTTGCATAGCTTACCATCATTAATAATTTTGATTGTATCCAATGTTATTCATCTGAATGGTAAGATTAGGAATATTCATCGCCATACGGTACTTATCCCAAATAGCTTGGCTTTCAATTTAACACGACTGAGGAATTTATAGAATGAAATAAATAAACTCACCATAAGCTTTTTTTAGGATACTACCACAAAAGGCAAGATTCTCCTTATCATTATGGAATCCTTTGATAATCAATTTAAATTGCCCAAAAAGACGTTAATGCCCAAAAAGATATAACAAGTTTTTTTTTTTTAAAATTTTTGATTATTTAAATGATTATCTGGATAAAACCATTAAAGATACTCCACATTAAAATAGGTAGAAAACGGCCAAAATAATGCCATGAAATGTTAAGGTTGTCTTTGTCTAATGACTGCCCATGTATTTGAAAAAGAGGATTCCTCTCTACTGTTCCAAACAATGACATCATCATGTTCAGGGTTAACAAGGATAGTAGATATAGCCTTAACTATATCTTTTTTTTTTTTTTTTTTTTGGAAAATTTTGAGGGCGATTGCCCAATTTAATTCCAAATGTAAAATAAGGTTACAATTACATAGAGGACAGCAGACCAATGGACAGAGAGACTACTATACCAAGTTACTACATTCAACAGAATAAGAGAACTGTTAAGAAAAACTATACCACTAAAACAGAATAAACACGTATAAACCAGAAAGAAAAACAAAGCTTCAGCGAGAGCATGAAAGGACTCAGATCAACCAAAGATTAATCTGTAAGATTGCTTATCTGGTAAGTAGAGCCAGCAAAATGAGGATCCTACGGTTTCCTTGACCTTCCATTTACTTCGAAGGAGATTGATCAAATCGCAAAAACCGGTTCTTTGTGAAGGCCGTCAAACAGAACCCTCCAAACAAGAGCAATCATCATCATCGTCCTTTTCCTTCAAAACACCACATAATTCTCAAACACCGGGGAAAAAGGAGGGGGATAAAATAGCCTTCCAATTTATGAAAAGAGTAAGGCATCAGCCCAGATGGTTGATATTCCTTTCGGCTTAATCTGGAAAGCAAACTAATTATCATATTCCTGCACAATAAAACATGACCTCCGGCCATCAAGCCAAAGAAAAGCATCAATTTAAGTAGCAATTTTCCTCCAACTCGATAAAATACGTAACACATGTTCAGGCCATGAATCCTTTATTTTCCATCTAACTACTTTGAATGCAATCCTTTCCTTAATTTGATCAATTAAAACGGAAGTGGAGATGCAATGAATAGACATGATTCTTTATTCCTTTCTCTCCAAATACAAGAGACAACGACCCGAGATAGGTAATGGATTCTTCTAATAATCTTATGCACACTAGGTTCCATACTATTTAAAACTGTTTCAAAGTGGATTGCATTAAAAGAATTTGCCATTAGGTAGAATACACCTAATCAAGTGCATTGAGAATGAGCATTCAAAAAAGAGGTGAGAATGGGATTCAATGTCTCCAAAACAAAAACAGCAATCTGTATTAACTCCCAGCCCTCTCTTTGCAAGAGTATCGGTTGTTTTTAACCCACCAAGATAAGCCATCCAGCAGTATAAAGATAAATTAACAGCCCCTCCTTTGAACCAAATACAATTATGCCAGTTAGTAAAAGGTAAATTCTCAAAGAGAACCTTTTTAAAATCTCGAGAAGAAGGGGTTCTGTTTGTGTCCCATGTAATCCAGTCATCTCCCTTAGCTATAAAAGTGGATTTGATTGCCGCAGTAAGCATTGGGTAATGAGTTTCAAACCAGTTTGGTATTCTCCATTTGCCTTCCAAGATAAAAACATTAAGCTTGGCATTATTAGAAAAAAGCTGCAAATTTATGTCATTTGTACTCAAGGATTTAGCCATAATATTTTTATCGCACCAAGGATCGAACAGGAAAGAAAATTTGTTACCATTTCCTATGTGATAAGATATGTTATCAGAATAACGTTTAGCATAAAGTTTCAGATCCTTCCACATAGGAGAAATATTACGAATCGATTGTTTCCAAATCGATCCATATTTCTGGTCACACCATTTTGCAAACAATGAATCTTGATTAAGAGTTTTCCACAGAGTTTTGATCTTGCATAATGCATTAAGTGAGAAGGTAGAAAGCACTCCTATTCCCCCTTTTTCCTTGGGTCTAGCTGTTTTCTCCCAAGAAATTGTGGATAGTTTATTTGATTCTCCATTGTGATAAAAAAAATTGGCAGTAAGAGAGGATATGCGCTTTAATACACCTTTGGGAATTATCATTGATCTGAACCAGTATGAGATAAGATTATTGACCGAAAATCTAATTAATTGCAGCCTTCCTCCTAATGACAAAAATTTGCATTTCCATCCTGCAAACCATTTCTGGATCATTTCAAGAAGACGTGAAAAATTTATCAACTTAGGAGACCCGAGTTAAGGGAAGACCTAAGTATTTAATAGGAAATGTGCTTTGAGATATATTGAGGATGCTACAAAGATTCTCCACCTCCTTAGATCCTTTAGAGAAGCATATAAGAGATTTATCCAGTTACCGTTAATATCTTTTAAGCTTTCAAGGCGAATTTCAAAGAGCCATTTTTTATCTGCTCTCACAAGAAGGTCATCAAATAGTAATTGAGAGATATGGCAAGAGCTGAAAAGGCATATATCTAAATAGATTTACTTCTTCTATCAAACAAGAAAAGGTATCAATGGCCAGAGTAAAAAGGAAAGGAGATAGTGGACATCCTTGCTTTAGCCCATATTTTGAGAAGAAATAGCCTTTGATTTCCCCATTTAGATTAACTGAAAAAGGATCTCTGTACAAGCTTTTATCCACTTAATAAATCTAGATGGGAGTCCAATAGAATGAAGTCGATGCAAAGAGCCTCTATTAATAGAGTCAAATGCCTTTCTGAGATCGAGTTTAGCAAGAAAGCTTCCTTGTGTACGATTTTGGAACAACTCATAACAAATTTCATGTGCCATAATAATATTATCTGAGATATCCCTCCCTTTAATGAAAGCAGATTGGGCTGGATGAATCAAATGAGGTAGAACTCTTTTAAGTCTAGTGGCTAGAACTTTAGCTATCACTTTGTAAAAAGTATTGCAAAGTGAGATAGGTCGATATTCTGAAATTAGATTTGAGTGCTTGACTTTAGGAATTAAGGTAATCAAAGAATGTTTCAATCGCTTTGGGAGCTTCTGTGTTTTAAAAAAAATGATGTGCTGCATTTAAAAAGGATCCACCAGTAACCTCCCAGGTAGTGGAAAAAATTTGGAATTGAATCAATCCGGTCTACTTGGAGCTTTGTTCAATACTTTTAAGAGCTTCTCTAATTTCCATATCACTAATGTCTGCCTCCATAGCCTTTGCTGATTCAACCGAGAGAGTATTCCCGATTGGTACATCCTGCACAATGAAAGAATCTGATGAGTTATTATTGAACAAAACTGAGTAGTACCTGCATATTTCCTCAGCTATGGGGTCATGCTCCTTCAAAATTCCCTTATCAGAAAGTAATTCCCTAATACAATTGGTGCTTCTCCTTTCATTTAAGATCATCCTCTGCTGAAGTCAACCAATGAGCCTTTGCTCGCTGCTTAACCCAAGCACTCTCCATTTGTAATAAATTTATATAAGAGTCTTTAATTTCCTTAGCCATGGCTATAAGATTTAAATCGTTTGGATACTCTTCAAGCATTTCAAATATTTCCTTTTGATCACCTTTAGCCTTTTCGATTTGTAATTGCAAAGAAGAGGAGCTCCTCATAGATGCTTTAAGCGCCTTTTTGACATTGGATAGTTTGTTGGCAAGAACAAAAATGGGATCCCCTACAGCATAACCTTTCCAAGCATCTTTAGTTACCTTAATGAAATCAGGTTCAAGAGTCCAGTAATTCCGAAATATAGAACGATGAACTGTGGGACATGAATGTTGAATGTTGGTAATAAGGGGGGAATGGTCGGATGAGAGAGGAGGAGGCACTTTGTAGAAGGAGGAAGGAAATTTCTCCAACCATACCGCATTACAGAAAACTCTATCTAATTTACAAAAAATGGGATTTTTTACCTGCTGATTAGACCATGTATAATATAGGCCAGTATAGGGAAGGTCCAGCAACTCACAATCATGAATGCAATTTACCTTAACTATATCCAGGGACACATACTTTGAGTGCGAAGGAATATTTTATTTCTTCTTAAAAAAGAAGAATCTGGAAGTCAATGATCTTATTACTAGAGAATGTATGTTTAGTATAGTAGCATTTCATAAGAAGAAATTTGGCGCAAAAGGATTGATTTAATCCATGCTACCACCAAAGTTTCACAAGCATAACTCTGATAAGATCATGACTAGATCTTGCTAAGATATGAAGATTAATTTTTTACCTTCCACCTTCTACGTAGCTTCTATAAACTTAATACCTACATTCCACCACTTTAATTATTACTTTTTTTTTGGTTAATTCTTTCTTGCAATATTATTTGTTGCTGAAATTGATCATTAAATTTTCATCCGAAAGTTTTAAGTATGAGAATGAAAAGGGTTAATTTTGAATTTGAAGTTATCCTCTAGATCTATGGGGTCTATTAGACCAGTGTTAAGGATTTTAGATATATTTTTTTAAAATTTTTTCATTTTATGGCTTCATTGCCTTTTCACATAGTATTACTCTCATCATTGCTTTTAGGAATTCATTTAGCCTTGTTAAGATTACTCACATTGGAGTAATTTTAGTTGAATATTTTTTATTTCAATTTAAGATTTATTTATAGCATCGTTCATTCATATACCTAAAGCATATGTAATACTTGGAAAGCTCTTATAACTTCTTGACAATATTTATTTTCCTTCAAGCCAATTCAATATTTACTATAATGATGTTTTGAAACATTCATTTACACAAGGATATGCACAAAAGACAATCTAGTACAAGTAGATGTATCAACTTGATGGGGCTTGCCAAATATTTTTTCAATTGATGCCCATGTGATTAATGGAATGAATTGAATGCTTATCAGAATACCATGATAATATCGATGCACATCAAGAAAAAGGAGATCATTCCAACACTTTCATTTAAAACCCTCTCTAATAAAATTTATTTTATGCACAGAGGTTCTAGCATATTCACTGTCATTTGAAAGGTGTATGATGATAGCATATTCACTGTCATTTGAAAGGTGTATGATGATATGCATAAAATAGTAATGTTCAAACATGAATTTATACAATTTATGTTATGTGAGATAGGAGAAATATGTGTAAGACAAAATAACTCTCGTGTTCTTATGCATTTGCATCCTAATCATTTGTATCTCATGGTCTATTGTATCCTCTTCTTCTACATATCGAGTCATGACTTTGATCGACCTCATAGTTGATTCATTCCTTGCCATCTACGCCTCTTCTTTTGCCACGATCTGCATTGCCTACCAACATTTTTTTTTGTACGTGCAGGACAGAGATGAGAGAGAGCATTGAGAAAGGATTACCTGTTGTTTCTTTCTCCATTGGAGACTCTGCAGAGTTCCTCTACTCTGATGTAAGGGATGTGGATAAGGCTGAGAAGGTAATTCTTGAATCAGGCGATGTTCTAATATTCGGTGGCTCCTCAAGACGCATTTTCCATGGAGTTTCCATTAAACTCAACACAGCACCTGCGAGCCTCACTGAAAAACAAAACTCTCGCCTAAATCTTACTTTCAGGCAATACTAGCAGCAGAAAAATTAGCTCAGGATATCCTGATATAAATTTTTTTTTTTTGAAGGATGAGCGGAAAAATCATTAGATTTACTTTGAGATTAGTGTAACAAGTTTTTCTTGTATAACATTAATCTTAAATACAGATTTAATGATTTTAAAATCATCTTAATTAAAATTATGTCTCAAAAGTTAATCTTTATGCAGAAGTTTGATTGTCTTCTCTCACTTTTTCTTTTAAGATTTTCTTTTATTGTTCATAATGACATATTGTGTGTATTTTGGACGCTGGTATTTGGTGCCACTGTAAATAGAAGCCTGCTTTTATGAAGTCTACATTCATTATATCATAGCTAAAAAATGTCCAAATGCATGCTTCTCAAGAGGATAATTATGCTCCTTCGTAATCTGCGCGTAAATTTCGTAAACAATATAAGATTCAATCAGATGCGGAAACTGCATTCAAAAGAGAAATTATTTTAAGATGAATTTAAATCGATTTTTGTTGATTATTTATTGCACAGTTCGATTACCTGAGCGACTTTAAAAAGATTATATATAGCACAGTTCGATTACCTGAGCGACTACGAAGTTTGAATTAAATTTCTCTTAAAATTAAATTTCTCTTTCGTAGTGTTGGCTGCGAGATAGACTAACCACTCCTCATTAGACTGTAGAACACAAGTTTTCATGCGGAATATAAGGTCTTTTTTCTCTGTACTATCGCCTGCAAATACCTGCCACCAGTTCTTGAAGGACGGAATCTGCATGTATTTTTCACTTATAAAGAATTAATATTGATATTATTTTTTAATATAACATTAAGAATATATATATATGCCATACGAGACAAGAAATAACATATCAAATACTTAAAGTTTGATATTTAGAAATATAGTATTATTCCATGCATTAAAAAATAATGATCTTATTTTTAAAATAATATTAAGATTTAATTGCTATTTAAATAAATACTAAAGTTAAAGCTATGTATGTAAGTGCCTCGAGATAGAATTCTTTTTATGCATTTAAAGATGTATTTAGTAGTGATGCTATTTTTATATAATATTAAAGATTTAACGTTATTTATATAAATATAAAATTTTAATTATATATATATATATATATAGGATTTTTAGTGTGGGGCACTCACATCTGCCCACTTGTCAATATTAAAATTCATAAAATCGATTTGATATAGATAAAATTAATGAAATTTTCAGTTCAAAATTCTCACCTTTTACTCTCTCGTTCTGTCTGAAAAGAAAGGAGATGTGGTGAGGTAACCTTTCCACCCTTGTCTTGCTTGTCCAAATCCCGTAAATCTGAAGGAGGAGGATTATACAAACCCTCTTTTCAAAAAAAAAAAAAATCAATCAATTTTAAAACTTATTTTTGCAGAAAATGGAGTTTCAAAATTTAAGTAGAAAAAGTTAAAATTATTGTTCGAAAAAAAAATTAATACATATTTATTATAATTAAAACTAAAATTATTTTATTTATGTAGATAAATAATGTTAACATTCTTGATTAAATGACTAAAATAACTTTAAAATATTTTGCATATTTCATATTACCAATATATATATATTCGTGATTTTAATTTGTAAGTATTTCAAAATTATTATTTAATATCTTATATTGATTATGCTATATATATATATATATTTAAAATATATATATACAATTCATTAAATTTATATTTTTGACATTCATAATTTTCAAAAATAAATAAATAATTTATTCATGTCATAAGATAAATTAAATAAATATTTCAAAATATTTTTGCTTAGAATTTATTGTTTAAGAAGAGAAAATGAGTAGCCCGTGAGTTAAAGAGAAAAAAGTGCTCTAGAAAGTAATAGTGAGAGCAAGAGGGTTAATAAGTAGACTTCATTCAAAAAGGATTTACAAAATAGTGTTTCGAAATAGTATTTAAACCAAGTTTTTCATCTCACGCTTTTTAAAAAAAATTGATTTAACAAGAAAATCTCTAAAAAAATTTTACCTTTTATAAAATGAAAAAAAATTGAGAAAACAATGTACCCAGTAGAGTCTTAGCTTGTCAAAAAATATAATTTGGTTAGATTTATATTAAATCCTAAATCCTCCAACCAAATAACGGTTTTCTGTTTTCAATTTATTTGAGTCAATATTTTGTCTATTTCAACTGTTTTACTCGAAGTCATTTTTCTCACATTGTCATAGGTCATTTGTAGGTGAGCCTAAATAATTGGTAAATTGATTCACTGAACTCTTTTGGAAATTATATATATATATATATACATATATATATATATATATATATATATATATATATATATATATATATATATATATATATTATTGTAATGATTTCGTTTATTTATTTTATAAACTTTTCTAATTTCTATCTTAATATGCTCATAATAAGATTCAAGGAAAAAAAACATTAAGTATAGATTGACTTTGTAATATGTTTAGTTATTTTCAGTTGTGATTAACAAAAATACTTACATAAAATAATAAATAATTTATTCATATTTTATATAAAAGTGTATTATTATTTTTTATCATATTGTGCCCCCTCTGAGAATAGTTTCTGGATCCGCCCTATATATATGTATATATAGATCCTCAATATATAGATCCTCAAGAAAGAAATGTGTAATTTAATTATCAGTGATACCAATATCAGGTTTTCGTTTTTTCTTAAAAAAAAAATCTCATCAGTAACGTATAAATTTGCTCTTGTATCGCTCACAAATCATTCCAGCATGCAATACAACAAGAAAAACTCTTAGTTTAATATGAATTAGCTAATTGAGTATCAATAAAAAAAATTTAATAGATACAATAAGCGATCTTACCACCGCGTAGTCGACGCGTGGCCGCTCATGAAAGAGTGGTCATCTCAGATATTTGAATACAGTGGGCGAGATGCGCCCACCAATTCGAGCTTCGACATATTTTCCGATCGGTCCCGACGTCTATCTCCTCGGTTTTGCTCGATTCTCCAAACTCCGCTCTCGCCAGAACGCAGAACTCCCACCACGGTCCTCCTCTTGAACTTCTCGAGCAGATCTGAGCTGATTGCGCCTTGTCAGTATTCGAGAAACTTGTAGTTTTTTCCCGTGATTCGCTTTGACGACGCAACTACTTCTCCGTCATTTACCGTTGAAGTCAACTTTAGCTTCGACGATCTTGCGCCTCCATTTCGGTTGAGAAAATTTGATTCTACATTTTTTTTAAGCATATCCCTGTTGCTCTTCGAAACACACGAATCATTTTATTTATCAATTTATTTAGTTGTTAAGTAGCCAAAAGTAGTATTAATTAGGTGTTTAATATATAAAATTCTCATTATTCATATAACTTGTTTGCAAGATAGAGAATTTGTTTAATTCTTTTCTATACGACAGTATCGATGAACAGAAGTTATGTGGGAGGTCGAAATCGGTTAAGGTTCATCGCCTACCGGAATTGAAGCAACAATGAGAAGCTGCACATCGATCCGGAGAAACTCAATGTGTCGTTATCTAGGTAGCTTTATAGCGTCATTATATTTTATGACGTTTTTACACTTGAAAGCTTCCGCCGATGTTGTTGTATGTCGGAAGATGTTAATATCCACATCAACCGAAGTAAGGTCAATATATACCGCTAACACATACTGTGATTTCATCGACAAGAACATCCGGGATACAACGCAGTTGAGTTTATTCCCGTGTGTTTATCGCCATAATTTATCTCGATGGTAAATACCTATGATAATTAGCAAACATAAGTTATGTGGCACTTTACCGCTCGGATGAACCGATGTCCGAGATAGCTTGAGATGAGTATCACCTAGTAGGGCTCCAGTGAGTCTAAAGGGGTATTAGTGATGATGATATAGAAGTAGGACTTGAGAATATGACATCATACTCCGAGAAATCATAATGTTACAAGGAGAGTCAAATGTTGTCCACAAGGTATGTCCTGATGTAAAACCACGAGGCTGGGACAACGATGTTTACTTTGACCCCATCTGACGAAACTACCCTAAATGATGAAATTGAAATTCCAAATGACATTGCAAGGTATGTTTTCATGGGAGTGAAATGTTTTTAAAATTGGACAAAATACTAACTATTTTATTCTTATAGATAAATTATTTCAAGGAACTCAAAAGAGATTTTGTTTGATGAATACTTAAATCATTATCCAAATGGTTTTTAAGCACAAATGCAACGCTCATTAGTTTTAGGTATTTAATAGATAGAGATCCAATCGCTATGTCGTCATCAAGTTTGCGGGCAATGGATACCATATGAAGATTTAGCTATACATATCATTTGATTTGCATCTTTTATACATTGTAAATACTACTTGGAAATACTTATTTAGATATAATAATGTTATTTAAGAATTAAATTATATTTATTATCAATTAATCTTTGGGAGTGAAATGTTTTCTGTGTATCAAGTTTACAATTGATATGAAGAAATTGCACTATTCAATTAGTGGAAGATCCATCTATTGTGCATGATGCTAAAGAATTCATGCCAATGCAAGAGAATAGCAAAGAAGCATTGCATCAAGATTACATTCCATAGAAATAGTTGTTTAACACAAGCTAATCCATTTAAGTCTAACGAATTTTATTATCATCTTATTTAATTTTAAATCTACACAATGAAAACCTTTACACTCTAAAGAGTGTACTATATTCAAGTTTCTTTAGATAGTGGACATCCAAAGATAAAAAACTTGTTCAAATATATGAAACCTTAAATACATTAACTATGTATATAAAAAAAAATTAGAAAATAATTAATAAAAAATTCATTATGTCAAGTTAACATACATGACTCAGAAGTTTGTAATGAAACGAAAAGGAAAATGTAAAGAACCAAGTCTTACCCTGGGAGACAATGCTTCCTCCTGCGAATAGAACTCGTGTGTTCCGGTCAGCGACGAGATTTTATCACGGTGATCTGCCCTCTAGTGCAAATATCCTCTGATGTGCGACATATCATCTGCGGATGGGAATATATGGATAAGTCATATGATTCCGATATGTAGAAGGTCCCGGATTAGCGTATGAAGGACTGGATCAGAGAGAAGGAGACGGATACGAAAGGACGATCATTAGTAGATGGACCTTCGCCATGTTCATGACACCCTCTCAGACATTATCCGTATATGTGTCAAACATGTACACGATGACAAGGTCTGCATATCATCGCATCTATCACATCGATGTAAGTGGTGATCCGACAAAGATCCATGGTGAAATATGTCTAGTTGCCGCTGATATGGTGACAAAAAATAGCATAAAATTATCACTTACAAAATATTGAATATTTATTTATATCATAACTTATAAAGACATCATATAGAAGTGGTTGAGGATCTCTACGCTAAGTACAAAGAAGCCCACGAAATCATGTAGACGATAGTTTTGTTATATCTAGTCTCACGAGGCAATCTCCCTTCTGAAGCAATGTATTGGTAATCAACTCGCGTCTGCTTCTCACCATTGACTTTTGAAACTGGGTCAATGCTACATCTACTGAATAAGGCCGAATGGCACGACTCTATCTTGTAAATCAACCCTCTTCAATAAGAGGGACTGTCTAACCATATGAGCCTATAGAGCATACTGTGATGTCGGATCTTTTAGATATATCACCTACACGTATAATAAAATTATGTTAAAACATAATCTACATTACGTTATTTAGACAAAAGTGTTAGCAGATCAATGTGTTTAAGCCATCTATCATTTTGTATTAATGAACATATCTTTGTTGCTTAACGATTTCTCATTCCACTTGCTATGAAAAAATAGTTTTAACATATATATATATATATATATATATATATATATATATTTTTTAGTTTGAAAGTGTAGTTAACAACATACCAAACCATAAGACAAATGCAGATAATACATAAATCACCCACATGAATATGCTCCCAAGCCCAAATCAATGAGGTGTAAATACCATGTTAAGGAATCTGCAACTTATATATGAGCCAAAAAGCTCCAATGTATATCATGCTAAAGAATATCCTCAGTGGTACATGGAAACAGTATGTCATAAGAAGCATCCAATCAAATAAAATAGTTTAAGAACTCCTCTGTTTAAATATGACTATAGAAAGTTATGATATTATGTTCATGTGCTTGGCCCATCCTCAATGTCGATATGCAGGATCATCATACATCATAATTGTCTAACAAATCATCGCAAAGAATGTCCAATTGACCCATCTTTTCAATCACAATGGATATGATAGGTGGCCCATCAATGTATTAATCAGCCACATTGAGCGATCATCTATACATAAAGGTTTGTTAACGACCATCTTCAACCAAAGCGGTAGCATGATCCAAAGGATGAAGCGTAAACTTCACAAAGGCATTACTCGCCTCGATGAATCTGCATGTAATGGGCCACTCTTCAAAGATAGCAAGTGTGATCACTGCTCAAAAAAAAAAGGCACATGTAAATAAAAGGTAAGCTAATATGCAAAATTCACTTATTGGTAATTTCGATCGCTTACGTAACAATACAATGAACTCGAAGGTGCTCAATGGTTTTTAACTTACGAGCCTATGGCGGTGGTGCTTGCCATCGCACTGTAGTAAAGATTATGGTTTCATAACGCCATACACCGCAAATTATGAGAAATAACGGATATTAAAAATAAAAGTGAAATAAATCTTAAGACAAACCTTACATTCTTATCACATATAATGAGTGGAAATCCACATAGACAAATGCTTTTTAAGAATAACTTACATGAGAAGCTAAACAATCTTATAAATTACAAATAAATTATAAATAAAAATTTACTACTTAGTTAAAAATGGATTACTACATATTTATTTTGAAATAAAAACTTCTTTATGATTATTTACAATTATAATCTTGAAGTTCAAATCCAAACTACTTAAAACTAATCAAGCTAAGCTTTCTATATTTAAATTTATCCTACAATAATTATTTTCTAAATTCACTCAAATATCAAGATTCAAACAAAATTATCATTCTGATGATTTTAGAGAAAGAAAACAATCCAAGACAAGAATGCATACATAGAAGTTTAGTTAAATCAACGATGAAAGGCTCTCAAAATGCCAATCTAAAATTGAACGATAACTTTCATGCCCTCACACAAGCAAAGAGGTAAAATTGGTAAAGAATGAAGCCATCATTCTTATTTTCAACCCATGCCAACTACTATATGACCAACTAATGTATTATCCACACAAATCTTTAATATCATTTCCATACAAAATACCTAAAATCTTGAAAACTCACATGCACATAAATAAAATTGCAAGTATTAGCTAAATTTATCAATTTAACTAATATATAAAGTCAGAGTATCACTTAATTTTTATGATTACTATTTATCATCTAAATATTGAATAATTAATGAACATCAATGTGAAATAATATTAAACATATAATTATTATTTACAACTAGACTAAAGAAAAATGAGGATAATCATTGCTCCACACCCAAAAATAACATAAGAATTATTAAAAATAACTATAAGTTAATGATCTTGTGTCTAAGATGACTAATCCACGCTATATCAAATCACATAAGCTTATGCTATGTGTTGAGATCTTAACATGTTCTCTCAACTTAGTGTAAACGAGATCAGTGATGCAATCAAAAAAATACCGAAGAAGTGCCAACGGACAAAAACAATGCAGGTGAGACCTACGGCCCGGCCTGAAGTGGGGATAGGACTCTGGTCCTAGTTCTCGACGCTCCTACGGCGAGAGCGAGTCAGAATCCAAATGGAGATATCGATCGGACCATCGTAAAGATATGTGGGCGAATGTCCTGTATCACGGGATATGGGCGATCGGCCACTTTTCATAAATTTTACGACGCCACGCCGTCGATGGCTACGCCATTAATTGGGACATAAATTTAAATTTTTTTATTGATACCAAATTAAATTTTAAGTTCAATTTAAAAAATTTCATGCAATACAACAAGAAAAACTCGAGTTTGAGAAGAGCAGACAAAGAAACCTTTGGCTTCATGGTGAATATCTACGATAGTCGAAAGACCCCATGCCTTAACTAAGAATGTTGCTCCCGACAAGAGATGGCGCACTTATCATCACCACTTGGATTTTGTTGTGACAAGATCAAAATTTAATAGGGTTGATGATGGCAATTTGAAACCATGATGTCAAATCTGATTTTCTCTTTCTTTAGTGTTATAAGCTCATGAAAGCATGGATGAAGATTATAAAGTTGCTAGAGATTGAGGTGGAAGGTTCCATCTTGAGAACTCATTTGTTTTAGTAAATGGTTTGATATGCATAGTATCAGATGAAGTGGAAACTCTAGATATTTTAATTTCTAATTTTATTTACCTTAACACCGAGAATGACATAATACGTCACAGTTACTCTAAGGGCCAACATCCGCCAATGCCATCAATGCGAAGCACGGAGCTACCATCCGCTTTGGTAGCGGATTTCCTATTCAATGACCAAATAAGCCTCAACTTGTCAAGTACAAACTCATCCTCAGACGCCATGTAACAATCACTCAAAAGGCTCATTGTGGCCCTACCGGGGTCACTTAAAAGAAGCCTTTGGTCTGAGAGGCTCCCTTGGAGACACCAATCTTGAAGAGGGTTGTTACCTGACGCCTCTTTAGTCCCTCGAATAATGCAATCGCCAAATGAACCATTCGCCTGGAGGAAGATGTCAAGCTTCTTCATCGAAGCAAGCTTAGCCAGGCAAAGAAGAAAAGAAATCTTGAGTGCGTGCTCAACACTTAACCTGCCATGCAACCAATTATAAACCGGGAGTGTTCATACCCAAAATCGGTTTGATAACCTTAAGTGGGTTAAACGGAATACTTCACCGTCACTCAAGCAGCCTTCGGACCCCACAGATCGTTTCTAGCTCCTGCGAGGAAGCCCAAACTATATCCCACGAGTGCATCGGGTTCTCCAAGTTGCCAAGGAGAGAGATGAAAAGAAAATACCAAGGTCCTTATCAAGGATGCTGGGATCGCCTCCAAGAGACCTCATCCCGAACTCAAATGGCGTGACGCCAACATCCATGTCCCACACGGTGAGCATCGGGTGTGACACTTGGACCAGCGTGAATCACCACCGAAAGGTCCCGTGGAAAGGTAAGTGATATGGAGGCTAGGCCTCAAAAAAGAAATTGCTTTAGAGCAAAGACATGGCGTGACGCCTGTGTGAATTCCAGATCCCCAACTCAAATCTATCAACGATGGGACTAAAAAGAGGGCCCCATGATAAACATCTGACAGACACCTTGGAGAATCCTCCAGGGATCCGTCATCAATCAACTCCATCCCATCAAGAGGAGGTTAACTGATCGAAGCCCTAATTGAAGAAGTTTGATTCCACATTTGGAATCGGAAGTCCATTGGAGACGATCTAAATTCATCCAAGAGATGAAGAAGAAGAGGAAGAGGCAAAGAAGTTGAAGTGGTGTTTATGGTACAACAAGTCGAGCCATCCTGTACGCCAATATCAACATAGGCCGCATAACAAGACTCCTCAACCTCAAGAACAACAAAATGTTCAAATAGAGGAAGCATCCTCCGAGTCTTCGTGAGAGGAACAACAAGAAGAGAAGAAGAAAGGGAAGAAAATCCCACCTTCACGATACTACCACTTTTGAAGCAAGACAAATTCCAAGATGAAAGCCAAAGATAAAGAAATCGCACTTGAATATGAAAATGAGCAAATGATGATGCAGATGACCGCAATGATGCATTAATGCAGAAATATTGCAGTCCAACACTCCCCCAAATAATCATCAAGCCTCCAAGAATGCCCATGACAATCCTCCAATAAATTTGATCTCACATGCTTCAAGGGTCCAAATTGAGCCAAACGAGGATTGAAATAAATGAAGCTCGCTTCGAATATACAAACTATATTCAAGCCGTGACAACCTCTCTCAACTTGATATTATCTTGAATGAGAAGATCAAAGTTATATAAGCAAGCGTAAAAATTGGTGAGCAAAGGTCGCCCATATCCGCGAGTATGATCAAATTCCATATCCAAAGGGATATTCAATGCCAAAGTTCAATCTATTTGACAAATGGTAATCCCAAGCAAAGACCGCCCAGCTCAAAGCGCCCCGTGGTAACACAAGGCAATGATGCATTATTATTCACATCAGAGTCTAACTTCACCGCTTTGAATGGTAGGCCGAGTTATCAAATGACTCGAAGACTTTTGAACTTGAAAACATGTTCGTTAAAAGGTTCATAGCAAATAAAAAAGACAACATTCGATCTCCTTGAGAAGAGAAGAAAGACGAGTCGACTAGATATATTACGTTGAAATATGAGTATGAAATGTGAACAACAATTAGAAGAAGAGCATGCAATTCAACATGGGCAACATTGATGATAAGATGATGCCTTATCTTTGCATGGCTTCAATTACCACATTTCAAGAGCTACTTGATAGGTGTCTAAATTTGAGAAATTAAATTTATCCCGCTCGATGGCCGAAGATAAATCCAAAAGAGCAAAAGCTAGATCAAAGAAAGGTGAAACACATTTCACCTATTCAAGAAGGATACGTAAGTGTTAGTCTATAACGTAGACAAAGAAAAGCTACATGTCTATCAGGAAAATCAAGACAGTCATTCAATCCTGCTCCACAACCCAAGCTCATACTTGGAGGTAATGATGTGCCTCGAGGTCACTTTAGTGAAGGCGAGCGACCAAGACAAACAAAGGAGCGAATGACACGATGGCCCCGACCTTAAAAGAAAAGCTGAACAAAGAGTATTATTTTAAGAGGGAAAGTGTGGCCAAATTGTTTAAACATGCACTCAAAGTAGGTCTCCAACTACCGAGTGTAAAAGACCAAGAGGCGGACAAGATAATCCTAACTATTGCCCATACCATCTGCTCGCCATCTGAAGATTGCTACATATTCAAAGATTGGCTGAGCGAAAATATAGAAATGGAGAATTCACATCTGACGGTATTGGTGCGTCTGAAGAAAGAATCCACAAAAGTAATCACCTCATCTCCAGTACTATCAAGCAATGATAAAGGCAAAGAGAAGCTGGTCGATGATGAAGGATGGCAGGCCGCAGTCTCTAAAAAGACTATAAAAATGTTGAAACAATTGGAAGGCGTTCCAGGTATTCAGTGGAAATCACCACTTGAGCCCGTACTTGAGTTGAGACAAAACCTAAGTTATGGGAAGGCTAGTTCATCTCATGAAAGACAGTCTAGCCAAATACAAGGGAAGGCTAAGAAACGCCAAACAAAAATAAATTAAATAAAAGAAGAAGACAAGAGTATAAATGTTACTACTACTATTGATGGTCGAACGTAATACATGAAGGATCATCAATAATATGGAAGATTATATACAATCGAAGACTATCTATTATTTGGTGCATTACAAATCTTCGATCAATGAAGAAGTGGGAAGAAGTCAAGAACTTCCTACCGAGTCTTGCTTGATGATGCATGAAGTTGACGAGCTTAGAGGAACTTTTCCATGAAGATGAATCGAGCTCACCATATCAACAAACATAAAAATATAAAGTTGGCAAGATTTTGAATCTTCTAGTCTATCATTGACGCGTATGTGATGTCGAACCGAAATCATCCAAGATTCGGATGCAAATGAAGTAGCATTGAGAAGTGGTCGAGTGCTACCATCCCAACGAGGAAAGAGCCAATGAATAGGGATAAAGGAAAGAAATTGAAATCAATGAAAAGTTATCCCTAAGGATTCAAATAAGAAGCCTTCATCAAAAGGGATCAAATATTCTATCCCATCTAAGGAAAATTCCGCAACTTAGTGTATACTAAAATGTCTCAAGATCTCCGTACCTTAATTGAAGCTCTCAAAGAGCCGAAAGTTCAAGCATATTTTGTCAACGCCGCTAACGAGACCTTGCATGTTCAAGAGCCTCCAACCGTCACATTTTAGATGATCTAATGCTTGGGATCAGAGCACACCTCAGATGTTACTGAAAGTGATGAAATTATAATACCGCGGATCTTAATTGATCCGGTTCCTCCGAATCTTATGAACTTGAGAACTCTTAGATGGCTATCTCTAGATGTACAACATCCGGGAGATAAAGTCATGGTTCAAGGTTTCAATGAGAAGGGACAAAAACTATCGTCATTCGTCCTTCCTCTTAAATTTGGAGACCTACATGTAAGCCAAATTTCATGTGATCGAGATACTTCATTCGAGCTTCCGGGTCGACCATGGCTTCATAAGTATGGCATTGTCCCATCTACATTGCATCAATGTATGAAATATACAAAGGATGGAAGAATGCCAAATTGTGGTGACATGCAACCTTTGTGCATGAAATGAAGATTTATCAAGATGCCTTATTTCCTTCCAGGAATCAAAGCTAACAAAACAACTAGCAAATCGCATCTACTTCAAAACCCATAAAAGAACAAGTTAAGAAGAAGGAGAAGATAAAATGAATAAAGAAAAAGAGGTTGTTCCAAATATTCCTAGGGATATAAAGAACAAGTCTAAAATCAATAACATCCCTCATTTAGCAAAGTGATCAAGAAGAAGATGAATGTGTTCCTTCTAAATCCAAAGGTCCATGAATCTTCGAAAACAGATTGAGGAAGATCATTTGACTCGATATGAGTTTGAATCGCTTTTGAAGGTAAGGTGCAATGCACCTACTTTAAAATAATCATAGATCCATCCAGAGAGACTAGTCACTTATTCCTCCTCAACATTTTAAAAAAATCACCCTCGAGAAACTCACAAAGTCGAGGAAGACCTTCTATGTACCTCCTCTCCATGGAAAACACGCCGTGAAGCGCTTTATAAATCTGAAGGGTGTCAAGAAGAGGATCCTGATTGGGTAATGCAACTATCTGAAGAAGAAGAAGTTATGCCCACAAGGATGCCAAAATATTACTCTCCAAAGATGCATAACTTAATGCGCAAACATGGGGTCCAAGCTGAAGCAAGTAAACAAAGAACTAAGCTCTTTGAAATGATGTGGTACCCAAAAGGTTCTCAAACCATTGGTAAGAGAAATAAACACACTACCAAAGGCCTTGGTTTTATCCAAGACAACGGTCCACAAGAATATACCTGTTACGCTATAACAGGAATAGAAGTTGAGAGTGATGACGAAGATGAGAATGTCATTCTTAATGTTAGTCTCACAAATAATGAAGAAGTAGAAGCCAGACCGCACCTGAAGAGCTTGAAGATGGTGGGGAGGCAGCTACTATGGATGAACTTAAAGAAATTAATTTGGGAACTGAGGAGGATCCTCGCCCAACGTTCATCAGTGCCCTACTTCTTGAGGATAAAGTGGAAGAATTAAAAACCTTACTCTGTGAATTCAGGGACTGCTTTGCTTGGACATATGAAATGCCGCTTATCCCGATATAGGTTCACAACTAGCAATTAAGCCGGATGCAACACCAGTCAAGCAAGCCTCAGCAATGAGAGATTGGAGGTTGAAGAACGTAATTGAAAACCAAGAAGCTCATTGAAGCGGTTTTATTCGAGAAGAAAAATATGACGGATAGCTAATATTGTCCCTGAAAAAAAAAGAATGGTCGATTCAGATCTTATCGACTTCGTGGATTTAAACAAAGCATGTCCAAAGGATGACTTTCCGCTTCAGTATCGTAATCGTAGTGGATAACACTTCAAACCACGACATGTTCTCATTTATGGACGGATCGCCGGTTACAATCAAATCAAGATGGCTCAAGATGAGAAACATATCTCATTCATGACGCCAATTGGCATATATTGCTACACAGTCATGCCCTTCGGCTTGAAGAATGCTGGAGCTACATACCAAAGGCTATGACACGAATCTTTGACGAGTTGATTCATCAAAAAGTAGAGTGCTATGTTGATGACCTCTTTGTCAAGAGTATAGATGGCAAAGATCATCTCGATGATTTAAGGATCGTCTTTGAAAGAATCAAAATATGATCTCAAGATGAATCCTCTGCGCGCTTTTGGAGTTTCTTCTGAAAGTTCCTTGATATGTTGTGCCGTGGAGGGATTGAAATCGATCCCAACAAAATCAAAGCGATATCGAAATGCCTCCAAGGAGTCCAACTTCCTCCATACGTGGACATCTCGCATTCATTAGAAGATTTATATCAAATCGTGCGATGTCGACCCTTTGCAAAATTAATGAAGAAAGATACTCCTTTCAAGTGGGATGAAGAATGTCAAGAGGCCTCGACAAGATCAAGAAATATCTGAAACCCACCCATTCTTGCACCAATCCGTGAAAGCCTCTCATCTTGTACACATCGACAAGAATCTCTAGGTGCTCTTGGCTCAAAGATAATGAGGAAGGAAAGGAAAACGCTATGTATTATATTAGTCAAGACTAATAGAGCCATTCTCCCAATTGAGAAGCATTGTTTGGCGTTAATTTTTTGCGCCCAAAAGCTACGCCATTACATGCTATCTCATAAAATTACCCTTATCTCAAGGATCGATCCGTTGAAGTTCTTGATGACAAGACCAACGTTGACAGGTCGCTTGGCATGATGGGCTGTCATTCTACACTTTGATATTACATATGTTCCCCAGAAAGCAGTGGAGGGGCAAATTCTAGCAGATTTTTTTGCTGCTCATCCCATCCCGGCAGATCATTGCTTAACGATGATCTTCCTGATGAGCAAATCATGCACACATATGAAAAATAAAAGCAACAAATGTGGAATTATATTTGATGGAGCCATTAGATACACTCAACCCTCAAATCTCCCAAAGGCTCAAGCCGGTATCTCCTCATCTTGATCACACCGAAGGTGGCATTGAGACATTCTTATAAATTAACTCAACCACAACCAACAATGAAGCGTAATATGAAGCGGCGTTTAGAGGAAGCCATTTTCATGGGAGTCCAGAATCTGCAAATTTATGGTGATTCTCAACTCGTCATTAATCAAGTGTTGGGCCTTTACAAAATCAACAAGCTTGAATTGGCCTACTATCACAAACGAAGTTCTCGAGCTTGAAGCAAATTCCAAATGTCATTATGACTCGAGTCTAGAGCTAGAATAGCAAAGTGATTGCTTAGCTAAATAGCTAAAGAAATGGAGTATGGATGACAATACTACATACTATGTTGCACTCCGAGTCCTAGAGCCAATAAGTTTAAGATCCCGGGAAGAGGGGTCATCAAACACAATCAACGGTGTCATGTTGCTCCTCACACTCCCTTACAAATTACTTCTCAAAGTCAACAAGATAAGCCTCAGGCCATTCAAGAAGAAAGCCTCCAACCTGTGGAAGCGCCAAAACCGTACGATGAAATTCTTATAGTAGAAGAGAAGGAAGACTGGAGACAGCCCTTCGTCGACTACTTCAAGGAAGGCAAATTGCCAAGTAATAAGTCGATAGCTGCACAACTTGAGAAAAGGCTTCGACTATATGCTTATGTTGGCAATACTCTGTATCGTAGATCCTTCAAACAGATGTGGTTGCGATGTTTGGGAATAGAAGAAGCCAACAAAGTAATTGTTGAAATCCATCAAGGACTTTGTGGTGCACACCAATCAGGTCCTAAAATGGCTTTCAAAATTAAAAGAATTGGATACTATTGGCTATGGTAAAAGATTGTATCAATCATGCCAAGAGATGCCATGAATGCCGTCCATGAACATAATTCATCGCCTCCAAATGTTGCATCCAACGATAGCATCTTGGCGCTTTGAGTGGGGACAGATGTAATTGGACCAATTGATCCGCCATCACCGTCACCGCTTCATCTTAGCCCACCGACATTATTTCTCCAAGTGGTAAGTCGCACCATTTAAAGAAGTTACAAACAACAAGTAATCAACTTCTTTACCCACAATATTGTCTATAGATTTGGTGTACCACGCCGAATCATCTTAGATAATGGTTCAGCCTTCAAAAGTACTAAATTTTATAAATTTTCTGATCGGCATAAGATTGATTGGCGATATTCGTCAATTTATAATCCGTGAGCAAATGGCTTGGCTAGGACATTTAATAAAACACTAGTCAAATTGCTTAGAAAAATTCTCACAAGAAATAAAAGGGAGTAACATACCAAGCTTGTGGAAGTTATGGGCTTACCGCATAACTTACAAAACTCTACAAAGTCTACCCTATGCACTAGTGTTTGGGGTCAAGCGCTTTTGCCACTCGTTGAACTACCTTCGCCCAGTAGCCATTCAACAAAATCTCACCCAAGATGAGAATGCTCTACGGATGGAAGAGCTTGATGCGTTTGATGAGGTCGCCCAAGCTCAAAGAAAATCTAGAAGTCATCTAGGATGTCCGTGAGCATTCGATCACAAGACGCCTCGAGCTTTTCAGGAAGGAGAATTGGTCCTGGTGCTGAGAAGACCAATCATCTCTCATCGCAGAATTGGCGGTAAATTTGAACCTAATTGGGAAGGACCTTTTGTTATTGAAAAGGTATATCAAGGGGAGCCTATCAGCTCGTTGACTTCAAAGGTGAAAGACCAATGCCGCCAATCAACGGTCGGCATTTAAAGAAATATTACACATGAAAGTGTGATTGGAAAAATCCCGCATTTGAAAATCTTTATTGACAAATACTTATGAAAATTTTCATTGGAAATTCTCTTGTAACACAAGAATGCATTTCAAAATAAAAAAAATCCCCAAGGGGGCATTTTTTTAAAGTTTTATAGTAAAGTATCGGGCATTCCTGGTAAGACAGGGGGGCCTTTCTTTCTCTTTGGGTTGACATCGTGCCTAGTGCCAAGATCCCCACGTGCATACTCAAAATTATATGTTCAAATGCTCAAATTTAAAAGTCTTACTGACCAAAGAAGAAAATTTTCAAGTCTGCAAACTTCAACAAACCAAGTTGGAAGGACATTTTATCATCCCACATCAAATCTAAAGGCTCGAGTTGGTGTATAAGGTCGGACTCAAATATGGTCGAGTCGGCGGCCGCACTCAACACGCCACAAAGGTCAGTAAGAGATCTTCATCTCGTTAGAGGATAAAATCCTTCATCAATTGCTCAAGTCCACGACTCAAGTGGGTGTATAAGGTCGGATTCAACACGCCAAAATATGGCCGAAGATCTGTTTACTCAACACGCCACAAAGGTCATAGTAAGGGATCCTCCTACTTCGTTAGTTCAAAGGCAAGAGCATCCAAATCCACAAATCTCTCCAACTTGGTGAGTTCAAGTGACCCAGACTGGGAAATTATCCCTATTGGTCGTAAGGTCATTTCTCAAAATTCTACAAAAGATATCCTTACTCGAGAAGGCACTAAGCCGAGTTTGGAATCAAATATAAATGTAAAATCTCAACTCCTTCAGTAAGTCTATCAAAGCAAAAGCAAAGAGAAGGAAATTCTTCTTCAAGAAGTCCAATCAAGCAAAAGCAGAGGAGCTATCCCAATGTTCGATAAAGCTAAATCGAACTAAGGGAGTTTTGTCATCAATATATCCATTATATGTGCAAAAGACCGATGACTCTTGGTTGATCCAACACAAGCTCTAAGAGCTAGTCATCGACATTTATCCTTCTACAAGCTACAAAGGAAAGTCAAGGTAATTTCAGACGCGACAAATCTCCAAGATAATTCGATTTTACTCCATCAAATCCATCAAGGCATGAAGCCAGGATAAAAGGAGGCACAAGATACGAATCCTCGAGATGAAATCTTCAACAAGTCCATCAAAGCACAGGACCGAAGACATTTCTATCTCATCAACTCCATCAAGTCCGCCAAGGCACAAAGCCAGGATAGGAGGAAAATACAAATTCCAAATCTCAAGACTGAGTCTTCAACAAGTCCGTCAAAGCACAAAGCATGGGACCGAAGACATTTCTATCTCATCAACTCCATCAAGTCCGCCAAGGCACAAAGCCAGGACAGGAGGAAAATACAAATTCCAAATCTCAAGACTGAGTCTTCAACAAGTCCGTCAAAGCACAAAGCACAGGACCGAAGACATTTCTATCTCATCAACTCCATCAAGTCCGTCAAGGCACAAAGTCAGGACAGGAGGAAAATGCAAATCCCAAAGTTCGAGATGAAGTCTTCAACAAGTCCGTCAAAGCATAAAGCATAGGACCGAGGATGTTCTCATCTCACCGACTCCATCAAGTCCACCAAGGCACAAAGCCGATGAGGAAAATATAAATTTCAAACTCGGGAAGTCTTCAACAAGTCTCAAAAGCACAAAACATAGAAGATATTCCAAATTTCGAGGTTTATGATGACAAGTCAAAGCTCTCTTTCATCTAGTCAATCAAGCACAAAGCATTCGACTAATGACGACAAATACCGGTTCAACGAGCTATTACAGTCGAACCGACGAAGTTTAAATGTTTGCCCAACCTGAGAGTTATACTCACTTCTATCAAAGGGCAACAATCAGGTATTATCAAAAGTTGTTGAAATTATAACTTCAGCGTGACATCCAAGCAAATCTCTTGGAGATCCGCAAGGTCAACTAGTGCAACAAACACGGTCCGCTCCATGCGCGCACCATGTTTGTTGGGGGGCATTTGTTGACCTACAACTATGTGCCACCTAAAATTAAATAAATATGGTGAAAATTAACACCCTCCTAAATGCGATCGAGATCGATTAAATTCGCTTCGACTTGAAAATTCGACTTCGTAATGCGTCAAAAATATTAAAATTAATTAAATGAGAAAATATCGAATCAATTAATGATCGATCCAAAATTTAAATTATTTTTTAATGAAATTACACGCATATCGAAGTCGAGAAGTCTCGACGATGTCTAAACGACCTCCGTTCGCAAAATTGATCACACCGTTGTAGCCGAAACGTCAAAACCTATCGAACGACGCCTTTCGCGGTCAATTCGGCAAAGTGTGCGTAAATGTCGATCAATTCGAATGCAACGCCGCACAAATTGTAAACCTAATTTCATCCCGATCGTCGTCGACATTGTCAAAACGACCTCCGACGAAATTGATCACGCCGTTATGCTCGCACAAACAAACACCTAAAATTGACACCCATATTGCTAGAATTTATTATTAGGATGATTCGTCAAAATTTATATGATTAAAACTAATTACCTTAATTATTAAATTGATTTGCAATTAGCCTAATCACTTAATCCTTACCTAACGATAAGACCGAGGCCCTAAAGATCAAAGCGATCGTTACCCCTCATTTTCACGCTTCTCTACTCTCATTGCTCTTCTCCTCTCTCGGATCCTCTTCTCCTCGGCTAAGCTCTAGGGTGCGATTTCCTCTCTTGTTGCTCTCCGACCGAACCCACCCACGGCTCCTTCTCCCTCTCGGTAGCTCCCTCAGCAGCCTTTGCTCCTCTCTCTGCTCAAGCACCGAATCCTAGCCGAGCAAATAGAGGACTCGATCCTTCCCGATTCCCAACCGAAACCAGTTGTTTCGTTTCAATCTGAGCTATATTTTGCTATGTGGGTTTTCTTGAAAAATGTAGATTGCTTTCCCTCTTCCATTTGTGTTTTATGGTTGGATTTGCCTGGGTTTGCAATTGCATGAAATTAAGGTGATTGGATTTATGCTACAAGCTTTCGCTTTGCTCCTTTCCTTTCGTCCTGTCCTTTCCAGCGACGAGAACGCCGAGGCTTTCTCCTCCTCGCTGTAAAATGTTGATTTATGCTATAAGCCCTTTGTTTTTCTCCTTCTAAAGCCGATGAGGAGCTCATTCTCTTTGTTTGGTTCCTCCTTCCTCTCGTCATTCCATTCCGCCTTGGACGCAAGCGAGGGATGATGATATGTTGGATTATGTGTTTTGGTATGTCACTTGGTTATTTACCTTCGAACGCTACATATTTTTGTTATGTGTAGTTTTCTTCTGTTTGGTAAAATCTGAACCAAGAAATAAAAGAAAAAATGCAACGCGTGGCTTTAGATTTCATAAGGTTGAAGCTTGATTTTATCGATGGAAATCTTGCTTATTCTTTTAGCAAATCAGTATGCTTCTCCCCTTCCCCTTCCAACCAGATTTTCAGTCCGTGGACACAAATTTTCAATAACATTGATTGATAGTGGTTCTTTAAAATCGGATTTAAATCTTCCGGCAATTTCTGCCTCTTTGTCTTTTTTTTTCTTGAACTCGGTGACTAGTTTCTTCAAGAGGAAGTCAGATACAGTAGGAACTAGCTTTTATTTTCAGGGTGGGCAAAAAATAATTTAAAAAAAAAAGGTAAATTTAACAATGATTACTATATGTGATAAAAAATAACTTTGAATGCCCTAATCTAATGATTAATACACAAATTTAAGGACTACTTTTCTTGTAATTACAAATATGTGTTAGACTTGGCTGCAGGATAACTGCGCACAAGTTTGTCATCAATCATGTGGCATTTGTTAAATAATCTCAAAGGAGAATGAAATTGGATATTGAAAAGAAGACATCACGTAAAACGAAACTTTAGGCATAACACGTCTCTAGATGAAATTCAACTATAGTATCAACAAAATTAAATGTATTGCATAACAAAATGACTATATCTCATTATGCATGGTCTATCCCAAGAATTTCAAAGAGAATTGGACTTCATACATCAAATACCCATGATTCTCCATTATTATGTAATGAAAAATTAGAGTTAAATTGGGAATTTCTCTTATCAAAAGTCATATAAAAGACGTGATTTGATCATAATTTGAAAGCAATTCTAATAAATTTATAACAAGTGTTGTAAGATTTAATGACATTCTCGATTTAGGATTTAGAGTACATAAATAATTAAATGTATTTCATTATTAATCTTAAATCAATGATGAATAAAGTCTATGTGAAATTTTAATGTAACTCAAGACACTCTACAATATTTAGATTTGGAGAAATGCTAGAAAGAGAAAATTCAAGAATTTACAATAGAAAAATCAGACAATAATTGATGGAGGAATGATTTTATTTATGCTTATAAATAGTATTATACAAAATCAAACAAGAGGCTCAATCATTCTCAATTGAATTAAAATAAAAGTTTTAATATATAAAGGAAGGAAGATCACCAAGAATAACCTTATCCCTCTTTTTCCTTCTCTCTCGGTTTTATGTCCTTCTCCGCTTTCAGCTTTCTCCAACTTCGGCTTTTCTATCAAGAAGAAAAAAAAGAAAAGCAGTCATCGAGCGATGAAATAGTTAGTTATTAGATATTCGATTAAGACCACGAATGTAGATCTTCTTACCTCTTCTCAAGAATTGAAAAGGCAGGAACTCCTTTGCTCGCCTCATCCCTCATGCCTTGCAAGCAGGAAAATGTATGAAACATATTGCCCTCTGGGTAAGCGGTCCATGGGATAATGGCGTCACGTCGAAAATGAGGGAGAATATAGGGTGGGCAAAGTCTGAGTGAGAAAGGAGAGGGGATAATGCTGACATTATTTTCAAGAACAATCTCGGGCAGGGTTTATTTTGGGGAGGAATCGGAGAGTTTTAAAGTAAATATTAAAAGTCTAAAACACCCTCATAAATTTTTTTTTTTTCGGTGGGCAATTACCCTGGGTCAGTCCATGGCATCTTGGTGTTTTTCTGTTTGTGGGGAGTTGCTTCAATTTTAATGATTATATTTACTCCATGGTGGTAGTATATATTTTGGCAAGCTTTATTAATATACCATTTTTGTGTTGTTCATTGATGAGCATTGCCATGAGTAAATTGCCAAAATAAAATTTGTTGTTTGTTTATTATCTGTTTCTTCTTCATTTTACCTTAAATCACGGATCGGTAGGCAAATTTGTGGATTTAAACAAACATGAAGGGAGTGAGAAAGGATGAGGGTTATCCTGACATCTTGCTTTTCTTTATCTTACTTTGTTGTGCACTTGCATTTCTCTTTGAAATTTTTTTTTTTACTAAAGGAAAATGAATTGATTTGTTGTAATGAGTAAGATGCTTACTGAAATTTATTTTATCTAAGGAGAAATCAATTAGTTTGCTTTTCTAAAGGGAATGCTTGCTGAAAATATTTTCCTCTAAAGGAAAATCAATCATTTTGTTATTTAATGGGTAAGATGCTTGCTGAAAATATTTTCATCTAAATCGTTAATATGTTATTTGACAAGTATAAGGCTTGCTAAACTTTCTTATCTAAGGAGAAATTAATTTTCTTTGTTTGATATGATCTCTATGAATTTCTCTACTTCTTTAATTGATTTATAAAGAATTATATATATATATCATGCCTCTTTCATATGCAAGCTTTAAATTTGTGATATAAATACATATGTTCACATGGTGGAAATATCTTATCAAAATTTGGTATGTCTCACATACCTATACATCTTTTTCTTTCATGGTGGTGGGCATCTCTCAGCAACCCATGTGAGGGAGAATTTTATTGTGATTATTATACTCAAAATACACGTGATTTCTTTTTGTTTATATGCAAATCGAGCTTTAAATTTGTGATATAAGTACCTACCATGTTCTCAACATGGAAGGAAAATCTTATGTTATCAAAATTTTGGCCGTGGTGTCTCGACATACACCTCTGTCTTTCTTGGCATGGTGGGTGAGCTCATGTAGCCTCATGTGGGGGCGGGGAGGCTGTTGTAATTATTATTATCAAATACATGCTTTTTTGTTTATATGCAAATCTGCTTTAAATTTGTGATATAAGTCTATGTTCCAATATGGTGGAAATCTTATGTTATCAAAATTTTGGCTGGTGTCTCACGACATACACCTTATCGTGTCTTTCTTGACATGGTGAAGTCTCCTAGCTTGTGGGGGAAGGAGAGAAATTGTAAATTATTATTATATATCAAATATACATGCACGACTTTTTTGTTTATATGCAAATCACGCTTTAAATTTGTGATATAAGTCCATGTTCTTCATGGTGGAAATCTTATTTATCAAAATTTGATTATAGTGTCTCCGACATCCTATCATGCTCTTGGCATGGTGAGAACATCTCACAACCTCACATGTGGGGGGAGAGCTTTAATTAATTTATTTATTTATTTTTATGCCATTTCTTTGACGATTGAGTTTGAGAAGTAAACAGACAGCGGTATATTTGAATGACAATAGAAAATGTATTACATCTATTTTTTTTTTCACAAATATGTGCCTACAATAGTTACAGCATTTTCAAATTATTGAATTAACGTTTGTTTTGCCCCAAAAGATTTAGCAGGTCTTTCATTTTTGTGCTAGAATACTCGTTTTGGAGGTACGTTTATGTCATACTGTTAATCTCATGTTTTTTTTTCTTATTGGATTTATAGGCTTCTCCTCGCAATTCCTCGTTGAACAGCAAGGTAGGCCAATCATCATTTAGCATTCATCGTCCAAGAAGCAGATCTCCACAATCAGTTGAAAGTGAACGAATGCAAACTTCTTCTAAAAAAACCATTGGCGCCAGTCCAGAAATAGGTCCTGGAAATGAACCGGATGAAGGACCTTTTGACATCTGTAGACCTGCATCTGTAGGTCCTGTGAAATTAAACAAATCTTTTCTTGAAATAAACAGAGAAAAGAGAAAGGAACGTGAACGTGCAAAAACTGTTCAATATTTACGAACCGGAATGGTTTTGCTGAAGAATTTTATAGGTCACATGGATCAGGTTAATGTTGTTTCTTTGCTCATTGTAATAATCTAGGCTATAAATTAGACAAAGTTTATACTTGGTAAAATAATTCATAACTCAAGTAGGTTCATCCATATAACGCTTAGTAGTGAGGCAATGTAATTTCTTTGATAGTGAATTAGGTGTCATGGATACTGCTGAAATAGCTGTATTTTAAAGTAAGGCTAAATTTTTAGGTCACCAAAACATTATTAATTGTTTCAATTTACTATCATGCTGCTTAATTGCCTTCTTGCTTCTTAGGTACAAATTGTGAACAAATGCTGTGAGCTCGGTAAAGGTCCTGGAGGTTTTTATAGGCCAGGATACAGGGATGGGGCGAAGCTACATCTGCATATGATGTGCCTTGGCAAGGATTGGAATCCTGAATCAAGGTCATAGTACATTCCGTTCTCTTGATGGTGCTGTGCCACCTGAGATTCCAGAGGAATTTAGAAAACTGGTGGATGAAGCATTGAATGCTTCTCATAAATTCTTAAGTGAAAAAGAAAAATATGTGGAAGAAATTCCCAAGATTTATGTATAGTCAATTTCTACAGCAGTAGTGGTAGACTTGGTCTGCATCAGGTAACATTGTTCAGTTTTTTTGTCCGTTGAACCAAATTTACACTTTTGCATCTCTCTCTCTCTCTCTCTCTCTCTCTCTCTCTCTCTATATATATATATATATATATATATATGTTGCACCATATATGGCTTCTTCAAGTTAATGAGTAGAATTACTTCTGGTGCCCGCATCCTCCTCCCATTAGGGATCAAACTGTATGATGTTCCAAAGAAAGAAAATAAGTGATTCAATGATGCATTCTCGATGTGTATATATATTTCTGCACGTGTTCTAGTTGGATGGTTGAAGTAGAGGAATGCATTGTGTCTATTGTATGATAGGAAAATACAATTTTATAAGATGGTGGTGAGACGTGCTTTATGACGCAGAATGTTAGCTAATAAAAGAGAACTATAAAATTAAGTGTTGCAAAGATGATGATGCTCAAGTAGATGAGTAGCTTTACATTTACAAATAAAATGAGAAACAAACATATATGTGAAAAAGTTGGAGTAGCTGCAGTGGTAGAAAAGATTAGAGAGAGTCACCTTAGAAGTTTTGGTCACATAAAAATGACCTTAGCTAAGAGAGTAGATGTATTGGATTCAGCCTATGTTAAAAAAGTGGAGATGAACTTGAAAAGATTTGGTTAAGAAGTATAAAAAATGACCTTAACTGTATCCAGGGACACATACTTTGAGTGCGAAAGAATATTTTATTTCTTCTTAAAAAAGAAGAATCTGGAAGTCAATGATCTTATTACTAGAGAATGTATGTTTAGTATAGTAGCATTTCATAAGAAGAAATTTGGCGCAAAAGGATTGATTTAATCCATGCTACCACCAAAGTTTCACAAGCATAACTCTGATAAGATCATGACTAGATCTTGCTAAGATATGAAGATTAATTTTTTACCTTCCACCTTCTACGTAGCTTCTATAGACTTAATACCTACATTCCACCACTTTAATTATTACTTTTTTTCACTTGGTTATTTCTTTCTTGCAATATTATTTGTTGCTGAAATTGATCATTAAATTTTCATCCGAAAGTTTAAGTATGAGAATGAAAAGGGTTAATTTTGAATTTAAAGTTATCCTCTAGATCTATGGGGTCTATTAGACCAGTGTTAAGGATTTTAGATATATTTTAAATTTTTTTTTTCATTTTATGGCTTCATTGCCTTTTCACATAGTATTACTCTCATCATTGCTTTTTAGGAATCCATTTAGCCTTGTTAAGATTACTCACATTGGTCTATTGTAAGACAAAATAACTCTCGTGTTCTTATGCATTTGCATCCTAATCATTTGTATCTCATGGTCTATTGTATCCGCCTCTTCTTCTACATATCGAGTCATGACTTTGATCGACCTCATAGTTGATTCCATACGCATTCCTTGCCATCTACGCCTCTTCTTTTGCCACGATCGTATGCATCATTTTTGCCTACCAACATTTTTTTTTTGTACGTGCAGGACAGAGATGAGAGCGAAGAGAGCATTGAGAAAGGATTACCTGTTGTTTCTTTCTCCATTGGAGACTCTGCAGAGTTCCTCTACTCTGATGTAAGGGATGTGGATAAGGCTGAGAAGGTAATTCTTGAATCAGGCGATGTTCTAATATTCGGTGGCTCCTCAAGACGCATTTTCCATGGAGTTCCCTCCATTAAACTCAACACAGCACCTGCGAGCCTCACTGAAAAACAAAACTCCGCCCAGGTCGCCTAAATCTTACTTTCAGGCAATACTAGCAGCAGAAAAATTAGCTCAGGATATCCTGATATAAATTTTTTTTTTTTGAAGGGGATGAGCGGAAAAATCATTAGATTTACTTTGAGATTAGTGTAATACAAGTTTTTTCTTGTATAACATTAATCTTAAAAGTAAATTTAATGATTTTAAAATCATCTTAATTAAAATTATGTCTCGTACTAAGTTAATCTTTATGCAGAAGTTTATTGTCTTCTCTCACTTTTTTCTTTTAAGATTTTCTTTTATTGTTCATAATGACATATTGTGTGTATTTTGGACGCTGGTATTTGGTTTTGCCACTGTAAATAGAAGCCTGCTTTTATGAAGTCTACATTCATTATATCATAGCTAAAAAAGGTACTCCAAATGCATGCTTCTCAAGAGGATAATTCGGCTTATGCTCCTTCGTAATCTGCGTAAATTGCGTAAACAATATAAGATTCAATCAGATGCGGAAACTGCATTCAAAGAGAGATTATTTTAAGATGAATTTAAATCGATTTTTGTTGATTATTTATATACTGTACTGATAAATTTAGCGACTTTAAAAAGATCATATATAGCACAGTTCGATTACCTGAGCGACTACGAAGTTTGAATCTGCACTGTAAATGGTGTAATTCATCTTGCGGCGATTTCCGATCATCTTAAAATTAAATTTCTCTTTCGTAGTGTTGGCTGCGAGATAGACTAACCCCTTCTCATTAGACTGTAGAACACAAGTACTGCATTTCATGCGGAATATAAGGTCTTTCTTCTCTGTACTATCGCCTGCAAATACCTGCCACCAGTTCTTGAAGGACGGAATCTGCATGTATATTTCACTTATAAAGAATTAATATTGATATTATTTTTTAATATAACATTAAGAATATATATATATATATATATAGGGCGGACAGTGGGCACGTGCCACTACCCCACACATTGATAAACTTATTTCCAAACCCTCGCAGGTCGCAGCACGCGTTTTTCCTCCCTCCGTCGGCCATTCGTTCTGCGTTTTCTTCTTCTGCTTCTCTGAATCCCCTTTTTTTTTTTTTTCTATTCTGCTTCTCTGAATCCCGTGAGGCCGTGACTCCGTGAGGCCGTGATTCGTGAAGGAGTTTGAGAGGATGCGAAGATTGTTACACCATTCGGTCTTTGTTCCCATCTCTCCGCCTTTTGTTACGTTGAATTTGCCGTCAAGCTACCCGTCGCCGGTGAAAGTTTCAGCTATCTAAGGGTTACATTCGGTGAGTTATAACTGTTCCTTATGCTCCTCTTTTTTCTTTTTTTTCTTCCTTTTTTAATTTCATATTTTGCTACCTCTTTCATCGGCTCTTTCCTATTTGAATTCTGCCATCTATCCTGATGCATTTTATTTTTTATTTGGTTATGGATGGAAATTAACTTCTTCACTGTGGAGGGACAAAACTTTTATTTAATAAACTGAATGAACAAATAGTAAAGAAAGACATGGAAGAAAGTTAATATTTGATTTCTCAAACCTTTTGTGCCTATACAAATAAAAAATATTGCTTGATATTTATTTATATAGAAAATTGGATTTCTTGGTTTTAGATATGTTGCAATGAAAGTTTAAGGATGTTTTGGTTGTTCATGCTCACAATTCTTTGGCACTCCAAAAACTTTGAGTGCAGAATAGTTTGCAGATCTTTGTTTTTTCCTTCTTTTTTTCTTTACTTTTTTGTGTTTCTCTGTGGAAGGCCCTCGCCTTTCTTTGAACATGCCACATGATAAATTGATGATTTGCATATCATCTTCATCTACATTTGGTTGGGATAATTGATAAATTTGAGATCTTCAACGATATATTGATTTCAACATCATCCCTAAGGTTTTAACTATGTAGAGTAAGCTTTTGTGATTCTAGTTTCTTTCAATCTCAATATTATATTAGAAATTTTATTTTAGTATTTTTCTTCTTCAAGACTCTTAAGTGATAGGCGGTCTTTCTTCATTCTCCTAGATTTACCAAATTCCAAGCGAGATATAATAAATTCCTTGTTGATTTTGGCATTCTAGACTTCAGTGATGTCAGTTGGTAATATCCACTTTGCTCGTTTCTCCTTTCTATAAATTTGCTTGCTTTCGATGTGTTTTTCCATGTTTTTGCCTTTTGTAGCCTTGTTATCATGTATTTTTCATTGGCTTGTTATAAAATTTGTTGCTTTCAAAAAATTATGCAAGTCAACTTATTTACAATTTATGAGCTAAATTACTAGAGCTATATCATATTTCTCACCTAAACTTGAAGTTGGTTTGGAAGTTATAATGTGCATTAAGAGCATTTGAAAGTTGGATTTTGATTCCTTTTTGACACATCTTTTTGAAATATCTAACTTGGGTATGGATATATATATATCACTTTCAGTATTGTGTAGTAGTGTTTAAGGGAATAAAATAGTTTTAATTAAGGGAATAAAATAGTTTGAATTACTCTTCACATCCTCTGTTCTCATAATCGGTAAGTCTATAGACTTCCTTCCAAATTGAATTTTTATTTCTCTTCTTCTTCTAAAATCATTAAAAAAAAACTGTTTTAGCTCAATGGAGAAGAACTAGGGGATGCTTTCAATAGATTAGTTGAACATTTAAATTCATATACTAGTTTTATAAAGATGGAGGAAAAAATACTTTGCTTTGAACTTTCTTTCATGGATCTTTATTTTATTTTTTTGACACTTGATGGGCTAAGAATAATATAACTGCCAACTTTGGTTAAATTTCATAAATCAGTGCTTGGTATGCTTGACTCTTTACATTGCCTTTGCCTTTCAACATCTTGTGTTGTTCTTATCGTGAGCTCCACGCACGGTGAAGCCATAAATAATCTAACGGCACAAATTGTATTTGATTATTAGATTTTCTTAATAATAGCGATCACATTTCTATGGATGACGTGAAACTTGATAGACCAACTTCTTCAAAAGAACAAAGTGTAAAGTTCATACTTGATACGACACAAAAGAGAAAGTCGACACAACTTCGAAGCGAGCCATATCCTAAATCTATAGACTCTCTTCGGTAGGATGGGAAGAAGAAACATTTGCTTTGTAGGCCGTGCTATTTAGCAAAACCTAAGGCTATCTAAATGAGTATGTTATTAAAAATGTGAAAATTGTTAATATTTATGAGAAAGATATTATAATAAATGTTGGTGAGAATTGTATCCATATGTCAATCATCTTCAATTTGAAGCGTACATTTTGATCGCTTCAAAAGTCATCTCTATACAAGTCCCATTGCAACATTTTTTGCTTAATCTTTCTTGCATATAGGAGAAATATTGCTTTTAGGATTGAGAGTTTGAGTTGATTTGTTACGATTTGTGTGTTAATATTTAGTTTATCAAAGAATTGCATATGGAAAATTAAAGTTAAATTTCTATGTAGATGAATCAACTTAAGTTTTATTTTGTGTTATGTTTATAAAATAACTATCATTCATTGTTTCTTTTCAACTTACGCAAGTGTATAATGGTGGATTTTTAATTGGATAATTGTTGTGCCACATAATTTTGTGTTAGTGCTCATAATATTGCTCGAAAAAAATGTGAAGATTTAATGAATCAGGATCAACACATTGCATTTTCTTATGAAAGACATTCTGATCAAAATCGAAGGGATTACGAACGATTATGTACCACAATGATTGTGTATGCTTTCTTTTAAGCGGATTAGCTTTTATTGGTCATGATGAATCAGAGGATTCTGAAAATCAAGGAAATTTTTTTTTTGAACGCACTTTTAGGCGAGCATAATGAAAGTATTAATAAGGTTGTCCTTGAAAATGCTCAGAAATAATAAGTTAAGCGCTCACGAAATTGAAGGATATTACACATCCAGCTGCTATTGAGACTTCAAATACTATTATCAATGATTTGGGTAATGAGTTATTTGCAGTTCTTTTAGATGAATCTCGCGATATATCAATGAAAGAACAAGTGGCTATTGCGATTCGTTATGTTGATAAGAGAGGTTGCATTGTTGAGCGTTTTCTTGGTATTATACATGTCGGTGAAACAACTGCTCCAACGCTTAAATATGCTATTGAGGCACTTTTCTCAAAGCATGGATTGAGTATATCGCGAATACGTGGTCAAGGTTATGATAAAAATGCGTGGTGAGTTTCATAGATTAAAGCTTTAATCTTGAAAGAAAATAATTTTATTACATTCATTGTTTTCGTCAATTACAAATTAGTTCTTTGTGGCTAAGAATCATATTGATTGCTACATTTTTTAATAATGTATCTAATTTGATAAATATTGTTGGAAGTTCTTGCAAAGGAGAAGTTTTAATTGAAAGACAATTAAACAAAGTTGTTGAGCAAATAAGAGTGGAGAACTACAAGATGACAGAGGTTTAAATCAATAACTCTTCAACGAAATGGAGATACGTTGGGGATCACATTATCTTTGCATTGATAAATATACTTATTTTATTTGGATCTATTATAGATGTTCTTGATATAATTGTAGAAGATGGTTTAAGCGTGAAACAAAGAGGTGAAGCAAATGCCGCTTGATTCAATTCAATGTTTTGAGTTTGTTTTCAATCACTTGATGAAATCCATATTAGGAATCACGAATGAGTTATTTCAAGTTTTACAAAAAAAGATCAAGATATTATAAATGCCATGACTTTGGTTAGGTGTCAAAACAAAGGCTACAAAATATGAGGGATGATGGTTGGAACATTTTATTTGAAAAGTTAAGCATTTATGAGAAAAATGATATCTTTGTCAAATATGAGTGAAAGATTTATTATCGTGGAAGATCGAAGATATGCTCGAGGAATCATCTACATTATTATCAAGTTGAGTTATTTTATTACATTATTGATATCTGACTTGAGAGCTTAACAGATTTGATGAGGCAATCTTGAATTACTTTTATATGTGGCATGCTTGAATCCGTATGTGATTCTTTTCGACTTTGATAAAAAAAATTGATATGTTTGGCAAAGTTTTATCCGAGACTTCTCGCTTTGATATTATTATTTTAGATAGTCAACTTGAGAATTATATTATTGACATGAAATCAATGATTCATTTTGAAGTTGAAGGGAATTGGAGAAGCTTTACAAAATTAGTAGAGACGAAATGATATTTATCATGCTTGTATATTCTTTAATAAACTTTGATATTGCCAATCGCTACATAAAAAAAAGCATTTTCGAATGAAGATCGTAAAAAATCGCCATGAATAGAATGGGAGATTCTTGGATGAATGATTGTCTTGTACATATATTGAAAAGATGTATTTAAGAGTGTTGATAAGAAATTGATTGTAGAACGATTTCAAAATATGAAGACTCGGAGGAAGAAGTTATAAATGGTATGTAATGTAAAAAAAATTTATGTTATTGCAAGATTTGATTTCTTTATTTTGTTATATGAGATGCTTTGATTTTTAATTTTATATAAAAGTAAATTATTCATTATTTTATTGTGCCCCCTCTGAAAAAAATTTCTGGATCCGCCCCTGGTCTGGAGGAACTCATTTGTTTTTAGTTAAATGGTTTGATGTGAATGGAGTTTGGGGTCATGAGATTGACGTGGAAACTCTAGATTTTCATTGAGAGCTCGTTCAAAAATGACTGATTTTAATATATATATAGAAAATATTTAAGACTTCAATAATATGACATGATGTGACGGCTCAATCAATACATAATTATTGTGTATTAGGTGTGAAGTCTTGTGTATTACTTAGTATATATATATGCTATGTATTATCGTATATTTAATATTATATTAATACATATAATACATATCATTTATATATTAACTCAGATATGATACTATATTTTTGGAGTCTGCGTGTAAAATTATATCTGGAATTCTCTTATAATAATCTCTCTCTCTCTCTCTCTCTCTCTCTCTCTCTATATATATATATATATATATATATATATAAAGAGAGAGAGAGAGAGTAGATAGATAGATAAGATCTTTCAAATGGACCCGGTCCATTTTATTTTTGGAGGGTTAGATTTTTCCACATTCATTTTGGAGGATGATATTTATTTTGATTGATTCAAGTCAATTTTGAGATCCATAAAAATATTATTTCAAAAGATTTACGGGGGCCCATTTGCTTGCTTGAGCATAAAAAATACGTTTCTAAATATAAAAAAAAATTTAATTCAATAATTCGTTGTCTTAATTTAGAAAATAATATTTGATTTTAAGCTTTGAAAAATTTTAGTATATAATATATAGTTTTATCTACAAACATAAAAAATAAGTGAAACTGAAATTTGCTTCATTTATTTATTTTTTCTTGGAAAAAGCAAAGCAAACAAAGATTGGGGCTAATTATTTTGGTTATTTGTAACTAAATTGTTTTTAAAGAATCTGACTCCATCCCCTCGATTTTTAGACCTTAAGACACCCAAATATTGAAATAAATTTTTTTAAAAATTTGATTTGAAACTATTTGAATTTTACATTCGGCAAATTCCAAGTAAAAGGAGTGCCTTGTTGAGACACACCCAATGATACTAAGAACGTTTTAGTCAAAAAGTTCAAATGAACCAATTTCTTGATATCCTGCGAAGAACTGAAAAACCTTTCAATATTTTTTAAGATTATAGTTGAAACCAACAACTTGAAGTCATGCATTCAAAGAGTCCAAGGCTACACAATTCTAATATAAATAAGACATGAAAATGTTTAAAAGATTAAATAACTTTGAGGATTACATGAATTATTTGATGGGGATTACATGCTCATAATTTGTCGTCACTTACCACTGAATGGAGACCACAATTGCCATCCTTCTTCGCTAATCAACACTTACACTCTTCACCATACTCTTGCTCGTAATCTCTCTCTTCTCTGCTGATAGTTATGGCTGCAAATGAACCGAGCATTTGACAAGCTACTCATGGCTCAGCATGATTAGATCTCGTTCATGATCATTTGATTAACTAATCGAACGAGCTTGAATACTTTTGTAAATACTTAACTGCTAAATGAACAAACTTGAGTGTTCAATTCATTTATGTTCATGAAGGATATCATTTAAAATTCATGCTCATTAAGTAGCTTGATTATGACTCTATTAAGGCTTGTTTGTGAATAATATTATTAAAATTTTTATTTTGTAGGCTTAACAAGCTTTAATTAATATAGTTCATGTATATTTCTCAACAAAATACTTACGATCAAACTCAATTAAGGCATGATTAAAACTCATTTATTTTATTGAACAGGCTGCTCGTTAACAGGCTTGATAATCTAACTTTAATCGAGCTTGTGAACAAACTCAAATTGAGCTTGAGCTCGATTGCTCATAAGAAAATATTGATCACTCAACAAAAATCTAAATAAGTATTGCTGATATCTACCATAAATTTATGAAATATAAATTAGAGGCTTAATTAAGAGCTAATATTGATTGATTGAAAAGAAACACATTTCCAACCATAATCAATTCTATTCCCTTGTTAAACTGAGCTGAATATATCAAATGTTTTACAAGAAAATAGGAACAACTACTATCAAGATCACAATATGCAAAAACTAATTTACAATATAAACTATGACACTTAAAAGATGAATAGTCTTTTAAATATATATAAATTACAATGTGGAGAGTAATCTCCAAAGTTCAACCTTTCAAACTGGATGATGAATAGTATTCATGTGAGAGGCAGCAGCAGCAGATTTTTTAACAAAAACCAGATTAAATATTACAATCAAAGCTGCAACGAAGGAATAGTCACAGTTTGCGTTTATGGTTGCTCCAAATGCGTGCTTCAGAGGCAGATTTAGTTTATGATCCTTTGTGAACTGCATTTGTCAGATAAGTTTCAATCATCAGTAAACTTTGATCAATTATGGATAGAAACTATTGGAGGATGACAAGTTATCAGTAGAAACAGAGATCATTTGATGTAAGCTTTGTGTTGAGATGTGTGATAAAAACCTTATTTTAAATTAGTAGATCTCTTTTATTTTTCAAAAAGATTATTTTCTTGAGTGTAAGCACAAATTTAGGCCAAATTCTTCAACACTCTAGTTTGCTTTTAACTAAAAAATTTTAGATTGTGAATAGTAGTTGACAAGGAGTATTTCTAAATTAACATATAATAGCATATGCACTTGTTTGATATGAGAAAGGGCATGTTTAACAGTTTGAATTACCTGAGCTACAACAAAGGTTGAGTCTCCTTTATAAATGGTGTAATTCTTCTTTCTGTAGTTTCCTATTATTCTAAAATCACAGTTCTCCTCTTCTGTGTTGGCCGCAAGATAGACGAACCACTCATCATGAAGCTGTAGTAGAGCAGAAGTTCTCTTTATGCTGAACACGAGATCTTTTGCCTCCATGCTATCCCCCATAAACGCCTGCCACCTTCCGTGCAAGGTTCTGAACTGAAGAAAAGAAGAAGAAGAAGAGATTATTGTGTGAATAATATGTTATGTCATCCATTTTAATAGAACTAACTGACCATAAAGTTCTAACCTTTGGCCTCATGGTTAGTAGAGTTTGCCCGGCAGCATCCCGGAGCTGGGTGAAACCACCCAGCAAGTAGCGTTTGGATTCGAAGAGGATGTTTCCGGTGGCATCGACGGTGGCGAGGTAGCCTCTGTTGAATGGCTTAGTTGTGAAAGCAAGATGAATGGGGTGAGGGAGACAGAACAGAGGGTTGACGACGGCGCCTGAGCTGGAATCCATGACGAAGAATTTGAGGTTTCCTTCCTTCGATCTGTTTATCGATTGCTCTTATTGGGTTGGAGAGGGAAATAAGTTATGGAATGGCATCGGTTACCATTAAGTAGAAGTTAAGGAAGGTTAACGTGCCAACGACTTGACCAGTTTCATTTTATGCCGCGTTCTAAATCATCGGAATTGGTCTGGTTTGGCCAAGTTGACCACGTGCTCATTACTCGCTAGGAGATTAATAAACAATTCTTATGAGTTAATTTCTGAAACAGCTTCGACGGATTTATTAGATTTAATTATCTTTGATGCTTTTTGAGATATGTACACGTGCTTGGATATTCCTTAGAGGAAGTTGACTTTTTTTTTAATACGAAGTCATTTTGAGCTGCGCACCTCTTGAGGTACAGGAACATATCCACCTGTAGTATAGCTGATGAGAAGAATTCCCAATGTTGGAAGTCAAACTTGATTTTAACTTATTATTATAATTCGGCTCATGGAGTTATTCAGATTTTAGTTTTCTAAATTAGAGCTTAATATGAGTTCATATTTTAGATTTTTTTAAAAATTTAAAAAATATATTCAAGACTAATCCTTAGAAAGATCTAAAATAATAATCATAAACTTTGAAATAAAAGATAGATGTGAGCTCTAAAGAATAAAATTGTAGACATTAAATTAATAAAATGTTGGCATGTTGACCTCTCCATATGTATCATAAGTCACAAGCCCACAGTCAAATTGACGACTTCTAAGAAGTACAAATCGATACCAAAATACATCGCCATCAAAATGGTCGAAACGACCTCCGATCGGCGAACGGACTTTGCCATCGCGTTTAGAACGTCAAAATGGATCGAAATATAAATATTGCACAATCTAACGAACACACGATCAAACAATTAAGCTATCAATGTGTCGACGTGCATATCGGAGTCGGGAAGCTGTGACGATGTTCGAATGACCTTCGTTCATGAAATTAATCACGCTGTTAGCTTCGTAACATCGAAAACTATCAAGTGAGACTGTCCGTGCTCAATTCAGATGAGTCTGTGCAAATGTCGAATGATTTGAAATGACATCACACAAATCGAGGCTAAAATGCACTGAACATCGCCAAAATCAACTCAAATGACTTTCGATCGATGAACGACCGCCATCGCCGTAACGCCATCGGTCGATATATAAATACTTGATAATAATCATCGCGTCGAAGTCGCCACGATATATGCATATCGAGGTCAGGAAGCACCGATGCGAACCAAACAACATCCGTTCGTGAAATTGATTGCGCCGTTAGCTTCGAAACGTTCGAATTTATCAAATAAGACTGTTTGCACTTAATTCGTAAGGCGCGAAAAAATTGAGCTGCCAAAAGCGACTTGCGAAAGTTACTCAATCGATCGACTAACCAAACGGCCTCCGATGAAACCATCGTTGGCCGATTGAAATAACCTTAAATTGATACATATATTGATTATCTAATCGCGTCGGCATAAAATTCAATTTAAAGCCGATTACTCGATTTAAAAATCAATGTAAAACCTAACCTAAACCCCTATTCTTAGTTGGCCAAAACGGTTTGGCCCAACCAAGTTCACGCACGAGCGGCCCGGTTCTCCTCCACGCATGACCCGACCCGCTCTTCTTCACGAGAAAATATTATGTCCAGTAGTCCCACGTATTTTATGGCGGACTCCAATACCGCGTAGCATTTTTTCTTTCCGCTTTAGCGCTTAACGGCCAGAATCGGATGGACAATGCTATAAATATATGCGATTCAATCACACCATTTATGCTTACCCCTGCCCAACCCGCCCTGCTCAAACAACGGAGAAGAAGCCATTGGAATGCTGAAATTGAAAAGAATATATATATATATATATATATATATATATATATATATATATATATATATATATATATATATATATATATATATATATATATATATATATATATATGGTGTATTTTTTCTCAGAATCGAGCTCGAGAGAGAAATAGAAAATCTCATTTCCTTTTATATAAAGATGCATGAACGCTTGGGAAAATGACCAATGAGGATGTATTAAATAAAAATTCATCGGTAATTTTTTTCGTATAATTTTTCTACGGTTTGTTAGTGATATTCCTTGAAATTATTTTATTTAATGTATATTTCCTACACTGTTTGGAGTTCTTTGCAAGAGAACTGTGCTTGTTTTAGAACTTTGCATGAGTACTTTCTGTAATCTCACAGAGACCAATTTCATATTATTTTTCATGAGTTCTATCCGGAGAGAATATGTTCATTACATTCTATTATAAGCAATTGAGACCGTTTTTTTTTTAATTTTGTTTTTTGCATCAGATTTTCTTGAGAGAGATGATTTTGACATTTTTCTCGCTTTTGGCCCTTGTTGAGATTATGTTCATTACATTCCATTGGAAGAAATTTATACTTGGATAGTTTTTTAGGATTTTTCGATCAGATTCTCTGTACTTTTATAAGAGTACATATTATTTTCTCATATTTTTCGCTTATTTTGTATGATGGGGAGAGAATATGGTCATTACATTTCATTAGAAGTAATTTTCTCCGCTTTGATAAAATTATATGAGATTTGATCAGATTTACTCTATACTCATGAGAGTACAGCATTTTGGGCCTTTTTTTCCCCGCTTTCTGCTTGGAGTAAATATGTTCATTACATTATATTAGAGCAATTGGAGGGTAATTGGTTGGTTTTGGCAAGATTTTCAGATCCATTCTATACCTCTTGAAAGTATGATAACTTTGTTTTTTTCCCACTTTCTTTGGCCTTGTTGTTTAAATTATGTTCATTACATTCCATAAGTAAATTTGAGGCTTGCATAGTTTTTAGAGTTTTTTTTGCATCTAGACTTTGCAGACTCTCTATACTCAGACTCTTTACTCATATGAGAGTTTGTAGCTTGTGCATTTTTCCAGCTTTGGCTTGTTTGGAGTAAATATGTTCATTACAACCATTAGGAATAATTTGGAGGTTGTTTGATTATTTTTGTGAGAGTTCACGATCCTACTCGTACTCTTGAGAGCGGATGATTTTCCATTTTCTCTCACTCTCAATTTGTTTTAGATTATGTTCATTACATTCCATTGGAAGCACTGAGGTTGTTTGGATGTTTTTTTTTGGGGATTTATGCATCTGTACTCTTTGTACTCTTTATACTCAATATTCTCTATACTCTCTATACTCTCAAGAGAGTACAGAGCATTTTGGGTTTTTTTTTCAATTTTTTTGGCCTGTTTGGAGTAAATATGTTCATGACATTATATTAGGAGAAATTTGGAGGGTGATTGGTTGGTTTTTATAGGTGATTTTATCATGTCTCTGTACTCTTGAGAGAAATCTGATAATTTCCATTTTTCTCACTTTCTTTGGCCTTGTTGTTTAGATTATGTTCATTACATTTCATTAGAAGTAATTTGAATGTTATTTGGATAGTTTTTAGGGGTTTTTTTTGCATCAGTACTCTCTATATTGAGCTTATTTTTTTTCATTTTCTTTGGCATGTTTAGAGAGAATATGTTCATTTGTTGATCTATTTTATATGTCATATATTTCTGGAGCTGTTTGGGCAGATGAATGCGGTTAATAAGCAGTACGATGATGAACTCGTGATGTCTAATGACCCAAATTTGGGGAAACTCCTTGGCACCACTGTTTAGAATGAAACGGAGGCGTATGCACTGTATTATGTAACTTTACACCAACTGATGTTATCTTATTGGTTATTGGCCAATTAAAAAATCAAAAGATTTTTATGTTGCTGGTCGGAAGAAGTCTCTAGTCTAACTTAACAAATTTAGAAAAATTGATACAAGGGCCGGTTGTCCCATGATTAGATTCTATTGATTTGGAGGTGGATGGTTAAAAAATATACTGAAAGTCATAATCATTCTTTGTAAAGCACACCTACATCTTCTCGAGATCTGATGGTGTGATGAAGGCATCCGTGTTGAACAATGATAGATCGAAATTAGAGCAACTGATGCATTCAACTATCTAACTGAGAAAGTTGGCAGCGTAGAGAATATTGGATTCACAAAAAGTGATGCTTTCAATTTCATTCAGAAAGAGAGAAGATCGATGATTGCCAATGATGACAATAATGCATTAATACAATTGTTCAAGGAAAGGCAAATAGCAGACGGGATGTTTGCATGGGATGTACAAGTTGATGAGTCAGATTGCTTAGTAAGTTTTTTTTGGAGCAATGACATGTCTAGGATAGAATATGATTGTTTTGGGGATGTGATAACTTTTGATACAAGCTATCGGCTCAATAAATATAATCTTGTTTGTGCCCCTCTTGTTGGAGCGAATCATCACTGACAAAATGTCTTATTTGGAGTAGCCTTTTTATCAAAAGAGAGAATTGAGTCATTCTCATAGCTATTCTAAATATTTCTTCGGTTGATGAGTGACAGACATCCTATAACAATATTCACTTATCAAGATCAGACTATGGCGAGAGCTATCAAAATTATATTACTACATACTCATCATAGGTTGAGCCAATGGCATATTTCAAAGAAAGCTCCTTCCAAGATTCATTGCTTTAATAGTAATAAGAGAGTACAAGGGTTATTTTATACATACATGTGCAAGTGTGACTCAGAGGAAGAGTTTGAAGAAGCTTGTCGCCATGCTAGAAGAAGGCAATTTGCATGATCATGCTTGTTGCGAGCTTTATAAAATTAAATCCAAGTGATCCACTGCATTCAGCAAGGACTCATTCTGCATGAGCATCTTGTTAACGCAACGTAGTGAGTCCACGAACAACGTATGTCACAAAATCTCTAAACCAACAAGTTCACTCACAGATTGTTTCTTGGGGTTGGAGAAGGTTATGGAGACATGACGTCGGAATGAACATGACGAAGACTTCAAGTGTAGCAGTCCATTGTTCTTTAAGATCATCAATTCTAAAACAAGCTGCTATATTTTATACAAGAAATATTTATACTATATTTGAGGAGGAATTTTTGCATGGAGTTGGAGGCCTATCAGTAACGGTGTCAACTGACATCCCCATGGAGTATTTGGTGAGAAACTTAGAGAAAAAATTCATCCAAAATATGGACTGTCCATTTCAATGGGATTACCCTAGATATAACTTGTACTTGTAAAAAATTTGAAATGATGGGATTACTTTGTGCCCACTATATCAGAGTTCTTAGTCAGCAAGATGTAGTGCGCATTCCTGATAAGTATCTTCTCATGCGATGGTCTACCAGAGCAAAGAGGGATATCTACATCGATAGTGCATCTAGAAAATTAAGAGATGTGGAAAGCACAGATGGAAATGCTACTGACATTATTTTTCGGAACCACATAAGTCAATATGCATATCAAATAAGCATCATGGCACAGGGTAATAAGAGAGTTGAGGACTATATGCTTGGATCCTTAAAAAAAACTATATGATGATGTCAACTCTATAATAAGTAGAAATTCTCCTCTAGTTGATAGAGCAGCTAAGAAGAAGAAGTCAACCACAATAGACAAGGGAAAAGACATCTTAAAGGATCCAGTTAAGCAACGTCCAAAGGGTGTTTCCAACGCAAGACTTAAGAGATATTGGGAGAGATCCAAGAAAGCCAAGAGTAATTTTTTATTCTCCTATTAATTTTTAGTATTTTAAATATTACTGTTAATCTTCAAACCATCATATTTTTGTTGTTACAGAAACCAAAGTACAGTTTGATAGTGTTGCAGAACGTATTTTATCACCAATTGCAACACCTTTCTCTATTATGCCAGAGTGTTTTTCAGAGCTACGCACAGAATATCACACATAGATGCTATAAAAAATCATCAACTAATACAATGTTCTACTGCAGGAATTCAACTCGAGCTCCACAATCAATCAGTCGGTTGAAGGGTACACTAAGCTGATGATGAATATTATTATAGGAAAATATTTTAGTGCATGACATCATCTAGTTATGTGCTCTTCAACTGTATAATCATTTCTATAATACTTTAAAGTCCCCAAGATGACTCTCTTTTACTTAATAGCCACACCAAGATTAGGAGAGTATAGAGAATACAAAGAGTATAAAGAGTACAAATAGTACATATGCAAAAATCACCTAAAAACCAAGCAATCAACATCCAAATTATTTCTAGTGGATTGTAATGAACATATTTTCTCCAAGCAGGCCAAAGAAACTAGAAAAAAATGTCCAAAATACTCTGTACTCTCTTGAGAGTACAAAGAGTATAGATAGTAGAACTTGCTTGAAACTAGGAAAGCCCAAATGGACATTAATATTGGTCAATTATTTTTTGCTTTATTTTTCACTTAGGCGGTTTTGGAGTTCTGGTGTTTGGTAAGCTACCTAATGTGTCTGGATTCTGCTTGGAACTTTGGTCTGTTGACTGTCATGTGGTTATCCTTATTAATTGTGGCTTTGTGGTATGGAATTATCCACTATCTCAATCGATTCTTATTTCTTTTGACATTGCAAGTATATTGGGATATGATGTCATTTCTATGTTGATATGTACCATCTGTATTGCTGATACTTTCATGATTTCCTCACTAGGGGTTGTTTCTGGGTCGAGTTGTTGTGGACTATGCATTCTGATATAATGTTGGTTCTGTTTAGGTCATCCCTTTACCACACTTATTTCCATTGTTATGCTTGCATATGTGAATGTGGTTGTTCTTTGGTAAGCAGGTAACTGTGATTAGTGATGTTGTGTGGTTAGGGTTATTGTTGGCTATGATTTATGTTGTTATGCTTACATTGTCTGTTATTTATTATCTTAGAAAGGGGAGTTGTGAACCCTTTACCAGTTTCCCCCAAGGGTGTTGTTGGCTAAGATCACAAGATTTCTATCAAATTGGCTACCATTTTCCCCCAGATTTGTAGGCTATGATGGCTGGGATGACTTCACCCATTCCTTGGTTGGTAGTAGCAGGTGTGACCCTTCCTTTAAAGTTTGGATGCTCATGCTAACAGCTGCCCCAATTTGGTATGACTGAGCTTGAGCCTCTTTCCACATATTTCTTCATATCTCTCTCATTACATTATTTTACTTTCAACATAGCTTGTATCACTTTAACTATGCTACTTATTTGTTCAAGATGTTTGCAGATTCTGCTTGTTTTTGTGCAGGTTTCTTCTCTTATGTAGGAGAACTTCTGGAGGCATACACTTCCCTTATCCACAAGATTCTCTACTGATGGCTGGTCAATTGCTTGCTCCTTTACTCTATTTATACCTTTTGATTTCTTTTTCTCTTTCACATGTTTTGATTGTATTTAGCTAGGGGATTTTATCTCTAGGCTGTTTGTAGCTCTTTACGTAATAATTATTGAGTTAATCCCCTACTAAGGATCTTGTAATCATTCGACTGTGGCAATAAAATTTCCCATATTTTACCAAATTTCAGTATCTGATGATGACTCTACCTTGCTTAAGAGGATGAACTGATTTTCATTGCAGACATTACATAGTTTGATATATACTTTATAAAGTACTCTATATTTTATGAAATATTTTTATTGCATGCATTACAAAATTTGATAAGCCCGTATGTTCCTATCAATAAGATTAATAGAACTTGAAAAAAAAAGTGTATAATGAAGATGATATTAGTACTAATGATATTAGTTTACTAAGTATTTATAAATTTGTCGATAACAATAATTTAATTAAGATGATACTTTCAGTTACTAGATTATTTTAAAAAATCATCATCTTAAAATAAAAAATTTGCTCTAGACTGCTCTCTAAATTTATATTTCTGAATAAGACGTTGCTAAGCTGCATGTTCGGTAGTTTATTTGTCTATTTTATGCATCACATGATCAAGTAGATGATATGTTTTAAGAAGCATGATTTCGACAGATAGAAACTAATTTCAGACATTTAAAAAATTCTAGCACATTTTTAAGTTCACATATTAAGTTTAATAATCATACCCATTTATATTAAGTTCACATGTTAAGTAGTTTATATTGCTTCTCCTCCATACTTTCAGATTGTGGAATTATGAATGTGACTACGTATAATAGTTTATTACTAGCGTCCAATTTGACATACCAAGTATTATTCAATCATAATTTTTAGATATTACACATTACAAATTACTGTAATTATTAATTTTTAGATAATGCAAATTTTAACTTCACTTTTTTAGTTGATTTGAATTTAAATTAAATAATTTGAATATCAAAATTAAGCATATTTTCTCCAAAAAATTAAAGAAATCATCATAGAAAAATAAATAATATTATATCAATTGCCCATGATTAAAAGAGCATAGAGAGTACAAAGAGTACGAGAGTCAAGTATAGGCGTAAAAGAAGAGTACATAAAGTATATAGAGAGTACATATGGTACACTTACAAAACTATTCAAAAAACTCATAAAAAAGGCAACCCAGGAGCCTCCAGACTGCTTTAAGATTATAATGAACAATTCCTCCCCGACCTACAAAGAAAAAATGGAAAAAATGAAAAAACTTAAGAAAATAATCTATAGTCTAAGGAGAATACAAAGAGTTCAGCTACAAAATACCTCAAATATTTTATAGAGAGTACATAGAGTATAGAGAGTTCAGATGAAACACATCTCATTAAAGCAGCCCAGCATCAACCAAATTATTGCATATGATCTCTGCTAAATATTATTTATCCAAAATGAGTATAGAGAGTACATAGAGTATATAGAGTACATAGAGTACAGAGAGTACAGAGAGTATACATTTCAGTAAAGCAATCCAACATCAACCAAATTACTGCATGTGATATCTGCTAAATATATTTTATTCAAACTGAGAGAATAGAGAGTACAGAGAGTATAGAGAGTACATAGAGTACAGAGAGAAACATTGAAATCGATGACATCAAATCAATCTAGGTGATCTCTATTAAACATATTTTATCCCGAGAATAGAGAATGAATTACGGAGTATAGATGAAACACATCTCGATAAAGCGACCAACATCCCAAATTGCGTGATCTCTATAAATCTATTTTATCCAAACGAGAATAAAGAATGAGAGTATAGAGAGAGATGAAACACATCTCAGTAAAGTAGCCCAGCATCAACCAAATTACTGCAGGTGATCTCTACTAAACATATTTTATCCAAAATACCTAGAAAAATTGAAAAAAAATGAAAAATACTCGTACTCTGAGAGAAATCTGAGAGAATCTGAATGAAACACATCTCAATAAAGCAACCCAGCATCATCCAAATTATTGCAGGTGATCTATGTTAAACATATTTTATCCAAAATGCCCAGGAAAATTGAAAAAAATAGAAGAAATACTCTGTACTCTTAGGAGAGTACATAGAGTATAGATGTAGAACACGTTAAGAAATCTAACATTAATGTTCACACCCGATTGAGAGCTTGGATAGCAACCAAAAAAATTATTTTAAATGGTATTGACACAAGATATTCTATCCAAATTGCCTTGAATAAATGAAAAAAAAAGGAAACTTAATGTTAGCTGGAGTACAGAGAGCACACCTGCAAAGCTAGAGAACATGAATAGATTGTGCACATGCTATCTCTTGAAAAGGTTTAAGACAATAAATAATAGCTTGTAAAATAGGTGATTGCAAAATATCAAACTTCAAATGTACAGTTCTCAACTTAGATTTTTTTAGTCCCAAATAAAAGATAGCGTAAGCAAACTCAGCCCTAAATATATTCATCTTCTTAGGCCAATCATGGTGGTCAGCCTAGTTCACTGGGAGTTTGTGGATTCTTTGCCTCCATGTATCAGAGATAAACATCCATCACAACTGTTATCTTCGTGACCCACTCACCATTTCAATTGACCATTTTATGGGATAGCTTGCAAAAGACTGGCCAAGATCTTCAACAAGTAATTTGATCTGAATAACAAGAAGTATAGTCAATAAGTTGGCCAAAAAAAATAGTTTAGGGGAACCAAATTGAAAACTGTTCTTACAATCTCATGAAGAATGGTCTTATGAGTTAGTTTTGGTAATGAGTCATAAAAATATCAGACCCCTAACTTAATATGCCCAACTAGGAGTGTCCAATGTTGATTATCTATAATTGGAAGTAAGAGTAGCTCAGCCCTTGACATACTGTCTGCAATGACATATTGGATGAACATTTTTCTTTCCTTCTTTAGGCCATATCTCGCATAACTCTGCAAGAAAAGAAGAGAATGTTTATAAATTCTAGCTTCTATCTATACAAACAAGATTGAATTATAATATCCTGCATTTCTGTGAGGAAACATACCTAATGCAGGAATGAAATATATAAATAGGGACATACTCCGGACAAGCGAATACTCGGGTAAGGCGAAGGCATCAATGTGCATCGAGAATCTTGATCGTGAACTCATCGATATGCTCTCGTGCAATAATGATATTCCCAATCGTGAATACTGTATCACCTCTACAAGTGAGAAATATTTGAAAGCGAGCTTAATTAAATGAATTGGTTATTTTATGTATGAAGATGGAGTTGACTGAAGAATGTATTACTTGTCCTCGAATCGAGAGCACGACATGTCAATAAGTAGGAGCATCGGCTTAGGTAGGACATCTCTGGATGAGAAGTCAACAAAATGATGTGATGTGGCGGCAATAAAATTATTGACAATGAAAGTTAGTGATGAAGAGCTAGAATCACTGTGAATTAAGGATCGATCCGCTGAGATGATGCATACCTCCGACTGATGCTCCTCCACCACAATGATAGTAGTCTGTGGGTCATCTACTTTTATTGGCTCATCTTTACGAATTTATAAAAAAATTTAGTGAAATATGTTTCTATTATCTCAAATTTAAAAGAAAGTAACTTAATACCTCTGATGCCAGCTGCTCAGCCTGAGTGGAGACCACCACATCACTTATTCTGCATCGTGACTTCCTGTAAGTGTGTATGAAGGGGGAAGAAATAACTTTCCTCTTCCTCATCTACGAGCCTTCACACCATGCTCAATGCTATCGATTAAAGGCTTTGTAGCATCTTCATGTGTAGTGGAGGCCTCCACAAGAGCTTCCCCTATGGTGGACTCCACAAGAGATTCCCAAGTGGAAGTATCCAGAGGGGATTCCCAAGTGAAAGTACCCACAGGGGTAGCAGTTGTAGTTAACTCCACAGGAGACTCCTCTATGGTAGCCACCACAGGGGAAGCTCTTGTGGTAACCTCCACAAGAGCTTCCCCTATGGTGGACTCAACAGGGGCATCCCTAGTGTAGGCTACCATAAGGGCTTCCCAAGTGGAAGTATCCACAGGGGTAGCCTCCCAGAGCTCCTGTGGTAGCCTCTTTGCCCACAGTATTTTCCTCAGAGTTTCCTCGTGGTTACCTCCACTAGGGATGTTAGGACCCCACTGCTCAGCAAGAACCTCCTCGATAGCAGTAACCCACAAATCAATCCCATCTATTCACTCTATTATTGTTGCTTGAAAAGATGATATTGTATCTTTCAAGTCCCTGAAATCTGCAAGTATTCTCTCCACCATAGAGCCTTCTATGTGGGGTAGCGAAGGCGACTATCTGGGGCGGGGGAGAATATCGAGGAGAGAATTTTAGTGGACTTAGAATGGCTCTATGTTGGGATAATGATTCAAGGCCAAGTCTCTTCTAATATATCCTCACCTATGTGATAATGTATGTGGTAAATAAATACATTCTTATATACTCTATATTATACATCTCACATACATCCAGATGGAAATGGCGACCTTATGATGCTTATGTGCTTTCGGTGCTGATCTACAATGAATATTTAAAACATTTAACTTCAATGCATCAAATAACACATAACTGAAGATATATAACATACCATAAGAAGAGTGACAAAGCCACTTTACGTACGCCCTAGGTGTGAATCTTTGATGTAATATCATCAAATTGTGAAATTAGAAAGACCCAAATGGCCTCTTCAACAAATTTATCTATATCGGCAGGCAATCAATTTTGATGCCACCTATAGTTGTGATATACAAAAAAAGATTTGATAGCGGTATATGTATGCAACATTGTACAGCAACGAGCTATCCGAATGCTCAAGTTTATTTTTATAGTCCATTAAATTGAACTGCGATAGTGGGGATTTCTGCCATAAGATCTTCTCCCCTCTATTTGACATCCCTACAATTATTGCAACTTCATCGGGGGTGAAAGGAGTGCACTGCCCACCCAGAAAGAAATCTTGCTTCTCTATGTCCCAGCAAGACAGGATTGAGGTAATGTCAATTGAGTCTTATTGAATTCCATGGAGTCTAATGAATTGATACAGATGAAGCATCTTTAAAATGTCAATGACTTCATCAGTAAAGCATGTTGCAGTAATATCAAACACCGTTCTCTCGTGTAGCTGCATCTCAAAGTTATCCTTTTACGACATGGTAAACTTCAAAATGAGAATGAGTACAGATGCAAATCACCCATAAAAACTAAGAAAACAACCTCCAAATTATTCCTAATGGATTGTAATGAATATATTTACTCCAAACAGGCCAAAAAAAATGGAAAAAAAGGCCCAAAATGCTCTGTACTCTCATGAGACTACAAAGAGTATAGATACAAAAAACCCCCAAAAATCATCTAAACATTCTCCAAATTGCTTCCAATGGAATATAATGAACATAATCTAAACAACCAGACCAAAGAAAGTGGAAAAAAATGGCTAAAGTCATATGTACTCTCAAGAGATTACAGAGAGTACAGATACAAAATAACACTAAAAAAATAACTAATCACCCTTTAAATTGCTCCTAATGTAATGTAATGAACATATTTACTCCAAGTAGGCCAAAAAAATTGAAAAAAAATATCCTAAATGCTCTCTAATAGTAGAGAGAGTATAGATGAAAATCTCCCAATTAAATAAACCCTAAAACGCCAGAAAATTACTTCTAATAAAATGTAATGACCATATTCTCCCCATCCAGGAAAAATAAGTTAGAAAAATATGAGAAAATAATCTGTATTCTCATGAGAGTACAGAGAGTACAGATGCAAAAAATTCTCCAAAAATCATCCAAACAGCCTCCAAATTATTTCCAATGGAATGTAATGAACATAATCTAAATAACAAGGCCAAAAAAAGTGAGAAAAATGGCCAAAATTATTTGTACTTTCAAGAGAGTACAAAGAGTACAGATGTAAAATAACACTAAAAAAAAATCAATCACCCTCCAAATTGCTCCTAATATAATGTAATGAATATATTTACTTCAAACAAACCAAAGAAACTAGAAAAAAAATGCCCAAAATGCTCTGTACTCTGTTGAGAGTACAGAGAGTACAGAGAGTACAGAGTATAAAAAGTATAGAGAGTATAGATGCAGAAATCTCCCAAAAAATATCCAAACAGCCTCCAAATTACTTCCAATGGAATGTAATGAACATAATCTAAGCAGCCAGGCCAAAGAAAGTGAGAAAAAATGGCCAAAATTATATGTACTCTCAAGAGAGTACAGATGCAGAACTCCCCTAAAAAATAACCAAACAACCTCCAAATTATTCTTAATGGATTATAATGAACATATTTACTCCAAACCAAAAAACTGAAAAAAGTCAAGCGCCACGAACTCTCATGAGAGTAGAGAGAGTACAAAATATAAAAAAGTATATAGTATAGATCAAATCCCCAAAAATATTCAAACAGCCTCCAAATTGCTTCCAATGGAATGTAATGAACATAATCTAAGCAGCAAGACCAAAGAAAGTGGAAAAAATGGCCAAAATCATATGTACTCTCAAGAGAGTACAAAGAGTACAGATGCAGAACTCCCTTAAAAAACTAACCAAATAGCCTCCAAATTATTCCTAATGAATTATATTGAACATATTTACTCCAAATATGCCAAAGAACCTGGAAAAAAAGGCCCAAAATGCTCTGTACTCTCATGAGAACACAGAGAGTACAGAGAGTACAGATGCAAAAAGCTCCCAAAAATAATCCAAACAGCCTCCAAATTGCTTCTAATGGAATGTAATGATTATAATCTAAACAACAAGGCCAAAGAAAGTGTGAAAAAATAGCCAAAGTCATATGTGCTCTCAAGAGAGTACAGAGAGTACAGATGCAAAATTACCCATAAAAACCAACCAGTCACCCTCAAAATTGCTCATAATGTAATGTAATGAATATATTTACTCCAAATAGGCCAAAGAAACTGGAAAAAAAAGTCCTAAATGCTTTGTACTCTCATATGAATACAGAGAGTACAGATGAAAATCTCCCAACTAAATACACCCTAAACAGCCATAAAATTACTTCTAATGGAATGTAATGATCATATTCTCCCCATCCAGGAAAACTAAACTAGAAAAATATGAGAAAATAATATGTACTCTCATGAGAGTACATAGAGTACAGATGCAAAAAAATTCCCAAAAAATCATCCAAACAGCCTCCAAATTGCTTCCAATGGAATGAAATAAATATAATCTAAACAACCAAGCCAAAAAAAGTGGGAAAAAAATAGCCAAAGTCATCTACTCTCACTGTACTCTCAAGAGAGTACAGATGCAAAATAACTCTAAAAAAATAACTAATCACCCTCCAAATTGCTCCTAATGTAATATAATGAACATATTTACTCCAAATAGGCCAAAGAAACTAGAAAAAAGGCCCTAAATGCTCTGAAATTCTCATGAGAATATATATAATACAGATGGAAATCTCCCATATAATTTAACCAAACGAAAATTAGTTTTAATGGAATGTAATGGCCATATTCTCCCCATCGAGGCAAAATAAACTGGAAAAATATGAGAAAATCATCTATACTCTCATGAGAGTACAGAAAGTACAGATACAAAAATTGCCCTAAAATCATCTAAATAGCCTCCATATTGCTTCCAATGGAATGTAATGAACATAAGCTAAACAAATTGCTTCTAAAAATCCCCCAAAAACCATTGACTGAACATACTATCCCTAAACAGGCCACAAAATTCATCATGAAATAACACCAAATATCCTACCATGTGATATATAAAACATTTTACAAGGCTAAATAGTTCAAAAATTTAAAAATAATGGCAGGTACCATCGTGACAGTACACATACAAAACATCTCCAAAATTACTACGCGTCATTCATTTAAAGGAATCAAATGTTCCAAAATGTTCACTTATGGACGGTGAGAAGAATAGAAAACCCTAAATTCATTAAAGTTAAATGGGTGTAAATACCTCATGTAGTCACCTACAATACCAATTTTGATTGCTAAATCACGGCGAAGGACGTCTTGTAGATTGAGAGCGGAGAAAAAATTCTTTGTCGAAGAAAGCCCTAAAGCGTTACGTGACGAGGAATGTCGAGCGGCCGTCTCATTTTCTTCTCCCATTGTTTGAGCGAGCGGGCGGGTTGAGCGTGGTGCGTCGTGAATGTGCCATCCATTTACAGTGCTGTCCATCCAGTTACAACATCGTTAAGCACTAAAATGAGAAAAAATCTTTGGACATTGCGAGGATTGAGTCGCATGTAAAGCTACGTGTGGACTCCGGACGTAATATTTTCTCCTTCTTCACGTAGGAACCGAGCGAACCTTCCCTTCCGTTTGTTCGGTCAAGGAACCACATGCTGTCTCCCCTCGCGCGCTTCCTTTGAAGCTCCTTCCCTATGTTCCTCTCTCCATTTTCTCTCTCATCCCAAGATGTACCTCCTCTCCTCATTATTTTCAATTTTCCCCCTTTTCTTTCCCTAATCCAAATCAAGAGAGTTTTTTTTCTTCCTCTCCTCCTCCAAACCGAAAAAGGGTAAGGCTATTTCCTTTCTTCTTCTTCTTCCTCTTCCTCCTTCTTCCTTCTCCTTCTTCTTCCTTTTTCTTCTTTCCTTTTCTTTCTTCTTCTTCTTTTCCCAATCCGAAAATCATTTCCTTTTCTTTTCTATTTTTTATTTCTTTTTCTTTTCCTTCTCCAAATCATAAAGATCCTCTCCGATCTTCCTTCTACAAATCGCAAAGAACTCCTCTCTGATCTTCCTTCTCCAATCCAAAATCAAAATTTTTTTTTCATTTTCCCCTCATTTCTCTCCAAAATCAAAAATCAATTATCAAATTCCCTCATTTTTCCTAATCCGAATTTCAAAATCCACTTTGCCGAAATCTGAAAATTTTCGCATAGGAAGAACACCATCAGGAGTTCTTCTTTCGGTTTGACATTACATTCCTTTGCGTTACCTTTCCAATTTTCTTTCCTTGTCAGAACAGTCAAGAGGTAGGTTCTTCTTTCGGTTTCCGACGTCGCATTCCTTGTGTTACCTTTTCAATCTTCGCTTCATTTCAATCGGAGGGAGCAACACCGTCAAGAGGTGAGTTCTTCTTTCAATTTTTGGCGTCGCACTCCTTGCATTACATTCCTAATTTTTTCTTCGACGTAATCGAAGAAGCAATACCGTCAAGAGGCGGGTTTTTCTCTTGATTTCCGGCATATCCAACCCCATCTCTTTGCCGATCTTTGCAGCGCGCAGAAAATGAGTCAAAGCATGTGGAATCTGTGAATGTGGATATATATACATGTGTGTATTTCTTTGCAGGTTCGAAGGCCTCGTCGTGCTCAAGAGAGCACAACAAGATGAAAATCTGGTTGTGGTGTCGCAAGACACCCCTCGCTACGCTCAAGAGGGTGTACCGAGTAAGCCAACATCTGTTAGATGTCGCTCCACTAGTCGAAAATACTGTCAAAATTTTGTCAAAATCTCATGACTTAGAAAAAAAATGAAAAGTAAAAGAATCGGCTTAAGAACTTCACACAATGAAATCTAAAATTAAAATTCAAATTAAAAAAACTCCAAACAAAAAATAAGAAAATAATATGCAATAAACATAACAAAAAATAAAATAAAAGGGGGGGGGGGGGGGGGGAAAAACACTTACGAGATTTATTCAAACAGAGTTGAAAGCCCGCTAATATCAGAGCTCCCTTTCAAATGTTCCACCTCCAACCCTTCAAACCAATGACATGGAATGTGATACTTGGTCTTATTTATAGAAATTAGAAGGATAGTAAAGGGTTCACTTTCAAAAAGAAAAAGGAGGCGAGGTGGGAATGAATGTAAAGTTCAATAAAAAGAGGAAAATAAGGAAAGTTTAAATAAAAAGAGGGGAAAAATGAAAGTTACTTTGAGGGATAAATTTTCTTTTTAAATAACAGACTAAATAATGCTTTTAACATGTATCTTTAAAACAAAAACTGTCACCGAATCTGCAACTCTTTGTACAAGCAAATAGAAGGCGATACTAAATCAAAATCTATAAAAATCATAGTGCTTCCTTTAACCAAAAATTAAAGAATTTCATCCTAATTATAATTTTCAAAATCAATAATTTTATTAATTAGATGAAATTAACTGAGCTATAAATACCTACGTGTGCTCGGACATAGAGATTTGAAATGCAAATCTTAATGTCTGAAAAGGCTGCGCACACTAAGTTGGAATTAGATAAAAATCTAAAATCAATCTCATAACTCAAACATAAAAAATTGTCTAAATTCTTAAATATACCTGCATGTGCCCCGACACTATGCTGAATGTTTAGATTCAAGTGTCTGAGAATGCTGTGTGGGTTGCTTCCCAGTTTAGTCTAGGATTGGATCCGAATTAAAAAAATCTAAAAACTTATAATAAGAGTTTTAAATCAGTAAAATATCTGAGAAACTGATTTTGTCAGGTGACAGTAGATCTAATCCTCTGTTAGCAACTAAATAGAGTTAACATGATCTAAAGCTTTTAAATATATTCAAATTAATTAATTTTTCAAATCAAATTAAATAGCAATCTGAAACTGCTTAAATGTAGGAGTGTGCGTTTGGTTGATTTGGATGGATTGGATGATAAATTTTTAAAATCGATTGGTTTTGGATTCCTAAAACTATTAAACCAAATCAATTAAATAAAATGCAAAACCAAACAAACCAAATAATAATTTGTCTGATTTTGGTTTGGTTTTGGATAAACCAAGTTACATTTAAAAATTATTTGCATAATTTTTTGTATAATGAATAAATGAATAAGAAAAAAAAAAATAATATAAATATAATAAAAAAAATGCAATTAACTACTTCATGTGCTAAAAAATATTTAAAACTAATTTTTACTTACTTGAACGATGTTTTGAACTTAGAAGTTGATGGAACTATATTACCATATTGTGATACCAAAATATTTTGAAAAATTAGATAATGGTGCTCTAAAAAAGCACGTACAAAGTATTCAAAAATAAATAAAAATAAGTGTATAATAGATAAGCTTATTATACATAAATTAATAATACCGCATTACATATAATTATTTTGGTTTATTTGGTTCCATCCAAAATTTTATTTAACAAACGGATCCAAAAATCAAAAACTAAAGTTTTCATTAATTAAAACCAAAATCCAAATTACTAAGATCAAAACCGAACCAAATTACTCAAAAACTTTTGTTCTGTTTGGTTTTTTGGTTAAAACTAAATAATGCACGCCCCTACTTAAATGAAAGTCTATCACTAAAATCTTAAAAAACTGCTTAAATGAAACTTTATCACTAAAAACTTAAATCAAACTCAATTCATTCACCTTCCGCAACTGTTTATCGGGGTGACAAATTAAGAAAACTCTAGCTCACAAAGGAGCAATATCAAATCAAGTTTTCTACTATGTTCACTCTCAATTAATCTTTTAGCAGTAAGGACGTGGCACGTGTCCTCTAATTGCGTGGCTTGGCTAGTAGGCTACGATGAAGGCCATGACCGAGTCCTCGACGGGTGGTTTGACGACTTCATTATATTACGATCAATGATCGTATTCAGATGGTCCCCAATGGCTCTGCCCTTTGAGTTGTGAATCATAAGATATGCTTGATAGGACAAATAGCCTTCTGTCAGCTAAGGTAGACTTAAGCTTGTCTCTTTAGACAAACACCATACTAGGTCTACAAGAATTTCTTGGATGATGTAACCTGCATGAGGATCCTTACGTCCTCCTCCGACTAAGTAGTAGACCGCATCACCGAGATGACGGAACCATGGGATCTAGATCGGGCACGTCATCATTCCCCCAATAATTCTATTTAAGCTTAAATGATGAATTACATAATCTAAATTCTGAAACTCCATATGCTGCTACTATTCGCTAAGCATTAAGCTATCTAACGACTAGCCTTAATCGAAAGTTCTCTCTCACTTATTGAGAGGGGTAATCAATTATAGGGGTTTGCGCCTATAGGAAACTTGGAACCAGATCTAAAGTCCTCACAAAATGATGGTGAAATCTATGGGTAGTGACTTATCTACTATCTCATCTGCCTTCTGAAAATTACACCAACACACTTTAAAATCACACTCTCTTCAATTAAATATTTGTTGAGAGATCGGTGACAAATTTTCGTAGCCCACATGGCATAATTCTGAGCATTGGATAAAGAGGTGTCACTAGCATAAATAGTGCTAGGGCTGCAAATAAATCTAGCGTTCGAGAAGCAACTCGTGACTTGACTTGGTTAGAGCTCATTTATGATCATTTGATTAACTAATCAAACCAGCTTGAACATTTTTATAAACACTTGATTACTAAATGAATAAGCTTAAACAACTTATTATTTTGTTCATTTATATTCATGAACAGTATCAGTTAAAGCTTGTGAACAAGCTTGTTAAGAAGCTTAATTAAGACTTATTTACGGGTCAATTAAGACTTGTTCATGAGCAGTAATTTTTAAATTTGTATATAGGTTTAATAATCTTTGATTGATACTGCTTGTGTATGTTTCTTAACAAGCTACTTGCGAACAAACTTGATTAAAGCTTAAAGCTCTTTATTTCATTATATGAGTTGTTTGTTAACAAGCTAGATAATCACAATGTAAATTGAACTTATGAACAAACTCGAGCTGAGCTCGAACATCTTTTTTAAAATGAGTTTAAGCTTGAAAGCTTGAATCGAGTTCAAGCTAAGATCTAGCTCAATAAAGGTAAATGAGCTTGAACTTGAACAAGCACATGCTCAACTTGGCTTGGCTCGTTTGTTTCAAATACAAATGAGAAATGAAAACAAATGATCTTTTTTCCATCAAAATATATTTTTTCTTATTTTTTCCTTTACTAGTCTTAAAAGTTTATTCATTCCAACAAAGTAATATGCGACCTAGAGGATTGTTTCTAAAGGGTTGGCAAATGGTGATATCGTTTCTTTCCATGTTCTAATGCTCAAGTCAAATACTCATTACGATTATAAAAATGCATGCCCTCTTCGGAGTGCATGATGTTGGGAGATTATGGAGAAATGTTACAATGAGCCAAGTGACAAATCAATTCTATCATCAATGCAAAATGATAGCTTAAGAGAAGAAAGAGAGAAAAAAAAGGTTTCTCCACATCTATTAGGCTTTAGATGCGATATAAAAGATGTTTTATATAGTGCTACTTCAACCAAGCAAGTATGAGAGGAGCGACAAATCACACATAAAAAAAGAAGAAGAATATAAGGCTAAAAAGAGTGACTTCAAATGTTAAGAAGGAAATTTGATGTTTTACATTTGAAAGATGATGAGTTTGTCTCCGATTACTTTTCTAAATTATTATTATTTCCAATCAATTTAAAAGAAATAGTGAGAATTAAGAAGATATGGCTATTGTTTTAAAAAAATTTCTATTGTCATTACTACCCTTGAAGAGATCAAAGATTCTTAGGTTCATTATAATGCCATAAAAAAACTATGAATAAAGAGATTATCAGTAGATCCCGTAGGCAAATCTCTAACCGACTAAGCAAGTTAAAAACTTCAACAAAAATAGAATTCAATGTAGAAGACATTGTGAATAAGAATGAGATCATTCTAGCAAGCGATGATGGGGTTCAAACGATAATAATTAAATATAAAAGAAGAGAAAACTTAATAAGAGAATGTGGTAGAAATTGTTTTAACTTGAGGTAGGATAAATCTCATATTATATGCTATAATTAGATAGATTTCGGCATTATACTAGAGATTACAAAGCACCTAAAAATAAAGTACATGAAAGAATTAATTATATAGAAAAAAAAGAGAGAAAACAAGATGATATTCTCCTATTAGCATACATAGATAATGAAAAAGATGGAAGCATAACATGTTACCTAGACACTAGTGCAAGCAACCATATCTATGAAAAAAATAAGCTTGTTCATACAAGTTGGTAAATGAATAAGTGGTAATATATCTTTCAAAGATGAGTCAAAATTAGAAGTAAAAGTAAGATGCAATATTCTTATTTGCTTAAAAGATGAAAAGCATTAATTTATTTTAACGCTTATTTTGTGGCAATTTTTGAAGAAAGAGTATAATATTCACTTGAAAGAAAATACTTTCTTCTTAAAAAGTAATATTGATAAGTTGATAGCTAATTTTTTAATGTCAAGAAATAAAATGTTCTTGTTTAACATTTAAAATGATGTTAACATGTATGTCTAAGCTTGTTATAAGAATAAATTTTGGCTACATAGTCTTTAATTTGGGCATCTTAATTTTGGAAGATTGAAGTTACTTTTAAAGAAGAATATGATGAGAGGATCACCTTGCTTCAAACTTCCCAAACAATTATGTGAAGTGTGTCAACTTGAGAAATATTTTAAGAAAAATATTATATGAGAGTCAAATACCTCTTGAGCTTATACAGAACGTTAGCAGCAAAAAAAAAAAAAATCATTTGATAAAAGTAATTGTTTTTTTCTTTATAAATAATTTTATACACAAAAAGGTGCCTTGTTTTTGAAGAAATAAATAAAAATTCTTTAATGTATTCAAGAAGTTTAAGGCCATTATGAACAAAAGGAGTCGACTCTATTTCAAATCTATTCCTTTAGATCAATGGTGTGAATTCACTTCAAGACTTTCCCAAAGCCAATGAAATAGTTCAACCTTTTGGAGCTGTTTGGTTGGAAGAATTTTGAGTGAAAAGTAAAGTAAATACAAGAATTTATAGTTTTTTGGTGTTTCGCTTGAAGTAAAGTAAAATTTCAAGATAATGTAATGTATTCTAAATACATTACAAAGATCATTTTTGGTGTATTTGAAATTAGACCGATTTAGGAGAATTCCAAATGCACTGGTCAATGTAAAGTGTTGAGGCCGTGTGCACGCCGTACGCCGCCTCCGGCCACAATGCCGTCGCCAAAACTTTCAAAATACTTTACATTACAGTTTTTTAACCAAATAGAAAAAATTAAAATCATGAATTTGTAAAACTCTCAACCAAATAACTATAAAATAATCCTTTTACGCTGTATTCTTTTTGCAACGTCAAAACTTTCAAAATACTTTACATTATATTTTTATAATCAAATAGAAAAAATAAAATCATGAATTTGTAAAACTTTCAATCAAATAATTGTAAAATAATTTTTTTACACTGTATTTCTTTTATATTGCATTCCTTTTACACCGCATTCCCTTTTCAGCCAACCAAACAACCTCTCACTAATTTTGAGATCCCTTTAATAAAATTGAGTATCATAAAGTAAGAATAAAATCATCCTCCATAAGTACTCAAAATTATTAATTATTCAATATCTTACTAATATTTTATAAAATTTTAAACTCATATTAAATTCTAATAAATCTATCAAATCATATTAAATACATATTAGTCATTCAATGTCATGTTTTCTAATATTTTATAACATTTTGAATGTTTTATTATAAATCATTATCTTTCTGGATATGTACATTAGTATGCTTTGTAGCTGTTTGATAAAATGCATCTAAATACGACTTTATGTTAATTTAAAATGAAAATAGAATAGAAATTAACCCAATAGAATAAAAATTATATAAAATCTAACCAAAAAATGTCCAACGAAATAAGAAAACATCAAAGAAGCAATCTTACAAACCAACATCTACTCCGCTTTACGGAGGCTTAGATTGCCGCCCGTATTAGTAGAATGAAAATAAACACATAAGTAGCTCTAGTTAGAGCCTTAAGCTTCCAAAAGACAGCCAGTTCTTATCCCAGGCTAGGCAGAACAAAAAAAAATATTTTATTTTTAACATTTGGGAAATGATCTGGTGGCCAATGGCCACTGATTGAAGAAGAAGAAGATTATTTCTCAAATATCATGATTTCAAGCCACATACTTCCCAAAAATTATTGAAGAAATTAGGAACAACAATCATGAGGTTCCAGCCATCTTCAAACACAACCAGAATGACCACAAACAAGTATAAAACTAGAATGTAAACAGCGCACTTTAAATCAGAACAGCCTTTTCAATCCATAAATAAGTGTGAAGTTATAACACTGAGGGTAATGCCCAACTCTCAGCTTTCAAGCTTTAGTTAACGGCTGCTCCTACTGCACCTCCGATGACAGCAGCATTCGTGATAGCATCAACATAAACCACATGAAATAGTGCAATCAGAGCAGCGACAAAGGAATAGTCACAGTTTGCGCTTATTGTTGCTCCAAATGCGTGCTTCTTTAGAGGCAAATTCAGCTTGTGCTCCTTTGTCAGCTGCATTTATCAGAGAAGTTTCAATCATCAGTAAGCAGCTGAAAGTCGATCTATTACTATTGTTGTCAGAGTTTGCTGTCTTTCTGAACTTTGAGAATTGGAACAGAGCTCATTTGAGCTTCGAAGATCTATTGGATTTGTCAGTAAGATTGTGTTTGTGAGTGTGAACCAGAAATCGGGTCAAAGAAAGAAATGATCTAAACTGTTTCAAATTCAGAAGCTTAAATTATAGATGAGTGTAGATTACTGGCATTTTCATAAGGGTTGTACTCAGTATTCTCACAAACTTTGAAGAGGTTAGACCAGCAACTTACAAAAGAATTTTTCTGGTTTGAAAACTTTTTAAGTTTGGTGAGCCGGAAGACAATAGGAAGACGATATATTTAACAGTTTGAATTACCTGAGCTACAACAAAGGATGAGTCTCCTTTATAAATCGTGCAATTCTTCTTTCTGTAACTTCCTACTATCTTAAAATCGCAGTGCTCCTCTTTTGTGTTGCCTGCAAAATAGACAAACCACTCATCATGTAGCTGGAAAGTAGAACTCCTCTTTATGCTGAAAACAAGATCTTTCGCCTCCGTGCTTTCCCCACTGAACGCTTGCCACCTATCGTGCAACGTCCGAAACTGCGATTTCAAAAGCAGCAAAATATAAAATTTTCCTGACACGATTTAGAGGAGGCTTGACGACTAACTAGCTGTAAAGTTCTGACCTTTGCCTTCATGGTGAGTACAGTATGCCCGGCGGCATCTCCGAGCTGGGTGAAACCGCCCCAGGAGGAGTCTTTGACTCTGAAGAGTACGTTCCCGGCGGAATCGACAGCGGCGAGTGGACCGCGCTTTTCGGCTCCGGAGGCTTCGTTGTGAATGCAAGGTCGATTTGATAAGGGGCGCAGAACAGAGGGTTGATGACAGCGCCTGAGGTGGAATCCATAATGAGGAATTTGAGGTTTGCTCAGTTTTCTAAACAAGATTTTTGTGGAAGGTAACGGTTGCCATTAAGTAGGAACGGGTTGGGGAAGAACTGAACAAGCCGATAACTTGGATTGTCTGATAGTACGTCGCGTGGATGAGAGAGTTGTAATTGGCTTGGTCTTGTGTGGTCCAGTTTTCCACGCGTTGGATCAAGCCAAAAAGAAAATAATAATAATAATTTTCTTGAAAAAATAAAATAATAAAAATAAACATATTATTCTATAATTCCTATATTTTTATATATTTAATATTTAATTTATATATATTTTTATATTATATGTTAATATCTCAATGTCATTAAAATAGATGTATGAAAAAAAAAGATTTTACTTTAAAATAATTTGTCACTGATATTTTTTTATATAATTTAAAAACTGTGGTAAAACAGATACAAATCCAACTAAAAAAAAAATTTAAGTTTCAAGTTATATATGAGATAAATCCAGGTGAAAAAATGTCAACCTATCTTACATTTGGACGGCATTTAAGTTGACCTAAAATATAAATTAACATAAAAAATAACATTTTTTTGTGTATAAAATATAATCTCTTTAATTAGTCAACAACTCTCCTTGAACCCAAGGAGTCATATTTGAATAAATTAGAATATTTTGATAATAAAATTATGTGAGATATAATAAATAAATGAGTCTCATGTGGCAGACTAGGTCAAATTGGTTTGCGTAAAAGTAGGCTTAGATTAAATTTTTTTATTTAGGTTGACTCGTGCCAAGCAATTTTGAGAAATTTTTAAAATAGATATCTTTTATTTTAAAATTAATAAATTAGATATTAAAATATAAAAAATTTAAAATAGATATATTCGTCTAATAAATGGACGACTTAGTAAAATTAGAATTTACAAATTTTAATTTCAGATCAAATTAAAGTAAAATTTAAATTAATTTGATAAATTAATAATTATTTACACTTATCACAAAATAAATTTATTAATTTTGATAAATTTAATTTTATGAAGCTATTAATTTTCATTCATTGTTACTTGTTAAAATTTTAATAATTTAATACTATTATGTGTATTTATATAAATTTTAAGTATTAATTAATAAATTAAACAATTTTTATTAATTTAATTAATAAAATCATTTGACAAATTATTTAAAATAAACTATTACATTTATATAATGCAAATAATATTAATAAATTATTAATTTTTTTAATAATTAATTATGGAAGAAATCATAGTTTTTAAAAATATTAAATATATCAAAATTAATAAATTTATATTGAGATGAGTATCAATAATTATTAGTTTATCAAATTAGCAAATTGATTTAAATTTTACTTTTATGTGATTTAAAATTAAATTTTATAAATATTAATTTAATAATATTATTCTCACTTATCATATATATTATTATATAATATAAGTTATTCATTTAACGAATGACTTATGATTGCATGATAATTTACGTGATATAACATGTTATTTTTTATTTTTTATATTTTTTTATTTTTTTATTTAGGTCAAGTCTGATCCAAATTTGTTTCATTAAACAAAATTGGCACTGTAATATATATATATATATATATATATATATATATATATATATATATATATATATATATATATATATATATATATATATATATATATATATATATATAATTTGAAGTGTTAAAGAATGATTAGATAAATCTCTATAGAAAGTTTTTATCTTACATATTATTTCATTGGTACTCAGCTGAACGACGGTGGAGCCCACTCTGTTCTGTGCAAATCAATTAATTTTGAACCAGCGGATGTTGAGTTAGCCAATTAGCATTTCGTTTAATTATTTATAGGTTTATTATATGAACAAATATCTTTGCTTTAGCTCATGTAAGCTTTTTTCTGTTTCATTTTAGTTTTCAACTTTCTTTCGCTCGAATTAACATCATCTAAATTCAACTTATGGAGCAATTTCGCAGAACGTAAAAGTGCAGAGTAATAATAATAATAATAATAATAATAATAATAATAAAATATAGTACCTCAAAATATCACTAAATAAAAGACAAACTATTGCCGAAATGAGCATGACGTCAAGATCAAGACTTAAAATATCATTGGAATCTTTGACATCAATTAAATTCTAAACAAATTTCTCAAATATGGAGTGTTTATAAATAAATCGAAGTCTCGACGAGGATCTAACGAGCCTAAGATCTCATAATTCAATTTCATTTGGGCATCCAAATGCTCAAAATACATCAAATGATCAAAGGAATCATCCCGAGCCGATGCGAGTGGAGTGGTATGCTCTCTACATGAATTTACAAGCACTCCTCCCATCTATAAATAGGAATTCATTCCTCACAGGACCAAGTGAAGTGAGGTGAAGAAGAAGAGACAGGTGAAAGAAGAAGAGAGTCAAGCAAAGAAAGAGAAGAGTCCAAGAAGAGGAAGATAAGAGTCGAAAAGGAAAAAGAGGAAGAGTCCAAGGAAGAAGGAGCAAGGAAGAAGAGGAAGAGTCAGAAGGAAGAAGAGGAAGAGTCAGCAAAAAAAGAGTCCAAGCAAAGAAGAAAAGAAAGAGAAGCGAGGAAGAGGAAAAGCCATGAGGAGGAAGAGAAACTCAAGTCAAGATCCTCCAAGCAAGATCCTCAGCAAGATCAGATCCGCCATGCCATCAACCACCGCCACACCACCGCCGCCACTAATCACTGCATTCCCACCGTAAGACTGAGTTTCCGCATTTCCACCAAGAGAGCTCAAGTCAAGATCCTCCAAGCAAGATCACACCCAAGCAAGATCGCACTCGCCTACATCAAATATCGCCACCGGCCACCGCATACTAATCAGACCGCATTCCCACCTAAGTCATCCCGATCATCTCGCACAATTACAACTGATCATTGTTACACAGGTTATTCCTCTCTCATACGCAATTGTAATCAGTTATCGAAGACTTTGTACTCAAATGTGATACATGGAAGTTTTTTTTTAAGCGTGGTTTTCCCTCTTTCGAGGTTTTCACGTTAAAATTTGAGGTGTCTTGTTCGCTTTTAATTACCCGTGTGTGTGACTTCACAACAAGGCTAATAAACTTTCACTCTAATCGGTTTTCAAAGACGCAACAATAAAGATATTATTTGGTATGATATACAATTTCTTTTGGAGAATTGGAGTCAATTAAACATATAGAAAATAAAAAAATTTACAATATTCTACTAATATATCTGGTCAAACAACCGAATCATAAATTCTAAATTTTGAAAACCCTCAGCTATAACTCCAACAACAACAACAAGCCTTTATCCCACTAAGTGGGGTTGACTACTTGAATCCTTCGTCTTCATTATGTCCTATTATATGTCAAATTTTCATTTAATTCAAGTATACTAAGATCATTTTTTATACATTTTAACCAAGTCTTTTAAGGTCTACCTCTACCTTTCTTAACATAAGGTAAATCTATTGTATATACTCTCCTAACTTACTCATCGGACGACCGACGCTTTATGTGGCCAAATCATATAAGGCGACTCTCTCTGATCTTATCTGCCACTGGAGCTACTCCAACTTTTTCCCGAACATACTCATTTCGCATTTTTCTCTAAGAGTAAACCACTCATTCACCTAAGCATCCTTATCTCTATAACACTTAGTCTTATGCTTCTCTTTTATTGACTAATATTCTGCACCATAAATCATTACAGGTCTTACAATAATCTTATAAAAAATTTCCCTTAAATTTAAGCAGAACTTTTCTATCACACAATAGACCAGATGCATTCCTCCACTTCAATCATCCAACTTGAATTCTACTAATAACATCTCTATCTATTTCACCATTATTTTGAACAATAGAGCCTAAATACCTGAATCGCTCACCCTTTTTAATGACTTGTTCACCTAATATCACAACACTACCATTAGAACTTATATAACTAAAATTACACTCCATATATTCAGTTTTAGATATACTTAAATGAAAATCTTTAGACTCTAAAGTTGACCTCCATAATTCAAGTTTATCTTGGACTCCCTCTCTAGTCTTATCAGGAAGAAGAATGTCATAAGCAAAAAGTATACACCAAGATACATCTCCTGTAAATCCCTAGTAAGAATATTCATAACTAAAACAAAAAGAAAAGTGCTTAAAGCTGATCTTTGATGTAATCCAACTGAAATAGAAAAATATTTTGTCAATCCTCCTTGTGTTTGGATACAAATAATACAAGTAACAGCTTTAGTATATATATTGTTAATGACTTGAATATAATCAATATTAACTATTTTCTTTTCTAGAAAAATTTTATCATAAACTTTCTCTAAATTAATAAATATCTTATGTACATCCTCCTTACTTTCTCTATACTTCTCCCTCAGCTATAACTCCATGGTGAAAAAAACACACACAAACGAAGCTACATCAATTAAACAAAAATCAAGTTCTTCTTCTTAACCAATAACAGAGAAGATAAATCAAACCCCATTGAAAACAATACCTGTAAAATTAACTCATCTCGAAGAAGATGAAGAACACATTAACAATGCACAAGCAGCTCAACGCTCATATTCTCTACCACAAGGCAGCTTAAATCTCCCAAAACACCAACTTCCCCGGCTCTCTATCCATTATATTAGACTGGAATGGACGTGATGGAGAAGACGGGCACATGTAGAGCTATATTATCTCACAGTTTTCAATATGCTTTTGATTATAATATTATAAAAAATATATATTTATAAGTATTTTGGATTTAAATTACTGATATAATTTTATTAAAAACGCTAATGACTACTTAAGAATTTTAATGACCTTCTGTTCAGAACTTAGTGAGTTTATTTCAGCGAAGCTGAAAATATTAAAATGGATTAAAAATCATCGAAATACTTAAAGCTATAATCAAAAGTAATTAAAGTAAATGATTAAGAGTTACAGTTTTCTGTATAGCAGTGCACGTGCCCTGCTTCTCCATCACACCCATCCGGCCTTCTTCTGTTTAAAGCCTGACAAGAAGCACAAAGATGTCGATAGATTTAGGGTAACTTCAGGTGCATATATATAGTTGATTCTCCATTTAAGTGAGTGCGATTTTAATACAAGAATAATAAAAGGTAAACCCTAAAAAATATTAATAAGACAAAAAAAGCTTAATGGCCTCAATTCAGGCTGTCCAAATCAAACTTAATAACAAGTTATAAGCATAACTTATAATGGTTCCCACTTTGTTCCTTCGGTTGTTAAAGAACATGTAATTTTGGCCTTTTATGCTTTATTTTCATTGTTTATTGTGCAGTGAAGCTCTTTGTGCATTAGTGGAGATGGCTTGAGTGTACATTATGCATGTAATTAAACTAAATTTTAAAATGATCCCTTGATTATTTGTATTTAGCTAAATGAGACTAAGGCTTCGTTTGGGAGGGCTTTTTTAGTTCGTTTTGCTTTTGAGAGCCTGAATTTTTAATTTTGATACTCGTTTGAATAATGTGTTTTTTAAAACTGTGTTTTACCCATCTCACTAAAAAGCTTTTTTCTTTTCAAGAAAGATAAATTTTTTCGAATACTTAAACCATTTTCAGAAAAAAAAAGCTGAGAAGAATATCACATTTCTTCAATTTAGCCCTTCACTATAGAAGATTAATCTAAAAAGGTCTTTCAAGGGCTAATTGGAGATTAATTTTGCATAGTTGAGAAATATATTGAGATCAATGTTGCATTATTATTTATATATCAGAGATCATTTTGATCAATTTTGTATAGATAGAGTAAAGTGGAGAAATGTGATACTCTACAATTAAATTAGTCACACAAATAGACATAAGATGATTTAAAATTTATGTAAATTTTGAGTAATTTTATAGTAATAAAAAAATTAAACATGATATCAAGGCATAAAATTTAAAATTTTGTATTCTAATTTATTATATTTTTCTGATTTTTTATGTTGATTTAAAATTAACATTTTAAATAAATAGAATATTATTCAAAATTTTAGCACTTGGAATGGTTTTTGTTTTCCTACAGTGAATTCAGGCTTTCTCACATGGTAATATTAGGATGACTCGCAAATGTTCACATAAGTCAATTAAAAAAAAAGAGAATTTACATATGTATATCATATATTTACATATCTAATACTTACATTTTAGTATTTCTACATAACACATAAATGTTTAATATGATATAAAAATATATTATTACTGTTAATTTTATAAAAATAAAACACATCTTTTCATGTCTATATATAATTTAGATGTTAAATATGTTAATGTATAAACATTGTGTGATATATATGTAAATTTTTCTTTGAAAAAAAAATCACATACATATCCCAAAATGTTTATATATTTATACACTTAATATTATATATATATATATATAATTTTTTTTATATATATAAATTATGATTCAATTTAAAATAATAATAATAATAGTAATAATTTATTTTAATATTATAGATTTAAATATTATGAATATATATAATTTTTTTTTAAAAAATCCTAAATAAAAAAAAAATATCATAAAAGTTTAAGTTCCTCTGCTAGTTTATCAATACAATATTTCCACGCATCATTTCATTTAATGGGATACACCTTACAAAAGAGTGATCGATTCAATGAATTCTTTGTGGAAGTTAGCTTGTTTTTGTTTATGTAGTTGATGGAAGAGACTTTTATTTAGGGTTGATAACGGCTAGATAATGAATATAAATATTATAGATAATTTAAGCGGTTGAGACTTTTATTTATTTATATTTTAGAAAATAGGTTCAAAATCATTGATATTTAAATTTTTTTTTTAATTTGAGTATTTTTTAAATTAATAACGGCTAGTTATACCAATCATCAACATAGGTGGTGGCCATGAAAAAGATGAGTGGGGTGGCATTTCGCTCATGTCTTAAATAAGAGTAAAATTATTATAATTTAATTTAAAAAAAAATGAAGTGAAATATTGGCCAACTTCAACAATTATAACCAATAATTTTAAGTTTTCATCCATTTATATAAGTTCATTGTGGGCTCCGAAAATTCGCCACCGACCTCTCCGATGAAGGAGAGTGATTTAAAGTGTCGGTGAAATTTTCAAAAGGGAGATAAATAGTAGATAAAACACTACTCAAAGATTTCACCCTCATTTGTGAGGACTTTAGATCTAGTTCTGGGTTTCTATAAAGCAACACCTATAGTTAATTCCTCAAGAGAGAGAACTTTCGATTAAAATTTGGTCGTTAGATCGCTTAGCGTAGCGTATAATAGCGACATGTGGAGTTTTAAATTTAGATTTATGAAATTCATTATATTTAACTTAAAAGCGGATGGTTGGGGAGCGATGACGCCCCATCTAGATCCCATGGAGATCCCGGCCGTCACTGGGCCTTAGTTAGAGGAAGTAGTCAACCCAAAAGGGATCCTTATCAACAACACATGTTACGCCTAAGAGATCCTTGACAGATGTTTGTTTAAGGAGACAAGCTTAAGTCTACCTTAGCTAACATAGACTTTTTGCCCAATCAAGCATACTCTATGGTTCACAACTCAAAGGGCAGAGCCATTGGGGAGCATACCGCTATCCATGACCGTAATATAATGGTTTCATTTGGCAACACCCCGACGAGGACTCGTCAGAATCGCATCATGTGGAGCCCATCTTGGCCAAACTACGCAGGAGGACACGCGAGCCCTCGGCATGAGATTGAGTAAATATAGTTGTGCACTTGGTTTGACTTTGGCTCCTTTGCGTGCTAGAGCTTTCTTAATTTGTCACCTTCGACAAACAATTGCGGAAGGTGAGTTGAATTTTTGGCTTTAAGTTTTTAATAAATTAAATTTTTTTAAGCATTTATAATTTGATGATTTATTTGATTTTACATTTGCATTGATACTTGAGTTTGATTAATTCAATTTGAGGTTATAAGCACATTTTCATGGTAAGTATCCTCCGGTTGAAATATTCATTCAACATATCATCAGAGGTTTATTATTTCTGATCGGACTCTATTAATTTAATAATAGAAGATCGATCGGTCATATGATAAATTCTGATATTTTATTAGGTTGAAAGTATTTTAATATAATTATTAGATTTTTTATGTTTTGTTATCAGAACAATAGACACGTAGATTCTCGAGAAAGTTTAAACATTCATAGTAGTAGATTGCTTGCATAATTTTAAGGTATTTAATTTGAATTTTAATCATGTTTTATAATGTGTGTAAGAGTTCAAATCTTAATTAATTACATTCGAAAATTTATGCATTAGAAGCGTTATAGATTGATCTAATATCTTATTAGATTTTTGCATTTAATTTATTCTAATTTTAAATTTTTTTAGAAATTAAAATTGACTTTAAATCTTAATGTGAGGCAGTGTATCTAAGAACTCCTTAATTAATGTATTTTGTTCGCTTGTATGATATGTTGCGAATCCGACAGTGTAGAAGATATTATAGATTGATCTAATATCTTATTATATTTTTCAGATTAATATTTAATTTATTCCAATTTAGCATGCGCAACCTTTTCAGACATTAAGATTTGCACTTTAAATCTCTATGTCCGAGCATATGTAGGTGTATCTAAGAATGCCTTAATTAATGCCTTCTGTTCGCTTGTATGATATGTTGCGAATCCGATGGCGTTGAAGATGTTATAGATTGATCTAATATCTTATTAGATTTTTCAGATTAATATTTAATTGATTCCAATTTATCACAACCTTTTACACATTAAAATTTGTACTTTAAATCTCTCTACAATGCAGTGTATCTAAGAGCACTTAATTAACGCTTTCGCTTATATGATATATTTTTCCTTAGGTAGCTTAAAATTTTTTTTAAAATCTTATTCAATTATTTATATTAGCATTCATTTGTTTGCATTTAGTTCATAGCAGATTGAGTTCTTTAAGTTTCAATGAAACTTAGCTCAGATCGCAATGTTTATATAATTACAAGTCTCACTCAAATTCTTTCTGCTCTGAACAATTATAATCGATTATTGTTCTGATTGAAGGACAAGCTTTCAAATCCAGTATAAGTTTTGTTTGTGCTTGTAGGCAACTATCAAGATAATTAGAAGCTTTACTTGAATTTTATTCTTGTCAGGAGACAAATTCTCAAGCTTGTTAAAGTTTTATTTATGATTGTCAATAAGTTGTCGAGATCATTCTTATTTAAAGACTTTTAGAATTTTATATGTAGGTTTATTCTTTAATTTATCATACTCAAATAAGTTCAATTTAAACTCATCAACACTTTAATTTATTCTAGTTTAATTCTTTGTAAAAATTGGAGCCTCCGATTGGTGGTGATCTATGACCTTCTCAATGAGATAATGTTAGAACACTACAGTGATATTCTACTTATTTAGAAAGCATAAGTCTTCAAACAGTAATTTAGTATATTTTAATTTTGAGTTTAGGGTTTATTTTGTATTAAATTAATTAAGTCCCTGATGGGGAAAGATCTAGGCTTCCTCGCTGAGTGGGATATTCAACCTTTTGTTTTGTGTATTGTCATGTTTGTACTGTGATCTTTATCGAAATTCAGCATTAACGGATTTTCAAACACCTCATAAAAATATCCAAAAAAAAACCATATTCATAGTTAGCCACTGTACATATAAATGACACAGAAAGCCTTCTTGAACATCTAACTTTTGCAAGTCCAATTCTCCAATCTAATGCTTCCACAATCCCGTGGTCCTCATCATGCAAGCAGACAAATTTATCAATAGTTTCTACGCCAACAGTGTAATTTGTAAAATCAGCATCAAAGTATTTAATGAAACCCAAACAATTGCAACCCCTCTTCCCAAAGTCGAGTTTCCTGCACAATCTGATCGCTCTGGCCTTGACTATGGAGAAGAACTTGTCTAAATATCTCATAATCAATTGCCTTGTTCATTGCAGAAAATGAGTTCATGTTCTTTATCTCAACCTTTGTTCCAAATTCAGCTTGACCTCTTGGCCTAACAGAAACATTTACATCACAACAAAGGGAATCTTCCTGCATATTTCCATTGCTCACCCCCAAATACCTAACAAGCCTCTATAACTCAGCTGCATATTCTGCTGCCTCCAACCCGCTTCTCATATCAAGTTCTGAAACGATCTCTAGCAAAGGGACTCCAGCTCTGTTCAGATCCACCTGAGAATAACTCCCACTATCTGAATGAATAAACTTTCCTGCATCTTCTTCCATATGAACTCTTGTTATTCCAAATCTTCTATGCCTGCCACCAAACTCTTCGAGTTTTAAACATGTAAGGTTCCTGGAAGACCCAAGCAAACTGGGCAAATGGCGGTGTTAGGCATGCCACTTGTGGCGAGAGGAATGGGAGGGAAGAATCCGGGCCTTTCGGTGGCGGAGGAAGGCAGGGAGTTTTTTTTTCTCAAGGAATAAAACCTCTTCCTTGAAGCCTGTGTGTGGGGCTGGCTGGGCGCTCGGGAAGATGAAGCTATCGCGGGTGTACTTGCAACGAAGTAACTTGAGGCCGAGCGTGCCGGTGTGGTGGAGGAGGAGCGGAACAGAGTGGAGGAGCCCTGTGGTTTCGCATGTCTTGATGACGAGTTTGTCGGGGTAAAGGAAGAGACTTGATTCGGATAACACGTAGGCGTCGAAGTGGGCATTGTCGACGGTGGAGACAACGCCGCAATGTACAGCGGCGAGGATATGTGATATAAACCCAAATACAGAAACATATCTCAGAAATATCAGAGAAAGAAAAACACCACAATGGCTCAAGAATTTTATACACTATTAAGCATTACTGAAAAACAGAGAAGAAGACTTTATGAAATAAGAAGTTACAATAAGCAAAGTCACTGTATAATAAAATAAAGACAGACTGATAATAGACAAAGCTATAAAGATGCTCAGATCAATAGAATATATGAGAAATTACAGATACAAAGACTAATATCACAGTATAGAACAACCTTCAACAAAGTTAACCACATAACAATTACAAATGGCCAGAATAATAGAAGTATTTGCTCTTCAATAAATCTATTTCATTCAAACTTCAAAAATATTTTTGAGCGAATACAAGAGAATCTGACAAGGGAAAAGAATACAACCAGATTATAAGAATAACAAGAAAGAAACCAACTTCCAACCAAAATAGAAAGAGATCGACAAACTGTAACAGAAATAATGACTCAAACAGAAGGAATATTCTTGAAATATGTAAAGAAGTCTTAGATCTAGGATAATAAAGAAAGTAGAGAGTATAAATAGAGTTAGGAGGACCAAACAGAGTATGTAATCCATATTTCTGAAATTAAAACCTGTTTTCCTCTACTCCTTCATCTTCTCCTTCTTCCTCTGACATTTTCTTCTTGTTTGCTGCTAGAAGCCCTCTTCTCTGTGAAACCCCAGGGTCTACTCCCCTCAGCCTTCCCTTCTCTTTGGAGCCCATTCAGTCGCTCGAAGACCCGAGAACCAAACTTATCCCTTCCCTTTGAATTCGACGTGTTTCTTCCCCCAGAAGCTTCATCCGATGCTGGAGAGATGGCCATTTGGATCCCACTATCTCAATTAGATGGCTCCTAGTCAATCAAGATCCACCGAGTTCAAGGTTAAGATCAACGGCCAAGGTTATTCTCTGTGAACCGGCTCCCGGTATAAGCAAGTGTGAACCCGGTTCATATCATTGGTGCACTCATTGATTTCCTGCAAACATCAATGGCAGAAGGAACAAGGCACATAGCAAAAACTCTAGAAGAATGTGTTGAAAGATTAAACAAAAATGATGAACAAATGACATCTATTACTCTAATCTTGAATGAAGTTTCAAGAAGATTATCTGCAATTGAAGCAAAACTGGACAATTCAATTCAAGAACAATCAAAATGCAGCAGGGATTCACATGTATGTAATTCCAATCCCGTAGAATTTAATTGCCAACCTAAAAACTACAATCAAAATGCTAGACCAGTTAAAGTAGATATGCCAAGATTTAATGGTGAAAATCCAAGAGGCTGGTTATTCAAGGCAGATCAATTTTTTAATATTACAATCTGTCTGAAGATCAGAAGTTTATCATAGCCTCAGTCTATATGGATGGACCTGCCTTAAGTTGGTATTAATGGATGCATTTAAATAAACAATTGCATTTATGACAATAATTCAAAGATCAGGTCATTCAGAGATTTGGACCTTCTCTCTACATAGATTTAAGAGGAGAATTAGCCAAATTGCAACAGAAAATAACAGTACAAGACTTCTATAATGAGTTTGAAGAATTGACTAATCAAATTTCAAGAATTTCCCCTGAATTCTTACAAAGTTGCTTTGAATCTGGGTTAAGACAAGACATTAAGAGAGAAGTTAGAGCTTTACAGCCAAATTCACTGCAACAGGCTTTCCAGTTAGCTAAACTAATGGAAGATAGTGAGATGAGGTGTTTATGAAGAACCTCAAGATTCAATCAAATACCGAATGAAATATCAAACCATATCAACAACCTCTCGCTCACTCCAACAATGCCAATTCACAACAAAGAATATTAATAACAAACCAACTATTCCAATACAGACTCACACCAACACGGTTAGAAGAAAGAAAGAAAAAGGGATTATATTTTTAACTGATGGATGAAATTCCATAGGGCCACATATGTAAATCAAAATTATTTGCCCTCATGGTGATCAATGAGGAGCAGGATTACAACCTGCAGCAGGAAAATCAAGAAGAAAACCTGTCAATACAAGAAGATATTCTAGAAATCAATTTCAATGCTCAAATCTAAAACCCTAAGACTACAAGGGATGATTGGAAATAAAAAAGTGCAAGTACTTATTGATAGTGGTTCAACCCACAACTTTATTCACCAAATTAGCCAAGTTTATAAACCACAGAACACCTGAGTTTTCAAAGTGTTAGTAGAAATGGTGAAACTTTAAAATGTTAGAATGCTCTAATATTCCTATCCAACTACAAGGATACACCTTCATCATCGATTGCTATTGCCAATGTAAGGCAGATGTGGTATTAGGTGTTCAATGGCTAGAAAACAATTAGGAGAATGTACAACCGATTACAAAAGCTCACTATGAAATTCCACTATAGTGACTAGGTAACGCATGGGGATACATCCTCCAAGGTGGACAGCATTACCTTCCATCACTAAATTGCAGCACAAGAAGGAGATAGTATCATACTTACAGATTAGAGAAATACCAGAGGGAACAGATTTCCCTACAAAAGAATTCAACAATTTACCTGAAGGCATACAACATGTATTATCTCAATACCAAGAGTTATTTCAAGTTCCAGCAAACTTACCTCCAAAGAGGGATATAGACCACCAGATTCACCTTCCACCTGGAACTCAACCAGTCAAAGTTAAAAATTATAGATATCCACATTATCAGAAAACAAAAATTGAAAAATTAATTAAAGAAATGTTGGATATAGGCATAATGGGAAAGTACTAGCTTTTTCTTCTCACTCTACTAATAAAAAAAGATGAACTTGGAGATTCTCAGATTGACATGTGAGCCTTAAACAAAGTGACTGTCCTTGATAGATTCCCATCCCAACTCCAGAAGAGTTAATGGATGAATTATATGGAGCCACTATTTTTTCTAAACTTGATTTGCGTTCAGGATATCATCAAATAAGAATGGCAGAAGAAGACATTTATAAAACAGCCTTCAGAACACATGAAGGATATTATGAATTTATAGCAATGCCATTTTGATTAACCAATGCACCATCAACCTTCCAAGCACTAATGAATTTAGTGCTTAAATCAATTTTAAGGAAATTCATATTAGTATTTTTTGATGATATACTCATATATAGCCAAAACTTGGAACTACACTAAAGACATCTACAAGCAATTTTGGAACAACTAAAGCAACATACCATGTTTATCAAACCATCCAAATGTTTTTTCATTCAAGACAAAATAGAGTATTTAGGCCACATCTTATCTGCACAAGGGATAGAAGTGGACCCCAAGAAAATTCAAGCAGTGCAATCATGGCCTATACCAAATTCAGTTAAACAATTAAGAGGCTTTTTGGGCTTAACAGGATATTACAAAAAGTTTGTTAAAAACTATGCAACAACAATTGCCTCTCCTTTAACTTCAATGCTAGCTAAACAATATTTCTGGACGTAAGAATCAAAAGCAAAGATTCACACAACAAAGCTATGGTATCTTTACCGCTTTAGCATTCCCAAATTTTTCTATACCTTTTATTTTGGAAACATGTTTGTGTAATCTAATGAGTAATATTAATTCAAAATAGTCACCCTCTTGCCTATTTCAGCAAGAAATTATCTCCCACATTATAAAAAATATCAACTTATGCAAGAGAACTTTATGCTATAACAGAAGCAGTAGGGAGATGGAGGCAATATTTGTTAGGCAACAAGTTCACTATAAGAACATATCAAAAGAGCATTAGAGAACTTATGCAACAAACAGTCACTCAACAAAGAAAGATTTTAATCAAACTCCTGGATTTGACTATACTATTGAATATAAACCGGTTACAAACAAAGCAAAATGATGCATTAAAAATTTACAATTCGAAGAGCAATCTACATCAAATCTCAAATCCCTACATATCAAAGTTTATATGCTTACACTCAACAATTTACTTCTTTAGTACAAAATCAAAGAGGAAACATAAACCAAATTATAGCAAAGATAAATAAATCAAGTGTGCTCCCAAAGCACAAAGTTTCTAATGGTTTAGTTATAAAGACAAATTGTCATAGATAAAGAGTCGAGTAAGAAATCATTATGAGAGAACTACACTCAACTCCGAGAGGCCACCGTGGGATTAAAAGAACATTGGCCAATTACTCAGCTCTACTGGAAACAGATGAAACAAGATATACAACACTTTATAACCACCTGTCCTATATGTCAACAAGTTAAATATGATACTAAAAAACCTGCAGGTTTATTGCAACCCCTACCTATACCAGCAGTCATTTGAGAGGAAGTATCAATGGATTTTATCACAGACTACCTGTCTCATAATAAAATCGCTATACTAAGTGGTAGACACTATCAAAGTATGCACATTTCTCACCCTTCCAACTAGTTTTACTACCTATATAGCTCAAATTTTACTCGACATAGCCAAACTACATGGAATACCATAGGGCATAGTTTCAGATAGAGACCCCATCTTTATGAGTAATTTTTGGCATGAACTATTCAAATTAAGTGGGACAACACTAAGCCACAACATTGCCTACCATCCTCAAATAAATGGCTAAACAGAGGTCACAAACAGAATACTAGAATAATATTTAAGGAGTTTTGTATTAGAGACACCAAAGAAGTGGTTACAATTTCTTCCATGGGCAGAATTATCCTATAATACATCCATCAATACTTCCAAAAAAATGACTCCTTTTCAAATAGTGTATGACAGATTTTCACATACAATTATACCCTATAATGGTAATACAGCTATCAACACAAAGGTAGAAATAATATTACAATAAAGGGACAAGATCCTACAGTAACTTAAAACAAATTTACAGGAAGCTTAAAATAGAATGAAGCAAATGGCTAATAAACACAGAAGGGAGCTTCAATTCAAGGTAAATGATTTAGTATTAGTAAAACTACAGCCCTATAGATAGTCTTTAGTCTCGTGGAACCATTATACAAAAACTACAGAGGAAGTATTATGGTCCTTTTAAAATTTTACGTAAAATGGACAAGAAGATATAAAATAGAACTTCCTAAACAAAGAAGGGATCCGTAATGTGTTTCATATCTCCAAACTTAAACAATACGTATAAAGATTCTACATTAAACCCAAAGAATATTACCAACTCAATTCATAGAAGGGTAGCCATTAGTCAGACCTATCAAAGTCTTAGACCACATAACCATACTACAAGCAAATAAACTAATTAAAGAAGTATTAGTACAATGGGATGGACTACTATCCACAGAGGCTTCTTGGGTATCAATTAAAGAAATCCAGAAGACATTTCCTGAGTTTGACATTGAGGACAAGGTCAATGTTGGGAGGGGGAGTAATGATATAAACCCAAATATAGAAACACATCTCAGAAGTACTAGAGAAAGAAAAACACCACAATGGCTCAAGGATTTTATACACTATTAAGCATTACTGAAAAACAGAGAAGAAGACTTTATGAAATAAGAAGTTACAAGAAGAAAAGTCATTGTAAGATAAAATAAAGACAGACTGATAATAGACAAAGCTATAAAGATGCTATGTAATATATGAGAAATTACAGATACAAAGACTAATATCACAGTACAGAATAGCCTTCAACAAAGTTAACCACATAACAACTACAAATGGCCAGAATAATAGAAGTATTTGCTCTTCCAGAATAAATCCTGCAATAATATCCAGAGACAGAAGCCATTCAAACTTCAAACAACAACAATAACTCTACACAAAGCGATCCTAAAAGAAATATGTGAATGAAAGGAAGCAAGAAGGAATCTTGACAAGTGAGCAAAATACAACCAGATTATAATAATAACAAGAAAGAAACCAACTTTACCAAAAGCGAAAGAGGTTACAACAATAAATAACGGCTCAAATAGAAGGACGATTCTTGAAATATGTAAAGAAGTCTTAGATCTAGGATAATAAAGAAAGTGGAGAGTATAAATAGAGTGAGGAGGAAAAAACAGAGTATGTAATCCATATTTCTGAAATTAAAACCTATTTTTCTCTGCTCCTTCATCTTCTCCTTCTTCCTCTGACATTTTCTTCTTGTTTGCTCACCGGAAGCCCCATCTTCTCCTCAGAAACCCTAGTTTCCGCCCCTCAGATTCCCTCCTCTCTGAGCCCAAGCTCAAGAGCCGGTGGAACCAAACTTATCCCTTCCCTTTGAATTCGACGTGTTTCTTCCCCCGGAAGCTTCATCCAATGTTGGAGAATATGGATCCCATTATCTCAATCGCTCAATCAATCAAGATCCACCGAGTTTGAGGTTAAGATCAACGACCAAGGTTATTCTTTGTGAACCGGCTCCCGGTATAAGCAAGTGTGAACCCGATTCATATCAATATGATCAAGTGTTTTGAAGTAGGAGGAAGACCCATGGATCGTCATAAGAACTAGAGCCTCTTCTGAAGCCTTGAACTGGAGAGCCCATGGGCAGGTATTGGCGACCAAAGCTAAGGTGGTGGCGTGAGTGGGATGGATGAGGTGGCAACTTGCATATATGGGAGATAAAGCATGGGAATGGGAGGCTGCCATTTCGGAGGCGATAACTAGTCATAATTATAAGATAATTAAATAGATTTATCTCGAAATACATGCTAATTTCAAAGAAATTTTAAATGCGATAATCTTAGTCAAATGGATGTCATTAAGTAATTATTGATGCAATGACGATTTCACAATGTGAGGCTATTTGAGTAGACGCCGAATTGTCACTTTCAATTTAAAAATATGCATTATCTCTTCTAATCGTTCGATGTTCACGTAAACTCATCCGAATTGAGCGTGAATAGTCTCATTTAATAGGTTTCGTTGAGCTAATAATCAATTTCAATTTTAACTATGATTTGATTATCGACATCTTCCGACTCGATATGCACGTTGACACATTAGCTCAGCTTAATCGATTGCTCGTTAGATTTTACATATTTATATTATCAATAAATTATTATGACAAAGTGTCACGACGGATCGTTTCAACCATTTTATTCAATTTTGATTTACTGATGATTAGATAATTCATTTGGTGACTTTACGACACATATATAGAGCAATAACATGAGTGCCACTAATGGTAGTACTTGTTAATAGCTGCCTAATCTTTTTGTCATAATCAAATTTACAATAAAACAAAATTAATTGAGTGATTAATCATAAATGACAAAAAAATTTTAAATAAGAAAAACTCATTTATATACCGAAGTCAAATAAGTTCTACTAATTTATAATAATTTATTACAACAATAGTGAATATCAAAGCACTCATGAAGACTTCAAAATAAAATGACTCTTGAGCATAAAAAAGATGAAAAATTAATGATGGAGGCAGTTAAGTTGATTCTTTTATATATCAATTATAAATCATTCAATCACTCTCTTGGATTTGCAAGGCTAAAATATCTTCTTTTTATACACTAGACAAAATTCCACATAATTATTTCTCCAAGGACTGTCACTTGTAAGCATTTTAAATATAATATAAAATAAAATTGTATATTTATTTTATTTTATGTTTAATTATTTATAATGTATTTTAAATATTTGTTTATGACATAGTGGTGACAACACATTTCACATAAATATATAAATTATATTTTAAATGTATTGAAAATTAAGTGGTGAATCAATAAAAAATACTTTAAAATTTAATGTATTTATTTTGCTTCTCAAACATCAAAACACTTTAAAAAAAAATCATGCATTCTATTTATTGTATGGTAGGAAATACTTAAATTTATTTACGCCCAAATTGGATGGGGTTTCTAGGGATTTTAAAGTAATTATTTTTTGGGAAATTTTACATACTAAAATTTAATATTTATAAAAATAGCTCTTCTACTATATATAAAAAGGTAATTTTATTTTAGAAAATTAATGATAATGCTGTCTATGTAAATAGAAAAACTTAGGTATAAGATGTGTAAATATATAAGAATTGTGCTATGCATATAAATTACTCTTTTTTCATAACAATTATAATATATTATTCTAAAATAAAAATTAATCCTATTCTGAAAATAATGCAAATAAAAAAAATTTAAACCTCTCGAATAATCATAATATTAAAGCATGGCTATTTTATTTAGCTGTTATAATTATCATAATATTATATTTATTTTAATTTTAAAATTGTTATAATTTCGATTCATTCAATTGGAAATTAGTCAGCAATTGATGAGGTAAACCGGCGAATCAAACCATTTTTTAAAGAATCGACTAATTTTAATATTGATCAATTTTATCATTTAATTTTGATCAACTGACTATAAATTGATGATATGACGAAAATTACAAGACGAATCTTGACGAAAGTAAGTCGATCGAATAAACCGGATCGAGATCAAGACTTAAAATATCATTAAAACTTTGGGACATCACTTAAATTCCTAAAAGCTCTCAAATATGAGTGTTTATAGTCAAATCGATGCCTCGACGATTCCAACAAGACAAAGATCTTACAATTCACTTCAGCATTCAAATATTTAAAATACATCAAATGATCAAAGGGATCATGAGCCGTCCATGAAGGAGGAGTTTTGCATGATTTACGAGACGCCACTCCCACCTATAAATAAATCCCTCATTCCTCAAGGGGGGAGACCCAAGCAGAAAGAGGAGAGAGCTCAGATCCTCCAGCACAATCGATGCCGCCACTGACGGTGCCAACCACCGCCGAAGCGCCACGCCGATCTCGCCGCCGACCATCACCGCCGGCCATCATCACCATTACCGTTGCCATCATCGCCAACATCGCCGCCAACATCATATCGCCACATCGGCCGAACATCGCTGCAACATCGACAACATCGCCGTCAACATCGCCTATTACTGAATTGTTGTCCCTTTCTCATATACATGTAATCCCGATCGGAAGATCTGTTCAAACATATACATAGTGGAAGCTTTTCGGCTAGCCCGTGGTTTTTTCCCTCTTGAGATTTTTCGTAAAAAATTGAGTTTTATTGTTCACACTTTTATAAATTGTTTGGATTTCTGCTATGAAAACTTTTTTACCGCAATTGGTTTTCAAAGACGCATAGCTGGCGTCATGAAGAGAACCATTCAATCACAATTCTGTGAACACTTATGGCCAATAAAATAACACTCATAACAACGGAGCCTCGCCCAACTCCGCCACTCAAAACCAATCAACCAAAGATGCCAACCTTCACTCACTTCTCCTGATGACCCGAAGCGTAGAAATCTCTTTAGAAGATCATGTGCCGAATGGAAGAGTCTCAAAATGAGATGATCCGACTTTTGAGGAACACAATGCCACTACCGGAAAACACATCTCCCCAAGATATCGTTAGGGGAGGTCAAAATGCTAATCTCGACGGAAGTTCCTCCGCGAGAGACCGTGATGTTGATCTCGACACGCTTCTACTCATCCATCACGAGCTCAACCGCTAATCCACCAATTATTGTAGCTTGACATATTCTCGCTTGACCCACTCGCCATGTTATACGTGAATTATGACGCTTAATGCAAGATGAATTTCACCTCAAGATAGAAATCATCTTCCCTCACCGCCTATGAGGAATCTCACCTTTAAGCTATTCTTCAACATCCTATTCAGGTTTCAAGCTTCCAAACATTGATTCCTATAGATGGCCGACCCACATGAACACATCGACCACAGACTATCATGCATATCCAACGAGCTCGACACACCGCTTATCGTCTTTCCGTTACCCTCAAGGGACAAGCTCGACTTGGTTCTACTCCTTCTGGGAATCCATCCATACCTTTGATGAACTCGCCAAGATTTTGTAGAACATTTCATTCAAACCAGGATCATTAAAGATTCCTCCCATCTCTCCCAGATTCAAAATGAGGGTGAATCACTTAAGGAATACTTCCAGGTTCTCCTTAGAAGCTCGCCAAATACTGAGTAGACCTCAAACTATTAAGAGAGTTTTCCTTGGAGGACTCGCCCAGGCCTTTTACTGTCACTAAGCGGATCGCTCATATGCCGACTTGGTTCATTATGTGGAAGCACAAATCTACTGATGAGGCTATTACTGCCCATCGCAAATAATTTGAGCAATCTACAGGAAAACATAAAAGCACCTGGGAATGCGTCCTATCAAAAGAAGCAACAAAGCCGTGATCTCCTCCACCCCATATCAACGACGCGTGAACCACGACCAAAAGGAATACACGCGCCAACACATCTCATGTTAACCTAATGGCTATTCGAGATGAAAAAAATATCAAGTGGTCGCATCCAGAAACCAAATTCGTGAAATCGAGCAATATTGTCACTTCCATCGTCGTGGACATACATCAGGCATGCAAACAACTCAAAGAAGAAATTGAGAGGTTCATTCAGTAAGAATATCTACATCGATTTGTGAAGAATCAATCGACTCAAACAAACATACCTCCAAGGGGGGCAACCGGACATCATCACAAATAACAAAATAATCATCAAGCGGTTGGAAAATTGAAACAATCGTAGGAGGACCAATACTATCTAATGTTCTCATTACCATCTCCTCAAGAGCCGAGTTAAAGAAGTCTATTGATCATTCCATCACTTTTAATGACTCGATTTTAGAAGGAGCATGTTCCTCATCAAGATCCACTTGTCATCACAGGATCGGTGACCCATGCTATAATGTTAAGAGAATTTTGATTGACAATGGGAGTTCTTGATGTCTTATTTTACTCCACATTTCTTAACATGGGCTGGTTGGGGAAAAGCTCCAACCCACCGTAGACCATTATGGGTTTGATAATCGCCTGTAAGTAGAGGGGACAATCACCCTTCATCCGGTGAATTTTCTCGACAAGTGACTCATTTAATCCAATTCATGGTGGTCAAGTCGATTCGATATAACATATCTTTGGAAGGCCCTCAATCAATTTTCTGCGCCACTTGATCTCATCTTAAGATGAAATTTTAACCATGAGTTGGGTTTGGAAAATCAACAGATAAAGCAATCATGTTATCTCGCACAAGCTCAACCATGCCCTTCGTGACCTTCAAAGATCAAAGATTTTAATTTTGAGATGAAGAAGTACCCTAAAAGCTTTGCTCAGAAGACTTTTGTTGCATTATCGATGACCAACCATTACGACAAGGTAAGTTGGATCTCTCTCTAAACAAAGGGAAAAATACATAGACTTCTTGCGCAAAAATCAAGACATCTTTGCTTGAGTCCGACGGACATGCCGGGTCGACCCAATGTGATCATGCACTCCCTCAAGATCGATCCGACATTCAAACCGATCATCCTAAGAAGTTTTGCACTGATCACCTCCAAGCTATTGAGCAAGAAGTTAACAAGCTTCTGCGGATTCATCTGAGAGGTACATTACCCTACATGGCTAGTGAATATTATCATGGTTAAGAAAATAAACGGAACATGGAGAATGTGTATTGATTACGACTTAACAAGGCTTGCCCGAAAAGATAGTTTTCCTCTTCCTCGAATTGATCAATTGGTTGATGCTACACATCAAATGCTCAATTTTTTGGATGCTTACTCTGGTTACAACCAAATAAAAATGAACCTAACGGATGAAGAAGCTACAACATTTCAAACATATAAAGGTTTATACTTACCAAGTTATACCATTTGATTTAAAAATCGCTACCTATCAACGCTTATGAATAAGGTTTTAAAGACCTATAGGCCGATAATGGAGGTATATGTGGATGACATATTAGTGAAAAGCTTGAAGAATCACAACATATTTCGACTTAGAAATATGCTTTAACCTTCTTCGACGTTATAACATGCGACTCAACCCACCAAATGTGCTTTTGGGGTTAAGTCGGAAAATTTCTTGGATTTATGGTAACCCATCGGGATAGAGGCCAACCCGAGAAAATCAAAGCTCTCAAAATATGACTCCTCAAGAATATTAAGGAAGTTCAACGCTTTGAATGGACAAATTCTTATCCCGCTCTAGCTCGGATAATACTTCATTCTTTAAAATATTAAAGGAGCTAAAAATAATAATTTTCAATGGATGATGAATGTCACCGCACTAAGGGAGTATTTAGCATCTCCACCCCTACTATCCAAGCCTATTCAAGGAGAGATGTTATACTTATATCTAGCCTCTTCCCACACGAATAAGCTCGCTTTTAGTGTGAGAAGAAAATGGGATACAATGACCAATTTATTATGTCAGCAAAATTCTCTCTGATATAGAAAGTCGTTATCCACTTGTTGATAAGGTGGCTCTGGCTTTAGTTTTCTCACAAAAATTAGGCCCATACTTCCAAGCTCACACTATCTACACACTCATTTACCATTAAGGGCCATCCTACAAAACCGTAAGCATCCGGGAGGTTAATCAAATGGTCTAGAATTGGGAGAGTTTGATATAAATTTTCTACCGCTATAAAGTCTCAAGTACTGTAGACTTTATAGGAATGCCCCAACTCAGGCTATCTCACACACCTTTCATCTCCTCAATGGACCCTCTATGTTGATGGAGCTTCAGGAAGTACTGGTGCTGGTGCGGGAATCTTACTTATTTTCCCCCCAAGAAAAATACCCTAGAGTATGGACTTCGCCTAAAATTTCTTGCAACTAATAAATATGAGGCTCTATAGTTGACTGGCCATTGATGAAGCTCAAGACTTAGTGATAATACGACTCTCAACTTGTTGCCTCCCAAGTTGAGGGAAACTTTAATACTCATAATCCTCACAATACCTCCACTTGGTGAAGTCTCTTCTTGCCATTTCAAGACACATCAAATCATTCACATCTGAGAAGAATACTGAATGACGCTCGCTAAGCTTGCTTCATCTCCTAGGATCTATTTAAGAGAAGGCATGTTGAAGAAATACATTTTGAGTATCCAAGGGTCATGGGTAATTCAAGCAATTGATGAGATAAAGGAACATTCTGGATGGACCCCATCTGTCTTTTCTACAAGAAGGAACTCTTCAAGACCCAACTTGCACTCATCTCAAGACAAGCTTCAAACTTTACTATTATGAGGTGAACTATACAAATGAGCTTGACCGCATCTGTCTCTCACCTTCGTGAGGTCGACACGATTAAGAGAGGTTCACTCAGGATATGTGGAGAACACCTAGAGGAAGGGCTAGCCAGCCCTTAAAATTATAAGGCAAGGGTTCTATTGGCCTACGATGAAACAAGACGCCTTGAGTTCACAAAAAAATGTGCAAATTGTTAGTTGCACTCTACAGATCTCATCCATTCAAAGCCCGTGACCTTTTGCTTAGTGGGGAATTGATATCATGGGATCATTTTCGATAGCATCAGGGCAACGAAAGTTCATTATTTTAGCCGTCGACTACTTCACTAAATGGGTGGAAGTCAACCACTCGCTAAAATTACTGAGGCAAATGCTAAACAATTTGTTTGAAAAATATAGTATGTCGATTCGCTTCTGCAAAGATCATCACGACAAAACCCAATACTCGGAAAAGTCTTACGCCTTTTGCAAAGATCTTCACATTCACCGCGATACTCAGAGACATCCTCAAACTAACAGACCAAGCTACCAACAGGACTATACTCAAAGGACTAAAGACACGTCTGGAGAAGGCCGGGGGGCAATGGGTTGATGAGCTTTCTAATATTCTTTGGGCTTACCACACTACATCACAAGACCCGACGGGTGAGACACATATAACTTATGTTTCCGTAAGCTATTATACCAAGTAGATATCGGGGTTCCAAGTCCAAGAGTTCAATCATGATGGTAATGAAGAAAACTCCGACAAAGACTGACCTACTCAAAACTCATGACATGGCCTACTTGACCGCTTCCTATCACCAAAGGGTAGCTCCACTTCAACCGTAAGAGTAAAACCTCATCCCATATCTGTCGGTGACTTGGTCCTATGAAGTCTCGAAGCTACAGGAAAAGGCTCTCAACGCAATAAACTCTCACCTCTTTGGGATGGCCCATATGTGGTTATAGCAATGATGAAGCCAGAAACTTTCAAGCTCAAGGATTCAGAGGGAAAAACTTTACCTCGAACTTGGAACACTGAGAATCTCCAAAAATATTATCAGTAATTCCTACTGCATAATTATCGCAGCTTTTATTTTGTCACTTCTTCTTATAGCCAACCCCACTTAGTGGGATAAAGACTTATTGTTGTTGTTGTCATTTTCTCTTAAAACTCATATCCGTGTTAAAATTGTCTTATGATTGTATCACTGAACTTATCAGAGTAATAAATTTATAGCTTTCTTCTTACAAACTTATTTCTTCTTCATTTAATCCTCCCACTTGAGAAATATACAACTCACATTATATCTCAATCGAGGATCAATCCCAAGGGGACTTTCACCTCTTTCACGAATGTCATCGACTCAACGGATAGGTCAAAAGGTCCTGGTGGACTTCACGACCTCTTCCATACAAGTTAACGTCATCGAGCGAAGACTCTGACAAACAACCTAAGATAGGTCAAAAGGTCATTGGTGGACTCTCACGACCTCTTCCATACGTTAACATCATCGGCAAGACTCGACAAACAACCTAGATAGGTCAGGTCACTCACGCCTCTTCCATACGTTAACGATCTAGCAAGACTCGACAAGATGGGTCAAAAGGTCCGGACTCTCACTACCTTTCATATAGGTTAACATCATTGAGTGGAGACTCGACAAACAACTCGATAGGTCAAAATCGAGGATTCAATTCAACCTCATCCGAAGTTAGCGTTGTCGAATAATATTCCGACCAATTATCCCGGATAGGTAAAAATAAAATAAGAGCGTATCATCTAAAAAAATTAGCATTAACATGATGATATAAGAAAGAATCAAGATTATGATACACACTAATAACAATACATATAAAAAAAATGCATCCTCAAGTGATGCTACATCATATCAGTTGGTGATATCAACGCCCTCCTCACCACTAGGAGATACTCCCTTGGACTCACTCTCAACTCCTTCATCTCGAATCGGACGAAGAGTCTTGATACTTGGAAGATAGATCCTCAATACTAGCTGATCTTGATGTACTAAGGGATTCCTTTAGAACCCTGGATGAAGCCCTCCTCTAAACATTGGTGCTCCAAGTCCTTCACTTCAACATCAAGTATATGAAGCTTCAACATGGTCTTGATAGATAAGCCGGAGTTCTTAAAGTCTTCCACCTTCAAGGAGATTTCATTTGCTTTCACTCGACATTATATGCTCCTTCTCAGAAAGACGATCCTGTAATGCTTTCTTCTCCAGTTCGAGAGCTCTCTTCTCCGCTGCAAGTGCCTTAAGTTTCTCTTTCTGACGAGTCTCTGTCTTCACCTCAATCAGCTCATCACGAGTGTGCTCCATCTCCTGACACTGGAGAGAAAGAGAAATTGACATGTTCGTTAACTCAGTTCTGCACCTGGTTAGCTAATCCTCCAAAGTCGCCACTTCTTTGGCTTTAATACTCATCTTTCGCTCATACTCAGATATTTTATCTTCACAAATTCAAGATTCCACTCATCTAAAGCGACACCCAAATGAGCCATCTGCCATAATATTTGAGTTACCTATAAAGAAAAAAAACCATCACAAATATTACACAAAGAAAAGAAGAAGAAAAGAAAGAAAAGACAACGTACAATTCATCCGCTTGGACGCTCACATATGTGATTTAACACCTCTTTAGAATGTATAGAAATGAACTCCCCATCATGAGTTGAAACAACTAAACTCTGAGGTCAACTGGGGTGAACATCTTCAGATATCGACGTAGTCACTTCAGGTCTTCTTTTCTTTAGGAAAGAAATATGCCACCACCGATTTTGACGCTTGAAAGAACCCTATGAATATGAGGAGACCTTTCATCACCTTTACTTGACCTCTTTAATGGAAAAGAATGAGATCTCCGCCGGGATAGAATAACATTCTATCTTATATATATTTGCCATATTTGAGAACTCATTATTAAGACATTCTATGGATTTAAAGGTCATCATTCTTCCCATCTCTCGTGAAGGCACTCATTTTTCACAAAAGAATCCATTAAACCAATTTAGATTGATCCCGTGCTGAAAATTCTATCCAATTCTTTATAGTTCGATAAGAAACACGTCCCTGGGTATCACATGTGAATTCATATAAGTATTTGATGTTCAAAGTAACACCACACTCTCTGAAGTAGACAGCCAAACCGACGATGACCATTAAAGCTCGAAATGAAAATTGTGACAAAGCTACACCACATATTTTGAATATCTCAATCAACTCAGGAGCCAAAGAGAATCGCACCCGCACAAGAATCATCTCGAAAGAAAAGTACCGGAGGTGAACGCTCGATCATACTTTTTGGCAACAATGGCCACCAACTCATTAGGGAAGAAAAACTTTCTGCAACACCATTAAACTATCTGATGTGGATGGTATATCGTCAGTGTCACATTATGGGTTTTCTTCGCCATCACCCTGAAAATACATAATAAATAAAGAGAGAAATGGCAAAATCGAGAATTTTGTAAAAGCAACTCACTCACCCCAATGCTTGGGCGCCTTCTTTTTTGACTCTCGCGCTCACGGATAGATAAAATTTTTCGCCTACGATCTGACAAAAAGGATACACATACATATGAGAAAAAGAAAAAAAAGAGGAGAGAGAAGATATTCCCTTGATGATGCTCATAAATTACCTGCCAAACTTCGAGTCGTTGAACGATGGTTCGGCTAACGCCTCGCCATCTTGGCGTTATCAACCGCTAAATCATTCATTAAAGTCAGAAATCCAATTTCAGAAAAGTTGGAACCGCAGACTTGATCGCCTCCAAACCCGACGGTCCGACAAGGTTGATGCCTCTTCGAGGGAACAACGACGTAGTACCGGGCCTTGATCGCTCCAAACCCGGACGATCCCGAGGCGTTGATGCCTCTTTGAGGGAAAAAACAATAGTACCGTGGCCTTGATCGCCTCCAAACCCGGACGGTCCGACGAGGCGGTTGACGCCGAGGAAAATCGAACAACGACGAAGTCGGGCCTTGATTGCCTCCAAACCCGGACGGTCGACGAGGCCGGTGACGCTTCTTCGAGGGAAAAACAACGATAAGGCCGCCTGATCGACTCAAACTACCTAAGAATAAGAGAAGCACTAGAGCAAGAAGTGTGCCTTCTCCCTTGGCAGGGGATTTTATACTTCAAGGGCAAAAGGGTAAAAATCACAAAATCAAAACGCTAAACCGCCAAACCGAAAACCGCCGAAACCATCAAAATCATCAAAATCAAGCCATGCCGCCATCGCGGCATATGTTGGCACGCCGCGCAGCGCCGTCGCCCGCGACATATCGGCTTTCGCGCTCCACGCGCATGGTCAGACGCGACCCGTGCCGCTACAATCTCCAGAAGCCCGCTCCATACCGCTGCCTACCAAGACGCCGCTCGCGCATAACCACCAACTCGCACTTCGCCAGCGATGCACGCCTGCGCTGGAGCTCGCCGCTAGCGGCATCGCTACAGCACTGCTCCTGCCTGCTCGTCCGGATGGGTCAGAACCTTCACGCCGCACATACCTATACATATTTAATGCATCTGCCGTAGTCATAACCATGAAGACTGTTTCTCTCAAAATGTGGTTAATGGACAGATTTCAAAGAATTTATTTTCAAGTATTGCACATATATTTTTTTGATAATTGAGATAATTTCATCCAAAATAGTGATATGACTCAAAATTCCTCTAGTAAGCACGAATCTTGATCAAATCGTCGATCGAAATTGCCGTCGAGATCAACACTTAAAATATCATTGGAAACTTTGACATCGTTAAATTCTAAAAACTCTCAAATATGGAGTGTTTATAAGAAAATCAGCGCCTCGACGATTTAACAAGCCAAAGATCTTACAATGATTTCATTTGAGCATTAAATATTTAAAAATACATCAAATGATCAAATGGATCATCATGCCGTCAATGGAGGTACGGGTTTTGCATGTATTTAGAGACGCTCCTCCAATATAAATAGCCTCATTCCTCATATGAGGGGAGGCCAAGCAAGAAAGAGAGAGAGAGCTCTAAAGATCCCCAAGACAATCGGCCGCCACTGACGGCCGCCAACCACCGCTGCCGCCACCGCCGATTCACCGTTGCCACCATCGCCCGGCCATCATCACCACTACTATCATCGGCCATCATCTTCAACATCGTCGCCAACATCATCACAATATCATCGCTAAATCATTGCCAACATCGCCTATTACTAAGAATTGTTGTCCCTTTCTCATATAATTGTAATCCCTCCGTGATCAAGATCTGACTGTACAGATACTTGGAAGCTTTTATCGGCTAGATTTTTCCTCTTTGAGATTTTCCACGTAAAATTCCTGAGTTTTATTGTTCACTTTTTATACATATGTGTTTGGATTTCACAATGGCGCTAAAAAACTTTACTCTATCGAATGGTTTTCAAGACGCAACATAAATAGTATTAAAATTAAAAATTAAAAATAATTAAATATAAAGTTTGAAAATTTTAACTTATAATCATATTTAAAATATTCAAGGTTGAGTTATAATGAATTAAAAAATTATATATTAAATATAATTTTTAATACGGTTATATGGTTGCTTTGTTAAATATGAGATTAGATTGTAATTTTTTTTTTAAAGGACAAACTGGATTATATGTCAAGTTGAGCCTATTAAAGCCAACACTTCAAAATTTATTCCCATTTATTTAGGTGCATGAATGATACTAATAACATTAAATATTGTCTAAATGAGCTTCCCAATCTTCTTGGCTTCCAATTGACAAATCTACTATTTTTTTTAGGTATCAATCACAATGAATATCCTTACATCTTGGCACAATTAAGAAAATATCCTTTGTTAAATCAAAATATTTGTAATTTTTTTTAAAAAAGATGATCATTGCGTACGAGAAAGACTTCTGAATCAGTAAAATTAGATGGCATTTTCTTGTTATAACAAAGTGTTACTTAATACACATGTAATAAAAAGACATAAGAATTTTTATATTTAATATTTAAATGAGAATAATTTGACATGAATTATTTATTTTATTTAGTAGGAACACACCATAAAGAAGGTCAACATCCAAGCAATTGTTGAAACTTAGATGTCACTTAAGCAATTGAGATGTGGATGAGTGTGGGCTCTGAAAATTCGTTATCGACCTCTTCGATGAAAAGAGTGCTTTAAAAGTGTCGGTGAAATTTTCAGTAGGCAGATGGAATAGTAGATAAGACACTACCCAGAGATTTTGTTCTCATTTGGTGAGGACTTTAGGTATGGTTCTAGGTTTCCTATGGCACAAGCCCATAGTTAATTACCCCTCAATAAGTGAGAGAACTTTCACAAGGCTAGTCATTATATCGAGTATAGAAGAAAGATGTAGAGTTTTAAGATTTAAGATATGAAATTTATCATTTCCTTAAACCGATGGTTGGGGATTGATAACGCACTAATCTAATCACATGGCCATCCCAGCGTGGTCCCTAATCTACTTAGTCAGAGGAGGTAGTCGACCCAACTTGACGAAGGATCCTCATCAAGAACACATGGTTACGCCGCCTAAGAAATCCAGACTGGATGGTGTTTATCTAAGGAGACAGCTTAAGTCTATCTTAATGAGGATTATTTTTGCCTATCAAGTATACAAAGCTACGATCGATCATAATATAATGGAGTTGACCGCCAAACTACCCGACAGAGGACTCGGTCGTAATCGCTTCATCGGTGGAGCCTATTGGCCACGCAGCTTAGAGGACACATACCACGTCACCGGGCGTGAGATTGATTGAGATGAACATAGTATAACACTTGATTTGACATTGGTTTTGTGAGCTAGTTTTCTTAATTTGTCATTCACAAAGCTACTACAATGGATAGATTGAGTTTAGTTTAGTGATAAGTTTCATTTGAATAAATTAGATTGATATTTGAAAATTGATTTGAAAATTGATTAATTTGAATATGTTTAAGAGCTTTAGATCATGTCCTGTTTAGCTAATAGAGGATTAGATCTACTATCACATAATTTCATATATTTCTAATTTGAAACTCTTATTATAGATTTTAGGTTTTGTTAACCCTACCCAGTCATAAACTAAACTAAACAACCGCATAGATCCAGATACTTGAATTTTAGATTCAAAGACATAGGTTTAACATGCGGTATTTATAGATAGCTAATTTTATCTAATTAATAAAATCATTTACTTTGAAAATCATAAATTAGAATGAAATTCTTAATTTTGATCAAAGGGTCCTATGATTTTTGTAGATTTTGATTTAGTATCGCCTCTGCAGTACAAAGGTATTCAAATTAAGAAGACATTTTGGAGCTATGTGTTCAAAGGATAATTTAATTTGTTATTTTAAGAAAAAGATTTATTCCTAAAAGTAGTTCTCATATTGTCATTCTTTTATTCAAATTTATTTTCACCATCTTTTATTCAAATTTGATTTTCCCCCTCTTTTATTTAAATTTGATGTTTCCCCTTTTTTTTAAATTTGATTTTCCCCCTCTTTTATGTTTCCCCTCTTTTATTTAAATTTTATTTTCTCCCTCTTTTATTTAAATTTGATTTCCTCCTCTTTATTCAAATTTATTTTTCCCCCTCTTTATACTTCTTCCAATTTCTATAAATAAGGCTAAGGGGAGTTTCTTATTCTATTCCATTTACTTGAAAGGTAGCTGGATATTTGAAAGGGAGTGGGAATTTTAGTGGGTTTTCAATCTTCAAAAATTTTGTAAGTGTTTTCATCTTTCTTTTATTTTGTTTTGCTTTATATATGCCATATGTCATTTTACTTTCCCACTGAATTACATTTAGCCTCCACATCAATGGGGTCAGACGGGTATTTTGGCTTACTCAGACGCCTGTTGAAGGTGAGTGGTGTGTCTTACACACCATAACCATTTTCATCTCGTCACACTAAGCACATCGAGATCTTTAAACTGAAAGAAGACATAATGCAATATATATATTCACCCTCTTTTTTCTAAGTCAAAATTAATTTTCAAGATTTCGCCTGGGGAGCGACATCTAACAAGTGGTGGCTTACTTGATTGCTGAGAGCATAGCGTGTCTATGACACCACAACCTATTTCATCCCCTTGTTGAGCACAACGAGGTCTTCAAACGAAGAAACACAAACATATATATATATATATATATATATATATATTCACATTCAAAAATCTCACATATTTTGATGCATTTTTTGGCGTGTTGTAAGGCTCGACAAAGGAACGGGGTTATGTATGTGATTGAGAATGTAAGGTAAGGAGTGCGACGCCAAAAATCGAAGGAAGAATTCATCTGCTGACGATGTTCTTTCTCGATTTGCGACGCAGCGAAAATGGGACGGCTAAAGCGAGAGGTGCGATGCCGAAAGTCGAAGGAAGAATTCTTCTGCTGACGATGTTCTTCCTCCATTTGTGGTGCAGCAAAAATTGGACAGCTAAAGCGAAGGGTGAGATGCCGAAAATCAAAGGAAGAATTAGCCTACTGACGATGTTATTCCTCGATTTGTGGCGCAGCGAAAACGAGACGACTAAAGCGAGGAGCACGACGCCAAAAATCAAAGAAAGAATTTGCATTTGACGATGTTCTTCCCCAATTTATACACAACGAAAATGGACTAAAGCGGCGGTAAATGATGCCAAAATTGAAGAAAGAATTCCGTCGATGATGTTCTTCCTGAATAGCAATACGTAACTGAACGAAGTACAGAGAATGAAATCTTTGGGTGGAAGGGAGAAATGAGTGGATCTTTAGATGGGCCACGTGAGATCTGTGGCATTTCAGTGATGATCGGCGGTAGATGCATTTAGTAGGGTAATTTGGTAAGATATAGTGATATATATATATATATATATATATATATATATATATATATATATATATATATATATATATATATATATATATCATAGGAAGAATTCCATTATACGAGCAAAATAGTCGTTTCATGATTGAAGGCCATTTGGTTTGAGTTGGCACCAAATGTCAATTTAGAATTGCGTCACTTTGACCACTGATTTTTCTGCACTTGAAGAGTGAAACGATCTTACTTGATAGATTTTGGCATTTTAAAACCAATGACACAATCAATTTCATGAACGGAGGTCGTTTGATTCTCATCGATGCCTCTTGACCTCGATATGTGTGCAGTCGTGTTGATGAATCGAGCGCTTGATCGGTTGCTCATCAAGTCATGCAATATTTATATTCTAACCAATTTCAATATTTTAAACACGATGGTGAAGTTCATTTGTCGATCAGACGTCATTTGAGTTAATTTCGGTGATGTCCAGTGCGTTTTAGCCTCAATTTGTATGCTATCACTTCAAATCACTCGACATTTGCACAGACTCATCCGAATTGAGCACAGATAATCTCATTTGATAGATTTTGATGTTTGGAAGCTAACAACATGATCAATTTTATGAACAGAGATCATTCGAATATTATTGCAGCTTCCCGACTCTGATATATGTGTTGACATATTGATAGCTCGAGCGCTTAATTAATTATTCGTTAGATTTTGCAATGTCTATATTCTTATCAATTTTGACATTTTAAATGCGATGATGAAGTTTGTTCATTGATCGGAGGTCATTTCGACCATTTTCAGGGACGTCCAGTGCATTTTGAGCCTCAATTTGTGCACTATCACCTCCGAAGTTCGTCGAATTTGATTTATAGGCTTGTCTTGGTTTATGACACATATGTAGAGGTTAACAAATGCCCCTAATAAAGGTGATTTGCGCATGGAGTGAGTCACATTTGTTGGCAGTTGACCATTTGGTAGCCGAGCTTGGATCATTTTAGCCGATTCGATGACTTACGGGGCTTTGACAAGATTTGTCAGAATCGACTTGTCAGATTGATAAGAATTCTTACACCATCTACTATCTGCTTCAATAAATTTGCTAAAGATCTCTTTCTTTTATGTTCTTGCTGATTTGATTTTCCTCTAATCCTAGCTTCATGCTTGGTTAGGTTTGATGGAGGAATTAGTCTGCTTATTTTGATGAAGGATTCCACTGGAGAATCGGTTTATCCATGCTTGGTCGGATTTGAAATTCCTTATATCCTAGCTTTGAGCTTGTGGACTTGATGAAATTGACTAATGTCCATATTGACTTGTCGAGAAGTGTACTCCATGAATCTGCTTTTCTTTGGATTATTGAAGAAGAATACAGATGACCCAATCTTTCGGCTTATATAGGGGCAATATTGAGTTATTAGTCTAGCAATGTGTGCTTTAGCAGGCGAATAACCAAAAATTCCTTTAGGCCATCGACTTTGTATGAACTATGGAATTGTTCCTCGGTCTGTGCTTTTGATGGACTTGATGAGGAGATAGGCTTTGATCGTGCTTTGAGCTTGATCGGATCATTTGAAATAGATTGAAATATCACCTGCGGGTAATATGAAGATTGATTTGGTAACCATTGAACGTTTTCAGGATGCCTTGATCTATCGATCAAGTAGAGATCTCCGGGATCTTGATTGCTTGTAATCAGTAAGCTAGATCTGGTTTGAGATTGAACAGCTATCGCCATTGAACTGACAAGCAAGGGCTCTTTCACTACGACCTTTTTTTGCAGCTTGTTGAGTGAGGCGTCGAACTTCGGCCATATTTGAGTTCCTTTAGACTACTCGACTCTTTGACTTAAGCTATAGTGGGTTGGTATTTTTGTCATCAAATTGATGAACGGGGGCTCTTTCACTGCGGCCTTTTCTTGTCGCTTGTTGAGTGAGGAGAGCATCGAACTCGACCATATGGGCTTGAGTTCGACCTTTAGAACCCATCCATGTCACGACTTTAGATATAGAGGTTGATGTTTCCCCAACTTTGATTGAAGCTTTCAAAATCAGGAGTTCTTCTAACTTGATCTCGAATTTGGCAAATCTGGGAGATAAATTTCTTGATATTTAGGGTTATCTTTTCATGCATAGAAATAGATTCTTTTTATTTCTGCAAGACTACTTAACAATGATAATTATAGATATATTGATTTGATTGTGGCTCGATGTCAACTGAATATATTTGAGGATCTCGTCTTATGGCATGATGTCAACTCAAATAAACTTGATATAAACTAAAAAAATACCTCTATCTTGCAGGGAAAATTCTAAAGAATATTTAGGAGAATTTTCAAGATGAAAAATATACAAATACATCCATATTTGAATTGATGTACTCAAGGATATTTTAACAAACAACATTGATTTCATCGTATAAATCTAAAATGCTATGTACAGATTTTCACGGAAAAGCTCTTCATCGAATGTTTATTTAGGGATCTCGGCCTGAAGCATGATGTCAACTAAATAGATATACTAAAAAAATGCTCCCTGTCTTGCAGGGGGATTTCTATTGTACCTCGAGAATGTGGTCATCAAGTATAATACTTTTTCAAGTATCGACCATTAATTGGCGACATTGGCCTTTCACCCTTTATGTTAATGAGTTGGTGTGCCCCTCCTTGATATGCTTTTTCAATGACAAAAGGGTCTTCCCAGTTAGGCTCAAATTTTCCACCAAACTTTTGATTGGGAATAATTGGTCTTCTCAACACCATGACCGATTCTCCTTTTTGGAATGTTGACCGTATGGTCAAAAGCTCGGACATCTTTGCTCGATAGACTTCCAGTTTTGATGAGCTTGTAATCTAACTTCATCAAGCGCGTCGAGTTCCTCCATTCTCAGATGGGCATTTTAATCTTCTGTTAGACTATATTGGATGGCTACTCGAAGTGAAGGCAATTCAACTTCAAGCGGAAGAACTACTTCTGTTTCAAATACCAATAAATAGGGAGTGGCTTTAGTCGGCATCTTATAGGTAGTTCAATATGCCCATAGAGCCTCTACTAGCTTAGTATGCCATTCTCTTTAATTTTTAGTGAGAATCTTCTTGAGCAGCTTAACTAATATCTTGTTGAAGGCCTTCACCAAATCATTTGCTCTTGGATTGTATATTGAAGAGTATTGCCAATCAATTTTGTATTGATCGATGAATTTGTCAGAAATTATTCGGCGTGTCACTCCAAACTTAACCACATTATGCGTGAAGACGTTGATCACTCGGTCGACAGTAACTTCTTTAAATGGGGTAGCCTCAGCTCATTTAGAGAATAATCATTCGCTGCTAGGATGAAGCGATGTCCAGCTACGATGGTGGATCAATTGGTCCAATTGCATATGTACCCCAACATTTGAATGGCCAGGATGCTATTATTGGGTGTAATGGATTTGGAGGTTGATGGATGAGATTCCTATATACTTGACATTCAAGACACTTCTTAACGTGATTAATCTGATTTCTCACCATAGATGGCCAATAACTCATCCTTTTGATCTTTCATCTTGGGACGATTATGCACCACAAAGTCCTTCATGAACTTCAACCATCACTTTGCTAGCTTCATCACTGCAAATCATTTGTTCAAAGGATCTACTGATATAAAGTGTTGTTGATGAAAGCATAGCATAGCATTCTCTTTTGATTTGGAGGTGATTTATTATTTGGTAATTTACCTTTTAAAGTAGTCGATGAAGGCTTGCCTCCAATCACATGTCTCTTCTATAAAGGCTTCTGGCATTCTTATTTTTTGACTTATTTTGAAGATCTTCATTTTAAAACTATCAATCATCATGTTATATTTATATAATATATTGAAACTGCTTTAGGATCGAGACTTCGAGTTAGTGTGATATTTGGTATCGCTTCATAAGCTCAAGAACTCACTTGTGATAAAAGCTAACTCAAGCTTATTAATTCTATAGATGCAAGTACTTGATTTATAATAAGCTAACGTCAAAATAAGCAAGTTCAATACCATGAAAATAGCTTCTTCAAAACCATACTAATGCTTTATATTGGGTTCATTATTAGTTCTTGGCATCAATCCATATGATCGTCTCATTATCCCTCCTTACGGTGTATGAAGATGATGATCGATTCTACTCTTGCTCTTGGGAAATTTAGATGTTGGACTTGTTTGATCGATGAGGCTCCATCAAAGTACATTTCTAAATTTGTGATTTTTTTCTTTCATAAATGAGCATAATTTGCTCATCGAGCAAATCGTCATTAAGAGAAGAGTCCGCAGAGATAAGATGTATTGTTAGAAAATCTGCTAAGACTTGTCCCTTCACTGCTTTCTGCGGAACATATGTGATATGAAATTGCAAAAGTAATACCACCCATCTTGCCAAGCGATCTATCAACGCTAGTCTTGTCATCAAGTACTTCAATGAATCGATCCTTGAGATAAGGGTAATCTTGTAAGATAACATATAATGACGAAGCTTTTGGACATCTTTGCTAGGTAGACTTCTAGATTTTATTGAGCTTGGTGTCTGATCTCGTTAAGTCCATCAAATTCTCACATCTGTAGATAAACATTCTCATCTTGAGTGAGATTTTGTTGAATGGATACTCAGAGTGAAGGTAGTTCAACTTCAAGTGACAATCCCGACTCCAAATACTTTAGCATGAGGAGTGGATTTTGTGGGAGTAATCTAGATGTCATCTTGTTCTATTTGTAAGGGAATTTCACATTGAGATTTTGGCCTCCAAATTTGTTCACCTATTTGTCGGGACCTTTTGATGGCAGATTCTTGGACCTGTGGTCTAAGTGTCATGCCTAAATGCTCACCATGTAGGACTTGAGTTAGTTAACATCTTATCGGGGTTGTAGGAGGAGGTCTCTTTAGAGGAGCAACTCTAGCCTCCTTGATGATAGGACTTTAATATTTTCTTTTCATCATTTCTCCTTAGCAACTTTGAGGACCGATGCACTCTTGCATATAGTTTAAATTTTCTCACTAGAAGGCGATTTGATATTGTTTAGAAGGAATTTGATTTGACCATAGAGTTCCCTTTTTTAGTTAGGTCAAACATGTTATGGATTGGAACACTCGCTTCTGGTTCTACAGCTGATTGTACAATTTTCTGCTTGAATGATGGTTGTTGAGCATGCAGTTCAACATTTCTCTTTCTGTCTCTGGGTTAGCTTACTTCTAGATGAAGAAGCTCCTGCCTCGCAACTTCTTCTCAAGGCTTTGGCCTCCATATTTATTTTTCTTTCTATCAGGAGCTTTCAGTAACGGATTCCCAAACACGTGATTCAAGTGTCACGCCCCGATGCTCACCGTGTAGGAATTGCTTAGAATGACCTTGAGCTCTTACTACCACTGATTAGCTTTTGTAGTGGAGCATTTTTAGCTTCTTTGATAATTGACATTTGATGCCTGTTCTTCATAAATATTTTACCTTAACAACCTTCAAAACTTTATGTGCTCGAGTTGATAGAGTTTCATGTTATTTCTTCAGAAAGGTTGAAGCTGTCTGTTGTTAAGCCCAAAAAACAGCTTAACATCACAGTAGAGCTATTCCTTTTCACCCATCTCAAAATTTTCAAATTGTGGGTAGAAATACTACGGTTGTAAGGTTGGTTGTATGACTTGTGATTCAAACAGTAACTATTGAGCTCACAGTTTAGTGTTTCTTCTCCTTTGCCTTCTACTCAATTTTTCTCCAGAAGAGGAGGCTTCAGTATCATACCTTCCAAGTGTGAAAGGTTCAACTAGCAGGGTTGTCGCATTCACAGGTATGATTGAAACTTTCTTCCCAGTGAAGGTTCTCTTCATGATTGGCGCCTCAAAATGAATCAATCTTTTAAGTACAAAGGCTCTCTTTTGAGGAACCTCAGTAGCAGTAATTATCATTCCAATGGTCCTCCTCTATTACACAGGTTGGTGTGTACAATATGCATGTGCTTCAGGTAGAGGATTATTTGCAGTAGTGATAGTTGGAAAATTTACACTACCAAATTGAATGGTAGCTTCAACATCTCCACTATTGATTACAGCGTTAATCAAACATATATTGGCTCCGCGACCTAGCTGCAAGATGAACAATGTATTCAGAAGATCCATTAATATAGAGAATAAGCAGATTATGCATAATGAGATAACATATTTAACTATAATTTTATTGATAATTGATTTCAAATTTGAATTTTTATCATGCTTTATTAACTACTATAGCTCAAATTTAACTAGCCAAAGATGGAAAGAGAATCCTATCCACAGTGGAGTCACCAGAAATCTGTGGGATCCAAAAATTTGCCATCGATCTCTTCGATGAAAAGAGTGTTTTAAAAGTGTTGGTGAAATTTTCAGAAGGCAAATGAAATAGTAGATAAGACACTACCCAGAGATTTCATCCTCATTTGGTGAAGACTTTATATATGGTTCCAGGTTTCCTATAAGCACAAGCCCCTATAATTAATTACCCCTCCCAATAAGTGAGAGAGAACTTTCGATTAAGGTTAGTTGTTATATCGTTGAATGCGTAGCGTATAGTAGTAGTATGTAGAGTTTTAGAATTTAAGATATGAAATTCATCATTTTAGCTTAAACCGGATGGTTGGGGGAATGATGACGTGCCCGATCTAGATCCCATGGTTCTGTCATCCCATGACCCCTAGTCTACTTGAGGAGAGTACCCAACCCAACAAGAGTCTCATAACATATGGGTTACGCCATCCAAGAGACCTGGGGTGGTGTTTGTCAGATAGGATCTACCTTACGATAGGATGTTGCCTATCAAGTATACCCCTATGATAACAACTCAAAGGGCAGAATCATTGGGGAGCATATTGCTACGATCGTAATATAATAGATCGACTAGCCAAACCACCCGATCGAGGACTGGTCTAAACCGCTTATCTCATGGAGTCTATTGGCCGCCACATACCAAAGGAAACAACGCCCCATAAGAGATTGATTGAGAGTGAACATAGTAGAACACTTGATTTGAGGCTGTGAGTTAGTTTTAATTTATCACCCCGATAGTTACGGTGGATAGATTGAGTTTGGTTTAATTTTATAGTGATAGAGTTTCATTTGAGCAGTTTTAGATTAATATTTGAAAATTAATTTAAAAAATTGATTAATTTGAATATGTTTAAGAGCTTTAAATCCTATCAACTGTTAGGCTAATGTGAGGAGGATCTACCTCATATAATTTCTGATATTTCACCGATTTGAAACTCTTATTTTTTTAGGTTAACGGACTCGCCATAAGACTAAACCGGAAACAACCCGCAACATCATCGACACTAAATTTAAGATTCAACATAGTGCACACATGCGGTATTTATAACATAGCTAATTTCATCTGATTAATGAAATCATTTACTTTGAAAATCATAATTAGAATGAAATTTTTTAATTTTTGATCAAAGGATCCTTATGATTTTTGTAGATTTTGATTTAGTATTGCCTTACTCTTTGTACAAGGTTGTAGATTCTAGAAGAAGACATTTTGGAGCTATGTGTTCAAAGGATAATTTAATTTATTATTTTAAGAAGAAGATTTATTCCTAAAAATAGTTCTCATCTTACCATTCTTTTATTCAAATTTATTTTCACCCTCTTTTATTCAAATTTGATTTTCCCCCTCTTTTATTTAAATTTGATGTTTCCCCTCTTTTATTTAAATTTGATTTTTCTCTCTCTTTTATTTAAATTTGATGTTTCCCCTCTTTTATTTAAATTTGATGTTTCCCCTCTTTTATTTAAATTTGATTTTCCCCCTCTTTTATTTAAATTTGATGTTTACCCTCTTTTATTTAAATTTGATTTTTCCCCTCTTTTATTTAAATTTGATGTTTCCCCTCTTTTATTTAAATTTGATTTTCCCCCTCTTTTATTTAAATTTAATTTCCTCCTCTTTATTCAAATTTAGTTTTCCCCCTCTTTATACTTCTTCCAATTTCAATAAATAAGGCTAAGGGGAGTTGTCTATTCTATTCCATTTACTTGAAAGGTTAGAACTAGGATATTTGAAAGGGAGCGGTTAAAAATTTTAGTGGGCTTTCAATCTTGCTTCAATAAATTTTGTAAGTGCTTTTCATCTTTCTTTTATTTTGTTTTATTTTTATATCTGTCATATGTCATTTTTACTTTCCACTTGACGTAATTTGGCCTCCTCATCCCGCAGGGTCAGACGGTATTTTGGTTTACTTGGTACGCTATCAGTGAGTGTGTCTCATGACACCACTGATTTTCATCTCATCGCCTCCGTTGAGCAAGAGATCTTTAAACCTAAAAGAAGACATTCAATGCAATATATATTCATCCCTATTTTTTTTATAAGTCCGGAAATTATATAAAAATTTGATTTCGCCTAGGGGCGACATCTAACAAGTGGTGGCTTACTCGATACTCCCTGTTGAGCATAGCAAACGGTGTCTTGCGACACTACACCCTATTTTTCGTCCCGTCACGCCCTGTTGAGCACAACAAGGTCTTCAAACCAACAAAGAAACACAAGCATGCATATATACTCACATTCACAAATCCCACATATTCTGACGTATTTTTCGGCGCACTGTAAGACTCGGCAAAGGAACGAGGTTAGGTATGCGACTGGGAATGTAAGGTAAGGAGTGCGACGCCAAAAATCGAAGGCATAATTCGCCTGCTAATGATGTTCTTCCTCGATTTACGGCGTATCAAAAATGGGACGGCTTAAGCGAGTCGAAGGAAGAATTCGCACGACGATATTCTTCCTCGATCCAGAAAAAAATGACTAAAGCAAGGGTGCAAAAAATCGAAGGAAGAATTCACTGGCGATGATGTTCTTCCTTAATTTGTCGAAGCAAAACGGATCTAAAGTTAGGCGCGACGTCAAAAATCAAAGGAAGAATTTTTGCTGACGATGTTCTTCCCAATTTATGCGGCAAAGAAAACGGATGCTAAAGCGGCAGGAAAATCGAAGGAAGAATTCGCTGGCGATGATGTTCTTCCTCGATGCAACGGAACGATGGCTAAAGAGGGTGCGACAAAAAATCGAAGGAAGAATTGCCGACGATGTTCTTCCCGATTGGCGAGTAAAGAACGGTAAATTTGGATGGGTTATGGGCTCATGGGAAGGATTGCAGAACGGCGGGGTTGATCAGGTGGAACGCCGGAACAAATGGTGGTAGGAAGGAGGTTTGTCATCGAGGCGGGTCTGGGGAAGAAGGGGATTCGGAAAAGGCGGATTCGAAAAATGCGGACCGGTGGATCGCTGAAAAGCGGATGGCCGGATGGCTACGGCAGCGTGGGCGCGAAGCAAGATGCGTGGCCACGGGTGAGCGGTAAACACACATAGTCAATATATATATTGATTTAGGACATTATTCTAAATGCAAGTCCGTTATGACGGAGGCGTTTGGTGTCCGCCAAATCAATTTTAGCTTGCCGTCCACCGCTTTTGACCACTTGATTTTCTCGCATACTCATCCGAATTGAGTACGAATAGTCTTACTTGATAGATTTCGGTGTTTCAAAGCCAATGGTGCAATCAATTTTTCGAACAGAGATCGTTTGATTATCGTCGACACCTTTTGACCTCGATATGTGCGGCGATGATTTCAGCTGACGGGGCTCATCAAGTCTGCAATATTTATATCCTGACCAATTTCGATGTTCTCAACGTGATGGTGAAGTCCGTCATCGTGGTCATTTGAGTTGATTTGGCGAGCCCGCGTGCATTTGTGTGTACCGACATTTGACGCATTCCGTCCAATTGAGAGGATAGTCTCATTTGATATATTTCGATGTTTGGAAGCTAACGGCATGATCAATTTCATGAATGGAGGTCGTTCGGACATTATCACAACTTCCCAACTATGATATGCGCGTTGATACATTGATAGCTCTAGCGCTTAATCAATTGTTCGTCAGATTTTGGAATGTCTATATTCTGATCAATTTTGACGTTCTAAATGCGATGATGAAATGCTCATCGATTCGGTCATTTCACATTTTGACGCCCGCCGATTTTGTTTCACTCGGCACTATCACCTCTCAAGTCGAATGAATTGATTGAGGTTTGGTTTATGACATATGTGAACAATGAGCAATGATGAAGACACCTAAGTTGATCCTCGCAATGATCAACTATAACTGATATATAAATATACAATTATCTGACCAATAACGTCCCTAAATTGTTTAAATAGATATGTATCAGAATAGAATTGATGAAGCTTTTAATGTCTTCAACTCTTCAGATGATCACGCGTGTCATTGTCATTGCCATATGTATATAGTGTGTTCAATGTCATCATCAAGATATTAATATGCCCATGGACAAAGAATAAACATCATCCAATCTTCAAATGAGGGCATATGACAAAATCATGGCCATTCTATACAAAGCAAATATCCTTATACGAAAGATGAAGGCTATCTAAGACCATTGAAAAGTATTTACAACATATCATCATTTGTATATGATCAAAATTTCTCTCTAAGCAGAATACTTCGAGACGATCTGTTCACAGAATGGTATATCATTAGAAAATTATTGATAAATTTTTTGATTATTTTGGCATATATTGATATAATTTTGAAAGATTAATAGTTTTAAAACTATTTTCCTACTAAAATATTTTGTTTCATAAGTTGTTTATCTCAAAATGATTCTCTCAGGAAGAGAAGATAGTTCCCATAAAAATGACGTGATAATAATTTTTATTCGATATAAATCCCCATAATTTGATGAAATGGTTTGATTTTTAATTGAAATTATTAGGATTCCTTATATAAAAAAAAAAAGATAACTCTTATATAAAATTGAGAGGGATTTCCAGATGAGAGAATCATAAGGCTCAATCTGCATAATCTGTTGTCCTCCCTTTAATGGCCATTGGCCACTAATACTTGTCTTAAAAACTTTTGCTGTCCATGCTCATCATCATCTGCTATCGCCAACCAATATTATTACTTATTTTTATCAATTTTATTTTTTTGTATAAAATCACTAAAAACCTAAATAAAATTAACAATTTTTTAATAAATGCTTTGTATAAATCAACATTAAGTATAAAATATTAAGGAGAAAAAGATGCAATCCAAATCAAGCTTTAATGACAATAATACTGGAATGTTCAGTTAAGAATGAGTGGGATTCTGCACCTATAGTATTCTTTTAGAAGGATGGTTAAATAATACTTGTAAAGCATCATTTAATGAAGACAAAAATGCATCATTTTGATCTAAAAGTAATTAAAGCTACTTGAGTACTTTATATATATATATATATATGAAGGAGATGAAGTAGAGTTGGTGCTTAAGTAATCATTACAAGCAAAAAAGAAAGGGAAAGACAAGTGATTAAAGAAAAAAGGGATTATTATTGCTAATCTCCTTTTATTAGTGTTTAATGGCCTGTGATGGTGAGAGATTAATATTTGTTAGATATGGGTAATTATGTTGTTTTGTTGTTCTATGAAAATGGAAGGCAACTAATAGCTTGATGATGAGACCCACCCCTCATAGTTCGAAAGTGAAGCACTAAGCTGACAAGTATGTTGAAGATGAACATCAAAAGCATTTTATTTTGTTGTTTTAGATGCGCATGTGCATTAATTTGCTTGCTTTTAGGTTTTTTATTATTTGTTTTCATTTATTCTAATAGAGTAGGAAATTAAAAAAACATTGATTTCAAATAATGGATGATATTATGTATATTAATTGCTTCTCAAATTTTGAATAGATTAGAGGTTCTTGAATTTGGCAGGCTTTTTTTTATTTATTTAAATTATCGATGAAAAATTGAATATATGAGATATATTGTGTGCAATAATATTCATGATTTTTTATTTTATTTTAAGAGATATTGAATCATATGTGCATCAAGATTCGTATTTAAACAGATGAATTATATATGTATTTTGTACGATTGAAATTAGTCAGGAAATGCGGTTCTTACTTAATAAGGTCAATCTTCTTATTCATTAGATTTAGTTTTACGATCACTATAATAATAATGCACTCATTTTAATATTATTACGTAGAAAATCGCTTGTGAAATAAAAGTTTTACATCTTAAATTGTTACAAATCCAAAGACACAACATGATATTTGAAGAATTAATAAGAAAACTCCAGAATTTTACGTGAAAAACCTCAAAAAGAGGGACAAAACTACGGGGCCTAGCCCAACAAAAAAATTTTCCACTATGTATCTATTTCAAAGTACAAATTTTCCCAATATAGGATTACAGAATTATATATGAGAAAGCCTGACAAACTTGAGTCAGGTAATAACAACTATATAGTTAGTTAGGTAACACTCGCTGGTAGTAGATGATGATAAGCGAATGAATTTAATGGTGATGACCGGAGGTGGTCAAAATCGGCCGGTGACCCAGCCGACTGGTCGACGATGATGACCAACGATGATAGTTGATGACAATGATGATTGGTGGTCAAGGCCGATGCGGTGGTCAGCGGTCCGGCAATGCGAACCGGCGACCAGCCAGAGTCAGGGATGACAATATCACGTGACGGTGAGACCGTAATGACCGCCGACGGTCGACGCCGCAACCGATGGTGGTCGAAGGGACGACGGCGATGGTCGGGCCGACGGGTGGTTGGCGCCAACGGAGGTGGTCGGCGACCGTCAGTGGCGGCACCATTATGGAGAATTTTCGCTTTAGAGCTCTCTTCTCTTTAGCCGCCTCCCATCACGTGAAGAATGATTTAGAAGAGTGGCGCTTCAAATACATACAAAATCCGAATCACTCCACTCCATAGGGTGGCTCAAAATGATTCCTTTGATCATTTGATATATTTTAAGTATTTGAATGCTCAAATGAAATCAGAATTATGAGATCTTGGGCTTGTTAGATCCGACTCGTCAAGACGCTCGATTTGATTATAAACACTCTATGTTTAAGAGTTATTTAGGGATTTAACTGATATCCCAAAGTTTTCAATGATATTTAAGTGCTTGATCTTAGCCAGTTTCAGCTTAGGATCAACTTGCTTTTGACATCAAGATTTGTGCTTTGACTAGTAGTATTTTAAATGTCATATCAGTTGCTCCCCTATTTTTGGGTGACATTATCTCAATCATTCAAAAATATATATGCCAAATACTTGAAAATAGCAAATTCTTCAATGAAATTTGCGGGTCCATTAACCATATAATTTGAGAGAACAGATCTTCATGGGAGCACAAGATTATAATCACGGAAGTGGGTGCGCATGATATGTATGTATGCATGGACGTGTCTGGCGCATGCGAGGCGTGGCGAAGGCTGGCGGGCTTGCGGTGCGGCTACTTGGCCAGCGGCGTCTGTGTCGTCGCGGCTCAGCATGCCGCGCACAAACGCATGAGGGGTTTTTTTTGTTTTGGTCCATTTTCGTGATTTTCACCCATTTTTGCGGTTTTCTTTGATTTTTACCTTTTGACCCATGGGGTCTATAAAACCAGGGCCAAAGGAGAACACCTCATATGCTCGAGTGTTCCTCTTCTTAGAGAAGGTCGTTGAAGGTGATCAGGCCGTAGTTTATATGGCGAGGCTCTTCTCGAAAAGGTGTCTGTCTTGTCGGACCGGCCGGGTTGAGCGATCAAGCCGGTAGTTTATAAAGCGAGGCTCGGTTTTCCCTCGAAGAGGCATCAACTCCTCGTCGGATCGACCGGGTTGGGCGATCAAGGACCATAGTTCTCGGCGAAGGTTCCTCGAAGAGGCGTTAATTGTCGACGTCGGGTTCGGAGGCGGTCAAGGCTCATAGTTCATATGGCAAGGCTCCGATTTTCCCTCGAAGAGCGTCAGCCTCGTCAGACCGGCCGGGTTGGGCGATCAAGTCCGTAGTTCATCTGGTGAGCCTTAGTTTTCCCTCGAAAAGAGGCGTCAATTATCCTCGTCGGACCCGGTTTGGGCGTCGAGGCGTTGTTCTACTTCTTCTTGTAGAAAATTGGATTTCTTGAAACTCCAATAGATAGTTTAACAGCTTACAACTGCCAAGATGGCGGGGAAACATCAATTAGAAACCATCATTCGAGCAACTTAGAAAGTCTGATAGATAATTTCAGAGTGTCATTCTCCATAATGTTACTTGATGCCGTTAACTTGCATGGAAGGGATAGAATAGAATTCGTTGATGATTTTTGACCCATCCGAGATTATTTGTCAAAGTGTTACTTGATGACATGAACCTGCATAGAAGAGAATGAATCGAATCTGCTGAGGATTTTTAATCCTCCGAGATTGTTTGTCAAAGTGTCACTTGATGACGTTAACCTGTATGGAAGAGGTCGAATTGAATCCGAGAATTTTGACTATCAGGTTGTTTGAGTGTTACTTGATGATGTAACTTTGTATGGAAGATGTCAAATTGAATCCGGGGATTTTGACCAGATGATGTGAGCGTATGGAAGAGGTTGAATTGAATCTGCTGAGAATTTTTGACCTATCTGAGGTTGTTTGTCAGAGTGTTACTTGATGCCATTAACCTATATGGAAGAGGTCGAATTGAATCCGCTGAGAATTTTTAACTTGTCTGAGGTTGTTTGTCAGAGTGTTACTCGATGACGTTGACCTGTATGAAAGAGGTCGAATTGAATCCACTGAGATTTTTTGATCCATCCGAGGTTGTTTGTCAAAGTGTTACTCGATGACATTAACCTGTATGGAAGAGGTCGAATTGAATCCGCTAAGAATTTTTGATCTATCCGAGGTTGTTTGTCAGAGTGTTACTCGATGATGTTAACCTATTTGGAAGATATCGAATTGAATCCGCTGAGAATTTTTGATCTATCCGAGGTTGTTTGTCAGATTATTACTCGATGACGTTAATATGTATGGAAGAGGTTGAATGGAATCCACTGAGGATTTTTGACCTATCCGAGGTTATTTGTCAGAGTGTTACTCGATGACATTAACCTGTATGGAAGAGGTCGAATTGAATCCGATGAGAATTTTTGACTTATATGAGGTTGTTTGTCGGAGTGTTACTCGATGACGTTAACCTGTATGGAAAAGGTCGAATTGAATCTGCTGAAGACTTTTGACCCATCCGAGGTTGTTTGTCAGAGTGTTACTCAATGACGTTAACATGTATAGAAGAGGTTGAATTGAATCCGCTGAGGATTTTTGACCTATCTGAGGTTATTTGTCAGAGTGTTACTCGATGATGTTAACCTGTATGAAAGATGTCGATTTGAATCCGCTGAGAATTTTTGACCTATCCGAGGTTGTTTGTCAGAGTGTTACTCGATGACGTTAACCTGCATGGAAGATGTTGAATTGAATCCGGTGAGGATTTTTGACCTATCCGAGGTTGTTTGTCAGAGTGTTACTCGATGACGTTAACCTGTATGAAAAGGTCGAATTGAATCCGTTGAGAATTTTGACTATCAGGTTGTTTGTCGGTATTACTCGATGGCGTTAACTATATGAAGAGGTCGAATCTACGATTTTTGACGTCTAGGTTGTTTGTTAGAGTGTTACTCGATGACATTTACCTGTATGGAAGAGGTCAAATTGAATCCGCTGAGGATTTTTGACCCATCCGAGGTTGTTTGTTAGAGTGTTACTCGATGACGTTAACCTGTATGGAAGAGGTCGAATTGAATCCGCTGAGGATTTTTGACCTGTCCGAGGTTGTTTGTTAGAGTGTTACTCGATGACGTTAACTTGTGTAGAATGGGTCAAATCAAAATATTTGTTTGAGCTTGTAGTCAAAGTTGCTTCTTGACTTTTTCCTTTATCATTAGTATTACTAACTTGCTTCTCAAACTGATAATCAATTAGATATCAAAAATATTGATTTGGATTTTCTTTTGAGATTAAGAGTTGTCCCCTAGTCTCCAACAAAAGCTGAAGGATCGAAGTTTGATGAATCTTCATTCTTCTTATGTGTTCTTCGAGAGTAAGATTTTCTTCACTATATAGGTGGTGTTATTCTGAACATAAAGTTGGATTGTCAACCATTGTGAAGATGTAAAGGGAATGCTCCCACAGACGGTGCCAAACTGTTGCGTGCTAGAAAAACAGTTGTGGTAGAATAAAAGTTCGCTTGCTTTGTTCGAATCCAGACATACATGATGTTTGAAGAATTAATAAGAAAACTCGAATTTTTTACGTGGAAAAAATCGAAAAGAGGGAAAAATCACTGCCAGAAAATTTTCCACAATGTATCTGTTTCGGAGTACAAATTTTCCCAATATGGGATTACAAAATTATATATGAGACAGCCTGGAAACCCTAAGTTAGTAACAACAACTATATAGCCATGGTTAGGTTGTAATGGTTACTAGTGGTAGTAAATGATGGTGAGCGGGTCGGCCACACGGTGATAGCGGAGATGGCGGAGATGGTCGTGGCGGTGGCCGGCATCGGCGTCAGCGATGGTAGTTGATGACAATGATGATTGATGGTTGGTGGCGGTGGCCAAGCAGTGGATTGAACCGGCGATGGTCAGCAGTGACCGCATCGGTAGTCGGCGGGGATGATCGGCAACGATGGTTGGCGGTGATGGAATAATAGCAGCGGTGGTTGTGGGAGGCGTGGTAGTGGGCGCAGCGGCAACCGCTATGGTTGTGGTACGGTGGTGGCGGCCGGTGGTTGGCGCGGAGGTGGTCGACGGTCAGTGGTAACATGCTTGGAGGATTTTCAAGCTTTAGAGCTCTCTCTCTTTCGGTCTCCCTCTGTGAAGAATGAGCTATTTATAGATTAGAGGTGACATTTACGTAAATACATAAAATTGAACCACTCCACTCCATGGACGGCTCAAAATGATTCTTTGATCATTTGATGTATTTTAAGTATTTGAATGCTCAAATAAATTCGATTATGAGATCTTGCTTGTCGGTCAAACCGTCAAGACACGATTTGACTATAAACACTCAATGTTTAGAGCTATTTAGGGATTTAACTAATATCACAAAGTTTTGATATTTTAAGTGCTTGATCTCTGGTTTCTTCAACTTATTTTTATCAAGATTCGTGCTTCGACTAGTAGTATTTTAAGTGTTATATCAAATATAAATCTAATAAGATAAAAAAATAAAAAGTCTGATCAAATTTATAATAATGTATCCTCAATTATTGTTTATAGTTCTCTAATGATGGAGAAATTATTACGTCCGGAATTCGAATGTAACTATATATTCAGACTTCAATAATATTATACCACATCGTTAGCACACAATATATATATATATATATATATATATATATATATATATATATATATATATATATATATATGATTTGAATAATGTATTTATGATATGTATTATATACACATATTATATAGTCGTCATATGGTGCAATGCTATTGGAGTCTAGACGTAAAACTACAATCAAAATCTGCACATAATAATTTCTTTTAATGATGTTCCGGAATAATAATCTGTCAAAGCTTTCTCTAAGATATTGGATCAAATCAAATTAAACAATATTTAGATTAATACTTACCATATTAGTAGTAAATAAAATATTCTATGTTACTTAAATATGCTATATCTAAATAGCCTTTTAAAGATTATATATTCTACCACATCATCTATCTTCGTTAAGCTATACAATTCTTATTAAATAAACCATTAACAAGTATTCAAATTCTTTGCTTACTGTTTTGCTTTTTTATTATGATTTGCTAAAAATTATTGAGCTTTAAAGAGAGTTGTTCAGCCAAGTTTGCGGGCTCTAAGAGTAACAAGTTGTTTGGATAGCTAATCTGAACTTGAGGCCCAAAAGACAATAATAACTTATATAAAATATAGCATTCGACTTAAGGTATGATTGTTTTTTAATTTTGATATATATATATATATATATATATATATATATATATATATATATATATATATATATATATATATAATTATTTGTCATATAAAAAATGTCATAGAATATCACACCTTAATCTTGTTGAGAAATCCAACACACACACATAAATAGTTGAAAATAGAATAAGAAATTCCATAATTTTTACATGAAAAATCCCTCAAAATAAGGAAAAAAAAACTATAGGGTCTAGCCTAGTAAAAATGTTCCACTATATATTAGCTTTGAAATACAAAGTTTAAGTTTTCCCAATAACGGGATTATAAGATTGTATGTGAGAAAGCCTGACAATGAGTTTGAATCGGGCAACGGTTATCAGCGGTAGTTGTTAAGATTATTGGTAGTAGTCGGCGATGACAATAGGCGACGATCGGGGATAATATTGGTGATGACGAACTTCGAACTTCTAGCTCTTTCTCAGTTTTCTCCTAAGTTCTCTTCTAGCTTCTTCCCCCACTTCATGACAATAAGAGTAATATTTATAGGATTATGAGATAAACATTTTGATCGTTATAGCCAAAATTCTAAAATACTCTATCGGACGGTTAAAATTGATTCATTTGATCATAAATAGCTTTATCATGATTTGACCATTCAAATGATCTTTGATTTGAGTGATTTTTGGCTCGTTAGATTAATCTCGTCGAGCCACTCGATTTGATTATAAGCACGTCAAATTTGGAAGTTATTTATTCATCCAGTCAGTATTTTGAAGTTTTCATATGTAGCTTTTGGGCTTGATTTAAGCTCACTTAGGCTCATTTGGGTTCGATTCGACCTGATTCTAGTGTTATTGGACTCATCTCACTAAGTCATTTAATTTGAATGTATACATCCTTTAACTTGATATTCATGCTTGATTTATAAATTTTAAAAGAATATATTAATAATATTTTATGATTAAAACTAAAATTAACTTATATATTTTCACTTCAATTAAACCATGTTGAAATGCTTGTTCCGATGACTTAATAGAAAATCATTGCAGGTAGGCTTAATGTTGTTTGTTACTTCTAAAGCCTATCAGTGATTAAAACAGATGTCGAACTTTTAAAGTTGTTTTAAGAGCTATAACTTTAGGCGATGACTGCTAAAATACTTTTAGCAGATTATAATCAGAATGATTCTATGATGATTTTAAATTCATTTTAAAATATTTTTTAGCAGTTAAAATTATTTCAAAAATCCTCCAAAATTGTTGTTGTAGTCATTTTTTGAGAGCGATATATGCTAATATTTTTCATGTCTTTACACTTAAATTATCAAAATATTCATTTATAAAAGGTTTTAACAAAATATTTCATCAAAATGCATATTACATCATATGTATTTTATAATAATGTCTGTTCATCAAATCTTCAGCCAAATGAAATAGGAATTTTTATTATTCCAAATAAAATTTAGTATTTATCTTATAATTTTCATTAAATAGTCTTCTATTTTTGTCGTATATCATATATTCTTAATGCAGTCTAATAAAAGGAATCAGTAACCAGCACTCTTTAACGTGTAAACTCAGTCCATTTGTCTTTCATTTCCCCTCTCTCTCTGATTTTTTTACACCTTCATTACATTTCAAAATGTTACATCAAACAAAAATAATATACTCATTCACCGCCGTCGACTCATAAAACTTGTAAATATATATATATATATATATATATATATATATATATATATATATATATATATATATATATATATATATATATATATATATATATATATATATATATATATATATATATATTGGCTAAATAAAATTTTAAAATAAACATCTTTAAAATCTTAATTAGCAAATTAAGCTTAAAAAATAAATTTTTAAACAGGCGACTGACCTTGAATTTTTTTTTTTTTTAAAAAAACTACGAACAAAGATCGGGACAGAGCCTGTTCTCGTTCATTTTCTGCATTAGGACAACGTCGAAGCCGCTCGAACCGCCTCTACTCACGCCGCCCCATCGCCGAAAACGTCCGACATGCAGCAACTTGCGCCGCCCGGATCGTTCCGATCCGGAAAGTAAGGTTGTTTGCTGTTTTTGTTTTTGAATTAATGAATAATATGTGAATGTGATTTGTATTTGTTGTATTTTATGATGTTATTAGGCAAATGTAATATGGATTTCAGGTATTTTAGGTATTTTTGTATGTATTTTAGATTTTTTTGAGGTATTTTATGTATCTGTATGTGAATGTTTAAGGTTTGTTGTTGTTTTTTTCTTTAAAAATAAATGAATAATATGTGAATGTGATTTATATTTATTGTATTTTATGATGTTATCAGGCAATTGTAATATGGATTTTAGGTAATTTAGGTATTTTAGGTAATGTAGGTATTTTTGGTATTTTTTTGACTTTTTTTTTGTAAAATGAGAAATATGCTAATGCGATTTTGATAAATTGTGTGTTATTAAGTTATCATTGAATGTATTATATGATTAACAGTTCTAGGTTGATTTAAGGCTAATGGAATCTGGATTTTAGGTATTTGAGGTATTTTCTTAGTTTTTTTTTTTTTTGTAAAATGAAGATTATGAAAATATGATGTTAATTTTTTGTGTGTTATCATATGTATTATGTGAATGGTTAGTTTTAGAGTCGATTTTTGTGTGTTATCATATGTATTATGTGAATAGTTATTTTAGGGTTGATTTCAGGCAAATTGTAATAGGCTGATTAAGTAAACATATGTTTGACCCATGATGCTTGTAAGTACCATTCTTTGAGTTCATCGGTACGACTATCTAGATTACACTCCTGCAACGAATTATTTTCGTCATTCTAACCAATTCATGTAGTACTCATGAATCTAGCTAATTTAAAGTATTCAAGATTCACGCCTCAACACATATTTGATTCAAATATGAGTTCATACACTGTATGCTTGGTACTATATTATGGCGGCCAACTTAGTGTTACTGGCGGAAAGAATCATCCTATATTAATTTCACGTCGGGCTAATTCTAGCAGCGTACAGAATCGAATCATGCGGTCACTAAAAGTTGATTCGACACGATTTAGGATTAATCTCATATGTAGATTTCCTGTTGGTGCCAGTTTCATTGCTACACCATTAAATGATGACGAAGTATGTGAGTCAGTCATTAATGCAGCGGATGTACAACCTATAGTTGTATATATGAAGCGAGTTGAAACCAGGATGATACCAAGTTCAAAATTACACGAAGGCGAATTTCTAGCTAGCATATACATGTTGGCCGACCACATTGGAGGTACCTTTTCGAGTTGGAGGTGAGCATTGGTTGCGGTGGAATAAAGGTTGAGGGAGATGACACACTCATGTTAGAGTGTACAGAGAGTAGATGGTTTCTCTGAGTCGGTATGAGTAAGTGCACATTTGATTCATATTTTTACTGCTCTAATCTTACGTATGACATAGATTTTTAATATGATGTTGTAGGTGATATGGGAGCCTTATGGACAGCAGATACATACCAGAGTGACATATGTCTGTTTGGCTGGGAGTGAAATTTGGCTCGCTCGAGTACCATTGATTAGTTGTAAGAGAATTGAGTGGTACCTCCCAGATCGTATCCTTAGACAATTTGATCTTTCACCTAGGGTTGACGTGGAGCCTATAGATCCTTCATTTCATCGGGTCGATGGTCGGGGAAAGGCGATGTTGACTGGGTTGAGTACCACCAGGGTTACATATCACAGTGGGAGGCCAGATATTCTTCAGTTGTTGATGTAGATGCCGTTCCACCTCCCGTTGACCTAGCAGTTAGTCGGTACATGAGATGGTATCGGTCCTGGGCCTCCTTTTACATGCTCAGGGCTCCGACCATTCCACTTACCACCTACTATTCTCGAGCTCCTAGAGAGAGATTGATGGTAAGTACTGAAAAAATATTTGCTAATCAAATATTTATATGTTGTACAAACTAAATTATATACTTGACTCTGCAGCGGGAACATATCTTGGACACACAAGATATTTTTCAGCCTTATTTTGGGAGAGACTAGGACACTGATTTTCAGCATTCCATCAATTCCTATGAGGAGTTATGTAGGAAACTACAGAAGGACATGCACATATCGAGATAGCAGTCTGAGATACTGAGATGATGCCCGGTAGTTCCTACATCGCCGTCTTCACTCGTCTTGTAGGATTTGGCCGTGGTCCATCGTCCCCGGATGTCGGTCCATATAGATACCCATATGACACACCGACTCAGTACCCCTCGAGGAAGCCATGTTGATTTATTTGTCATGGCGGGCGTCTCTATGTATCCTCACCCGATCTACATACGCGGATGCGCGGTACCCCGTCCTCTTTGGCCGGGACCACCACGAGATAGGCGATGTTACACCCTCGATGATGTCTGGGAGGCCGGGGCCAGTGAGGCGAGGCAGTGCGGCATCAACGGCATCTCGCGAGACCATCCTCGGCGACCGCCTACACACTATACTCTAGGAAGTAATGCACTTCCACCACGCAAGCACCGCCGTCGTTAGATGTCCTTAGTTGTCGTCTGTAGTTGTAGATCATTTGATAGCTTGATGTACATTGTTCTGTCATTGTTTTATATTTCTTATGTACCTTTGCATATCGGGACACATATATGTTACATATTTCAGTTTAAGTAAATTGCATTCTTTCCCGTTTATCTATGTTTCACCGTTTATCTTATTGGTATTGAGCTGTCAGACTTTAGAAATTTTGGAGAAGTAAATAAGGACTATGAATTTATTATGCTTATAAATTTTTTTTGCAAATTATGTAATGATCTATTCATTGTTGTTATTTTGAATCTATAATTTTTCACAAAATTGTTATGTAACGATCCAAAATCACATCTTTGTGTCAACATAAAAGTCATGTGAAATTTTGTGTCAATTCCACCGATACCAAGCTCGCTAAATTCGACAGATGGATGAAACGAAAATAAAATCGTTGGTGGTGTATTCAAAACTGCACCTAAGATTTTTCAAACTTTGGCGAAATTTGCTATGCAAGAAGCCACAATCGCATTTTTGGACCAACATAAAAGTCGTGGAAAATTTCTCACCGATTCCAACGATACCAAGCTCACTAAATTCTAACAACGAGAGACTACGTCCATAATATCGCTGTCGCATATTCAAATTTTGACTTTTCAAATAGAAAACACTAAATATGCTATGCAAGGAGACACAATCGTATTTTTTGGTCAACATGAAAGTCGTGGGGAATTTCGTGCCGATTCCAACGATACTAAGCTCGGTGAATTCCGACAACGGACGGCCCTGGTACGATCAAAATACCGCAGCTGGTCAAATTTTTATTTTAAAAAAAAAAATTCAGGGCCGATCGCTTGTTTAACGGGCAATAAACGCTGACTGTATATATACAATCAGTACTACTCATCTATTAAATGGATGACTGTGATTATTTAATTTTTTTTTTAAATTTAATTCGCTTATTAAAATTTTAAAGGTGCTTATTTTAAAAATTTAGTCACTATATATCTATCTTCAGCGGACAAAAAATCACGCGTCTCAGACGGCGAGCACAAGCCCGGGCAGTGGCCGGCCTGCTCGGTCGCGGCTCTTCCAAACAGCCGGCTCCGCCAAACTCCCCATCGCTGGCCCGAACCGGACGGTGACGCAGGTGTTGAAGTACTCCCGGAACTGCGTGATAACCTCACCCTCAACCACCCACGCGTGCACCCAGTAGGCCTCGTCGTGACAGCTCAGCTCCCACCCCTCCACCACCAACCACTTACCCAGCTCCGCAACCCAGCGCGGCTTGAACCCGAACTGTTGGTTCTCGCAGCCGGTGAGAACCCGCATTATGTGCTCCCGGCCCGGCGAGCCGTGGAACCGCCACTCAACGTCGGGGGCGAGAAGAGCGGCGGCCCTACTCGTGTCGCCGTTCGACAGGCATTGGTACAGGTCTAAGACGATGGATATGTTTATGTCCATTAAGGATCAGAGAAGAGTTCGGTGAATGGGTTTGGGTTACGGGTTGTTTACCGGAGGAAAGGAGGCTTTATAATGGGGAAGAGAGGATCACCGCTTCGTGTAATTTCATTTTTGGTCAAAATTTATTTATTTATTTATTATTATTATTATTTAATGAGACTAGGGTCTAATGTCATCAATTAATTAAAAAAAAGACGAAAAGGAGTAATTGTCAGACTATTTAATGGTAATTAATTTGAGTTTAAGCAAATTTTAAAATATTAATAAAATAATTTAAGAATATGTATAGTCGCCGATTAATGGAACCTCTCGACTTCGGCAGTGGCGTGGTTGTCTGATTAAGTTTGAAGCCAGTCGTCCACTAATTGGGCGACTGGCATCAGGTTAATTTTTTTTAAGGTGTATTTGTGTGAGAAGAGTAATAACGTCACGATTTAGGACTATAATGAGAACCATAATTTTCACGTATACATAGAGTTCTGTACTCATCAAACAAATTTTAATCCTTCAATTTTTGTTCTTCTAAAAAGTAGAGAGTAATAAACCTACTTTAAAAAAAAAGGAAAAAAAGTGTAGTTTAAATTTGAAATGGTTCGTGACCGCATCAAGTTAATAATAGTTTAATGGATGACAATCATATGAAGTTAACAAATTCATTTCAGAAATGGACAAATAATAAGAAGTTCATTATGACATAACCAAATTTGACGTGTACATGACTCTCAAGTTTGTAATGAAACAGATAAATAAAACATAGTACAGATACAAAAGTATATCTTGTCACAAACATCTAGCCTCCGTCTGTATCGCACCACTCCCATGTGTGTATTGGTGAGTGCGCGGGATGGGGCGATCCAGGTGATGGTGGCCCTCTGCAAGATCCTCGGTGTGTGTCATATCATCTGTATAGAAGATAGGTGGTGCGACTCATATGTAGGTGATATGTAGAAGGACACGGATGTCATTAGAAGGACTGGATCGTGAGTAGATGGCGGCTCTAGTCATGGTGTCACACTCTGTAGGCAGATCCGTAATATGTCGATATATACGCTCATCAGTCTCGCATATCATCCTATCACACATCTCAGCAAGGGGTGATCATCCACCCCGAAGTATGGTGAAAGATGTCGAGTCCGATATGCTCCTCTACACGAAAAATAGTATGTAAAATTAGCATTACATAAATATTGAATTAGATGAATACTTATATCGGGACTTAAATGCTCAGCTCCCGGTGCTCTGTAGTAAGTGGTGGAGGATCTGTCGGTGACGATAAATATATATAGAAGCCACGATCAGAAAGAGCAAAAAATCCACTTTTCACAAAGGGACGAAAAAAGCAGGTGTGAATCATCCAGCCAGGGAATAAAAGCGCGCGACTTTTGAAACTCACATTCAACTAGTGATAACACTACTCTTAATATGTGCTCACTCTAGCATAATCGATCGATGAGATGTACATGTCATGTCTATCATCGATATAGATAAAATTATGTAATATAATGTATCTGATATTGCATATAGTAAAATTATGTTAAAATATCATTCTGATATTTGAACTAAAGTGTTATCAGATCCAACCTGTATTTCATAAACCATAGCTCATTTACATTATATATATTGTGCGAACATACTTTTCATTAAGCAGAAAATAGTTTAAACATATATATAAACACATAATTTGAAAGTGCAATTAACAACACATACCTCAAACCAACAGAGACCAATGCTCAGCGGGGATATGGAACATGTAGAGTTGGCCTGCTCACATGAATATGCTCCCAAACCCAAATCGAAGGAGGTGTAGGCAGGTCATGTTGGCCTGGGGCTAGTCGACTTGCGACTCCTATATAGATGAGCTGCTCTCCACCCATGACATCATGCTAAAGGAATCAAGGACATCCAAGAGTGGTAAATCTTTGCGGGTGGACCTCAAGAAGTATCGGTAAAGCGGTCAATATAAAATATAAGCGCAAGTGCGGAAGAACTCCCGTGCTGGTGTATGATTCCCTAGAAAGTTCACGAGCCACCTCAATGGCATGCATACGCGTGTGCACGACCCTCGAAATGTTGTCTGGGATCGGATCATGATACACATCCGCGTCGGTAAGGGTGTCGTAACAAATCGCAAATCGGCTAGGTGTGCATCTCTTCCCCTCGCCAATCACAATCGGGCGTATGATAGGTGGCCCATCAAACTAGTCCGGGATTATCGCCACATCACGGGCGTCATCATCTCACTGGCAAGGTGGAAGGTATTAGTGCAGCGGGACCATCTCAAGCAATGATGATCTAGCCGGATGAAGTGGCCGATTGCAGTCAACCCACACACTAGCCCAGGATGAATGCGCGTGATGGGCCACTCCTTGAGCATAAGCAAGTGTGATGCGGCCTCAAGTACGGTGCTCTGCAAAAAAAATAATGTCACTAACTGAAATAAAAGGTAAGCGTGTAGAAATAAAAAATAAAATCACTTACGATGCTCGGGGTGGCGGCTGATGATGTACCGAGAGGCAATGCTAGGATGAACCTCGGTGTAGGCTCAATGGTGGGGTGGCCTCCCTATGGCTACGTTAGCGTCTGTGGCGGTGCTCCTCTGCCATCATGTTAAAAAAAGCCAAATATAATAGTGTTAATATTATAAAATCTAAGTAGAGTAGCAAAAGAAGAGAAAGATAAGCATTATCCTATGTGTAAAATCTAACAAAGTAAAAGGAAAATGTATCGATTATTAATATTATGAGGGCACGATGACTGTAGTGACCAAATTTGTTTGCATATGCTACAAGTTACGCTTCTGCTACTATTTTCATCCATTATGTTTTTTGAATCTTTTGTCGAGGTCGACCTTCTGAAAGTTAGGTGGTGCTGACTAATCCATGCTTTCTGCGAGAGATGGACAATCGACGATGGTAGAGTATGAAATTTATTTATGTATGTCGATCTATGTGGAGTGTAATCTTGTACATGTGAGATGGTTCGTCAAAATCCCAATGCGGATCACATGTGGGCATGGACAATGATATATGATCGTTACGCCATAATTACAATAGCGAAGCCATTATCTAGCAAATCAACTCGAATGATGTGGACTGTCAAAACCTGCATCTCACGTGGGTTTATATTTACAGGTTCAGGGAAATGCCTAGCCTCCCTTTCAGTACGTTATAATAGTGTGGACATCCTTTGAGTATAAATAGACAAGCGACTTCCTCTTGCTGAGTAGCAGTGGATAACCATTTCATGAACAAGCTAAGTTATAATAGATATGATTAATTGGTAAACCACATGCCCATTTAGGGACACCATTAAAACACTCGGATGTATTATTCATTGTCCCATAGCATACCACCATCGTGCACAGGGACCATTTAACAGGTCGCTCTATGCCAATTTTTTAACATTTTAATATCCCATCAAAGCGATTGTGAATATCATCATTACTTGCTATATACATTTTTTGGCATAGAAACTCAACATCACCAATCCCCGTATGACCTTTTAAAATTTTTTTCTGTGGTGCCCATGGAAAAATCTCTTTGCATCACGTAGCAGACATGTTTATCGATATTATGCACAAATCCGCGTCTAGTAGACACTACGGGCAACATCATGCAAGAAAGCAGAACCACAATCATGAATCAACATTCTCGGACTCCACAATAGCAGCTAGGAAACAAACCATTATTATCGTTGATTCTATTTGTAATAATACGATATACTTGCCCAAAAAAGTACCGTCTAAGCTCAACCTGTACTCCATCCATTATTGATGGTCCAAAGGCCCAAAAGTCTCAAAATGCGTAGTGGTAGATTGAATTGTAGGCTGTGTAGGGTAAAATCTACAAATTGATTCCATATAAAGATGAGAGTCCTAAGACTCTTCCAATAGAATATTGCTTTTATTGCCTTAGCCTTGCATCCCAAGCTTTTTTATATATAAAACTTTAACATTGAATTTGACTCCATTCTACCTATAATCTCTAGCTTGGATCAATCGGTGCTGGTCACAGTATGATGAAGTCGCTATGAATTTTGAACTACCTTAGATGGCCGGATGCACTTCTACATTGACACATCTATGATTTTCACCAACTCTTGATATTCTCCAAGCACCCCTAAGCTCTTCTTTATAATGCAAATGTTACTTACAGGGTCTTGTAGGACTATCGTGATGTACACATACAACGTAGTTCTTACGGTTAGAGGTTGTTTGGAATTGAACATTATTTACTATACCCCCAACAATAGCAAATTCGGACTCGTTTACTTGCAAAACACATACCTTCAACAATGTCATTTGAAATTTCAATTTCATCTTAGAGGCGGTTTTCGGATGGGTCATCAAAGTAAACATCGTTGTCCCACTCTCGTAGTTTGACACATAGACATACTCTTTTGTGGACAACATATGACTTTCTTGTCAATATTATAAAATGAGTGATTTTTAGATTATGGTCATATTTCCAAACACGGTAACCCCTGAGCATCATCATCACTAATATCCTGCTCAGACTCACTAGTTGAGCCACTATTCATAGTCTAATACTCATCTTCGATTGCAGCACTCTGAGGCACATACGGTTCATTCGAATGATAGACAACATCGTCATTGCCACATAACTTATAAGTTGAGCAACAAATTATCATATTAATTATTACAAGTATAATCAGATAAATGTTGACCATATTTACAATCAACTCATCAAAGCTGTGTTGTATCCCCGAGGTGTTTGTGTGATGAAATCCTGTGTATGCATTAGCGGTATATCTGACCTTACTACCGGATCAGCTGATGTGGATGCAATATTAACATCTTCCACTTGACATACAACACCAACATCGATGGGAAGCCGTTAAGTAACTTAAGCATCGTCGGATATTACAGGGTATAAATCACCACCTGGATAACGACTTAGAGTGACTGTGATGCTCGGATCAATATGCAAGATTCTCATAATTCATTGCTTTCAATTCCGTCTTTGTGGCAGAACCTTACTTGGATGATTTTGACCTCCCATAACTTGGGTGAGCGCTCATCGATACTTAGTTTGCCTCCATAGAAAAGGATCAGCGAAATAAATTCTCACATTCTTAAACAAACTATATAGCTACGAACACATAACATACAACATACAACTCAAATCTCAAACAAAAGTCTAAAATACTACTCAAATTCTACCATACATACTCTATTACTTTAAAAATTGATAGAAATAGGGATTTACCATGAGTTTACAAATAACGATGAGGATGTGCGCAAAAACAAGTCGAATTCGCCACAGGAAACTTCCCTGAACAAAATGGAGCTGCCGGAATCGTAGTAAGCTAATGTTGGCTTCAACTATATGAGAGGAAAGTGTCGATGCCATTAGCGGTTGTCGAAAAAACAAGTTTATTTGAATACCAGGGGAGGCGACAATGTAAGGGTTGGAGATACCCGAGGGGATGTTGCGCACTCGAGCTCGAGAGTGTGGAGGAATCGCGAGAATCGCGTCGAAACAAACCGAGATATTAGGGCTGATCGGAACCCGATCGACCCTAATAGTGTTCGCGATCGTTCAATTAGTGGCGGCGGCTTTGACTGACAAAAACGCCACATCGGCGTGGCATGGTAGTCACCCACTAATTGGCCGACTATACCTATTCTTAATTTTTTATTGATACTTAATTAACTAATTAATATACTTCATACTTAATTTAAAAAAAAAATTGCCATTTTAAACACGGTTTGAAAAATATATAATATTTTAAAACATTCAAAATTGTTTAATTAGTTCTAGAAGAAATTTTATATTTATATTTATATTTTTATTTGATTGTAAGTAAAATAAATATAATTTTTATTATAAAATACCTAGGAGTGAAGCATGAGCATTGAGATGTAGGTAAGCTATGGCTACGAATTATGAGCTCGAGCCACATGTGAGCGAGGACATTATGGGAAAGCTACAAGAGGCTAATGTAAGAGCTTGTGTAAGAATTTCTATAACAATTAGAAAAATTTCATGTGATCTTGATATGACACTTAAAATCTTATTAATTAGCATCTTGATGTTAAAAGCAAGGATCCGAAGTTGAAAATGGTGAGATCAAGCTCTTAAAATATCCTTGGAAACTTTGGGATATCGGTTAAACCCTAAATAGCTCTCAAATATAAAGTGTTTATAGTCAAATCGTCGTCACGGATGGGGTTCCAACAAGCCAAAGATCTTACAATTGACTTCATTTGAGCATTCAAATGCACAAAATACATCATATGATCAAGGGGAATCATTTTGAGCCGTCGATGGAAGTGGTTGGTTTTGCATGTATTTACAGGCACTCCTCCAATCTATAAATAGCCCTCATTCCTCATGAGGGGAAATGAAGAAGGAGAAGCAAGCGAGAGAGAGAGCTCTAAAGATCCTCCAGCACAATCGTCGCACCGGTCGTATCCACGCCATGCGGTACCGCCAGATCCGCCATTCGTCGACCATTGTTCGTCATCATCCGTCATCATGGTCAAACGTCGACATCGTCGTCACCGTCATCGACATCGTCGTCAATTCAACCGTAAATCACATTCGTCGTCAACATCGTCGTCAACGTTATCACATTTAGCGGTCCATTTCTCATTACAATATTAATCCGGTTATCGGAAGATCTTGTACTCGAAGCGGATACATAGTGGAAGCTTTTTTTCTTGGGCTAGAGTGGTTTTCCCTCTTTTGAGGTTTTCCGTAAAAGTGCGGAGTTTTATTATCTTTAAATACACGTGTGTGTCTTTGGACTCCAAAGAAGCTAAGGCGTAAACTTTTACTCTCTTTGGTTTTAGCATAGCAGGTTTGGCGTCACGTGGGAGAACCCTCAATCACAATTTCTGAACACTCGTTATGGCCAATAGGCGCATTACTCGTGCGAGCCTCCGCTCCAACTCCGTCACTCTGAAACCAATCCTTGAACCAAGGATGCCAACCTTTTCACGATAGGCGTGACCCTGTCGGTGAAAGCGTGAAATCTCTTTAGAAGATGCGCGAATGGAAGAATCTCAAAATGAGATGATCCGACTTTTGCGAGGAACACAAACGACTAGCGAAAAACATCTCCCCAAGATCGATCATTGGCGGGGAGGTCAAAATGCTAATCTCCTTGACCGAAGTTCCTCCGTAGAGGCGTGATCTTTGAACTTCTTGACTTGGTTCTCATCCATCGTATCACTCAGTATCAATCCATGATTATTCGGTAGCTTGACACATTCTCGTTGTTACTTTCGTCATGTTATACGTGCGAGAATTAATGCAAGGCAATTTCACCTCCAAGATAGAAATCATCTTCCCCTCACATGGTATGAGGAATCCTCACCTTTAGTGAAGCTATTCTTCAACATCCTATTCGTTGGTTTCAAGCTTAGAACATTGATTCATACGATGGGCGTGACCCACATCTGAGGACTATCATGCATATCCAGCGAGCTCGACACCTTTGCTTTGTCGGTCTTTCCGATTACCCTCGAGGGACAAGCTGCACTTGGACTCTCTTCCAAGGGAATCCATCCATACCTTTGTGAACTTCGCCAAGATTTTTGTAGAGCAGTTCATTGTGCGGAGGATCATTAAAGATTCCTCCCATCTCTCCATTCATCAAAATGAGGGTGAATCACTTAAGGAATACTTCATAGGTTCTCCTTAGAAGCTTGCCAAATACACAGGTAGACCACACTATTAAGAGGAGTTTTCCTTGGAGGACTCGTCCGGGGCCTTTTTTTCGTCCTTGTCACGAGACCACGGTCCCTCATATCGACTTGGTTCATCGTGTGGAAGCACAAATCTCGATGAGCTTGCGCCCATCGTAAATAATTTGAGCAATCTAGGAAAATGTAAACCCGAATCTGTGGACCGGTCCTATCAAAAGCGAAGGCGGTGATCTCCCTCCACGACCCCATATCAACGGCGTGAACGGCGAAAGGAATACGCTGAACACATCTCGTGTTAACCTCACAATGGCTATTCGAGATGAAGAAAATATCAAGTGGCATCCATAAACCAAATTCGAAATCGAAGCAATATTGTCACTTTCCATGAAGTCGTGGACATACTCTTGAGGCATGCATATAACAACTCAAAGAAAATTGAGAGGCTCATTCGTGAGGATATCTCGTTGATTTGTGAAGAATCAAACTCAAACAAACATACCTCCAGCTGGGGCAAGCGGGACAATCATCACGAAATAACAAAACAATCATCAAGCGGTTGGAGAAGAAAATAATTGCGGAGGACCAATACTATCTAATCAATTCTCATTACCATCTCACGAGCAGAGTTAAAAGTCTAAAATGCCGTCATTCCATCACTTCGGTTTAGAAGGAAGTATATGTTCTCATAAGATCCACTGTCTCATCACGGGGATGGTGACCCATGCTATAATGTTAAGAGAATTTTTGACAATGGGAGTTCTGTTGATGTCTTATTTTACTCCACATTTCTTAGCATGGGCGTGGTCTGAAAGCTCCAACCCGCCGCAGGACCATTATACGGGTTTGATAATCGCCTGTGAAAGGGGACAATCACTCTTCCTTGTCCTTGGTGAATTTCCTCACAAGTGACTCATTTAATCCAATTCATGGTGGTCAAGTCGACGGCATATAACGCCATCTTTGGAAGGCCCTCCAATCAATTTTGGTGCAATCACTTGATCTCATCTTAAGATGAAATTTTTAACCCCTGTTGGAGTTGGGGTGATCCGTGGAATTCAACAGATAGCGCAATCATGTTACCAGCTCAACCACGCTTGTGACCTTCAAAGATCAAGATTTTAATTTTCGAGATGAAGAAGTACCTAAAGCTTCCAGAAAGACTTGCTTTCTATGTATTATCGATGACCAACCACCAAGTGCAATGGGATCCATGCTCTAAGAACAAAGGGAAAAATACATAGACTTCTTACGTAAATCAAGACATCTTTGCTTGGAGTCATGGATATGCCGGGTCACCAATGTGATCATGCACTCTCAAGATTGATCCAACATTCAAACCGATCATCCAAGAAGTGAAGTTTTGCACTGACGCCTCAAGCTATTGAGCAAGAAGTTAACAAGCTTCTAGAAGCGGATTCATAATGAGAGGTACATTACCCTACATGGCTAGCAAATGTTGTCATGGTTAAGAAAACAAATGGAACATGGAGAATGTGTATTGATTACACTTAGGCTTGCAAAGATAGTTTTCCTCTTCCTCGAATTGATCAATTGGTTGATGCTACATCCGGACATCAAATGCTCAATTTTTGATGCTTACTCGTTACAACCAAATAAAAATGGACCCAACGGATGAAGAAGCTACAACATTTCAAACATATAAAGGTTTATACTGTTACCAAGTCATGCCATTTGGATTAAAAAATACTGGTGCTACTTATCAACGACTTATGAATAAGGTTTTTAAAGACCTATTAGGCCGCACAATGGAGGTATATGTGGATGACATGTTAGTGAAAAGCTTGAAGAATCACAACATATTACTGACTTAGAAATATGTTTTAACCTTCTTCGACGTTATAACATGCGACTCAACCCGACCAAATGTGCTTTTGGGTTACGTCGGAAAAATTTCTTGGATTTATGGTAACCCACCGTGGGATAGATGCCAACCCCGAGAAAATCAAAGCTCTCAAAGATATGACTCAACCGAAGAATATTAAGGAAGTTCAACATTTGAATGGACGAATTGCTGCGTTATCCCGCTTCCTAGCCCGTTATGGGGATAGATACTTGTCATTCTTTAAAATATTAAAGGGAGCTAAAAATAATAATAATTTTCAGTGGACTGTTGAATGTCAGTCTGCTTTTGAGCAACTAAAGGAGTATCTAGCATCTCCACCCTTACTATCCAAGCCTATCCAAGGTGAGATGCTATACTTATATCTGATCTCTTCCAGCGATAAGCTTCGGTTTTAGTCGAGAAGAAAATGGGATACAACCAATTTACTATGTCAAAATTCTTTATAGAAAGTCGTTATCCACTTGATAAATGGCTCGGCTTTAGTTTTCTCAGCGCGAAAATTGCGTCCATACTTTCAAGCTCATACTATCGGCGTTTACACTCATTTACCATTAAGGGCCATCTACGGAATCATGGGAGGTTAATCAAATTAGTGCAGGAATTGGGAGAGTTTGATATAAATTTTTTACCTCGCTGTATAAAGTCTCAGTACGAGACTTTATAGTGGTGGAACTACCCCAACTCGAGGAGCTATCACATGCCTTTTCGTCCCCTCAATGGACCCTCATGTTGATGGAGCTTGAGGAAATCTTGGTGGGGAATCTTACTTATTTCCCCAGTGAGAATACCTAGAGTATGGACTTAGCCTAAAATTTTACACTAATAATATGGTGAATATGAGGCTCTTATAGCGGGAGACTTCATTGGTGAAGCTCAAGACTTAGTGATACTGACTCTCAACTTGCCTCCCAAGTTGAGGGAAACTTTAATGCTCATAATCTCAGTAGCTGATACCTCCACTTGGTGAAGTCTCTTCTTGCCCATTTCAAGACACATCAAATCATTCACATACTAGAGAAGAATACTGGCGGCTCTTGCTAAGCTTGCTTCATCTACTCTTGGGATCTTTAAGAGAAGGCATGTTGAAGAAATACATTTTCAGTATCCAAGGGTCATGTGTAATTCAAGCAATTGATGAGATAAAGGAACATTCATGGATGGACCCCATCCTGTCTTTTCTACAAGAAGGAACTCTTCCAGAAGACCCAACTTATGCAATTCGTCTCCGAAGACAAGCTTCAAACTTTACTATTATCGGAGGTGAACTATACAAATGAGCTTTCTCTGGACCGTACCTCAAATGTCTCTCACACCTTGAGGACGCATTAAGAGGTCCAGGGGATATCGGAGAACACAGTGGGGCGCAAGCAGGCAGAGAGCCGAGGCGAGTGCTTGTTCAAGTTCAAACTCGTTTGCCGATGTCGAGCTCGAGCTCGAGCTCGATTCAACTGGATGGTGTTGAGCTTGAGCTCGTTAGGGTTTAGGTGTTAGTGAAACGAGCCTTAATCGAGCCTTATCTGATGTTATTTATGAACAAGCCTTGTCGAGCCTTAATCGAGCATGTCGAGCCATTATCGAGCTCCTTATGAGCTTGTTGAGCTTTAAATACTATTCACGAACATATGAGGCGAACAATAACTTGTTCAAGCTTGTTCATTTAACAATCGAGTATTTACAAAAGTGTTCAAGCTTCGTTCGATTAATTAAATGAGCAGAACATAAGCGAGCTGTCGAGGAGTCGGTAACTTGTTGAGCAGCTGGGTTCGTTTACACCACCCTACTTAGGAAGGGCACTAGCCCTTAAAATTATAAGGCAAGGGTTCTATTGGCCTACAATGAAAAAGGCATCTTAGTTCACAAAAAATGTGCAAGTTGTCTTGCACTCTAACATCCTCACATGCCGCGCTGAGCTCTCACCCATTCAAAGCCCATGGCCTGCTCAATGGGGATTGATATCATGGGACCTTTTGATAACATCGAACGAGTTCATCATTTTATCGGCGACTTCCTAAATGGGTGGAAGCACCACTCTTAAATACAGGCTAAATAATTTGTTTGGAAAAATATAGTATGTCGATTCGGTCTTCCAAAGATCATCATGAACCGCAATTTACTAGAAAAGTCTTTACGTCCTTTTCAAAGATCTTCACATTCAATGCCTCGTAGCACATCCTCAATCAGGCGGTAAAGAACTATACTCAAAGGACTCAAAACCGTCCAGAAGGCGGGGCAATGGGTTGATGAGCTTTCTAATGTTCTTTGGGCTTACCGCACTACATCAAGGTGAGACATCAATAACTTGCTTCACAAGCTATCCGAGATATTGGGGTTCCAAGTCAAGAGTTTAATTATTCAATCATGGCGGTAATGAAGAAAAACTCCAACACGGACCTACTCCCGACTTCGTGACATGGCCTACTTGAGCCTTCATCACCAAAGGGTAGCTCGTCACTTCTAAGAGTAAAACCTCATCAGGTGACTTGGTCCTACCGTCTCAATGCAGCAAAGGCCATCAACAATAAACTCTCTCTTTGGGATGGCCCATATGTGGTTATAGCTTTGAAGTCGAACTTTCAAGCTCAAGGATTAGAGGAAAAACTTTACCTCGAACTTGGAACACTGAGAATCTCCGAAAATATTATCAGTGATTCTTACTATATAATTATCCCAGCTTTTATTTTGTCTCGTTTATCATTTCCACTTCATATAGTCAACACCACTTAGTGGGATAAAGACTTGTTATTATTGTTGTTGTTGTTGTTGTTATTTTCTCTTAAAACTCATATCCGTGTTAAAATCATCTTTTGATCATATCCGAACTTATCGAGTAATGAATTTATAGCTTTTTTCTTACAAACTTGTTTCTTCTTCATTTAATCCTCCCACTTGAAATATATAACTCACGTTATATCTCAATCATGATCAATCCCAAGGGACTTCTCACCTCTTCCATCACAGTTAAGTCGTAGCAAAGGCTCAAAAAATAATCAGGATAGGTCAAAAGGTCCTTGGTGGACATCTCCCCGACCTCTTCCCATACAGTTAACGTCATCGGCGGACTTGATAAACAACCTGGATAGGTCAAAAAATTCAGTGGATTCAATTCAACCTCATCCGAGGTTAGCATCGTGAATAATATTTGACCAATTATCCGGATAGGTAAAAGCAAAATAAGAGCATCATCTAAAAAAAAAATTTTTTTTGTAGCATTAACATATGATGATATCAAGATTACATACACACTAATAACAATACATAAAAATAATAATAATAAAGCATCCTCAAGTGATGCTACATCATATCAGTTGGTGATATCAACGTCCTCCTCACCACTAGAAGATGCTCCCTTGGACTCACTCTTCTCCTTCATCTCACGATCGGATGAAGAGTCTTCGGATACTTGGCTGGGAGATAGATCCTCAATACTAGCTCCAGTCTTGCGATGTACTAACAGGATTCCTTTTAGGAACCCTCGGATGAAGCCCTCCTCTAAACATTGGTGCTCCAAGTCCTTCACTTCAACATCAAGTATATGATTACGAGCTTCCTGAACATGGTCTTGATGTGCAGATAAGCCAAGAGTTCTTAAAGTCTTCCACCGCTTCAAGGATATTTTATCTACTTCGCTTGACATTATAGCTCCTTCTCGGAAAGGCGATCTGTAATGCTTTCTTCTCGTTGAGCTCTCTTCTCCGCAAGTGCCTCAAGTCTTTTTCTTTCGGCGAGTCTCGACCTCATCTCAATCAGCTCATCACGAGTGCTCCACCTCGACATCGAGAGAAAGAAAGTCGACATGTTTCTAGCTCAGTTTACGCACCTGATCCTCCAAAGTCGCCACTTCTTTGGTTTTAACACTCATCTTTGCTCATACTCTCTTGATATTTTATCTTCACAAATTCAATATTCCTCATCTAAAGCAACACCCAAATGAGCCATCGCCTAATGTTTGAGTACCTATAAAATAAAAAAAATAAAATCATCACAAATATTACAAAGAAAAGAAAGAAGAAAGAAGAAGAAGATGTACCAATTCATCTCGTTGGCGATTACATATGTGATTTAACACCTCTTCAGAATGTGCGGCTTGAAACGAACTCCCCATCATGAGTTGAAACTAAACTCTCGAGAGGTCAATTGGGCAACATCTTCTTCAGATATCGACGTAGTCACTTTGTCTTCTTTTTCTTTAGGGAAGAAACATTGCCACCACCGATTTGTGTGGGCTTCTTGAAAGAACCCTATGAATATGAGGCCTTTCATCACCTTTACTTGACCTCTTTAGTGGAAAAGAATGAGATCTCCCACGGATAGAAAGGCCAACCTTGAACATTCTATCTTCAACTATATATTTGCCAATGTGGCGTAACTCATGTCAAGCTTCTACATCGAGGATATTAAGAGTTGTCGAGATCTCATTCTCGACATCGAATGGATCGGAAGGTCATTCAATTTTCCCCATCTCTCGGGAAGGCCCCACTCATTTTCACAAGAAGAATCCATTAGACCAATTTTAGAGGATCGTGCTAAAAATTCTATCCAATTCTTTATAGCCCAATAAAACCGTCCGAGCATCACATGTGAATCTACACATTCGACACAAGTATTTGATGTTCAAAGTAACACCACGCTCTCAAGAGACAAAGTAACGATGACCACTAAAGCTCGAAATGAAAATTGTGATAAAGCTACACCGCATGTTTTGAAGATCTCAATCAGCTCGAGAGCTAAAGGGAATCGCAATCCAGCATGAAGAATCATCTCAGAAATAGTGAAGTATCCTGATGGAGGTGAACAAGCTCGATCAGACCTCTTGGCAACAATAACCAACTCATTAGGAAATGAAATTTCTTACGGAACACCATCAAACTATCGATGTGACAAGGGATGATATATCATCACATTTATATGGGTTATCCTCCATCACCTATGAAAATACATAATGAATAAATAAAGAAGGAGAAATGACAAAATCAAAAATTTGGAAATTTTGTTAAGCTCACTCACCCCAATACTTGGGCATACCCTTTTTTTATCACGCGCTGGACAGCAGGATTTTTACCGATCGGCAAAGGACATGCATACATATGATCAAAATAAAGGGGAAAGAGAGAGAAACTATTCCTCCCCAATGATGCCCAAATTACCAAACTTTAGTCGTTTGATGGCTCCTACCTTCCCGCCATCTTGGTTATCATTGAACCTTCCATCAGTTCAAAGAAATCCAATTTCTCACTACGGGTCTTGATCGCCTCAAACCCGGTCGAGAGGTCGGACACTCTTTTGAGGAGCCTTGCGTATGAACTCTGAGGTCTTGATGGCCTCAAACCCGGTCCGGCGAGGTCGGTTGACACCTCTTTGAGGGAAAAAGCCTCGTATGAACTATGGGTCTTGATCGCCTCAAACCCGGTCGGTCGGTCGGTTGACACCTCTTTCGGAGCAGATAAACTACGGCTTGATGCCCTAACCTCACTCAAGAAGAAGAAAAAAGAGTGTTGAAGTGTGCCTTCTCTCAGGGGTTTTATAGACCTTCTAGGCAAAGGGTAAAAATCAAACCATCAAAAGCTCATTCGGGCGCCCACTCAGAACGGCTGCGGCCCGTCTTGGAGCCAGCAATGCTGAACGCAGAGGTCCATGCGTGAACGGTCGCAGACCGCCGATCCTGGCATAGCCGTCCACTCGCATGTGGTCCACAGCCAGCTCAGTAAGACCGGTCCACAGACCCCGCCGATCCACGCGCCGCCAGCGTACCGCGGTCAGCGGGCAAAACCGTCGGTCACGGTCAGCGCTCGGCGCTGCCCGCCATGTCAGACCTAACCGCCAAACCCACGGCCGCCGCATGCGTCCTCGCGTCCAGCGCGCCATGGCCGCCACAGCCACGACCATTGACCGCTCCGTGCCAGCGACCGATCTCCGGCCAGCGATCAGCATGACCCATCGCCGTTGAGCTGATACCAACCGCGTCGTTCCGCCAGCATGACCTGTGGACGAACCCGCATGCCTTGTAGCGCCCGTGAGCGTGAAACCATGGCCGCCATGTCTGCGTATGAGCGCCGCAAGCCATAGCGCTGATGAGCCTTCATGATCCTTCGCGCATGTCGGTAACCTCGAAATCGCATACCTACCGTGTTGCATGCTTCATAATATTGTGCTCACATGAAGATCTATAAAATATGTTAATGGACCCAATTTTATTTCATTGAAGAATTTGCTATTCTCAAATATTTGACATATATTTTGGATGATTGAAATAATGTAGTCCAAAAATAGGGGCGATATGACACTTAAAATACTATTAGTGAAGCAGAATCTTGATGTTAAAAGCAAGCGTCCGAAGTTGAAACGGTCGAGATCAAGCTCTTAAAATATCCTCGAAACTTTGGGATATCGGTTAAACCCCTAAATAGCTCTCAAATATAAAGTGTTTATAGTCAAATCGGCGTCTCGACGAGCGGTTCCAACAAGCCAAAGATCTTATAATTCGACTTCATTTGAGCATTCAAATGCACAAAATACATCATATGATCAGGAATCATCATGAGCCGTCCAGATGGAGAGAGTGGTTGGATTTTGCATGTATTTATAGACGCCACTCCTCTCCTAAATAGCCTCATTCCTCATGAGAGGCCAGTGAAGGAGAAGGAAGCAAGCAGAGAGGAGAGAGAACAAGATCCTCCAACCACAATCGTCACCATTCGACGGTCGTCAACCAGCCGCCGGCCGCCATCGTCCTCCAGCTGATCTCGCCCGTCGTAGACCATTGTTGGGTCATCATCGCGACCACTTCTCATCGGTCACCGCGTCAACATCATCAGTAATGCGTCAACATCATCCATCAACATTGTATCACTACGCATTTGTCCATTTCTTATACATATCGTAATCCGACGGAAGATCTTGTACTGAACGGATACATAATGGAAGCTTTTTTTTTGGGCTAGGCCGTGGTTTTCCCTCTTTTGGGTTTTCACATAAAAATTCTGAGTTTTATTATTCTTTAAATAGATGTGACTCCCAAAGCTAAGGCATAAACTTTTACTCTACCGCAACTGGTTTTCTAGCACGCAACAGATCTATTTTAAATATATCCAATTTAAACATATTTAGAATAGCTGAAAATAAAAAAAAATGTTACAATTTAAGTTCTTCAAGTGATTAAATTTCTATTTACTTTTCTCTAAATCAATTACCTAAAATTTTAACTTTTATATTTGATTTGTTATATACTCTTAATATATCTAAATATACAATACTTATATATGGAGGGAATATGTGAAGATATAATTGAATATGATCTTTAGTAGTGCATCAAATTCAGAGATAAAAGTTTATTAGTTTAATTTATGAATAACACAAAAATTATTATGGAGTTTTTCATACATACAAACTAAAATATTATTATTTTTCAATATAATAACTAAAGTTTTAATATTACATATATTGATATATATATATATATATATATATATATATATATATATATATATATATATATATATATATATATATATATATATATATATATATATCTAAAGTTTCTAACTCATTAAACCTAGAGCTCTCTTATAACTATGCAAGCTATCTCATATCCATCGGTCTCTCAACACAAAGATGAGATGACTATCAGCTTGTTGGAGTAGAGTTTGGGAGATGGGTAGCCAACAAGGATGTCAAAGTTAGATGATGATAAGAAAAAGAGAGACTTAATGTTACAGCAAGCGACAACAGAGGAAATTTATCTAAAGTAGTGAAAATTGTGCATGCAAAGAGGTGGCAAAAGACCACATATGGCTATGGTGGTAAGGTTTGCTACCAGCAAAGGATTTATGTGAGGTGGGGAGATGAAGGGTTGTGCATCAACTAAAAGGAAAGATGCGGCCTTTGCGCGAGTAGGTAGAGAGAGCATTGTGGCATGTAGGTGTGAAGGAGTAGAGGATGAGGAGACAAATTGTTTGGGGATCAAATCGTAGAAATAGATTCAACATATCAGAAGCAAAACTATGAACAAAGTGACCAAAACATAAGATCACAAAAAAAAGCGAGATTGAACATAAAAAAAATTCAAGAATGAGAAAAAATCACTGAGCCACATCACAGGAATAAATCTATTATAAAGAAATTGAGAAGAATAGCATAATTTTATAATACACTCAAGTCTCATCACACTTCTCATATTTTAGAGCACATACTCTCCACTTACACTCACAAGAAAATGAAAAGAATTTACAATAAGTTGTGAAAAAATTACAAAAAAACTATCTAAAAATAACTATATTGTTTCGTGGCGCTGCAACTTGTTGTTACAATCTCAAGCATTAGCCTCTCTATCTTATTGAATGAGTGTCCTGATCCCACTGCTGCGACATTATCTGATACAACATTGAGGTGCTATCTTCTTCTTTTTTTCTATTGCAAATTCATGGAATCTAGAACCCTGACACTATCCTCCCGGCATGGAGGTGATTTTTACTTTTTATCTAAAGTAAAGACCTCAATATCATAACGCTAATTAGACGTAGTCAGATGCATCTCCAGTTGAACAACACAATCAAGATCCACATAGTAACATAAACTACGGGTTCGAAAAGGAAGAGGCAACGCTTGGGATGTGCTGTAGAGGGAGCTCGATGATGGGGTTCTCATTGCGCGACTAAGAGGAGGAATGAGTGTATGTCTCGTGTGAGGGTGAGTTGTGCTTGGGAGCAGGGAAGGAGATGGAAGAAGGGAGAGCGAGTCACACAGCTTCTATAATGCTCACCAGACTTCATATGATCGTTGTCGGAGAGTTAACGGAGTTACAGGACAGTGATATATGTTGTATTAAAGACAGCTTTTAGGCCATATATATGTATGTAATATTAAAATTTAGCGTTTGATAAAAAATAATTATAATTTGAGTGGTATGCATGTAAATTCTTCTAATCATTATTAAAATTTTAAATTAATTTTTTTGTATCTTAAAATTTCATTTGGCCTCTTAAAGTAAAAAAAAAAAACAATCAGCCAATGTAAATCATATGACGTATGAATTTCTTTCATTATAAATAAGTTTAATAATAAAAAAATGTGTATTTAATTCTTTTTTAAATTATCAATTTTTTCATGAGCTGCGATTTTGAGAAATGGCCAAACAAAACTACCATTCATGTTTTCATATAAAAAATATTAAAAAAAGAAAAGCGAATGTTGAAAGTTTAATTATTTATAGAACAATGTCCTAACTAAACTTCATCTATTTACAAATTCAAAGAAGATAAAATTACTTAATATTTATATATTTTTTTTAAGTAATGACAATTTATAATTAATTTCTTAAACAACTTAATTATAATAATTTACATTTCTTAATTATAATATTTACCTTTATTTCTTTTTATTAATAGCAATAAATGTTCCTAAAAGTTCTCTACAATGTCAACCTTTAACTTCTTAGAATTAGCGAATGGAGAACTGCACCGTATAATTAATTATTGAAGCATTTATGTACAAATCACACAATTCTTATACATGTATGAACGTATCTAACATATATATATATATATATATATATATATATATATATATATATATATATGACATTTTTTTTATACACGTAGAGATATGTTTTACTTTCAAAAAGAAAGTGATTGTAAATATTTAATTTGATATTAAACATTTAAGTATTATGATGCAAATATTAAAATTTAAGGGTTAGATATATAAAATATACAAGATTTGTGATATGTATGTAGATATTGCTTAATTTTAAATTATTATATCTACTTTTTCTAAAACATTGAAATGAAATAAAATCAAACAAGTTAACTATAATAATTTGCATTTCTTAAATTATAAAATATTATTGGGGTACGTGTCACATTTCTTATGTATTTATATATTTAACGCCTAAAATTTGATATTTATTTTTCTAGAGCTCAAATCTATAATATCTCATAAAAATTATTTTTATTATTATCTTTTTAAAAGTAATTACAACTTTTCAAGTATAAGTAAGATGTTAAATATATAAATATTAAACTTTATATATATATATATATATATATATATATATATATATATATATATATATATATATATATATATATATGTTGTATGTAGGTAAATCTTCCAACATTATATCAAACTTAAATATCATTATATCAAGATAGCCCCTTAAGTGCTATGTTGCAATTATATGAAAAAATAGTTGTAGAGCTATTGCAAAAGAAACTGTTGTCTAAAGAAACTAAGGTTGGTACTATTTTTTTTTTTTAAAGTCAAATCGTAGCTCTCTGACTATCACTGTATTTGGCCAGGTCAGGTTAGAAAATGCAAGTTTACCATCGTAGATTCTTTAAAATGTTGCCCCGACACAATTTGTCAAATGCCTTGAGCAGTGCGATTCAACCACACTAGAGGCAAAATATCATTATATCAAGATAGCCCCTTAAGTGCTATGTGAAATGGTGTATTGGGTTAATTATGATAAATGCTCTAAATTTGTTTGAAAGAGAGAGAATTCTCTTTTACTTATTTGTAATTTTTAATATTTATATATATTGAATGAAAGTTTTTTTTTAATCTTATCTAAAGATCTGTTTGGAATAGTTGCAATTATATATGAAAAAAAATATAGTGGTATTTATTAGAAAAGAAGCTTGTCAAAGAAGCGAGGTTTACTTTTTTTTTAAAGTCAAATTGTAGCTTTTTGGTTGTCACTATATTTGGCCGGATCAGGTTAGAAAATGCAAGTTTACTATCGCAGATTCTTTAAAATGCTGCCCCAACACAATTTGTCAAATGCCTTGAGCAGTGCAATTCAACCACACTGGAGGCAAAACCTCACATTAAATGGGACCCAAGAGTTTGTTGGAAAGATTTGTCCAAATATATTTGAAATACATATTGGATCAAAAAATTTCTAGATTCAAGGCTTTATGATCCTCTAGATGATGAAGTATGGCGAGTCAACTCAAGTTGACTTTGATGTCCAAATTAGATTTAATATCTTTAGTGATGATATTGTATATATAATCAATAAAGGTCTTTAAACTTTAAGTTTAACGACATAGAAATCAAACGAATATATGATGAAATCTATAATAATTATAACATTGAGATTAATGTTAATAATAACCTAAATTGGGTAAGAGAATTTAGCTTTCAATTCTATTAGGTGTGTAGCCACTCTATTTTGTAAGGTGGTTAAAAGTTTAGCTAATTTAACAATATAATTGTTGCGTGCTAGAAAACCAGCTGCGATAGAGTGAAAGTTTACGCCTTAGCCTTATTTATGAAATCCAGCACACACACATGTATTTAAAGAGTGAATAAGAAAACTCAAAAAATTTTAACGTGGGAAACCTCGAAAAGAGGGAAAAAATCACGGGGCCTAACCCAGTAAAAAGCTTCCACTGTATATTTGTTTTGGAGTACAAGTTTTCCCGATACGGGATTACAGAATTGCATATGAGAAGGGATGACAATAGGAATCCCAGAATCAGACAACAACAGCTATATAGTCACGTTGAGTTGTAACGATTCTAGTGGTAGCGGATGATGGTGAACATTGAGGATCGATGATGAAGGTCGTCATGATGGTGGAGCCAATTGGCAAGCAAGGATCGGTGGCGGCGGTAGCGGCGGCGGCGGTAGTTGAACCGAGTGGTAACGATTATGCTTGGAGGATTTTCAAGCTTTAGAGCTCTCTCCTCTCTCTTGCTTGGCCTCCCCTCATATGAGGAATGAGGGGCTATTTATAGATTAGAGGAGTGACGTCTCTGTAAATATATACAAAATCCGAACCACTCCTCTCCATCGGACGACTCATGATGATTCCCTTGATCATATGATGTATTTTGTGTATTTGAATGCTCAAATGATGTCGGAATTATGAGATCTTGGGTTTGTTAGATCCGACTCGTCAAGACGCTCGATTTGACTATAAACACTCCATGTTTGAGAGCTATTTAGGGATTTAACTGACATCCCAAAGTTTTCAAAGATAATTTAAGTGCTTGATCTCGACCAGCTTCAACTTTAGGCAGCTTGCTTTTAGCATCAAGATCCGTGCTTCGACTAGTAGTATTTTAAGTGTCATATCAGTTTTCCTCCTATTTTTGGATAACATTATCTCAATCATCCAAAAATATATGTCAAATACCTGAAAATAACAAATTATTCAATGAAATTTGAGTGTCCATTAACCACACATTTTGAGAGAACAGTCTTCATAGAACCTGATTATGTATAGAATCACGAGACAGCGGATGTGTGTAAGTATCTCGTGACGAGATTTGAGATTCTGGACCAATCAGATCTGGGGGCTGGGGGCTTCTGGTACTTAGGCCCCAGCGGCTGTTGTATATTGGTGGTAGTCTTTGGGCGACCGCCAGAAAGCGTCCGCCGGCAGGGGCGGCTGAACGATCACGGTGGCATGCGTCAGCATGAGGCCTGGTCGACGGCGGCGCAGCGGGTCGGCATGTGAACCTGCGCCGTCCACGCGATGGGCGAGCGCAACGATTTTAGGTTTTGATAATTTTTACCTTTTTCCCATATGGGGTCTATAAAACCCAAGGGAGAAGGCACATTCTCTTCTTCTTGAGAGAAGGTCGTTCGGAGGCGATCAAGATCCGTAGTTCACATGGCAAGGCTCTAATTTTTTCTCGAAAGATGTGTTAACTAACCTTGTCAGACCGACCGAGTTCGGAGGCGATCACTATATCATATCTCAGTTTTCCTTGAAAGAGGTGTTGTGACCTCGTCGGACCAGGGTTGGAGATGATCAAGACCGTAGTTCACGGCAAGACTCCGATTTTCCGCGAAGAGGTGTCAAGCTGACCTCGTCGGACCGAGGTTGGAGGAGATCGTGTTCATCTCAGCAGCTCGATTTTCTCTCAAAAGAGTGTTACCCCGACCGGTACTAGTAACAGTAGTTAGCCGGCGCTTGATGGAGATAGTCAGCGATGGAGGTTACCGATAGAGATGGCCGGAGATGGTCGGCATGGCCGGCGATGATGTCAGCGATTGGATGGCGATGATGGTGTGCGGTACCGAGCAGTGATAACCGGCGGCAACGATGGTGTCAGCGAGATGCCGCCGAATGATGGTGGTAACCAGCGATTACCGGCGATAATCGGCGATAACCGATAAGCGGTTAGCGGTCACGAGTTAGTCAGCGGCAGCAACTTCGCAATGACAATCAACAGTAGCATCGATAATCGGGAGATAACCAAACGATGTGTAGCAAATGATGAGCGATGTCAGCGGCGGTAGCCAGTATGATAGCTAACGTCAATGATTTCGAGATAACCGGCAATGATGGTGCTCGCGAAAATGCCGGTAATGGCTCAGCCGTAGCCGGCAGCAGTAGTCAGCGTGGCAGCACGTGGTTACGGCAAACGAGTGGTGGCGAGCGGCAGCAATGATAGTCGATGGCGTCGGTAATCAGCGATAATTAGCCGGTGATGGCGGTTAGGGGAAAGCGAGGCGGCGGCAATTGCGCGTCGATAAATTTGCGCGTCGGTCGGCGATTGGCAGCAACGATGGTGATGATTTTGACTATCCGTTGTTTATCGATTATTACCGATCCGTCGCTGTGGAAGAGGTTGAATTGAATCTGAGGATTTTGACCCATCAGGTTGTTTGAGTGTTACCGATGACATTAACTATGATGGCGTGAAGTCCAAGACCTTGACTATCTAGGTTGTTTTGTCTTTGCTATGACATTAACGTAAGAAGAGGTTGAATTGAATCGGCGAGTGACCTATCGAGGTTGTTTGTGAGTCTTTGCTCGATGGCGTTAACTTTGTGTGGAAGAGGTTGAATTGAATCGGGATTTTAACCCATCCGAGGTTGTTTGTCGAGTGTTACCGATGTGTTGAAGAGGCGTGAAGTCCAGGACCTTTTGACTATCTAGGTTGTTTGTCGAGTCTTTGCCGATGGCGTTAACTATGGAAGAGGTTGAAATGAATCGGCGGATTTTGACCCATCCGATGTTGTTTATCGAGTGTTACAGATGACATTAACTTTGTGGAAGAGTGAGAAGTCCAGGACCTTTGACTATCTAGGTTATTTATTAGAGTCTTTGCTCGATGACATTAACCTGTGTGGAAGAGGTTGAATTGAATCCGCTAAGGATTTTGACCCATTCGAGGTTGTTTATCAGAGTGTTACCCGATGACGTTAACCTGTGTGGAAGAGGTCGTGGGAAGTCCACTAAGGACCTTTTGACCTATCCTAGGTTGTTTGTCAAAGTGTGACTCAATGACGTTAACTTGTATGGAAGAGGTGGAAATCCACCAAGGACCTTTTGACTATCTAGGTTATTTGTCGAGTCTTTGCTTTCGATGGCGTTATGGAAGAGGTCGAATCAAAACATCCGTTTGTGGTTGTAGCCAAAGTTGCTTCTTAACATTGGTCTTGTTTTCCTATGAGTATGATTGAAAAATCATAATTTGCAAAGCTATATCTCTTCTCAATGTTGAAATATCCTTCAATTTTGACTTATTTCTTAGGATGGTAATCGATTAAATGCTTAACATATTAACATGGACGATCTTCTAAGATTAAGAGTTGCCCCCCAGTTTTCGGCAAAATCTGAAGGAACGAAGTTTAATGAATTCTCTTTCTTCGCTTGCGCTCCTTAAAAGCTTGAAATGCTTCACTTGGATGGTGGTTTTGATCTTGTTGGGAAACTTGATGTCAGATGAAATAATGAGAATCAGTTTCCCACAGACGGCGGCCAAACTATAGCGTGCCAGAAAACTAGCTGCGGTAGAGTGAAAGTTTACGTCTTAGCTTTGTTTGTGAAATCCAGCACACACACACACAGGTATTTAAAGAGTGAATAAGAAAACTCCAGAAATTTTAACATGAAAAACCTCGAAAAGAGGGAAAAAAACTCTGCAGGTAAAAGTTTCTACTATATATTTATTTTGGTACAAGTTTTCTCGATAATTACATAATTGTATATGAGAAGGGATGACAATGAGAATCCCAAAATCAACAATAACATATAGTCCGCGTTCATTGTTACAGTTATAGTGGTAGCGATGATGGTGAACGGCGGGGAACAATACATGATGAAGATGGTCATGATGGTGGCGAAGAGATCACGGCAGGATGTGGCGGCGGTTGGCGGCGGCCGCGGTTGACAACCGTCAGTGGTGGGTTTTGGAGGATTTTTAAGCTTTAGAGCTCACTCCTCTCTCTTGCTTGGTCTCCTCTCATATAAGGAATGATGGGCTATTTATAGATTGGAGGAATGATGTCTCTGTAAATACATGCAAAATCCGAACCACTCCTCTCCATCGGACGGCTCATGATGATTCCCTTGATCATATGATGTATTTTGTGTATTGAATGCTCAAATGATGTTGAAATTATGAGATCTTGTGCTTGTTAGATCCGATTCGTCAAGACGCTCGATTTGACTATAAACACTCCATGTTTGAGAGCTATTTAGGGATTTAACTGACATCCCAAAGTTTTCAAAGATAATTTAAGTGCTTGATCTCAATCAGCTTTAACTTTAGGTCAGCTTGCTTTTAGCATCAAGATTCGTGCTTCGACTAATAGTATTTTAATTGTCATATCAATAATAATTAAAGAATAATAAGAATAATTATTATTATTATATGAATAAAAATTTATAAAATTAGTGTTTTTAGAGAAAAACTCAAAAGAACTAGTAAGACAATACTGCCCAATTTACAAGAAGATATAAACAGACAAATAATACCAAAATTTAGAGAAAGATAAGTAGAAAAGAGGTTAATTGGGCATTATTTGAGACGGTGAAAATTGTAAATAAAAGATGGACAAATTCCTAAAAATTGATATCTTTTTAAGGGTAAATGTTAAAATGAACTTGTTTATAGAGCCTAAAAAATTTAGGGCAAATTGTGAAATTTAGTCCTGAATTTTGAAATTTAGGCTAAGAGGCAATTGTTCAGCCCTTATCATGTCGTCCTCAATTGGATGGAATTTTGCCATGACCTTTTCAAGGGGTCTTATTAATGCCCAAAATTTAAAAGTATTAATTAGTCCTAATTGTGCCAAAATTTTCAAATCCATATACTATTTTTAAAATAATTATGCATAGAATATAGACGTTGACTTGTTATGCTCTTTTTGATAAATTTTGATGTTGCTAATCAACAGTAATGTACTCAGTAAAATATATTTTAAGCAATTAAATCATATGAATCTAAAATTTTTGGAGTACATAATTTTAATATAAAAAGATTTACATATATGTTAACTTTCACTTGAAATTTGATATTTAAAACAATATATTTTTATACATGAAAATATATATTTCAATTTAAAAAAATAGTATTATTTATTATATAATATTTAAGATTTATATATTATTTATATAAATATTAAAATTTAAATATTTTATAAATAAATATATTAAAATTATATATAATGTAGATAAATTTCTCAAGATTTGAAGCCATTTTAACTTCTTGTAAAATGTTTATGAGAAAATAAAATAATTTTTTTTAAACTACAATAAATGTTGTTAAAATATATAATAATTTTTATAATTATCATATATTAATAAATTTATTATTAAAATAATGTATAATCATGAATTTTTTTTTTAAACAAATAAAAAACAATCGTTCAATAAAGAAAGCTGTCTTTTCTATTCCAATTGTATTTTTTTTAATTTATATACAAATCAAAAAATTCTTATATATTTATATATCTAATATTTAAATTTTAATTTATATATATATAACATCTTAATCTTCAATATCATATCAAAAATATAATCATTATTCATTTTTTTAAATAAAAAATATATTTTTGAACATAAAAAATATTAAAGAAGTAAATATTTAATTTTAGATATTATTTATATAAATATATAAGAATTATTTGATAGGTATGTAAATCTCTTTTTCTTTTTTAATATATATTTTTAATAAATTTCAAAGAGGTAAACATATGAATCACTAAACTACGAAAAAAACAGGTGCGGGCCCCATGCCTCTCAAACAACGAGCACTAATGCCGGCAGCTGCCGGCCCGGTAACTCACAGCTGTTCCAGACGGCCGGGTCGCCCGAGCTCCCCGACGCCGGGCCGAGCTCCCGGATCGTGACGCGTGTGTTGAAGTACTCCCTGAACTTGGTGATAACCTCGCCGTCGACCGCCCACACGTGCACCCAGTAGGCGTCGTCGTGGTGGCTCGGCTCCCACCCCTCGACCACCACCCACTTCCCAACCACCGCAACCCGGCGGGGAATGAACGGGAACTTTTCTTCGTCGACGCCGGTGAGGACATGCATCATGTGATCCCGGCCCGGCGGGCCGTGGAACCACCACTCAAGGTCGGGGGCGAGAAGAGCCGCCGCCTTCTTCTTGTTGCCGAGAGAGAGACTCTTGTAAAGGGTCAACACTATGCGTTCGGCTTTCCCCATATGGAGTAGAGGAGAGAGCGGCAGATTGTTTTGGGTTTTTTTGGTTGTAGATGTGAGTGGATGAGGTGTAATTTGGAGGAGGGATGGAGGGAGGGTTTATAGCGAGGAAGAGAGGGTCATGCTTCTTTGATTTTTTCTTATTTTAATTATTATTTTTTTTCGTGAAATGAGACTGTTGCCACATCTAATTTATAAAAAAATGGATTAGTATACAAAGAGATAATAAATGGCATATGATGATCAAAAGTGGGGGAGAATCAAATGAGGAGGGTGGGAGTTGTAGATTATTATTTTTTTAATATATAATATCATAAAAATTATTATTAAAGTCTAGAATTTGAATTTCTCCTATATTAAATATAAGCTTTGGTGTTGAAAGTTTCGAAGGGAAATAAAAGCATTAAGAATCACTAAACAAAATTAATTATGTATATATTATATTTGCATTAATATATATGATCATCGAAGGTTAAACATATGATGAAAATTGAAAATCTAAAAAAATAATAATTATTATTATAAAGCATGATCTAGCCCTTATAATTTTATTTTAATTTGACTTTAGTTTTTAAAAATTTAAAAGAAATATTCAAATGCTTGTAACTTTAAGTAGTAGTAAATATGTCCTTAATATTAGATCTTCTCCTCCCTTCATTTATAATATTTTTTTGTCCTAAGGGTGATTGCTCGAAGTTAACACCTTGAGATTCTTCACTTGTTTTTAACCAATGAACTACATATTTGAACACAAGTTATTATAGTTTCTCAAGTAAAGTTAATTTATTAAGTCTTATTCATTAAATTCTGACTTTTGAATTCCAATAAGATATTTAGATTCTAGTTCTTCAAATTACAAGCTCTATTAACACTTTGCCTTAAAACTCTTCTATTTGTTGTATCTCCTATAATAGTCCAAGGACATCAAAGTCATTAGAGCTATTTAGTTGGATGAAAATAGATATAGTGTAAAATGAATACACTATAAAGTAAGTAGAATACTCTTTGAGTTATTTAGTTAGAAATATTAAAAATATAAGAGTATTTTCTTTAGTTAAAAATAAAGTGTTGCAAAGAAAAATAAGATTGTCAGTAACAGTCGAGATAGTGGCTGGCAATGATTGGAGGGGGGATGTGGTAGATTCTGAGTTGGTTGTTTAAAATTTATGGGAAATCATTTATTTATCTGCTGTACAAACTCGATGAAATATAAATAACCCTAAATTTGAACTAGTCGATAAAGTCAAAATACACTCTGAAAATATACTAAATTTTAAATGCAGTCGATGAAATGACTGAAAAATTTTGAACTCCATTGTTTACTTAAATTCAACATGCAAGCAACAAAAGTGCCCCTAAGCCACTCTAAATTTTATCTCTTATCCTTTTAATTAAGTTATTTCTTGATAATCTTCTATCTTAACCTTTCTAAAGTGAAACACTAATCATAATACATCTCCCAATCTTTAATAACAATATATTTCTACCATCCCAAGTATCAAAAAAAAAAAAGTTTTGTGGTGTTAGGGAAGCATATTTTTATGTCACCATGAAAAAGAAACTGTGTGCATAGCAATAATTTTGAAATAAGTTCTCTCGCTCAGTCTAACATTTGGCTCCATATCAAAGAAACCTTAGGGTTGACGAATTAATCACTCAAGAAGTATTTGAAAATTAAATAATAAACAATTTTTATATTTTGATGGAAAATTTAATCAAAATTAAAATCTTGAGATTTAAATACTAAATTTAAATGATATAAGTCCTTATTCATCTATAAAAAATTGTAGAAGCTTTTGAAAATTCCTATAACAATAATAATTCTTGAAATTTATTCAAACTTTAATTAACTTGAATATATTCTTTGAGATTCTCTTAGACTAAGGTTCCACCTTTTTTTATTTTTAGATTTGCTCATATAAATGCAATTAATCACAATAATAATAATATAAATAAAAGTCAATAATACTTGACTTAAGATATTTACTTTAATTACATCAAAAATACATTTATCAATTATCGAAGATTAGGGGTGTGCATTTGGTTGATTTGGATGGATTGGATGATAAATTTTTAAAACCAATTAGTTTTGGATTAAAAATATTCAAAATCAAAATAAATATAAATCAAAATAGAATAATAATTTGGTTCAATTATTTTGGTTTGGTTTTGGATAAACCGAAGTTTGCTATATTTAAAAATTATTTGTATAATTTTTTATTATATAATGAATAACCAATAAGCAAAATAACATAAATATAATAAAATACAATTAACTACTTCATGCACTAAAATAAATATTTAAAACTAATTTTTACTTACTTTAACGATATTTTGAACTTAGAAGTTGATGGAATCATATTAATATTATGAGGCCAAAATATTTTGAAAAAATTGGATAATAGTCCATAAAAAAAGCATACTAAATATTAAAAAATAAATAAAAATAAGTGTATAATAGATAATTATCGTAAATTAATTATCCATTAAATATAATTACTTTGGTTTATTTGGTTGTCCAAAATTTTATTTAACAAACCAATAAAACCAAAGTTCTCAATAATTAAAAAACCATCAAATTAAGTTCAAAAACCAAATTACTCAAGAACTTTGGTTCGATTTGATTTTTTGGTTAAAACCAAATAATGTACACCCCTATCGAAGATAAATAATATGTTTTTATCAAGTGATTATATATATATATATAATATTGCAAATATATTTATATGTTAATTGTGAAATTAAAAGATTGTCTTAAAAAAGTTCAAATACTAAATTAAAATAGAAAAAAATATATATGATAAGAGTCTCAATAATATAAAAAATATAATTTTGATAATTATTTATTTTATTAAGTTTTACTAAAAAAAATATCAAAATGAACCTAAATAAAATTATTAATTATTTTCTTAAATTATTTCAAGTAAAATGTATTCAAAATCACCTAACATAAATCAAAACCACTAAAATTAAAATAATATATTGCAAGCCTTGCAACATACGAAACCGGCACCCTCAATTAAAGTCGCACTGAAAATTATATTGTTTTTATAAAAAAAAAATCAACATAAAGTCAAATTTTTATCAGATCACTAAAAATATAATCATACAAATTTAATGCATTATTATTTTAAATTTTAATTTATTAGGAGAGACACAAGTGGTAAACAGATATTGGCGAGAAACCCAGCAGACAGTATTTATAATCTCATTAAAATAATTAAATTATATTAAGTCATTAATAATTTTTATTTTATATCATTAAATGCATTTAATAATAATAATAATAATATAATAATTAACAATACGACACCAATTAAAATTAGAACTTCAAATGAACCAAATATTATTGTTTTATTAACTAAACAAACAAATTTGAACATCTTCATAAATATTAAATTGTTAAATGAACGAATTTGAACACCGCATTCCTCAATTCATTTATATTCATAGAACAAAATCATTAAAATTCATAAATAAGTTCATTAATATGCTAAAAGAACTCAATTTAAAACTCAATGAAGACTTGATTTAATATTTTCTTAAAGCTCATTAATATTTAATAAATAAATCAATAATTAATAATCCTTAATATAATATAGTAATTTATATTAAAAAATTGAATCTTAAATAATATTAATTAATTTTATTTAACACTTTTAAAATTAATTATTAATTAATTTTATTTTATATTTTAAATCCCCTAAAAAACCCAAAAACCCAAAACCCCTCTCACCTGTAAGGCTCAAATAAATATGTGTAAAATAATCAAAGAATGCGGCGTTTAATTAATCACTATAACAAACAAATGTATTTGTTTGCTGTAATTGGTAATTTTATTTTTGATATGACACTTAAAATACTACTAGTCGAAGCACAACTTTTGATGTTAAAAGCAAGCTGATCCGAAGTTAAAACCGGTCGAGATCAATCTTAAAATATCGTTAAAGCTTTGATATCGGTTAAATTCAAATACTTCGTAGAGTGTTTATAATTCAATCGGCGTCCGATGGTAGATCTAACAAGCCCAGATCTCATTAAACGTTTGAGCATTTAAATACAAAATACATCAAATGATCAAGGGAATCATCATCGTCGATGGATGGTGTGGTGCGGGTTTTGCATGTATTCTGAAGTCATCGATCTATAAGCGTCTTAAATTGCGTAGAGGGCTCAAGCAGAGGAGAGCTCTAAAGCTTGAAAATCCTCCGGCATAATTGTGCCACCACGGTTGCCAAGCGTCGACCACCACTGCATCGATGCGTCGTCGATCTCAGGTCGGTCATCATCGCGACCTTCATGGATCACTTCATTGTTCATCATCATTTTCTAGTAGCATTACTGAGCATTATATATTTGTTGTTATATGATTACGGGATTCTCATTGTCGGTCCTTCGTATGATTTTGTAATCCGGATTATCGAAAAATTTTGTACTGAAACAAATACATAGTGGAAGATTCTTCTGTAGGCACGTGGTTTCTCTTTTGGTTTTTTCCGTAAAATTTACGGAGTTTTCTTGTTCACTCTTTAAATACGTGTGTGTGCTAAATTTCATGTAATTTCTAAGCGTCTTTACATCATCCGGTTTTACTGCATGTTGGCAGATCTGGGAAAAGAACCCTCAATCACAATTTTCGTGAACACCATCATGGCCAATAGGCCCATAATACACGGAGCCTCCTCGACTCCGTCACTCTCAAAACCAATCCTTGAACCAAGGGGCGTAAACTTCGCATAACTTCCCACGATAGCGTGATCTGTCGGTGAAGAGGCAAGAATTTCTTTAGAAGATCGTAGCCAAATGGAAGAGTCTCAAAATGAGATGATCCAGAATTTTCGAGGAACACACACCATTCTGCGGCAAACACATCTTCCTCCAGATTGATCGTTAGCCTGGGAGGTCAAAATGCTAATCTCTTGACAAGTTCCTCGCATAGAGGCGGTGATTGATCTCCTTGTGCTTCTGGTTCACTCATCGTCATGTGCGGCTCACCATTGCTAATCCACTAATTATTGCTAGTAGCAGCACATTCGTTATTGCCTCCACTCGAAATGTTAAACGTGTAGAATTACGACGCTGCGAGGCAATTTCACGCTTGAAGACAAAATCATCCTCCTCTTCTGCTTGATGAGAATCTCACCTTTACAGTTATTCTTCAACATCCTATTCCCATGGGTTTCAAGCTTAGAATTGATTCACTATGATGGGGACCCATTAACACATTGACCATTATAGGACTATCATGCATATCCAACAAGCTCCTGACGCACTGCTTTGTCAGGTCTTTCCCATTACCCTCAAGGGTTAAGCTCGCACTTGGTTCTACTCCCTCCCAAAAGAATCCATCCATACCTTTGATGAACTCGCCAAAATTTTTGTAGATCAGTTCATTGCAATACGAAGGATCATTAAAGATTCCTCTCATCTCTTTGGCATTCGTCAAAATGAGGGTGAACCACTTAAAGAATACTTCCAGAGATTATCCTCAGAAGCTCGCCAAATACACAGGGTAGACAGATTACTAGAGGAGTTTTTCTTGGAGGCTCAGGTCACGGGCCTTTCTGTCACTAATGCGAGATCGGTCCATTTCGTATCTTTGACTTGGTTCACCGTGTGGAAGCGCAAATTTCTACTGATGAGGCTATTAATTCCCATCAAAAACAATTTGAACAATCCACAGGAAAACGTAAGACTGCTCTAGGAAACACAGATCAACAATCTCATCAGAAGAAACAACAAGACAGTCATGATCTCCCTCCACGGCCCCGATCAGCGACGAATCACGCGGCGGAATACACTGAACACATCGTGTTAACGTCTTGTTGACTATTCGGATGAAGAGACCATCAAGTGACCACTAAAACCAAATTCGGGAAATCGGGAGCAATATTGTCACTTCCATGAAGTCGTGGACATCTCTTGAGGCGTGTAAACAACTTAGAAGAAATTGAGGCTCATTCGAGAGATATCTACGTCAATTTGTGCAAAATCAACTCAAGCAAACATAACTCCAAGCGGGGCATGGGACAATCATCCGCGAAACAATATAATAGTGCCAAATAGTTGGAGAAATTGAAGCGATTCCAAGTGGGCCTACTATCTAATCAAGTCTTCATCAGCCTTTGAAAAGTCGGAGTTAAAAAATCTTATATTAATCATCCCATCACTTTTAATGACTCGGACTTGGAAGGAGTCCAAGTTCGCATCAAGATCCTCTTGTGTCGAGGGATTGGTGACCCTGTATATTGTTAAAAGAATTTTGATTGATAATGGGAGTTAGTTGATGTTTTATTTTACTCCACCTTTCTTAGAATGGGTGCGGTTAAGAAAAAACAACCTTTGTAGACCGTTATATGGGTTTGATAATTGCATGCAGTGGAGGAGATCACATGTTCTAAGAATTTCTCTCAACAAGTCACTCAGTTCAATTCATAGTGGTCAAGTCAAATTCAGCACACAATGCTATCTTTGGAAGACCCCTCCAATCAATCTCCAGTGCTGTCATCTCGATACCTTATCTTAAGATGAAATTTCAAACTCCCATTGGGGTTGGAGTGGTATGTGGAAAACAACAAATAACCAATCATTTTCAAATCAAGCTCAACCATGGTGACCTTCAACATGGATTTTAATCTTCAAGATAAATAAGTACCTCGAGGGTTTTGCACGTAAAGACACGCTCACCCTTCGTTATCAAATGACGTCAATTATGACCAACGATCCAGAGGAAAAAATATTCCTTAAAACTTGGAATATGGAGGGTCTCTGAAAAGTGTTATATGTAATCATTGGTGTATAAATATTGTAATCTTTAATTTATCCCGTTTGTCCTTTCCTCTCCACCTCTTGTCCTTTGTTAACTCTCTCTAAAATGTATCACTTTTGTTAAGTTATCTTGTGACAATATTGTATCACCAACATTATCAAGTAATGAGTTTATGGCTTTTTCTTACAAGCTTGTTTCTTCTTCATTTAATCCTCCCACTTGAAATATACAACTCACGTTGTATCTCAATCGGCATGATCAATCGAGGGGACTTGATGGACCTCTTCCATCTGGTAAGTCAAGTAACACTTTGGTGATACAGGATAGGTCAAAAGGTCATTGGTGGACATCACGTGACCTCATCAGTTAACGTCGTAGTAACACTCGACAAACAACCGGATAGGTCAAAAAATCCAGGATTCAATTACCTCTTACGAGGTTAATGTCATTGAGTCACAACACCTTGGATAGGTCAAAATCACGCCGGTTGATTCTCCATGCAGGTTGCGTCGTAACACTCGACAAACAACACCGGATAGGTCAAAATCCTCAGCGGATTGATTTGACCTCTTCTCAGTTGCGTCATGAGTCACACTTTCGAACAACACCGGATAGGTCAAAATCCTCGCCGGATTCAATTCAACCTTCCATACAGGTTAGCGTCGAGTCGCTCGACAAACAACACCGGATGGGTCAAAATTCTCGGCCAGTTGATTCACCTCTTTCATACGGGTTAGCGTCGCCGAGAGTCACACCACAAACAACCTCGGATAGGTCAAAATCCTCGCCGTCTCCGTTAGCCGGCCGCCAACCATCGCTGCCGGCCGCCAGGTTGTTGTCACCGCTGGCCATCGCCGCCATCTCGAGTCATATCATTGCCGGTCATCTCGCCAACTACATTGCCGCCGCCACCGCCATCATCATCGTCGCCGGTTGCGCCGATCATCGCTTCTAAACCCCGGTCTGAACAGGCGGTTGACACATTCGAGGAAACCGGAGTTCGCCAGAGAACTATGGCCTGATCGAACCCGGCTCGGTAGCGTTGACTCCTCTTTCGAAAATCGGAGCCTCACCGTATGAACTACGGTCTTGATCGCTCAACCCGTCGGTCGACAGCGGCAGAACGCTTTCGAGGGAAAATCAGAGCCTCCCTGCATGAACTACGGGCATTGATCGCCTCCGAACGACCTCCTCTTAAGAAGAAGAGGAACACTCAAGCATATGAGGAGTTTCTTCTCCTGGCTGGGTTTATAGAATAGGGATAAAAGGTAAAAGTCAAAGAGAAGCCGCGAAAATCGGTGAATCAAAATGAGTTAAACAGGTCAAACGGACAAAACCCTGGACCTCCCCTTGCGCCGCCTGTTCGCTGTGAGCCGATCATGACCTGCTCACCAAGACGACTGGCGTTGTCCACATACGCCCTTGCGTTAGCGCTACACCCACCGCTTCCCTATTCCTCACACGACCCAGACCTGTCCCACGCTGGACCATGAGTTTCGACGCCACCACGCGCGGCCCACTAATAGTAGGTCATGGGCGCCATGAGCGCCATGCGCCATGGAAAGGCGCAGGGCAAGCTCTCGTAAATGTCCGGATGGGTACATAACCTCGAAATCTGCGTTGTTACTTAATCCAGACTCACGCCGTGATCATAATCTTCATGAAAATCTGCTCTTTCAAAATGTATGATTAATGGACCGCAAATTTCATTGAATAATTTGCTATTTTCAAGTATTTTATGATATATTTTTGGACGATTGAGATAATGTCATCCAAAATAGGCGGTGATATGACACTTAAAATACTACTAGTCGAAGCACAAATCTTGATGTTAAAAGCAAGCTGATCCGAAGTTGAAACTAGTCAAGATTAAACACTTAAAATATCATTGAAAACTTTGAGATATCAATTAAATCCATAAATATTTTCAAATGAATGTTTATAAATCGAAAGGCCCTCGACGAAATCGACAAGCCCAAGATCTCATAATTCCGACTTCATTTGAGTATTCAAATACACAAAATACATCATATGATCAAGGGAATCATCATGAGCCGTCCGATGGAGTGGAGTGATACGAGTTTTGCATGTATTTATAGAAACACCACTCCTCCAATTTATAAATATCATTCTTCTCAATGAGGAGCCCAAGCAAAGAGAAGAGAGAGCTCAAAAGCGAAAATCCTCCAAGCAATTGCCACCACTGACGGTTGTCAACCACCGCCGCCACCGTCCGCCTGATCATTACCGTGCCAATCTCACCACCATCATCGCTTCATCGATCCTCATCACTTCATCATCATTTGCTACCACTAGAATCATATAACTCAACGACTATATGGCTCTTGTTATCGATTAGATTCTCGTGCCTTCTCGTACAATTTTGTAATCCTGTTATCAAAAAATTTTATACTTTGAAACAAATACATAGTGGAAGATTCTTACTGGGCTAGACCCCGTAATTTTGCCCTCTTACTTTGAATCGATGACTTTACTGTTAAATCTAGATGACATAATGAAGTGCCACCTTTTCTTTATCACCTTCAAAGAGTCTACCCTTAGATGGTTTTGACGTTTCCTAGTTGGGATCATAACTTCATTCACTAATTTAATGAGAATGTTTGCCACATAGTTCACCGGTGTGCAAAAGCCACTGAAAAGTTCACAAGCTCTCCTTCAGATGAGGGAGGAACCTAGTGAGTCTTCAAAAAGTTTATCACTTACTTATAGCAACAAATGCTAAAAATTAAAGACTTGGAACCTACTATCACCCAGGCCATACTTGCTCAAGGTTTGAAGGAGGGACCCGTCACATATGCTCTCAGGCTCCAAAAACCCAAAACATTGGTCGAATTGTTGGAAAATAACCATGTGAATGTTGAGTAGTACAATGAAGTTATCTAGCTAGTGTTGTTGAATCAAATAAGAGACTCTACAAAATATCTCTTTCAAAGTAGTTTCCCGGAGATAGGTTTCGAGCATGAAGGTTAGACAAAAGGAGGGCGCTTGAAGCAGAAGTGTTTGGGCAAGGGAAATCCCGTGACTTGCTATCAAGGAACTGACTACTCTCAACTCACTCTGGCAATTCCTTTTAGAGTATTGATGATTGAGTTAATGGAAGCCATTCAGAATAAGGAATATTTTAAAAAACTGCCACCCATGAAGGTAGACAAAGTTCACGGTCACTTAACGTACTATGCTTATCACTGTAATCATGGGCATGATACCAAAAATATATTGCCATATGAGGAGTCTAGTTGATGAGTTGATCAAAGCTGTAAAGCTCAGAGAATTCATTAGAATCAAAAGATAGGAAGTCATCAAAATTGAAAATAAGCTTATTCGTGCATATACTGTCTACATCATAGGAGTCATGCCAGTCATCTTTAGAGATGACGAAGAGTCCTCAAGAAAGGCAAGCTTAAAAAGACTACAATCTAGAGAGGTAAACTCGATTTCCATGCTGTGAGTATCACCTACCCCTATAGTTTTAGTGAGTTTCTTAGAAAAGGACAAATTTGTGGTTTGTAACCCATACAATGATGCGGTTATCGTTACAACATTTATTGTTAATTATGATGTTAAAATATTTTTATTGAGTGGTGGAAGTGGTGACCGTGATAGTGGGTGGTCGGCACTATTCGATTATGGCGGTGACTGGCGATCGACAATCCTCACTTTACACTGATTGATATATATAAAATTATCAAAATTGAACAAATTTCAAATATATTATAAATACTTGATTGTATTTACTTTCCAGTAATCCAAACACGTCAAAGTAATAAAACTTGTGCATTTATATTACACTTCCAATCACAAATAACCCAACCAAATACCGGACCCCATATGATGAGATAAAAGCAAATTGTTGTTGTTATTTTTAAAAGCATATTTATTTAATATATATTTTTAAGTATTTTTATTATTTAAAATAAATAATATTATTTTTAAAAATACTCAAAAATAATTTCTAAGTATTTTGAGTATTTTCAAAAATAACTATTACTATTGAATATATTTTAATTTGAATCAAAATATAAATAAAATAAAATAAAAATGATCTGAAATAATCCCTAAAATTAAGTTGATTTTATTCTATTTGAATAATAAAAACCAACGACAACAACAAGCCTTTATCCCACTATATGAGGTCGGTTACATGAATCTTTCTTCTCCATTGTATCCTATTATGTGCCAAATTCTCAATTAATTCAAGTATATTAAGATCATTCTTTATATATTTTAATCAAATCTTTTTAGGCCTACCTCTATCTTTCTTAATATAAGACAAATCTAATGCATCTACTCTCCTAAGCGGATCATCGGACGACTGACGCTTTATGTGGCCAAATCATTTAAGACGACTCTTTCTAATCTTATTTGCCACTAAAGCTACTTCAACTTTTTTCCGATCATACTCATTTCACATTTTATCTCTAAGAGTATATTTGAATAATAAAATAAAAAATAAAATAAAAACAAATGGAGTTTTTTTGTGAAAAATATAAAAAGGTTAAGTATTAACAAGATGACAAGATTTTTATAATCAATCAAGTTTAGGTCTAGAGATTTGATTGCATCAAGATGATTTTATTAGCTTGGTTGCAACAGAATTGTGTGTGTATAAGGATTTACATTCATACCACTCCAAATTTTACAAATTACATATCTAACACCCTAAAAATATTATTTATATATCAAGCATTCAAAACTCATTAATACAACAAAAATATCACTTCCTATCACTCCGGTTGCAGTCTGTTTCGACTCGTTCCTACCACTAGTTATCACCTTTCGTTGAATGTCTTGAACTCTAATGGCGCCATTGCTGGAGCTTGAGTGAGAGTAGCATATTTCACGGTGATCTCTGGTACTTACCTTTTATGCTTTCTTCCTATCTTTGCTTCTTTCCCACTAAGAGAAGTCTATCTTATAGGGACGGGCATGTGGACATGGGTGGTTGCTCTGCCATGCCAGCGAGCAAATCCCATCGTAGAAGATTTTTAGCTTTTTCTGCCCTAGGGCATATAGAATCACCACTAGATCCTCCTAAGAGTAATTAAATATAAAATTGTCACCCTGTTGAGAAGATCAAACAGCTATTGTCAATGGAAAACAGGCGCCATTCTCAGTCTTACTACTGCCGAAATAGCTAGAACGTTGATCGAGGTATCCAACTGTGTTAGGGAGTACTAGTTTTCCTAGAATTCAGCATTTGGATACTACAAATGTTTATGAAAAGTATTAAAAAGAATTTTAAAAAATTGCGGATTTTAATATTAATATTCTCCACACCAAAATTCAATAGACTATGGCTGTTGTACATTAATTTTTGGTTGAATTCTTACAGAATTCAAGCAGCAGAATTCCAGATTATTGCAGTGTTGGGATGCAGAGACATAGAATCTGCAATTTTTATATGAATCAATTACTTAAATGCTGGCAGCAGAATTCAGATTTCAGGAAGTAATGAAAGCTTTAATGGCTGTTCAAATACTTGCAAGAGAAATTAACCATGCTAATCCAGTTGTTATCGCCACCTTCATAGATTTGTTGTTGTTGTTGTTGTTACAACAACTATTAATACTTATTTTACATACATATCATCCCAACTTTTGTTGTTGTTACAACAACTATTAATACTTATTTTGAGGATTTTTGTGCGGGGCTTTTCTTTATTATGGAGATGCAGCTCTCTCTCTCCCTCCCTCCCTCTCTCTCTCTCTCTCTCTCTCTCTCTCTCTCTCTCTCTCTCTCTCTCTCTCTCTCCTCCCTCCCTCTCTCTCTCTCTCTCTCTCTCTCTCTCTCTCTCTCTCTCTCTCTCTCTCTCTCTCTCTCTCTCTCTCCGTAGAAGGACCACTAATCTCATTGGACAACCTCTGTATTTCAAGATGACAAATTCAATGTCAAAAAGTTCTGTTAAAATAGCACATGTAGTCAAAAGGTTTGTCAAGGTTTCATGATAGCTGTTTCATGCTATTCAGTGTTAGATTCAAAATTTATATCGGTGATTTCCTAACATGATGCCGACATCTGATTAGTCTTGATTCTTGCCATTTAAAATTGAAGTATTTAGGATTATCGTTGTCAATAAATTCTCTAAATGACAATGACGGTTTATTTACATTTAGCTTTGGTTGTAGCGAAAATTGAATCAAAGAAAACTTGATAAAGGTTTTCGAATAATTTGGTTGAAGCAATTGTTTTCTGAGTTATATGCCCTAATTTTTCATATCTGCTATGGAGAAAAGACCATGTAAGGCAATTAGGAATGGTTTCCTAGATATAGAGCATAGACTATGTCGACACCATTTAAGGATTGTTTCATTGGGCTTACAGTCCAAACCCATCTAATAATTGACAAAATTGATAGATTTTAGCCAATTTTTTTTGAAATTATAGCATGCATGCTGAGAAAATAACTTCAGAAAATAACATGGTTCATGTTATTCTGATCATTGCATGGCTACATTCCCTTGTTTTTCATCCCTCTATCCCCACTCCCAACCATCCTTCCCTCCAACTGTCAAATAAATTGCAGTAACCCGTAAAACCATTTGCTGATTTAAACTTTTATACTCTGATAAGGTGCTTGGAGCACAAAGGTCACATACAATACAGGAACAGAAGACTTATGTGCATGTTCCTTGATACAAAATTAAACTAAAATTTGGTTTGTGCAACCTAAAAGAGTGTATTATACACAACAGTATATCATATGAACAGTCATACACTTGCTAATCAAAATCCTACCTTGTGCACAATTGGTAAACAAACAAATCAATGGCATTGTGTTTTTATGATCCTATCTATATTTGGAAAAGATGCTAATCAGAGTACAGAAGCTTACCTCTAAAAATGCCATCCCTTGGAACGCCAATAATTCTGCAAGTTCTTATCGTTCCGTGCATCTTTGACCTTCAGAAAGAGCTTGTATGCCATCTCAACTTTACTCATTGTTAGTAACTTGTTATTTAGTTTGCTATAAACAATCCTCCCAGGACAACAGCCATGTCTTAATGCTTCGTTTATAACAAGTACAGCAGTCTCTACCTGCCCTATATTGCAGAGTCCATTGACAATATGATCATAAACTTCATCATCTAAGATATAACCACTCTCCTGCATTTCCTCCCAAAGCTTCAACAACATCCCCCCTTTTCCACACCTAGAGAGCCTCATAAATAAAAGCTTGTAGGCCTTTAGAGATACTCTACACCCTGCTTTAATGGCATTTTTATAGATCATCATAGCAGCATGTGGCGGTCCAAACTTGCACAAACATCCAATAAAGGAAGTGATCATGCCAGCACTAGGGATGACTCCCTGTTCCAGCATTTCATCAAACAGTTCAAGAGCATCTGCCACTCTCCTAGCTTTCAAGAAGGCTTTAATCAATTTGTTGTAAGTATCAATATCAGGAGAGCATTTAGTCACAGACATTCCCTTGTAGTAATTGACTGCTTCCTCGATATCTCCTACTGAAATAAAATTAGAAATCATGGCGTTATATACAGAGGTATCTGGCATGCATCCCTTCTCCTCCATCTTTTTAAAGGTTTCGACAGCATTGCCAATCCTCCCAGCTCTTCCTAATGCCTCTATAAGGTGGCAAAATGTTTGGCAATCAGGATTAAAATTCTCCGCCACCATTGCTGTCCAATACTTCTCCACTTTATCTACCATACCGAATTTCGACCACCCTGCAATGATTTCATTATATGTTAGTTCATTGAATGGTATTTTCCCGTTCATAGAGTTCAATAATGAGCTTGCAACTCCAACATGAGACCTGCAACAGAGACACTTCAAAAGGATGTTGAGAGCTACAGTGTCGCAAACCGCACCAATGTCTTCTAGCCTTTTGAAAAACTCAACTGCTTTTGAAACCTGACGAGCTCTCACAAAGCTATCCAAGATGATTTCTACGGTTTCCGAATTAGGTCTCACCCCATCCTTCTTCATTCTAAGAGAGACTTCTACCATAAACCCTAAAAATTTCCTTTTTCCCAGGGCTTTGAGAACCACGTTATAGGTTTCAATGGTCTTTGGTAAATCTGAATGCCCCACCGCCCAATTAAAGAAAGACACCATCGCTGCCCCGCTCATATTGCCCTTGTTCAGCACATCTGAAAAAATTTCCGGCGTCAAATTGACGCCGGTCGCTGAAAGGGCGGACTCTAGCGCAAATTTGTTGGTAACTTTCTGGAGGAAAATCCCTCGCAGCTTCTCGTCAGGTGAGAGAAAGCAATCGCTGGCATTGAGTGGCCGGGATTCCAGCGCTGGTTTTAAGGAATAAGCACTATAACGGTCGGGGGGTTTAAGATCAATTGGCAGGATACTAGATAACTCCTCAAGAACGAACTGCTCTGAGAGTACTGTCTCATGATTGGAAGGTATTTCTTGAGATTCAGGAAAACAAACAGATTGCTGCGAGAGATCGGCGGTGAAATATGGAAAAGAATGAGGTAGAGGGTACCCGCAATCCTGAGGAGCCTATAGTACCTGCTTATGGTTCGAGATGCCATGAACGCAAAAGAGAGCCGGATCCGATGTCTTCCTTCGGGCAACGAAGAAGCAAACAAATTGAATCGGCTGACCGGCTAAGCGATGCAGCTCGGCACGGGCTTTTTTTTTTTTTTTTTTTTCTTCCTTGTGCACAAATCTAAAAAGATGTTATTCACATTTTGTGATCAATCTTTTTTCAGTTTTGGGTCATGAATTTTTTTCAACGATTTTTTTATTCCAAATCTAAAAAGATGGGATTCAACATTAAAAGAGCTCATGAATTATTATTTTTATGCAACAAATATCTTGTTTTTATTTAAATCCTTAAGCAACCAGATGGGATTTTGATGTCTAGAGATAATGTCATTTGAGTTGAAGCCTGTTTTGGATGTTCAACGACGACAAAATATAGTTTGATGTGTAGGAAGAGATAATAGTATTCATGTGTCTTGTTGTTGGATGTTGGCCTTCACGTATGTCGCTTAAGTTAATTCATGAATTCTGATTGACAATAGTACAATCGAGCTAAAATACACTATGCATCACTAAAATAAGTCGAAATGATCTCCGATTGATGTGCAAACTGTGTCATTGCATTCAGAACATCAAAATTGATTGAAATGTAAATACTGCACAATCCGATAGTCGACCAATCAAGAGATCGAGCCGTCGAAGCGCCAACACACTTATTGGAGTCGAGAGGCTGTGATGATGCCCAAATGACCTCCATTCGTGAAATTGATCATGATGTTAGCGTCAAAATGATGAAATATATCAAATGAGACTGTTCGTGATCGATTCAGAGGAGTCTACGCGAACATCGAGCAGTTGGAAGTGATAATACACATTTTTTAGCCAAATTGATCTGATTCAACTCCGAATTAAACCAAACAACCTCCATTCAAAAAATGGATTACCATTGCGTCTAGAACGTCAAAATTATTTAGAATATATATCCAATTTGACTAAGGTTATCGTACTTAAAATTTTGTTAAATTAGCAAGCATTTTGAGATAAATATACCTAATTTTTCTCTAATTGTGCCCAGTCAATCCCTTGAAATTCGCAACCGCCCATTTCCATACCTCCATCTCCCATTCGACTAACAATAAGCTTCCATATCATCTTTGCCCATGTCTCTTCATATGGGCTATTTGAATAAAGAAAAGAATAAAAATTTTGAGATAAAAACAAGGGAAATAAGTTGAAATGGGAAGAGCTCCTTTTTGGGAGAAAATATTACGTGCGGAGACCGGACGTAGCTTTACGTCCGGACTCCAATTGCTACGCAACACGTGTCCAATATGAAAATATGAATTTTTTTTACTTAACAATGATGTAACTTGACGACGCCTTAACGACGCCGTTTACATTACCATGGGCCTGACCCGGCTAATCCCGTTTAAACAGCAGGAGGAGAAAATATAACGTGCGTCGTTCCAGATTCTTCATCACAGAACAATTTAGGGATTTCTTTTTGGGCAGAAATTTTTCTCAGCTCAGCTCCCGCTCTCTCCCGGCATGCGTCCGACCTTCCCTCGGAGATTTGCTAAATCTTGGGCATTAAAAATTGAGGTATTATAGGCAACTGCATGAGGTATTTCTTCCTGCATTCTTGAACTTTAATGAATTTAGGGTTTTCTTTGTTGTTCTCACCGTCGAATAGGAGAACATTTAGAACATTTAAGTTCTTTAAAGGAAAGGATGTTATTTTTCTAATTTTTGGAGATGTTTTGCATGTGTACTCTCTGTACTCTCATGATGGTACACATTATTATTTTCAAACTTTTCAACTGTAGAGCTTGTCATATGTTTAGTATATCCCATTGTAGAATGTTTAGTATTGTTTCATGAAGGATTTGATGAATTTTGGGGCCTGTTTGGATATAATATATTTCGTCGATAGGCATTACAATTTGTTTGTATGTTACTTGATGATTGTTTGTTTCAATTTTGCATCTGTCTCTCTGTACTCTTAGGAGAGTAAATCCCATTTTGTTATTTTTTTTTCGATTTTTGACCCTGTTTAGATATAATATGTTCATTACATGGCTTTACAAGGAGATTGAAGGCTGATTAGTTAGTTTTTAGGGTTATTTTGTATGTGTACTCTCTTTAGAGTATACCCCATTTTTTTTTTTTTTCAGCTATTAAACCCTATTTGTAGAGAATATGTTTAATAGATTCCATTAGAAGCAATAAGGAGGCTGATTGGTTGGTTTTGGAGGCAGATTTGCATGTGTACTCTCTGTACTCTTATGAGAGTATGGACCATTTTCACATTTTTTTTTCTAGATTTTCTGGTCTGTTTGGAGAGAATATGTTTAACAGATTCCATTAGAAGTAATTTTGAGGCTGATTGGTTGGTTTTGGAGGCAGATTTGCATGTGTACTCTCTGTGCTCTCTTGAGAGTACAAGCCATTTTAACTTTTTTTTTCTTCAGATTTTTTGACCTATTTGGAGAGAATATATTTATTATATGGCATTACAAGTAATTTGGAGGCTGATTGGTTAGTTTTGGAGGTAGATTTGCATGTGTACTCTCTCTACTCTTTTGAGAGTACAACTTATTTTTTCAATTTTTTTTTCAGCTATTAAATCCTATTTGGAGAGAATATGTTAATATATTGCATTAGAAGTAATTTGGAGGTTGATTGATTGATTTTGGAGATAGATTTGTATGTGTACTCTCTATACTCTCATGAGAGTACAAACCTTTTTCTCATTTTTTTTCTAAATTTTTTGGCCTGCTTGGAGAGAATATGTATATTAGATTTCATTAGAAGTAATTTGGAGGCTGATTGGTTGATTTTAGAAGCAGATTTTCATGAGAACTCTCTATACTCTCATGAGAGTACATACCATTTTCTCATTTTTTTCCAGATTTTTTACCTGATTGGAGAGAATATGTTTATTAGATTATATTACATATAATTTGGAGGTTGATTGGTTGGTTTTGGAGATATATTTGCATGTGTACTCTCTATACTCTCATAAGAGTATTTTTCTCATTTTTTTCCAGATTGTTTGGCCTGTTTAGAGAGAATATGTTTATTAGAATTTATTAGAAGTAATTTAGAGGCTGATTGATTGGTTTTGGAGGTAGATTGGTATGAGAGTACAAACCATTTTCATATATTTTTTTTCTAAATTTTTTGGGCTCTTTAGAGAGAATATATTTAATAGATTCCATTAGAAATAATTTGGAGGTTGATTGGTTGGTTTTGGAGGTAGATTGACATGTGTACTCTCTTGAGAGTATAGAGCATTTTCATATTTTTTCAGATTTTTTGGCCTATTTGAAGAGAATATATTTATTAGATGACATTACAAGCAATTTGGAAACTGATTGGTTAGTTTTGGAGGCAGATTTTTATGTGTGCTCTCTGTACTCTCTTAAGAGTACAACTTATTTTTTCAGTTTTTTTAGCTATTAAACCTTATTTAGAGAGAATATGTTTAATAGATTCCATTAGAAGCAATTTGGAGGCTGATTGGTTGATTTTGGAGGCAGACTGACATGTGTACTCTTTGTACTCTCTTGAGAGTACATACCATTTTTACTTTTTTTTTCAAATTTTTTGGTTTGTTTGGAGAGAATATGTTTAATATATTCTATTAGAAGCAATTTGGAGGCTGATTGGTTGGTTTTGGAGGCTGATTGTCATGTGTACTCTCTATACTCTCTTGAGAGTACAGAAAATTTTCACATTTTTTTAGATTTTTTAGCATATTCGGAGAGAATATGTTTATAGATTCTATTAAGCAAATTTGGAGGCTGATTGATTGGTTTTGGGATAGATTGACATATCTACTCTTTATACTCTCTTGAGAGTACAGACCATCTTCACTTTTTTTCTAGATTTTATGGTCTGTTTGGAGAGAATATGTTTATTAGATGATATTACAAGCTATTTGGAGGCTGATTGATTAGTTTTTATGACTATTTTGTATGTGTACTCTCTGTACTCTCATGAGAGTACATACCATTTTCTCATTTATTTCTAAAATTTTTTGGTCTATTTGGAGAGAATATGTTTAATAGATTCCATTAAAGTAATTTGGAGGTTGATTGGTTGGTTTTAGAGGTTGATTTGCATGTGTACTCTTGTACTCTCTTGAGAGTACAGACGATTTTCAAAATATTTTTTCCAGATTTATTGGCCTGTTTGGAGAAAATATGTTTATTAGATTCCATTAGAAGAAATTTGGAAGCTGATTGGTTGGTTTTGGAGGCAGATTTGCATGTGTACTCTCTGTACTCATGAGAGTACATACCATTTTCTTTTTTTTCAAGATTTTTTGGCTGTTTGGAGAGAATATGTTTATTAGATTCCATTAGAAGTAATTTGGAGGCTGATTGGTTAGTTTTAGAGGCAAATTTGCATGTGTACTCTCTATACTCTCATAAGAGTACATATCATTTTCTCATTTTTTTCAACTATTACTCCTTGTTTTGATATAATATGTTTTATGTCTATTTTCCATGAGAGTATATCATATTTTTTCAGTTTATAAAATTGTGGGTCTTGTCATATATTTATTATATCTCATTGGAAGATATTTAGATATGTTCCATGAATAATTTGCTAGTTTTAGTGACTATTTTGCTTGTGTACTATCTGGGCCTCCATTCTACTGATAATGTTCTCATTAATTGTCTTTCCATTTTGAAGTTTAAAATATCAGGGAAAAGGATAACTTCTAAATACAAGTCTACCACCATTAGAGCGGTGTTCGATAATATTTCAGCACACTTTACTGATGAAGTTATTAACATTTTAAGGAGGCTTCATTTACATCAATTTATTAAGCTGCATGGAAGTCAACAAGACTACGCCATCACTTCAATCATGTCTTGCTGGGATATAGAGAAGCAAGCATTATTTTTTGGTGGCCAATGCATTCCTTACACCCCCAATGAAGTTGCATTAATTATAGGGATGCTAAACATAGGGGAGAAGGTCATATGAAAAAAATTCCCACTATCGAAGTTCAGCTCAGTGAATTTTAAAATAAACTTGAGAATTTGGATAGCTCATTGACTATGACACAATTTGTGTAGTTGTACATATATTTTTTACTTTCAAATCTTTTTTATATATATCACAACTATAGAGTGGCATCAAATTGATTGCCTATGATGACGACCTAGACAAATTTGCTGAGTACAATTGGGCAGAGGCCATTTGGGTCTTTATGATTTTACAATTTGATAGTATTACATCAAAGATTCTGATACAGAAGGCACCCGAGTACATGAGTGGCTTTGTCACTCTTCTAATGGTACATTTTACATCTTTAGATTTATATTATTTGATGTATTGAAGTTAACTTATATAAATATTCATTCTAGATCTGGGCGGCATAGCACATAGGCATCATAAGGCCACCCTTTCCTTCTGCAAAGCCACGTATGTTACAATGACCAAAAATAAAGTTTACAGATGACTCCTTCACTGGTTTGGGAGGACACTAGGTGGCACAAAATAATTTTACTTTATTTATATTAGAATGCATTTATTCATATTATAAATCATCATATTTTCTTATTGGTGTAACACGGGTCTGCCTTTCATTTGAGGACATATCAGAAGAGGAGACCTGGCTCCTTGAAACATTGTCCCCTATCCAGCAGACAACCCATGTCGAGCCTGATAGCAGTGCCATTCCAAGTCCAAGGAGTGCAGCCCCCACTGAATCTCCATACATCTCTCCTTGATATTCTCCCCCTTTCAATGTATCTAGCTTGCCCTCTGCTAGTACCCATTTAGAAAGCTTTGCGATAGAGAGGATGCTTGTAGGTTTTAGGGCCCTATGAGAGGATTATCATCTTTTGAAGCATCAATAGTTGAGAGAATTGATGGAATTGATTTGCGGGTAGCTACTATTGAGGCGATGATTGCTGGGCAGAAGGGTCCTAGCATGGGGGAAAGCTCTTGTGGAGGCTACCACAGAGGAATCTCTTGAGGAGGCTATCATAGGGGCAGCACCTATGGAGGCTACCATAGGGGAAGCTCCTATGGAGGTTACCATAGGGGAGGCTCCTGTGGAGGCTACCATAAGGGCTTCCCCTATAGAGACTTCCACTAGGGAAGCCCCTGTGGAGGCCACCATAGGGGAAGCTCCTGTGGAGGCTTCCACTGGACATGAAGATGTTGCGCAGCCTTTACTTGGCAGCATTGAGCGTGGTGTGAAGGCTCAACAGATGAGGAAGAGGAAAGCTATATCTTCCCCCTTCACACAAACTTACATGAAGTCACGGTGCAGAATAACTCATGTGATAGCCTCCACATAGGATAAGCAGACAGTAGAAGAGGTATTACTTTGTTTCCTTTTTAATTTAACCTAACAGTAGCTGATTTCACTAATTTTTTATGTAGGTTAGCAAAGATGCTCCAATATTAGTGGATGAACCACCGACTGCTATCGTGGTGGTTAGGAAGCATCAAGCGGAGGTATGCATCATCTTAGCAGATTACGCCTTAATTCACAATGAATCTAACTCTTCATTACTAATTTTCTTCATCACTAATTTCCTTGTAACCAGCTGAGGCACATCATATTATTGACTTCTCATCAAGAGATGTCCTGCCCAAGCCAATGTTGTAGCTTATTGACACCTTGTGCTCCCGATTTGAGGACAAGTAAGTCATTTTTTATTCAACTCCTTCTGTATACAGAAAATCACCTATTCATTTAATTAGGCTCACATTCCCATACTTTTCACATGCAGGGGTGATGCATATATTTGAGGTTGGGAATATCATCATTGCGTGAGGCCAGATTGATGAGCTGCTGACAGATCAGTATCTATCAGATACACACGTCGATTCCTTCACCTTTTTACTAGCCAAAAAGTACTCTCTATGTCTTGGGCTATAAGTCCCCTATTTATATGTTTCATGCCTACACTAGGTATGTTACTCCACAGAACTTTGGGTAATACGAACCATTCCTAGTTTAGATAGTTAGAAGCCACTAATTATAAACTTTCTCTTCACTTCTTGCAGAGTTATGTTAAATATGACCTACAAAAGGAAAGCAAAATGTTCATCCAGCATGTCACTGTATATAGTGTTTCAAGGGCTGAGTAACTCTTACTTTCAGTTATAAATAATCAGCATTTGACACTCTTGGTCGGGCATACTAAGCAAGGGGCTTGGTATTTTTATGATTCATTGCTAATAGGGGTGCAACCGAGTCAAGCCTACTCGCGAGCCGGCTCGAGCTCGACTTGAAATCCGGCTCATTTACTGTTCATTTCGAGTATCGAGCTCGAGCTCAAAGGTAGGCTCGATAGATTAAATGAGCTCAAGCTTGAGTTAGCGGAAGCTCGGTTCGTGTGTTCGTCGAGCCGCTCGGGGGGATATGAGAATATTAACCAGCGTCTTGAGTCATCGACTTCGAGCGGAGCGATCAGCATTTCACATTCTAGTATTCTACCCTAACTTATATCCGCCGCTCTCTGTCGAGTGTTGAGTCGACTCGCCTAATTCTTGAGTGTCACGCCTCGCCTCTCTGCCAATCACCTTCGCCACTTCACCATCGAGTCTCGACTCTCCTTTCTCTCTACCGCTCGACCTCTCCGCTTCTCCGGTTTGAGTTCCCTCATCTTCCTGGATTCAAATTTTTTCTCACTCGATAGCAAGATTGACTTGATCTTGGTTGGTCAGGTTCATTTTCTTTATGCTCACATATGATATTTCGATTTGATGATGCTTCCGATTAGGTGTGTGAAGCCATTCAAAATTAGGTTTTATTGTTCTTTGGTTTTGATGTTCGGTTGTGAATCAACTTGTGATGTTCTTTTGGATTATGTGTTTAATGAGTAACAACTATGTTTGATTGTATAACTTGTGTTGATTATCCTCAGTTGTTTAGGGTTCAGTAACTTCGGTTCAATGTGCAGCTTATCCTCTGTTGTTTATGATTTTTCTGATGGTTTATGGTTCAATTGTTGTTCGACTGGGTTGTTAGATGATGGTAAATATGTGTGAACTTTCAGATTTGTGGCAAGAAATAGTCATTAAGTAGTTTTATCATTTATGGTCATTATCTCGATTCTTCCAACTATTTTAGGTAGGATTTGATGGATGGACTTACCACCTAAAATTAGATGTTCTTTGGTTTTGATGTTCGGTTGTGAATCAACTTGTGATGTTCTTTTGGATTAGGGTTTAGTGAGTAATGGTTATGTTTGGTTGTGTAACTTGTGTTAATTATTTAGATTTGTTTATGTAACTTGTAGGCTGTTACTATTGTTCAACAACGAAAATCAATTTTGTTTATGGTTTAGTAACTTTGGCTCAATGTGCAGCTTAATCTCTGTTGTTTATGATTATTCTGATGGTTTATGGTTCAATTGCTGTTCGACTGGGTTGTTGGATGATGGTATATATGTGTGAACTTTCAGATTTGTAGTAAGAAGTATTTATTAAGTAGTTTTATCATTTATGATCATTATCTGCTTCTTCCAACTATTTTAGGTAGGATTTGTCTTTGCCACCTAAAATTTATTATGATATACTTGTGCCTTTTTATAATACATGTTATGTTATGGAGCGTTCATTATTCTTTTGTTAATTCATTATGCTTTATAAATCGCTACCGGTGGCAATGAAATGATTTTCTATGTTGGTAATTGGTTTCTATGTTGTAGTGAATTACAGAATTATTGGATAGAAGACAGAGTATTGAGTTTTTTATTATTACAAAGTGCAAATATACAATGAGCAATTTGGTATTTTTGAGTTTTTTAATATTTTATAAATCAATTATCTTCTTCATTCATTAAGTTGTAATTTATCATTTTTTTTATTTTGGATTTAAAAATGGCAACACCACCACTTGGAGAGGATGTGTTAGTGGATGTAAGCAGTGATAACCAATTGTGGGTGTCCAAATTGATATTGAGGAACGTAACAGCAATGTAGATGTTAATAATATTGAGGGGAGAATGAAGTTATTAATGATTTGGTTGACAAGAGTGATGATATAGCTGATCTTGAAAATCCAATTGAATTAAGAAAAAGAAAGAAAAAATCACGTGTTTGGGAGGAGTTTAAAGAAGTTGTTCTTCTAGATGGCCAGAAAAAAGGAGAATGTATTCATTGCAAGAAAAGGCTGGCTATAATATCTGCAACTACACAATTTGGGAGGCATTTAGATCGATGAGCATACATTGACCTAAGCAAAAAATTTTACAGTTTCAGCCAAAAGATTTTGACAGTTCATTAGAAATAAATCAGGAGGGATTAACCGATAATTTTTTAAGTTTGATCAAACAAAAGTTAGAGATGGTTGCTCATTATATTCTGATTAATGAAAAACCCTTCTCGATTGTGGAAGAATTTGGATTTAATCTTGTTTTGAAGTCCATGTCACCATACTTCTCTAAATTCTCTAGAACAACTGCTCGTGGTGATGTGATGCTAGTATATGATATGGAAAAAAGAAAATTAAAGCATTCATTGAGTAGTATAAATAGAGTGAGTTTTACTACTGACATTTGGAAATTAAAGAATCAACGGATATCTTATATGGCTGTCACTGCACATTATGTAGACACAAACTGAAAATTGTAAAAATGAGTTATTAGTTTTTTACATTTACCACCTCCACATACGGCCTCCGAAATTGTTGACACATTCTATAAGGCCCTAACTGAGTGGGGTCTTGAAAATAAAATATTTACCATATCGGTTGATAATGCATCAAATAATGATAGGCTATCAAGTTATTAAAAGATGGTTTACTGGATAAGGAAAAATTATTCTTTGGGGAAGACTATTCCATGTAATGCGTGCACATATTTTGAATTTAATGGTGAAAGATGGGGTCAAATGTATAGAATTTGTTGTCGAAAATCTGTGACATGGTTAATTTTATCAATGCTTCTGAAGGTAGACTAATGAAATTTGCTGATGTTGTTCAACAGTTACAACTACCAACAAGAAAGCTTATCATGGATTGCCCAACATGTTGGAATTCTACATACAATATGCTGGTAGTTGCACTTCAACTAAAAGAAGCTTTCATTTTATATAGTGAGATAGAGATTACATATTGTTATTGCCCTACAGAAGATGAATGGAATAAAATAGAAAGGGTTTGTGATATTCTTGGTTTTTCTAATGAGACAACTAATATCATTTTAGGCACTGAATACCCAACATCTATTTTATTTCTCTCATAAATTTGCACTATAAAAAAAGTACTAAATGATGGTGCACTATCTTCTGATGACTTCATCAAGCACATGACCTGCAAAATGAAAGAAAAATTTGAAAAATATTGGGGCGAATGCAACCTTCTGATGGCATTCGGTGCAATTATGGACCCAAGAATGAACTTTGTTGTCATTAAGTTTTCTTACCCTATGATATATGAAGGAGATGAAAGCAATCATAATATTGCATATGTTCGTACTTTACTATATGAATTATATGAAGAATATGTTGAATACCTTGAAGCAGAAACTGATACTACAAGTAGTGGGACATTTAGAGGTGAAAGTAAAGAAACAATCACCTGTGGATACTCTTGCATGAAAATATACTGGTTGGCATGATTTTACTGCTTATCTATCAAAAAAATCAAGTAGAAGGCCCACCAATCAGATCTGGATAACTACCTTGAAGATGGTTAGAGATAATTCCAGAAGGTCGTAGTTTTGATGTGATTGCTTGATGGAAAAACATGCATCTTAAATATCGCTTACTCTCAAAAATGGCTATTGATATTTTATCTATTCCAATTACAGCTTTGAAGTGACCTTTAGCAGAGAGAGAGAGTTGTTGATACTTATCGCTCAAAGCTTGGAGTTGAAACTGTTCAAGCTCTCATATGTGGGTCTAATTGGATTCGTTCTCATTACGGCTTGAAAGAGAGAATTAAGGTATTTATTTACCTTCCAATTACTTTTTTTTAGTATAATTTTTTTAATGATATTAATATTATACTATATTGAATATTTATTAGGAAGAGGATGAAGATGAAGAGATTGAGATACCCTTAGGTCCTCTACAGATTGCGTAAAGGAAAAGTGGATGAATATGAAGAGCTGACTTTACATATTTTTTAAATAGACTTTATGTGATTTATATTTGACATTTAAACTCTTTATAATTTCTGTACTTGCAATTCTTTATTTAGTAAATATTTTAAAATGTTATGATTGTACTAAATATTAATCTATACAAAAGTGATAATTTTGGAAATATTAGAGGGAAATTGATGATGATAGCTATGATGCTATTGATTTTGAAATCAAAAATTTATAAAGTTGCTCATACATTCCTTTGGATGTTGGTAAAATGCTTTATTATATTGCTCAATGTGTCTTTGGTAGCTAAGTCGATAGTAGTTGCTCATATATTCCTTGGATGTTGGTAGTTGCTTTAACATAGTTGCTCATCTCTTGGATGTGTCTTTGGTAGCTACTTTTTGAAAAGCTTGAATCAATGCCCTCTAGTTGTCTTCTTTGTCTCAATTTTTGCCTTATGGTTGGCTGATTATATGCTTTATTGGAGTAGGTGGAATTGAAGCACTTGTTGAGCAAGCATTAGTGGACTCTAAATGACTTCTTTGTCTCGGTTTTTGCCTTATGGTGGCTGGATGCTACCTGCTGTCTACTATTTTTCCTGTAATTATGTTGCTTTCTTAATTCATATTGATGGTTGGCTGATTATATGTTTTGTTGGAGTAGGTGGAATTGAAACACTTGTTGAGCAAGCATTAGTGGACTCTAAATGACTTCTTTGTCTCGGTTTTTGCCTTATGGTGGTTGGATGCTTACTATTTTCAGTAATTATATTGTTGGCTCATGTCGATAATGCTTACTATTTTTCTTGTAATTATGTCTCAGTTTTTGCCTTATGTCTCGATTTTGGCCTTATGGTGGCTGGCTGCTACTTGTTTTCCTGTAATTATCTTGCTCTTATTAATGCATGATAAGGAAGAATGAGCAAAATTGCTATATTGCCTTTATATTGTTTTAGTTTTTAATTGTTGAATTTTTCAGTTAGAGGTGAAACAATGGCTCATGGAAGGAAATTTTATTGGCCATTTCAATTTTTAGAGGTGCTAAGCCTATTCTTCACAAATTCTTTCCACCAACTTCTATCTAGGCTACCGTAGGTCCATCTTCTCTTCCCTAATCCTTAAGCTAGTTTTATCTATCGTAATGGATTTATTTTATACTTTTGTTGTTCACGTTCAAACCACCTAAATTACCTTTTTTCCAATAGATGCTATTCTATTCATCATTCTAATAAAATCTTAGCTTGATTTATACTTTATAGTCTGCATGCATTCATCTCACCATTTTCATTTCAATTTAGACCTGATTATTTGAAAGCAACATCGTATTTTGTGAATGTTGTCTATGTTCCCATTCTTTTACACATATTATTATTTTTGTAATAATGCTAATGGTGATGTAGTTGATATTGGTCATTTTAATGGAATATGTTTGCTTGACATGGGTTTAATTTGAACTTTGATTGAACACCTTATTTGATCTCATTTCTTGTTATCTATTCTTATCATAGATGTTAATTTTCCTGCATGCTTTGGCTATATTAGTTGAACCTTTTTCTACATCGTATGATGTGGAGATTGCTATTTTTAATGTTACATATTATGTTTCAGATTATTTGATTGCTTGAATAATTCACCCCTTACTGTAGTATTTGTTGTTTCCCTCTCTATCTTCTTTTAGTAATAATTCACCCCTTCTTATCAGATGATGGACTTCGGATGATGGGCTATCTGAGATCTTTGTTTGTGATGGCAATGATGTTTCCCTCTATCTTCTTTAGATGGTAGCTATATGTAATTGTAACCCTTCTTGAAGTTTGGATGCTTACATATAATGTTGCTCTTTAAGATGATTATAATTTATAAGCGAGCTGAGCCTTTTCTTAACTTTATCCATTTTATTTTCTCTTATTCTTTATGCTTACTTAATTATGCCCTTCCTTCCATTGGTATGTTGTAGAATATTTTTATGATTGGGTAATTGCCTCGTTTAAGATGCTTATAAATTTATTTTCTCTTAGTCTTTATTTTTTGATTAGGTGGTTGGATGCTCGAAGAGTACAAGTAGGAGCTTTGGATTACTTCTCCATTAAAGACTCTAACATACTGCGGCATGGATCAATAGAAGATGTTAATTTTAATTTAATTCTATGTTTTCCTTTTTTTTTGTAAAAATATGAGAGATTGAATGTTTAATTTTGTAACTTATATGTATCTCTGTTGTTTGAGCATTTAATTTTTTCTTTCAATATTTTTGTAATTTTTTTGTAATTTCTTTTCATTACAAAAAAATTTTTACAAAACCTCTTGTAATAAAAAAAACATTAATTTGTAATAAAATAGATATATTTTTCTACATTTAATTTTTTTGTGGTTTACATTTTTTTTGTAATTTAGAATTTCATATATTTGTAATAAAAAATATCTCAAAAGATTCAAATTAATTTAATAAATATTTTAAATTTTTTTAATTGCTTTTTTAAATTTTTTTTCTTTGCTCTTTTTTAATAAAATTATCTTCAAAATGAGCTATAAGCGAGCAATCAGCTACTCAAGCGAGTCAAGCTTGAGCTTCTAAGCATGCTTTTCAGAGCCAAGCTCAAGCAATTTTTTTGTACGAGTTGAGCTTGGTTTATGTGCTCGAGTTGAGCTCGAGCTCAGTGTCTGGTTCAAGTCAAGCTCAAGCTGTCTGACTTGAGCTCTTCAGTTCTAATTACTAAATCTAACTCATAAGGCCATTCTTCCTGAGATTGTAAGAATTATTCTCATTTTGGTTTGCCTAAAGTTCTTATTTTGTGCATAATTATTGACTATATTTTTGACTATTTAGATCAAATTACTTGTCAAAGATGCTAGCCAGTCTTTCCAGAGCGATCCCACAAAATGAGCAATTGAAGTGATGAGTGGGCTACTAGTCCAAGAAAATAGTGTTGAATGTGGGATGTTTGTCTGCAAATAGATGGAGGCAGCAATCAACAAACCTCCAATGGACTGGGCTGACCACCAGGATTGGCCAAAGAAGATGAATTGTTTCAGAGCTGAGTTCGCTTATGCTATCTTCTATTTGGGTATGAAAAAATTGATTTGACAAATGTTGAATTGAAGTTTGATATGTTGAAAATCAATTGCTTTAGAAATTTATCTATGTGGTGTGTTTATGGATGCCATTATAAACTATTTTTTCTACTTTGAAACCCTTTTTGGAGATAACATGTCTAGTAGATGCCATGTTTAGTAAATAACTTGTATGGAGCTTTTAAACTCTTTTTTCAGCTATTTTTTTTAGCCTCTTTAACCTATTTAGATATAATATATTCAGTAGATGGCCTTATAAGTAGTTTGTAGGTTGTTTAATGCTTTTTGGTTTGATTTTATATGTGTACTCTCTATACTCTCATGAGAGTACAGACCATTTTCTCATTTATTTCTAGATTTTTTGGTCTATTTGGAGAGAATATATTTATTAGATTCTATTAGAAGCAATTTGGAGGTTGATTGATTAGTTTTGGAGGCAGATTTACATATGTACTCTCTGTACTTTCATGAGAGTACAGACCAATTTGTCATTTTTTTTCAATTTCTTTGGCCTGATTGGAGTAAATATATTTAATAGTACCAATTGAAGCAATTTGGAGGCTGATGGGTCAATTTTTTTGAGCAATTTGACATATGTACTCTATGTACTCTCATGAGAGTACAGATTATTTCTCTTTTTTCTTGTTTCTTTGACCTGTTTGAAGAAAATATGTTTAATACATACCAGTTGAAGTAATTTGGAGGCTGATGGGTCAATTTTTTGAGCAATTTGGCATGTGTACTCTTTGTACTCTCATGAGAGTACAGACCATTTTCTCATTTTTTTTTTCCAAATTTTTTGACCTGTTTGGAGAGAAAATGTTTAATAGATTCCATTAGAAGCAATTTGGAGTCTGAGTAGTTGGTTTTGGAGACTGATTGACATGTGTACTCTTTGTACTCTCATGAGAGTACACACCATTTTCTCTTTTCTTTTCCAGATTTTTTGGCCTGTTTAGAGAGAATATGTTTATTAGATTCCATTAGAAGTAATTTGGAGGCTGATTGATTAGTTTTGGAGGCAGATTTAAATGTGTACTCTCTGTACTCTTATGAGAATACAGATCATTTTTTCATTTTTTTTTATATTTTCTGGCCTATTTTGAGAGAATATGTTTAATAGATTCCATGACAAGGTATTTGGAGCCTGAATTTTAGCTTTTTTGAGCTGCTTTATAGGTGTACTCTTTATACTCTCCTGAGAGTACAGACTCTTTTCTCATTTTTTTTCCAAATTTTTTTAGCCTGTTTGGAGAAAGTATGTTTAGTAGATTCCATTATAGGTTAATTAGAGCTGAATATTAGCTTTTTGAGCTATTTTGCATGTGTACTCTCTATACTCTCCTAAGAGTACAGACTATTTTCTCATTTTTTTTCACTTTTTCTGGCCTGTTTGGAGAAAATATGTTTATTACATACCATTTAAAGTAATTTGGAGGTTGATGGGTAGCTTTTTTCAATAGTTTGACCTGCATACTCTCTGTACTCTCATGAGAGTACAGACCATTTTCTCATTTTTTTTTTCTAGAATTTTTGGTCTGTTTGGAGAGAATATGTTTAATAGATTCCATTACAATGTTTGTTTTGTTGGCATTTTGAGCTATTTTTGGTGTACTCTCTATACTCTCTAAGTTATTTTCTATTTTTTTTTTGCAAATTTTTTAGCCTGTTTGGAGAGAATATGTTTAATAGATTCCATTACAAGGTGTTTGGAGCATGAATATTAGCTTTTTTTTGCTGCGGTGTACTCTGTACTCTCCAGAGTGGACTAGTTCTCTTTTTTCACTTTTTTTAGCCTGTTTAGAGAAAATATGTTTACTACATAACATTTGAAGCAATTTGGAGGCTAATAGGTAGCTTTTTTCAGCAGTTTGGCATGTGTACTCTCTGTACTCTCATGAGAGTACATATCATTTTCTTATTTTTTTCCAGAATTTTTGGTCTGTTTGGAGAATATGTTTAATAGATTCCATTATAAGTTATTTGGAGCATGATCGTTAGCTTTTTTAAGCTATTTTGCAGGTGTACCCTCTATACTCTCCTGAGAGTACATACTATTTTCTCATTTTTTTTCTAAATTTTTTGGCCTATTTGGAGAGAATATGTTTAGTAGATTCCATTACAGGTTGTTTGGAGCCTGAATATTAGCTTTTGAGCGCGGTACCTATGTACTCTAAGAGTCTGACTATTTTCTTATTTTTTTACTTTTTCTAGCCTGTTTTGAGAAAATTTATTTACTACATACCATTTGAAGCAATTTGGAGGCTGATGGGTAGCTTTTTGAAGTAGTTTGACATGTATACTCTCCTCATATATGGTCTTCATTTTCTTCATTTTCTCTTTGAAGAGAATATGTTTAATAGATTCCATTCAATTGATTGTTAGCTTAGTTGTTTTTTGTGTACTCTATATTCTCCTAAGAGTATATACTATTTTCTCATTTTTTTTTCAGATTTGTTGGCCTGTTTGGAGAGAATATGTTTAGTAGATTCCATTACAAGTTGTTTGGAGCCTGTATATTAACTTTTTTGAGTTATTTTGTAGGTGTACTCTCTGTACTCTCCTAAGAGTACAGATTATTTTCTTATTTTTTTTTCACTTTTTCTGGCATGTCTAGAGAAAATATGTTTATTACATACCATTTGAAGCAATTTGGAGATTGATGGGTAGCTTTTTTTAGCAGTTTAGCATGTGTACTCTTTATACTCTCATGAGAGTACATACCATTTTCTCATTTTCTTCTAGAATTTTTGCTCTGTTTGGAGAGAATATATTTAATAGATTCCATTACAAGCTGTTTGGAGCCTGATTGTTAGATTTTTTTGAGCTATTTTGTAGGTGTACTCTTTATACTCTCCTAAGAGTACAGACTATTTTCTCTTTTTTTTTCCAGATTTTTCATTTTTTTATTTTATTTGACACTAATTTTAATTTGAAATAAAATAAATTTGAGATACTAGAAATGTATTTGAAGTGTCAATAAATATTACATAAATTATCTGTATAAAATAATGATATCTAGCACTGATCGAAGGTAAAATAGTTATTTTTAAAATAATTTACATTAACAATATTTTGAATATTTCTGAAACTATACTTTGTTTGTAAAAATAACAATAAATGATACAGTACAGATAAACTAATTAATTAAAATTTTAAATATAAAATATCAAATTTAAGATGAAAATATGTAAACGTAATTGTGGATACCTTTTTAGGCTTTATAAAATACTTGTGTGATAATAGCAGTACCGTTTAGTCAAAATAGTTTAAATCCAAATTTACAATCATTCCAATCATATCTTATAGATCATGTGTGTTAACAACAATTCCATTTACTCCTACTAATTTGAATCAGAATTAAAAATCATGCTTATTTTATTTTGTTTTCAGTTTTTTTTTAAAAAGGAAAAATAGTTTAAGAGCACTATCATTTGTCGAAACTCAATGTCACAATCCAATATATTCTAATAATTTATGAAATATTATTTATTGTTTTGCTCAGAGAGCTAAAATTTAATTGAAAGTTCTACAAAAATTCAGAAAATTCTCTTTCGAATCTGATTGGCTTCCTGGTAAATTTTAGGAGTTGTTTTGCACCTGTACTCTGTATACTCTCATGAGAGCACTTACTTTTCGGCATTTTTTCCAACATTTTCACCAATTCTTTCATTCAAATTGGGGAGTTCTGGAGCACCTTTGCATGTGTACTCTTTGTACTCTCCAGAGAGTACACCTCATTTTCCCGTTATCTATTAGATGTTTTGCCCTGTTTGCAGATAAAATATTTAGTAGATGCAAATGCAATCTGTTTGGATGTTCTTTTGCTATTTTAGGGGTTGTTTAGCACGTGTACTCTTTATACTCTCTAGAGAGTACACCCCATTTTTCCCTTTTCTGCTAGTTGTTTGGCCCTGTTTGTAGATAAAATAATTAGTAGATGCAAAATGCAAGTTGTTTGGAGGTTCTTTTGTCGATTTAAGGGGTTGTTTAGTGCACGTACTCTCTGTACTCTCAGAGTACACTTTTTTTCCCCTTCTGATCCTTGTAGATAAAAAATGAAGATACAAATACAAGGTGTTTGGAGGTTGTTTCACATGTTTGGGGATAAAATGTTCAATAAAATTTGGTTATAGAATGCAGAATCCGTTGGTGGGAATTTTTTTATGGTTTATCACCACCACATTAAAAATAAATCCAGCAGATGTCGAAGTACAAAGAATAGTCACCAAGTACAACATACTTTCTACTAACTAACACATTTCAGTCAAATCAATATTAAAGTATGTACAGTCGAAGAACACACAACTAAATGATATCATGCATTAAAATGTTTTCTTATAATGATATCCATCATCAGTATAGTCTACCCTTCAACCGACTGATAGATTGTTGAACTTGAGTTAAACTCCTAGAGTAGAACATCGTATTAGTCAATGATATGTAAGAGCATGACTGACGGGTTTTCCATGCATACTCGCATAATAGAAAAAGGTGTTGCAATGGGTAACCCTACATGTTCTCCATCCCTCTCAGGTTGTTCTTTGGTCTCTATAACAACAAAAATAGGATGTTTTAAAGTTTAAAAGTGATATTTAAATATTATAACTTCAGAGGCAAATAGAAAATTACTCTTCACTTTCTTGGTTCTCTCCCAATATCTCTTAAGTCTTGCATTTGAAACACCCTTTGGCCGTTGCTTAACTGGATCCTTTAAAATGTCATTTCCTTTATCTATTGATGACTTCTTCTTCTTAGTTGTTCTGTCAGTTGGAGGTGAATTCTCATATAATATATAGTCGATATTATCAAATAGTTTTTTTAAGGATCTCAGCATATACTTCTCAGCTATCTTATTACCCTGTGCTCTCGTGCTTATTTGATATGCATATCGACTGAAGTGGTTTAGGAAAATAATGTTCATTTCCATTATTTCTTTGCACATCTTTTAAGTTCCTGTAAGCACTGTTAAAGTAGATATCCCTCTTTGCTTTGGTTGACCATCTTATGAGAAGATACTTATCTGGAATGAGCACAATATCCTCCTGACTAAGAAATCGGATGCAGTGGGCACAAAGTAATCCCATCATTTTAAATTTTTTATAACTACAAGTTACATTTAGGCAAGTCTTGTCTAAATGGACAGTCCATGTTTTGGAAGCATGTTTATTCTCTAAATTTCTCACCAAATACTCCATGGGATTGCATCTGATGTATTTGCTGCTAATCCTCCAACTCCATGCAAAAATTCTTCCTCAAACATTATATAAAGCTTTCTTATGTAAAATATAGTGGCTTGTTTCAAAATTAGACTGGTCTTAACAATAGGAACAATTATTGATTGACTACACTTGAAATCTTCATCATGTTCATTCCGGTGTCATGTGTCCATAATCTTCTCCAATCCCAAGAAATAATCTATGATTGAATTTGTTGGTTTAGAGATTCCATGACATACATTATTCGTGGACTCACTATGTTGCGTTGACAAGATACCCATACAAAATGAGTCTTTGTAAAATGTGGTAGACCACTTGAATATAATTTTATAAAGGTTAAACAGCTAAGCATGATCATGCAAATTGCTTTCATCTAGCATGGTAGACCAAGCTTGCTCAAATTCTTCCTGTGAGTCACACTTGCTCATGCATGTATAGAATAGACTTTGTATTGTCTTATTACTATTAAAGCAATGTACCTTCGAAGGAGCTTTCTTCGAAATATGCCATTGGTACAACCTATGGTGAGTATGTGGTAATGCAATTTTGATAGCTCTCGTCATTGTCTGATCTTGATCAGTGAATATTATTATAGGATGCCTATCACTCATTAACGGAGAAATATTTTTGAATAATGACTGTGAATGACTCTTCGATGGAAAGGCTACTCCAAATAAGACATTTTGTCAGTGATGATTCACTCCAATAGAAGGGGCATAGACAAGATTATATTTATTGAGTCGATAGCTTGTATTAAAAATTGCATCTTCAAAATAATCATATTCTATTCTTGACATGCCATTGCTAACAAAAAACTAACCAAGCTATCTGACTCATTAACTTGGACATCCCATGCAAACATCCCATCCTCCACTTGTCTTTCCTTGAACAATTGTATTAATGCATTACTATTACCATTCGCAATCCTCGATCTTCTCTCTTTTTGGATGAAATTGAAAGCAACTTTTTTTGTGAAGCTAATATTCTCCACACTGCCAACTTCCTCACTCAGATAGCTAAACACATCAGTTGCTCTAATTCCAGCCTCTGTCATTATCTAAAACACAGCCGCCTTCTCATCGCTGATGCTTCTGTATGATTTGAGAAGATGTAGGTCACCCGACTTTGCCAATGAATGATTATGACTTTCTATATATTTTTTAACCTTCCAATTCCCATCTAAATTAATAGAAAATCTAATCATGGCTGGACAATCACTCCTTGTATCTATTTTTTGGAATTTGGTTGAGTAGTTTATATTGACAGCTTTCTTCCGACCTGCTTTTGCACATAAAAAATCCTTTGAATTCTTTTTCTTGGAGTTTTGCCAATAACTAGTATGATCCTTCCTAACACTGAACCTAGTTTGATGTGCATAATCATAGTACAGTGCATACACCTCCTTTTTATTGTGAATAATGGTGTCAAGAGTTTCCCCACATTTGGGTCATTAGACATAACGGATTCATCATCGCACCAATCATTTACCTCATTCACCTTAAACACAAATATGTCATATGCAAAATAGCTTTAAAAACTAGCAAATTCTTCATGAAACATCTCCAAATAGATTACAATGGGATATAGTAAACATATGACACGCCCCACAACTAAAAATTTTAGAAAAATGGGGTGTACCCTCATGAGAGTACACAGAGTACACATACAAAATAGCTCTAAAAATTAGCAAATTCTTCATAAAATATCTCCAAATATATTATAATAGGATATAGTAAAAATATGACACACCCCATAATTGAAAATTTAAGAAAAATGGGGTGTACCCTCATGAGAGTACATAGAGTACCCATACAAAATAGCTCCAAAAACTAGCAAATTCTTCATGAAATATCTCCAAATATATTACAATGGGATATAGTAAACATATAACACGCTCCACAATTGAAAATTTTAGAAAATGGAGTGTACCCTCAAGAGAGTACAAAGAGTACACATGCAAAACAGCTCCAAAAATCAGCAAATTTTTCATGAAACATCTCCAAACATATTACAATGGGATATAGTAAAAATATGACATGCTCTACAATTAAAAATTCAAGAAAAATGGAGTGTACCCTCATGAGAGTACACAAAGTACACATGCAAAATAGCTCCAGAAATCAGTAAATTCTTCATGAAACATCTCCAAACAGATTACAATGGGATATAGTAAACATATGACATGCCCCACCACTAAAAAATTAAGAAAAATGGGGTGTACCCTCATGAGAGTACACATGCAAAATAGCTCTAAAAATCAATAAATTCTTCATGAAACATCTCCGAATAGATTACAATAGGATATAGTTAAAATATAACATACCCCTAATTAAAAATTTTAGAAAAATGGGGTGAACTCTCATGAGAGTACACATGCAAAACAGATTCAAAAACTAGCAAATTATTCATAAAATATCTCCAAACAGATTACAGTGGGATATAGTAAACATATGCCACGCCTCACAACTAAAATTTTTAGAAAAATGGGGTGTACCCTAATGAGAGTACATAGAGTACACATGTAAAATAACTTCATAAATCAGCAAATTCTCCATGAATCATCTCTAAACAAATTACAATGTGATATAGTAAAAATATGACACGCCCCATAATTAAAAATTTAAGAAAAATGGGATGTACCCTCATAAGAGTACACATGCCAAACAGCTTCAAAAATTAGCAAATTCTCCATGAAACATCTCCGAACATATTGCAATGGGATATACCAAATATATGACAAGCTCCACAACTATAAAAATTAAAAAATGGGGTGTACCCTCATGAGAGTACATAGAGTACACATACAAAATAGCCCCCAAAACTAACAAATTCTTCATGAGACACCTCAAAATATCTTATAATGGGATATCCTAAACATATGACAAGCCCCATTGTTAAAAAAATTGAAAAATAGGGTGTACCCTCATTAGAGTACAGAGAGTACACATACAAAATAGCTCCTAAAACTAGCAAATTCTTCATGAAATCTCTCCACACATCTTCAAATATGCAAGCTCTACAATTAAATATTTTGAAAAAATGAGGTATATATAATAGCTCCAAAAACTAGCAAATTCTGCATGAAATATCTCAAAATATCTTACATTAGCTTATGGTAAACATATGATAAGCCGCACAGTTAAAAAAAAGTAAAATATAAAGTGTACTCTCATGAGAGTACAAAGAATACACATACAAATTTGCCTCCAAAACCAATCAATCAGCCTCTAAATTACTTTAAATGGAATCTAATAATATATTCTCTCCAAACAGGCTAAAAAATCTAAAAAAAAATGAGAAAATAATCTGTACTCTCAAGTACAGAGAGTACACATATAAATCTGCCTCCAAAATCAACTAATAAGCCTCCAAATTACTTCTAATAGAATCTAATAAGCATATTCTCTCCAAACAGGCAAAAAAATCTGGAAAAAAAATATGAGAAAATGGTTTGTACTCTCATGAGAGTACAAAGAGTACACATGCAAATATGCCTCCAACCAATCGTAAATTCTAATAACATATTCTCTCCAAAAAAAAAAAAAAGAGAAAATAGTATGTACTCTCATGAGAGTATAGAGAGTACACATATAAATATGCCTTCAAAACCAATCAATCAGCCTCCAAATTATTTCTAATGAAATCTATTAAACATATTCTCTCCAAACAGGCCAAAAAAGTTGACAAAAAAATGAAAATGAGGTGTACTCTCATGAGAGTACAGAGAGTACACATACAAAATAATCCTAAAATCAACCTCAACCTCCACAAGGCATCTAGTAAACATATTAACTCCAAACATGGTCAAATAGCTGATTAAAAATTAGAAAATGGGGTGTACTTTCATGAGAGTATAAAGAGTACACATGCAAAACAGCTCTAAAAACCAACCAATCATTACAAACATAATGCCCTATCCAAATAGAGTCAAAAATCTAAGAAAATAATAAAATAGACTATACTCTCATAAAAGTACAGAGAATACACATGCAAAATAGTTCTTAAAATAAGCAAAGTCCTCTTGCAAAGAACTCCTAGCAGTATAGGAAATATACATTAAATAAAAGAATTTCAAAGAACATCACTAATAAACCCTAAACAAACTATACATATAAAATGATTCAGAAAATTTACCGATGCATTTTAATTTAATACATCAACCGCTAAATTGGTCGCAATATCATCAAGGCCACAACTTTCAAATTCATTCTCCATCTTCACGGTTCTTCCCAAAATATGAAATGAGATTTTTTGATTTCTCTCTGTGAGCTTGGTTTGTCTAAAAAAAAATATATTATGCCATAAATCTATTTATATATTCCTTTTAAATTTCTCCCGTGCATTCAAACGTCGTTTCTCCCGTTGTTTAAATGGGACGGGCCGGGTCGGGTCGGGCCTGGGGTAACGTAAACTATATTGTTAAGGTGTCATCAAGTTACAACAGTAAAAAAAAATCCATATTTTTATATTAGGCACGTGTTGCATAGTGATTGACGTCCGGACGTAAAGCTACATCCGAACTCTGCACATAATATTTTCTCCTTTTTTAGGGGATCCAATTTTATTCTTCTTTTTCTTGCATCTCAGTGCTCATAAGAGCCGCGAGCTCTGATCCTCTCCATGCAGGCGGGCTCTCCCTCATTCCCCTTGGAACAAACTCGAAGCGAATGAGCTTCCTCATCCCATCATCACAGCAAGAGGAGCTCCTGTCATTCGACCCTTTCTTACTCAACCAGACTGTCAATACCTTCCTCCAACCTCAACCGAGCGGCGGTTCCTCTCTTCCTCTCCCTTTCGCACCCTCCTTGTTAGCAATCCTCACTTCACCAAACAAGATATAACATGTAGCAACCCTTCCTACAAGCCCATCACGACATCCCATCGTCTAGCGTGGTGATCCTATTCATCCCATTGTTGCCGAAAGTTGAGAACTCCCTACCGGTCTTCCAATTTCTTCTTTTCTCTGATTTGTCGACCTTGAGCGTGTGTGTCTCCCTCAGGTCAGCATCCCCTGATTGCCCTCAACTCTCATCCTAGCAACCAACCTTCCTATTTTGTCAATTCTAGTCTCCCGCACAACTCATAGCCTCGGTAGATGATGTTAAACAAGTGTTTGAAGCTTTCATTCTGGCCTGCTGATTAAACAAAGTGCAAATTATTTTGTTGCCATGGAGAGTCTCTCTTGCTGTTAGGTTAGAGGAGATGAACGAAGAGTAAGATTCTATATTGCATTAAGACACAAAAAAAGAAAGGAAATTTCATTTGGGTTGCATGACAGAGAAAGGGAAAGGAAATATCACCCTAAGTTTAGTAAACTGAAGTCTAAATGGTTATGCTGTGAGCCTGAAATAAGAGCAAACAAAAAAGGGTATTGTATTTCTATTTTGCAGGTATATTTGAAGACCCCACTGTGCTTAGAAGAGTGTGGTGGGATCGAAGACTATAGTCATAGTCATAGACAGAATTTAGTGCGTAGGTCAAATGAGTCCCGATGCGACCCCCCCATGTGGGACGCCGGAGGCTTCATCAAATTAGACATTAACAAATGACTTGAATGAAAATAAATAAGAGAATGATTGAACTTGAAAGTAACTTAAGTTGAATTTGAAATGAAAATTTAAGTCGAAATAAAATAAAATCAAACCAAAATTTCAAGAGCTTCAAATAAAAAAAAAAAGTTTTAAAGATTTATGTTGTAAAGTCTTGAGAATTTACCTCATACAAAAATATCACCTAACAATGGCTCAAAAGAAAGAACAAAATTGGGCAACTCTCAGTGAACATGAATGAAATCTTTCAAAGAAACATTTAAATCTTACATCTGATTTTGAAACTGATACTCTCAGGATTTGCAATGTCGTCAAGTATTTATTTTCAAGCTAGAATGAAACTCTAATATAGTTCATAAAAGATTTGCAATGATTAAATAGCTCACGGGTGAGCCTCAATTAGGAGTTTCATTAAACATTTAGTTCACACTATTTATCATGGTGACCAAATCTCTTATTAAATTAAAAGAAACTTGAATAATCTCACGAGCTCATCTGTGAGCTAGAACAAATATTAAATATGATGAATTTATTGAGAACTTGAAGGCTCATCAACTTGATAGTTCACATACAAGCAAGAATAAAATAATTTAGTTTGTCAACGAAGATGTGTAAAAATTTTCAATAAGCACTTGAGTTGCACTACGTGATGGATTGGATGAATTAGAAGTGACCTAAAAAATTTAAATGAGATTTGTGATGATTTTGAGCTCATCAACAAACATTAGCCAAGTTTTATTGAAGTTTAATAATTCAATGAATTCAAAACTAAATGCAAAAAACAAATATTATTTCAAATAATTGAATAAGTGCTGAAACACCTTACGCCACTGGATTCGCAACACATCATACAAGCGAACAAAAGATGTTAATTTAAAATTAAATTCATCATCTCAAAATGTGTGCAAATAATCAAAGTTTTTAATGAAATGAAGAGTATATGCACCACTAGACAATAATATATTCAAATTTATAGTACAGAGATGCATATAAATAAACTAATGGGATGAGCTTTGCACACATTATAAAGTACGATTTAAATTTAATAGCTCAAAAGTGTGCAAGTATTCTTAAATATACCCGCATGGGCCCCGACACTATGCTGAATGCTTAAACTTTGAGGATGTTGTTGGTGATTCCGATTTAGTCTTAGGGGTAGGTTAGGGTTAACAAAATCTAAAAATCTATTATAAAATTTCAACTTAGTAAAGTATAGAAGCTAATTCTATCATGTGTGAGTAATCTAATCTATAGAGCTAAAGTTGACAGGATCTAAAATTCTCAAATATATTTGATTCAATCTGATATATTTGTCTTTATGAAAATTTGGATTCAATATCAAAATTAAAAATTCTTCGCCTTCATAATTATTTGTAGATGATAAATTAAAACTCAATTCATAAATGTAAAGTCAAATTCAACTATTTTCTCTAATCTCATGTCATAAGGAGCAAAGTGACCCATGTCCTCTCTTCATTGAACTGGCCAATAGGCTCCACATAATACAGTTATGACCAGAGTCCTCTCACCGGGTGGTTATCGTCAAATGACCCCACTATATCACAGTCACGACTGTAGCTCATATGTTCCCCAATAGTTTTATCTTTTGAATTGTGAACCATAGGGTATACTTGATAGGGCAAAAAGCTCTCTGTTAGCTAAGGTAGACTTAAGCTTATCTCCTTAGACAAACACCACGTCATGTCTATAAGGATTTCTTGGATGATGTAATCCATGTATTGCTGATAAGGATCCTTCAGTCAGGTTAGGTCGACTATCTCCTCTTATTAAGTAGACTAGGGACCGTGACGGGATGACTGAACCATGAGATCTAGATCGGGTGCATCATCATTCCCCCAACCATCTGCTTTAAGTTGAAATGATGAATTACATAAATCTAAATTACATAACTCTTCTTTGCTTTTGCCTTACGCGTTAACGACTAACGAATCAAAAGTTCTCTCACAACATTAGGATGGGTAATTAACTATAGGTGCTTGCGCCTATAAGAAACGTGGACCCAGATCTAAAGTCTTTACAAAATGAGTACGAAATCTCTAGGTAGTGTCTTATCTACTATTCCATCTACCTTCTGAAAATTTCACCGACATTAAATCATACTCTCTTCAGAGTGGTGGAGAATTTTGGGGAGATTTCTCTTTCTATCTTTGGCTAGTCAAACTTGAGCTATATTAGTAGTGGAGCATGATAAAATTAAAATTTAAAATCAATCATCACTGAAATTAATGTTAAATCAATCATCTCTTAATATCTAATATGTTTATCAACAGTAGATCTTCAGAGCACACCATTTTCATGTGGCTAGGTCACAGAGCCAATATCCATCTAGCTAACATTGTTATCAATACTAGAGATGTTGGAGCTACTATTCAATTTTGTAGTGTAGACTTCCTAGCCATCGTTGTTATAAATAATCATCTACGTGCAGCACCTATATATTATACACACCAACCTATGTAGGGGAGGAGGACAATTGGAATGACCACTACTGCTATTAAGGTTCCTCAAAAGAGAGCCTTTATATTCAAAGATTGGGTTATTCGGTGTCACCGAAAAGAATCAAATCGGACAAAAGTTTTAGTCATACCTGTGAATGCGACCACTCTGCTAATTTAACTTTTTGCATGATGAAGACATGATGCTGAAGCCTCTTCTTCTAAAATAAAATTGAGTAGAAGGCAAAGAAGGAGAATGAATGCTGAACTGCGAGCTCAGCAGTTGTTGCTTGAATCACTAGCCATGCGACCAAACTTGATGCTAGGAGTGTACAAGTTTGAAAAATCTTAAGTGGGTGACAAGAATAGCTCTACTAGTGATATTAAATAATCATTCTATGAGCAGCGACACCAAGCTATAACCCCACAAAGAAGGCATCACGAGACTCTGTCCTCCAGAGTGCACAAGGTGCTGAAAGTTGTCAAGAGAAGGGTCTTATGAAGAAAAAGTATCAATGCCCGGTTATTGGAGAAAATGAGAAAGCTTTGCAAAAAAAGCTACTCTCTGGGTAATACTCAAGATCATCCAAAGCAATTCTTGCACGGTGAATATCGGGGCTTGACACTTGGACTGCATGTCCAAGAATCAGTCACCGAAAGGTCCCGGCAAAAAGAAAAATAAATATAGAGGTTGAAGCCTCGATAAGAAGTAGTGACGCAGAAGCTTCTTCATCTAGAAGCAAGCTAACCCAGAGACAACGGAAAAAGAGAAATGTTGAATTGCATGCTCAACAACCATTGTTCAAACAAAAAATTGTACAATTGTGGACCTGTTATATGCAGTTTGACAACCTACGATGGGTAAATCGAAACAGCTCTACTGGTCAAATTAAACAGTCCTGCTGGACCTGACAATGACAAGTTCTAACTTCACCAATGAGAAAACTTGAAACTGCATATGCAAGAGTGCACTAGGTCCTCAAAGTAGCTAAGAAGAAATGATTGATGAAAAGAAAATATCAAAGTCCTGTAATCATGGAAGCTAGAGTTGCTCCTCCAAGGAGACCTCCTCTTATAACTCTGACAAGATATCAACCAATTCAAGTCCTGCATGGTGAGCATCGAGGCATGACACTTGGACCACAGGTCTAAGAATCTGCCATCAAAATGTCCTGGCAAAAAGATAAGAAAATTTGGAGGCCAAAACCTCGAAGTGAAACTATTTTAAAGAAAGACAGCGACATGACATCTGGACTGTACTCTTAGAGATTTTCCACAAATAAAACTCGTCAAGAATGGGTACCTAAGAAAAAAGGTCATATGTGATGAGATTTATGATGACCGACACATTAGAGAGTCATCCAAGGGATCTTATCGCCAACCAACTACATATCTTCGAGAGGAGGTCAGGTTCGATCACAATCCTTCAAGCTAGAAGTTTATTAGAGACGTCAATCAGAGTTCCGCATCTAAGAGGAATAAGTTGATGTGAAAAGTTATCGAAATATCTTTTCAGTCGCCCATTCTCGACAATCCCATGAAAACCTCTCATCTTGTACACTGTAACACTAGAAGAATCTATACATGCTCTGTTGGCACAACACAATGATGAGGGAAAGGAGAATGCTCATATTACAATAGTAGAAGGCTAATAGCAGCAGGAATGCAATACTCTCCAATCGAGAAGCATTATTTGGCTTTGATTTTTACTATCCATAAGCTTCATTATTACATGCTATCTCATAAAATTACTCTCATCTCAAGGATCGATCCGCTGAAGTTCTTGATGACAAGACTAGCATTGACATGTCGCTTGCCATGATGGGTTGTTCTTCTACTATAATTTGACATCACATATGTTCCCTAGAAAGCGGTGAAAGGGCAAATTCTAGCAGACTTCCTTGCTACACATCATATCTCGAAAGATTCATCGCTCAATGATGATCTTCCTAATGAGAAAATCATGCATATATGAAAAGGAAAAAATAGAAAATATGAGAATTATATTTTGATGGAGCTTCATCCATCAAATACACTCAACCCTCAAATGTTCCAAAGGATTGAGCTAGCATTGGCCTCATTTTGATCACGCTAGAAGGTGGTATAATGAGGCACTCATTCAAGTTAACTGAGCCACAAATCAACAACGAAGTAGAATATGAAGCGTTGGTGGCAAGTCCGGAGGAAGCCATCTCTATGAGAGTCTAGAATCTATAAGTTTATGGCGATTCTCAGCTCGTCATTAATCAAGTACTGGGTATTTCCAAAATCAACAAACGAATTCTCGAGCTTATGAAGTAAATTCCAAACATCATTATAACTCGGGTCTCTCGAGCTATAAATAGTAAAGCTGATTGCATTGCTAAGTTAGTTAAAGAAATGACAAGTATGGATGACGAAGACTATATACTAATTAGCATTTGCACTTGTCGGGTCCTAGAGCCGGTAAACCTAAAATCCTCATTGGAAGAGGGGTCATCAAATGCAAACTAGTAGGATATAGCTCCTCCGCAGGTCCTTACAAATGCTTCCCAAAGTCAGATAAGATATTCAATAGGAAAGACCTCAATTTATGAAAGCACCAAAACCATAAAATAAAATCCTTACAATAGAAGAGAAGGAAGATTGGAAACAACCCTTTGTTGATTACTTTAAGGGAAGCAAACTATCAAGCAATAAGTCGATGGCTGCACAACTCGAGAGAAGACTTCGACTATATACTTATGTTCGCAATACCTTATATCATTGGTCCTTTTAACATATGTGGCTATGGTGCCTGCGAATAGAAGAAGATAATAAAGTGATTGTTGAGATCCACAAAGGACTCTATGGCGCACACCAATCAAGTCCTAAAATGACTTCTAAATTAAAAGAATAGGATACTACTGACTATCCATGATAAATGATTGTATCGATCATGTCAAGAGATGTCATGAAGGCCAGGTTCACGGCAACATCATTCATCATCTTTCAAGTTGTACCCAACAATAGCATCTTGGCCATTCGAATGATGAGAAACAGATATAATTAGACCAATTGACTCACCATCATCACTTAATCTAGACCATTGATTATTTCTCTGGCGCACCATTCGAGAATCAAGCATGTGACCAACTTCTTCACCCTCAATATTGCTTATAGATTTGGTGTGTCGTGCCAGAATATCTCAGACAATGGTTCAACCTTCAAGAACACTAAAAGTCTATAGATTTGCTAATCGACATAAGATTGATTGGTGATACTCATCGATTTATAATCCAAGAATAATTGGCTTAGCAGAAGCTTTTAATAAAATACTAGTCAAGTTACTTAGAAAGATCCTCATCAAAAATAAAAGGGAGTGACATACTAAGCTTGTGGAAGCGTTATGGGCCTACCATACTACTTATAAAATACCTACAAAATCCACTCATTATGCACTGGTGTTTAGAGTTGAAGCCGTTCTATCACTTGAAGTTGAACTACCCTCGCTCCGAGTAGCCATTCAACATAATCTCACTCAAGATGAGAATGCCCATCTACAGATGGAAGAGCTTGATGCGCTTGACGAAGGTAGGTTCAAAGCTCATTGAAATTTAGAGTCTAGGCGAGGATGTCCAAGATCATACTGGTGTCAAGAGGCTTCGAGGAGAATTGGTTGGTGGTGGAGAAATATTCCTCACCACAAAATATGCTGTAAATTTGAACCTAATTGGGACGAACCCTTCGTCATTGAAAAGGTATAAAAAGGGGGAGCCTACCAACTCATTGATTTCAAAGGTGAAAGATCAATACTGCCAATCAATGGTCGATATCTTAAGAAGTACTATACATGAAAACATAATCAAATAAATATCATATTTAAAACTTTCATAAGTTTTGCTTAAAAATTCTCATGTAACACAAGAATGCATTTTCAAAATAAAGTAAACATCCCCATGTTAGACATGGGGCAATTTTAAAATTTTATAGTAAAATGTTAGGCATTCCCTTGTAAGGCAGGGGGCCTCCTTTTGTATTTGGGCATCACGCCTAAGGCCGAGATCCCCATATACATGTTCAAATTATGTATTCAAATTCATAAGTTTCAAAGCCAAAGATGACTAAAAAGAGAAATTTTCAAGTCTGCAAATATCAACAAATCAAGTTGGAAACACATCTTCATTCATACATCAAATCTAGGGCTCGAGTGGGTGCATAAAATCGGACTCAACACGCCTAAATAGGGCCTAGTCACTGATAGGCTGCTTACTTAACATGCCATGAAGGCCACAGTAAGAGATCCCCCATCTCATTAGCTTGATGATAAAACCCTTCATCAATTGCTCAAGTCCAAGACTCAAGTGGATGCATAAGGTCAGACTCAACATGCCCAAATATGGTTGAGTCACTGTCAGGTCTGCTTACTCAATATGCCACAAAGGTCGTAGTAAGAGATCCTTCTATTTTGTTAGTTCAAAGACAAGTGCATCTAAGAAATCCTTCCAACTTGTTGAGTTCAATTGGACCAGACTGGGAGATCATCCCTAATAATTGTAAGGTCATTTTTTAAAATCCAACAAATAGATCATCACTCGAGAATGCACTCAACCGAGTTTGGTATCAATATCAAATGAGAAATCTCAACTCCTTCAACAAGTCTATTAAGCAGAAAGCAAAGACCGATGGAAACTCTTCTTCAGTGAGTCCAACCAAGCAGAAAGCAAAGGACCGAAGAAGTCATCCCAATGTTCGTACAAAGCCAAAGGCTGAACTGAGGGAGTTATGTCATCAACATGTCTGTTATGCGCAAAGCATATGACTGATGACTCTTCGCCATTGACCCAACATAATCTATGAGGGCAAAGTCATCAGCAGACATCCTTCTATAAGCCCACAAAAGCATAAAGATGAGGCAGAATGAAATTTTATATCCCTTGATAAGTCTTCAAGATAATTCAGGACTTTCCTCAATCAAATCCATAAAGGCACGAAGTCAGGATAGAAGAAAATGCATCATACGAATCTTCGAGATGAAGGCTTCAACAAGTCCGTCAAAGCACCATGCATAGGACCGAAGATGTTCTCATCTCACCACCAAGTCATCAACTCCATCAAGCCCACTAAGACACGAAGCTAAGATGGGAGGAAAAATACAAATTTTAAATTTCAAGATTGAATCTTCAATAAGTCCAGCATAAAGCATAGGACTGAAGACATTCTCATCTCAACAACAAATCATCAACTCCATTAAGTCTACCAAGGCAAAAAGTCAGGACAGGAGAAAAATGCAAATTTCAAACTTTTTTCAATTTGTTGAGAGGTTGGCGTCAAATTTTTGAAGCCCACATTGGAAAGCAAGATATTGCTTGTCTCCATTTCGAATGTTTGGCATCCTAAATGTTAACATATAAGGTCTAGGACAAAGGGTTGATGTGTAAATGAGATTAAGGTTTTACTTAGGTTACCATGTTTGCATTTTGCGAGTTGAGAGTAGAAATGGTGCTTATAAGATGAGAAATCTAGAGACTGAGCTATTGCTACTTTCGAGTATAGTATTTTTATGAGAGGGTGATATGACAATATGGTGGGTTGGGGGCAGATATTAGTTATAGGTTATTGTGGTAGCAACATTTATGAATTGATTTGTTGTTCTTTGTCTTTCTAAAATAACCAAATATATCAAAGTTAAGAAAGAGCGATTATAAGTTTATGAAACTAAAATCATATTATAGGAAACTACATGACTTACAAAAGTTGAGAAAAATGAAAATTATGGTTAGAGATTGATATGAGACCTTGGCCAGTGTTTGAGATGGAAAGATAGTGACTATTACAAACCATCATATATATGGTGACATAATGAAGTTATGACTATTGTAGGTGAGAGATATATGAGGCAAGAAGTAAATCTGATGTTGAGGAACTAATCAAATGATGGGGTGTTGGGGGTAGTGAATCGAGCTCTCTATAGGGTTAGAGGATGGTAGTTTAGATTAGACAATAGTCAGTAATTAAAGGCCAAGAGGTCAATTTAACTATAAATTTGATAAATTAGGTGGGTGGACTATATTGTTTGGCTTCCCATATTTAAGAAAAGGAAGAAAGCTCCATGTGCCTCAACCTACCTGCCCAAATGCATATAAAAGGGTGGATAGAGTAGTTTGAGGTTCTAACATTTGTTGGTCATTCATTGTGTCAATGTTAATGTTTGGTTCCTCACTATGTAAGAAGGAATAAAAATTATTTAGACTTAAGAGAGTGAGCATTAAGTGAATAGATTGTATATTAATGGTAAATCATTGAGGTTGTATAACGATGCCTTTATTGTTGATTTTGGATCCAGTTGTAGCGATGCTTTTAAGTGATTTGATGGAGAAAAGTTAGTAAGTTATGGTTTGATTTTTTTATGGAGATGTGGTGACCTTTTTTTTAGTTGAATCTTTCTTAAATGGTTTGTGGATTATAAGCATTTTTATTGTTTCTAGGTCTTAGACTAAGTGTCAAAATTAAAAGTATATGAAAGAATAAGAGCTGAAATTATAGAGTATAGAGCTACAATCAAATTTGGTTTATGAGAAGTCATGTAGTGTATTGTGGATTTGGGATTGCTTTACCTTTTTGGGCAAGGAGTAGAACTATTTAGGAAGCCATCAAAGCTATTCGCTTAAAATATTTTAAGAACCTGAGAGTTTCAAAAATGATAGTCACCATTAGAGAGTTATGTATCAACATTACTTTTCACATTAGACATCAAACATTAGAGAGAAGAATGAATACATGTCAACATGGGTGAGAGAAGCACCAATTTATGATTAATTAAATATGGAGAATTAGTTTGTTCTGCTGAGAGAGAAAATGTGCAAGAGTTTTTGAAGAAGGAAAAAGAAATAGTGTGTGTGTGTGTGTGTGTGTGTGTGTGTGTGAGAGAGAGAGAGAGAGAGAGAGAGAGAGAGCTTATAAGCTCTTATTCCATAAAGACTTAGTAAGGTAGCCTAGAGAGATGAAGAGACATTGACATTGAATAAGAAAAAAATAAGAGAAGATAATTGAAGTGTAGATATTATATTTCATGTCAGTTAGCCCAATTTGTAATACATTCTAGTATATATACAAATGTTAACTAGAGAAAGTAAAGATAAAAATCAAAGTTAGTGTTGGTAGTATAAAATAATTTTGAATTAGTAGTGTGGACGATTGAGGTAGTTGCAAAGTTATTATTAAGATTAGTTAGGTGAAGAATGTGTTATGCTCTTATTTTGGTCATTGTGGCAGAGCATACTACGATTATTAATTCAAACTTGTAACCTTTTAGATATAATAATCAACTAATGGAAACATAAGTTCTTTAACACACCAACATTTTTCTTCACTAAATGACTTTTTTAACTTAGTTCAAAATATGTTAAATGTATATGTGATCTCTAACATTATATTATAATTAATGAGCTTTTAAATCTTTGATTAACAATATATTATGATCCTCTCCACTTATCACTTATATGCAGTTAGGGACTCCAACAATTCAATGAAAATTCAAATTTTCTATTTAGTATTAATTCATTGTTCATTCATTTAAAAAGGCTACTAATTCATTAGTTATTATTAATTTATATTCTATTTTTAGATGATTTGAATCCCTAATTTTAACTTTTCATAATTAATTTGAGTTCCCTTCCATGAATGCTCTTCTTGATGAATTTTTTTTTTCATATATATATATATATATATATATATATATATATATATATATATATATATATATATATATATATATATATATTATTTATTTAAATATGAACATTATTATTACCTCCATATAATATTTTAGTGATCAGTGTTCAGTAATCTTTTAAATAAAATTCATGTGTTATAATTTGTTAAGGTTGAAAATAACATCATCTGAGAGTTACAGAATACATATATTTGCACTTATTCTAAAATGTAAAATAAAAATGATCATAAAAGACTTCTTAAGATATTGATTAAATTTAATTACAAACTCTCACATGTATCTATATATATTTTAACCGACATACAAATTTTAAATTTATTTTAAGATAATAAGGCATATATAATCATTTAATTAACTCTCATTTATTTATTGAAAATTAAAATTTAAAAGTATTAATGCACATCAGATAAATTTTTTATTAGAATATTATCTTGTGATTGAAAATTTAGACTTTCAACCAAAAATTTTTTATCATTTAAATTTTTGTGAATGCAATAAGATCTAAATTCGCAGAAATGTAAAAAATTATCATTTATTTATTATTATTTTCTTCAACCACAATTACTCACCATTTTTTTTATTCATTAATCTCAAAGGATCGACGTCTTATCTGAAGACTTCCGCCTTAATCTCTTAAATTTATTTGGTATACGTCAAACTCACGTAGTTATCATCTTTGCAATAGCTCTTCCTATTAATAGAAAAAAGATAAAATAAATATGAAAAAAAAGTTGAAGTCTGTTCTTCATATTTTAAAAATATTAAATAAATATATTATTATTGATATTATAAACTGATTTTTTTTCAATATAAGTGATAAAAAGATTATACATCTAATGATCTTTAATTTTATTTCATTATCAATTTTTTATAATATTCATAAAAAAAAATCTATTTTAGTAACTTGAAGAGTCAATGTTTGCTTTAATAATTTAAAATTAAAAAATATTTATTTTTTTTGCCCATTTTTAGCAAGTATTTTAATATATTTTAAGAATTAAAGTTATCCATCAAGCCAAATATTCAAAACACAAGTTTTTAATTAATTATTCATAATTATTAAATCTATTGATGTAAAATCAGTTGAATAAAATCATTAAGTTTATAAAATAAGTAAGAATTAGTTTTATACAGTTTTATTCCAATAATAATGCATATCTAATATTTTATTTATTATTGATATTTATTATATAAATAAATTTAACTTAAATATTTTAAAAAATAAATAATTTTAATTATTTATTATGAAACAAAAAATATAAATGATAAATAACAATTTTAACTAATTTTTTATCTTTTAAATAATTTTAATAAATAAATACTAAAATTTTGGAGGGCCATAATATAAATTTTTTTGTTGATGAAAATAAAATTAAAATAATATTATAATTTCTCAAAATTTTAGAAATAAGAGGCATGTGCCCCTGGCCCCACCCCTTAAATCAGTTTATATACATATAAAAATTATGATAGTGATATTTTTATATAATATTAAAATTTAAGTGTTAAATATCTAAATAGATAAAAATTGTGTGGTATGTATATAAATAAGAGGATTTACAAACATATTACACAATTCACATAATTAATACTTAATTTTTTTATCACAACAATAAAAAATATCACTATTATTAAAATAATATAATATTATAGCTGTAATTCTATAACATAAAACAAAATCATTTACTCTTAACAAACTGCCAATACTGCAACTCCCCACAAATTGAATTGAGAAGCTCCAAAGCTTCTGACTAACAAAGCTTTCAAATAAAAGACAAAATCATAAAATTGAATGACGCCGCTGAAAAATTCAATACTAAACCCTAATTGGTATCGTTGTCATATGTGGAAAGAAATTCATAACATCAATTTCAGCTGATTTACAAAGTGGAGAAGACAACTATTTAATGCAATTTCAAGCGTCAATCTATTCTTGCCTTACTAAATTTCTAATTTCTTATTTTGTTTTATTCTATGATGTCAAATTTATTAGGGGGGAGATTATTATCAAATAAAAGATTCTAAGAGGTTTCTCTTAGATCTCACATGGAAAATTTTAGAATTTTTGTGATGTACCATCTTGATTATGTGAATATATTGATATGATTATCTATATTTTAATAGTTTCAGTATATCTCCATAATTTATATATATATATATATATATATATATATATATTTATTGCCATTCGCTATCAACTTTAAAAGGATAGTTGACTTTAGGATGTATATTTTGGCTCAGCTTGAGGACCATTTCATCCAAGATGACCTTACATAATAGATAATTGAATTTAGTACCTGTTTAGTCGCGTAAAAAATAATAGTGTAAAAAGAATATAATATATTTAATTAATTTAAGTTATTTGATTGAAAATTATATAAATATATGAGTTTATCTTTTTCTATTTAGTAAAATAAATATAATGTAAAGTATTTTGAAAATTTTTGGGTGGCGTAATGACGAGGAAGGAGGCGGTGTGACGACATAGTAAGCGGTGGTAACGGCAACGGCGCAATGGGATAATTGGGTGGGTGGTCGAAGCGACGACGGTAGTGATAGTGATATTTACGCGCGATCATCAAAATTTAATTTCAAATAAAAAATCTTTTAATTGAATTCTAAATATATTACATTATTTTGAAATTTCACTGTGCATTGTGCCAAATGCAAAAAAAAAAAAGTTTAAACTCTTGCATTTATTTTACTTTAATTTACTTTACTTTCCAACAAAATAGCCTCTTACTTAGAAGTTTGAGTATAGTTAATTACACATCTCCATCTAATATAATTATAATTAATGTCTAGATTTTACTTTTGAAGATTCTATCAATGCATTTGACCAAAAACTATGAGATGAATTGTTTTGTAATTAAGGTGAATTTAAGAGTTACTTATTAATAATAGTTGGTTAATTTGATACATCTGTAACAAATAAATAATTAATTAATATATTTTGATAATATGATATTAATAATCAAGATTTCATATATTTAAAATGATACTTTAGAAAAAAAAATTAATTCTATTATGCTTTTTTTTGTTTGACAATATTAGCTCTTTCTTATATATATGGGGAGATTTTTAAATTAAATGTAATTCAAATCTTTCTTGTGTTTGATAAGTATTTTGTTGGATATTAATAGTATTAAATTTTTTTTCAAAAAATTCAATCGTTCTTGTATTTTATATTAATATTGACAAGTATTTAGGACTAAAATGTTCTAAATTATATCCTTTGATTACGAACATTTTGATTATCCAATCTTTCAAATATTGAAGAGTGGTTGTTGAGATCTTCATTTAATCATTAAATCTTTGATAACGATGCTTAAATATGAAGGTCTTAGGTGTCAAAATTTGGACACTTCAAGCAATGGTTATTGATGATCAGCATATCAAAGCTATGACTAATTTAAATATTTTTTTATTTGATTTATTTTTTATTCAAAAGAATATTTATATAAAAATTAAGCTCGTATAATAACAATTTTAGTCATATATATATATATATATATATATATATATATATATATATATATATATATATATATATATATTTTGAAGGTATCCACCCAACACTCTACTCATCTTGTAATATGCATGATTAATCCCTGGCTAACGTCACATTTAATCATTAATGTAACTCCCCTTGATATCCCAACTGCTATCCTGGAGAAAGAATGTGTCAGAGGTTCGTTACAACTGATGGTGGATTTTAGTCATATATTTAATTAACATAATTTTTTTCTTGATATGCATCAAATCACACAATTATGACTTATGTTGTTGGCATTAAATAAATATGGTACAAAGATTAAATGCATATGACTTTTAGGATGGACCGATCAAGAGACCAGTTCCCAACGTTTATTCATTTTTTTATTACTGAAAATAGTATTTTTTTTTTTAACGTAAAATAATATAGTATTATAGCTATAAAATTTTATTACGTTGGATCAATTCCTTTTCAACTTGATGCAGCTAATCGAGTTATTTATTATCGTTAAGAGTAAAAAATAGCATTGGTAAATATTTTTTTTATATTTAATTCTTTTATTTTAGCTGGATATTCTAACCTTAATTAATTTGATTGTTTGTCATTTCAACATATTAGGTTCTAGTCTTATTTTTATAGAAAAACAAGAAACTATTAGTTGTTTCTCTTTCTTCTATAAAAAGTAGAATATCGTTTTTTTTAATGCTTCTCCTAATTTTGAGTCTCATGATCAAAATATATTCTCTTCACTTTTTGGTGCATTTGGAACAAAGTGACGTAGTGCTAACTTATATTACATCATATTTATCATTTAAAAATTATAATATGAGTGCATTTTATAGTATGATGTGATAGAAAATTATATTTTTTTAATCTGATCTAATAGAGTGTGGTAGTTGCCAAAGATCAGTAGTCTGACTTTTTAAAAATAAAAAAATTATAATACTCATCATAACTTTTTAGATAGCAGCTTCTTTTACAGAGCTTCATCAATATTTTTTTCAAACAATTATAACTACCCTAAACACACTATTAGTATTACTCATTCACAATTAATTACAATTCATTGTGAAAATTAAGGCTGAATTTGAGACAGCTTTTTGTTAGTGGTGCGGTTTGAATTGTATCGTAAGTGGTATTTGAAAATTTGTGTTTTTGGTGCATTTTGAAGATGTTGTGGTGAGAAAGCTGAGTTTTCCAACATAATCTGGCAAAATATGGTAGCTGTTAAAAATCTGCTATCTAATTTTTTGAAAAATAATAATTATAATACACACCACATCCTTTTAGATAAATGTATCTTCTATAATAGCTCTGTCATTATTTTTTTAAATAATTATAACTGCTCCAAATAAACTCTTAGTTCTTGTGCACATAGCTAAATATTGACATCTACCAATACATGAAAGTATTTTAAAATTATCAAATATTTTGCTTGTGAAAATATTCGAATAGGTATTCTTGCTTTTTTTTATGTGTAGCGATATATTTGATAAGCATCCTAATCAAAACAATTGATGATGAATTATTGTCAATTATTTCACACATTAATTTAGGCATAATTATTATAAAAAATTTACTAGCATTCTTTATTTACTTATGGAAAATTTATTAGTTTCATGCATTTATTTATTAATTTCATTTTATTTGAATTTAATAATTATGCTTATATATACTCAATAGTTAAATAAAATATAATAAGTTCAAAAAAAAAATTCATTTCTTTTCCTTTTCGTCTTTTTATTAATAAGTACAACACCCCTCGACTTAGAAACACCAATGCATATTTGTTTCTATAAATGATAAATAATATTTAAATATAAAGTAATATAGTATTATAATTATATAGTTTTATTATTAAAAAACACTCAATTGTGAGCACCAAATCTTTTACACAAAGCTTCAAACCAAAACCTATAAAATCAAGAAGGGACATTTACATATTTACCTCATAATTTTTATATATGTATATCTAACATCTAAATTTTGATATTTACATCATAACACTCAAATCTTTAATATCACATTAGAAATATTATTATTATTATCTTTTAAAAAATAAACATATCTTTTCATACACAAAACAAAATTATAAATATAAATATCAAACTTTAAATCTTAGATATGTAAATATATTAATTTATTAAGAAGCATTGATAAAGATATTGAAACAAAGTAAAGAAGGCAACAATTCACTAAATTCATAATTAGGGGTTTTTATATACATAATCTTTATTTTTAAAATTTACAAATATATTATCTTTAATCTTAATTTTTCAAATTGACAATCAAATTGATATGACCCTGAAAATTCTACTAGTTGAAGCAATTTTGATGTACGATATGATTTTGAATGAAAAGATCAAGTCAATTATCAATCGACTCTTAAACAAGGTGTTTATAGTCAAATTGAGCTCTCGATGGCGGATCTAACAAAAGATCTCATAATTCGACATTTGAGCATTCAAATACTAATACATCATATGATCAAATCATTTTGAGCCTCATGGAGAGGTGGTTTATTTTGCATGTATTTACAGATGTCACCGTCTATAAATCTCTCATTCTTCATATGAGGCAAAAAAGAGGAGAGAGCTCTAAAGCTTGAAAATCCTCCAAATCTGATAATTGCGATTCGGCGATTGTCCCACGCCGGCCGCCGCCCGTCGTCAATCCGTCGGTCTCCATCATGACGACCTTCATCGTCGATGGTTGTTCATTGTTCATCCATCACCTATTGTTACTGAAGCTATATATTGTTGTTTGATTTTGGGATTCCCATTTGTCACCTTCTCATTCTCTGATTATGTAATCCGTTATCAGGAAAACTTGTACTAAAATAAATATATAGTGGAAGCTTTTTTTATTAGGCTAGAGTGATTTTTCCCTCTTTTCGTTTTTTTCGTAAAAATTCAGTTTCTTTATTCTCTTTAAATACTTAGTGTTTTGGATTTTACAAATGGCTAAAGTAAACTTTCACTCTTCTAAGGTTTTAAACAAATATTATTTTTTATTTTTATAAAATTCTAAATAATTTGATCGTGATACATATAAATATATGATTTTGATCATTTAAAAAAATAGAGAAGATGATTAAATTATAAATGCATATATATTAGATGATTGATTTATAAAATCCTCTTATGGAAGAAGAATTAACGATTTACTACTTAATACAAACTTATTATTTGAAACATTTGTATCGTTTAAAACATTATGATGAGATAATATTAATAGTAATAAAATTATATGTCAATATTTTCATAAATTTGAAATGAACGATGCACTAGAAAAATAAATTTCTTAAATATTTTTTTAGACAACATTCGGGCCCTACTCATATGGGCTGATTTTTAAATGAATATTGTTCAAAATAATTGGATAATCATATTTTTACCATCTAAAATTTAAATATTTATAAAATTTACATCGTATTACTTTTTTTATCTATCAAATTAATATATTTATATGTATCAAGATGAAATTATTGAGGATTTGATAAAAATAAAGAATATATATTGAGATTATATTATACATTTTATTAATTAGATAAGAATTTAAAATTAAAAATGCTAATTTGCAAATAATAATATTTTATATACTATTAATATGCAATTTTTCTAATTCTTTTTATAGTTGATCATTATTTTATTGGGAATCATTTAATAATTAAAAAAGTTCTTTTTTATTGAGTAAGATGAGAGTTTGAATTAGTCATCTTGAAATTCATCATTTTAATTTTAATCAATTTGCTACGTGTTTGAATGCAATAATTTCAAAAAGTTATTATGAAAAGTCATCAAAATTATTAAAAAATTAACAACCGTTACACATAACAAACATTGATGATCACTCCAAATCACAAATATAGATGTTAATTTAGAGAGAGAAAACGTGTCGTCATATCCTTCATTTTTTTTTCTTTTCTGAAAAAATTTGAGGCCATAGCCAAATCCTTCATTTCAATCTCTTTCTCGGTCTCTTTTATTATTACGATAGAGACATCCATTCGTTCTCTCTCTCTCTCTCTCTCTCTCTCTCTCTCTTAGAAATGAGAAAATACTTTTCACACCAATTAAGTTTGCTATCGACGTAATATATACATTAGATATGCTTTCTGCTATGAGAATAATCTTGAAACACAGTACAAAGAGAAGAGATGGAGAGAAAAAAGATAAAAGTAATGTATATTCCAAATGTTCATTATAGCTCCAGTGGATATAATAGTAGTTTTGATAACAAAAACATAAAATTTAATTATAAAAGTAGGACATGTGTAATAATCTACATGTAGGACTCATGTGCCACTTCTATTCTTTTATCATCACCCCTCAAATTGAAGAGTCTTGAAGAAGTCATTAGTTTGTCTCACAAGAGTTGGAAGCATCTATTGTTGAAGGATTTGATAAAGATGTTAACCAATTAATCTGTAGTATCAACATATTGCAATTTGATCTAATGTTTTTGAAGATAATGCTGTATAAAGTGATAATTAATGTCTATATGCTTAGTTTGAGAGTGAAACACTGGATTTTGAGCAAGAGTAATGGCTGATGCACTATCACAAAGAAGAGAGTGGGAGACGAAATTAGATGCCAAAGTCTAACATGAGGTGATGAATCCATAAAATTTTAGTAGTAGTAGAGGCAAGAGCAAGATATTCAGGCTCTATAGAGGATCAAACAATTACTATTGTTGCATACCAATAAATGAGAAAGAGTCAAGAAGAATGCAAAAATTAGTTGTAGACTTTCTATCAGTTGTGTCGATGGCCCAATAGTGTGATTATATGCTTGTAGTTGTAGATTTTGTGGAAGGATGGATAAGCCATAGTCTGAAGTGGCTCGGAGGTTTTGAAGAGTGCGTTTAAGTTGGTTAAAATATAGGTTGAGTGAGCTATGCATCTACAAGTAGAGGTGATTAATTTGCAAATATAGTGATAAAGAGATATTTAAGGGCACCAACTATTTGTCGATACATCAACGGATTAGAAAATGTAAGTTGATCGGACGGTCGTGCATGGGGTTAGCTTGTTTGTTGTTGGATTAGGTAGAGGTTTGCAATTTTGCATCCTAGATTGATGAAGGATATTAAGAGCATATTGATATTGCGTAAGATGGAGGGCAGTGGAGGTGTAAGAGGTGTGAATTCCTAGAAAATGAGAAAGGGAGTCAAGATCTCTCTTTTTGTTAAAGTTATTGAAGTAGTGGAGAGATGACTTAGTTTCTTTGTCGATGAGGAGGATATCATCAATGTATACATGAACATATAACATAATGGAATTTTGATTGAATGTTAAAATAGATGGATCAGCCTAGCTCAGTGAAAAGTCAAGTTGTATAAGAAAGATAGATAATGTGGAGAATCATTGCCTAAGAGATTGCTTGAGACCATTGAGAACTTTATGTAGGTGGCAAACATAGGTTGGGTGGTTTGGATCAAGAAAACTGGGGGTTGTTTGATATTGATGGTTTGATCAAGGTGATCATGGAGAAAAGCATTGGACACATTAAGTTGTTTCATTTGCCATTTATTGTAAGTAGCAATTGTGATGAACATTTAAATGAACTAGCAACGGGGTTGAACATCTCATCAAAGTCAATGGTAGCGTTGCATCGAGCAACATAACATTGAATTGAGTTTCAATTAGAAGATCCATTTGTAGTTGAGAATTTTGTAATTAGGAGGAGAAAGGACAAAGGTCCATGTATGTTAGGCATGAAGTTCCTGAAGTTCTTCCAACATAGTTGATTTCTAATGAAGATGATGGAGGGTAGCTTGCATGTGAGAGGTGTGGGAATCAAGTGATGAGAAAGATCAAGGATAGAGCATAGCTTCAGATGAATCGAGTTTTAATAAGGTGTATAAATATAGATAGTTGTTTCAATTATTGTGTTAATAGTGATACAGTTGATGTTAGAAGAGGAATTTTTGTGTGAAATTAGGGGTTGGGAGGAATTGGCTAAAGGCTGTGATTTGGGTAAAGAAGATGAGGGTGTAAGATGTTGTGTGAAGTGTTTAGTAGAGGTTTGGAACTAACGTCAATGGATATGAAGGGGGATGTAATGTTGGTAGGACGTAGAGATAAGGAGTGGAAGGAGTTTATTTTGTAAGGGAAGGTTGTGTCATGGAAGATTACATGTCGAGAGATAGTAACCTTGTCATTGGTGGAGTTGTAACATTTGTAGCCTTTGAACGAATTAGGATAAGCAATGAAGACACAAGGAAATTAATGAGGTCAAATTTAGTTTGAGTATAAGGTTGGAACCTTGGGAAACATATACATCCAAAGACTTGGAGAAGGAAATAATCTGGCTTTGTCTTGTGGAGTAATTCATATGATTATTTTTAATTAGTGTTTGGGGATGGAGGCCTGTTGATAAGGTAGATGGATGTGAGCACTGTATCTTTCCATAATGTAGATGGAAGGCTGGAAGTAATTACCAATGCTCAAGTGGTGTCATGGAAGTGGCAATGTTTACGTTTAGCAAGGCCATTCTATTGGGGTGTATAGGGACAGCTAATTTGATGTATAATACTTGAGGTGTGAGAAGTTGTTAACAAGTAGAGTTACAATATTATTTTCCTCTATTAGTGTGTATAGTTTTGATACTGGTATTGTATTGGTTTTCAATAAGGTTTTTGAAGTGCTTAAATATAATTGAAACATCATATTTGTCATGCATTGGAAACCACCAAGTGTAACGAGAAAACTCATCAACAAAAATAACATAATATTTATAACCTTGATGGGAGAAAAGGAGAAAGGTCTCCATACTTCAGAATGTATAGTTTGCAGAAGATTACAACTATATATATTTAAAGGCCAAAAAAAGGGAGGATATGGCTTTTGGCCATTTGACATGAAGTACAAGAGGGGAACTTAGTAGAACTATTTAGCTATGGGATAGATTTTTGCAATCGAGAAAGAATGGAATCATATGAATATCCAAGTCATTGATGTAAAGTGGAATTCATATTGACTTGTGCAGAGAGGATCGAGATGTTGGCAACTAGTGGTGGATGAGGGGATTGTCGAAGAGTGTAGTGTCACATAGAGCTTGGTCCTTATAAAAAGATTTTATTGTTCCTCTTATCCTTGATGAAGTAACCATTGACATCAAATGATATGGAACATTGATTGTGAAAGGTGAGTCTATGTACATATAATAAATTATAAGAAATTTAAAGAGAATAAAATATAGATGATAAATGGAACTTGCGAGTAGGAGTGGGAAGGATTATGTGATTTGTGTGTAAGGTTGGTACAATTTTATCATTGCCCACAATGATTTACTCTTGTTTAGTGTATGGAGTAATGTTAGAGAGCATATTGGTATCAAATGCAAGGTGAAACATGGCATCGGTATCAAGAACCCAATTGTTAGTTATAGTGGGAGCATTGGTGTGAAGAGCATGGTGCCGATCTAGAGAAAGTAATGTGTAATGTAGATTCAGTTTGTACCCACATTGAAATGCATAATGACTTATTTTTCACAAATTTGACATGCTATCATGAAATATCTTTCTCTTCTATGGTTAGCATTGCTCCGACCTCTATATCCCATTTGTGAATATTGCCTGCCTTGCTATGGTGCTTATTTTTGAGATGTGGGACACCATGCAGATCTTAGTGGGTACTTATTTAAGTGATCGACTACGACATTATGGTGAAAAAATTCTATAAAGGAGTCGCCTTTCAAAATTGTGGGGAGAAAGAAAGTAGAGACCTTACAAAAAGTCATCTTGGTAAGACACCATGTAGATCCATAGATGTACTTATTCATGTGATTGGATACGTCATCAAGGTATAGTGTACTATCTCGAAAGACAGAAGTCACTACCCTTTAATGGAATCAATCACCTCAATAAGGACTCTTAAGGATGATGGTTGCATATGTATCAGAGATTCTTCTCCTACTTTACATGGAAAAGTAAAACAAGATTTATTTTAAACCAGGTTCGTTATGTTCCCTACAAGGGCAAGCTCCCATAGTTAATTACATCATAAGGGATAGGATCCCATAGAAAAACTCTCTATTAAGGTAAATGATCATTGTCTCTGAAGATTTCAATAGGGAAGGACTATCAATCGATTGGTTTGTATTTGAAGATCAAATGGGATTGATCAAAAGAGTGAGTTATTATCGAAGACAAAATGGGAATAAGTAGGAGGTACTCATGCTGCCAGGAAACCTAGCGGGCATCTCAAACTATCTTATAATTGAGCTTTATATTTTAGAAATTGATTTAATTTGTTTGAGTTGTATTTGCATTAGAATTTTAGGACTTAAGATTCCTTAACACAAGATTTAGGAAATGCCTAAGAGGTGTGGAATTATGCTTATGGCCCACAAAGGGGAGAAGTAACCTTAGTACCTAAATCTTGGGAGCTTCGATGAGAGCCAAAAGCACAACCTAAATCTAGGGTGAGAAATGGGTAATTGGTTTGCCTCCACAAGAGAGGACAAATGACCTAACAGCTTGGACTTACAATCGTTTGGGGGTGGCCGCCAACTAACTCCTCCTACGATTTTAAATATATGTAGGCAAGTCTTTATGCTTAAGCAAGATAGCTACGCTATTTTTATTTAGAAAGAGACTAAGTCCTTAAACTCACTACCTAAAGAGATTAGATCATGTAAAGGGACATGCTTTAAATGACCTAAATCTAATATAATTTAAATTTTATATATTTTATTTTATTTTAGACAATATTTTGACTCGGGCTAATAGGATCTTTATGACTAATGCATGAGAAATCAGATTATTGGCCAAAATCAGTGAGAAGGGAGGAGGTGAGTTTCCACCACCTCAAAGGTCAAGGCAGATTCTCCTGGAAAAGGTGGAAGCCCTCCAATCAAGAGTGAAATAAGATGCATTTGTGCATGATAAAGAAATGCTCATCTAGCTAAGGGGTTGCTAATTCTTTTATCTTGATTTTAATCCTAAGTTTTAGGTGAGGTTATGAATTATTTAATTTTAATTTGAATTGTTAAGTTGGGTAAAAGATTTATTTATCCCTTAAAAGTCAAACCCACATCCAGGTCATATATAAAGCAAGAAGAAACTAAGAAAAGCATGCCACTTAATGCAAAAACTACACAAATCATCAATCAATTTATAAACCTAATCGCAAAAAGATAATAAGTGGTCATTTGTGGTTGGGCATTACCGCACAAATATGAAAATATCAAATGTGGGTAGCTGAGCTCTACCCTTATACAACCCAGATTACAAATGAATATTAAAATTAAGCAAAATAATTCATTGTTATGGGGGTCTTCAAGCTTTATTCTTCTTTCTTCTTTCTTCTTTCTTTCTTCTTCTTCTTTCTTCTTTCTTTCTTCTTCTTCTTTCTTCTTTTGATCCTTTGGTTTCTCCTTTGGATGGTTAGAAGGTAGATGCTCCAAGGCCTCACATGGTGCATAAAATAATATCTTATGATGAATGCTCATCCTAATCCCCATAAAAATCATTCCAAAATCTTAAATATATAAATTTTTACATGAAAAGGGAAAAGTAAAAAAATCTAACTAACACCTGCAAAATAAAGGTTAGTTAAATCACACCCCACAAAACTCAAGCATGTATATTGGAGTTATCACCCCACACATGGGTGACTAAGTCTACTTGGCCTATGGATTATTCTTAGGGGTATAAAGCACCTGCAAGCAAAAGTATTTATATTTTTATTTATGATGAGCGCTCCAATGCTCCTTATACACAATCCCTTAAAAAAAAAAAAAATAAGACTAAGCATGTCCTACCATTCATTCTATGAGCATACACCCTAACATCCAGTTAAAATGTATATCACAAAATAAAATATAACATCAAACCATGCAGTGACCTAACATAAGGCTAGAAGTTGTGACTTAGACTAATGTGTGCTTTGAAGGTTTGTGTGGTATGCTTAGCTTAGACTTTGGAATTAAATTTTCTAAGTGTGAAGAATATGTTTAACTTAGAGGAGAGTTTCATTTAAGTTGTTTAAGTATTTTTGGTTGGCCTTATTTCATGTTTTAATTTGGTTTAAGTGAAACTTACAATTAATTACTAAGTTATGAAGAGAGAGAAAGAGAAGAGAACTTCTCTTTCATTTCCTAACCTTAAGTAATTTTTTAAAGTAGGTTCATGTTTTAATTTTATTTAGGTGAATATTATGATTACATCTTTTAATTAATCCTAAGTTTAGATAAACCCTAAACAAACCTAATCAAAAAGAAATGCATTTTAAGATTAAATAAAATGAATCAAAATTCACATAACACACATTACTTCATTTCTTTCCCAACATATATAACATGCATATGGATGGACCCTAAGCATATCTATACATGCAAATGAGAATAATTAACACACTTTATGATGCATGCTAACTAATCCATTTAAGAAAATCTAGAAGTTGAATATGTTTGATTTTTTTTAAGTAGAAAAGGTTATCCTTATCCAAAATTTCACATACATACATAAAAGTAATAAAAGCATAGTAAAATACACCATTTTTAACCAGAGGTGTAAGGTACAAGACCTACTTAGGGCTACTTAAAGTCTCACAATCTCAGAGTTGTTCAGACTAATATACCACTTTTCTTAAGTACAAACATGTATATAAAAGAAATGAAATAGAAAAGAAATATGCAAAAATTATTTAATAGGTTTATTTTGTTTATACAATTTATGTATGTAAGTGTAGGTAACCCTTCTTAGATGGTAGTATAGGGATGAATAAGATATGAAATTAGGTGAGCATTAGGTCCTTTTCAAATGCACCTTATATCTCACCAAAATTTTTATTCAAAACTATACCAACATAGGAAAACCTATACTAAGCATACCTTTATAATATTTCACATGCAAACTTATAACTAAAGTATAAGTAGCATACTTTCAGATTTTATGTTTCATTTATAAGTTTTGAAAATAATCTAATTTAGTAGTGATAATAGCCACTCATATTTTACTTTAGCCAATACATGCACATTTGACATAAAGTAAACAATTTTCATTTTAAATTTTGAAACATGAAATTATGAATGCATGAATCACATGGCAAACAACTTAACATGTTGGGAAAGATCCAAAGCAATGAAAGCATGTAAACAAACTCACTTTACTTAAATCCTAAAGACATTCTTAAGGAATAAGAAAATTTAGAATAAATCAAAGTGAATTTCAAAATAATTTTTGTTTACTTTTGAAGTTTGATTTAATTTTGAAAAGCTGAGATGAGTTTACTGTTCCTATCCCATTCCCACATGTGTTTTTTTTTTAGATAATTAAATCCATTTTTAAGCTTTGATTAGGTTAAGGTATAAATTAAGTGGCTTACTTAACCCTTACCTACACCACCTTAGAAAAATTAACTAAGTAATTATGAGTCAATGAGATGACATAAAATACAAAAGATATTTAAATTTGTAATGCACCTAATAATGAAAAGGCCTAATGCATTTTGGCTCACAGTTAAAAGTTAATTAAGCTAAGAGGTTTAGCTTAAGTAATTTTAAAACACCCTTTCATACTTATGAAAGGAGTTTTAATTTTCTTAATTAGACTTAGGCTATTAAACACCTAAGAATCTACCTAAGATAGATTAATTAAGTTCTGAAACTTTTTAGAATTTTTGAAAATTGATTAAAGGGGTGATTAATGAATTAACCCTTAATTAAGAGGGGATTAAGGAAATAAAAGGGGGTTTAGGGAATAACTTATGGGAAATGCCCCAAAATTATTCCATAAACCCCCTACTCACTGGATCTGACCTTAATCAAACCTAATCATAGGGTAAATCCACTAATCACACCTTAATTACTCTTAATTACTAGAAAGGATAATTAAGAAATGAGCTAGCAATTTCCCCAATTGAGCCCTCAATAAATTTCAAGAAAATTATGAGAGGTAGAGGTCATCCCCTAAAATGAACCTTAGAAATTTGAGATCAATTGATGACCTAATTAAAGGAAAATTAGCTAATTAAGATTCTTAAAGAAACCCAAATTCAAAGAAAATAATTCAAAATTCATTGAAACCATTTTTAAAATAATATAGATGAAATTATCTTTCCATAGCATTTTTCCTTTTATTTTTTTGATTTTTCTATGAAGAGTTATACATTTTAGAAGTTTTAATCAAGAATTAATTAATTGCTTACTAATCCCTGCTTAATACTCAGCTCATGGCACAATGCATGGCGGCGGCAATCAGCGCGCTTTACACGCGTCGCACTGTGAAGGTGTGACTTAAACATCACATCCCAAATTGCAGCGACGATGCACATGATAATATCTTCGGCCACCCGATCAAAGATTGGACAGCTAAGGATTCAACCGTGATTTTAAAAGGATAATGGATTTACTAAATGTGCTAAATAATCTCAGCCATCCATCTTAAAATATGATCGAGATGAGCTGTTCTTTCACGAGGATCAATGGAGGAGAGATCCAAACCCAATCTGGCATAGAATCATATGAAAATCAACCCACACCATCTAAGCATAATTACCAACCTATCCAACGGTTGATTTCACATGCCATGAATATTTCTTTCACAAAGGACCAACACCTATCAAGCTAAGTGGTTGGAAAATTACATAGCTTATCAGAGGTGATCACCGACGCTCGAGCTCGATGAGGTAGCTTAGATGGTGGAGCGAAGCCCTGAAATTCTAGGCCTTGAGATTGAGTGGATCAATGGGTAGACCAACACCACTTCACTTGCTTGACTTTGATCCAATTGAGCTCTTCCTTTGTGGGAACTTCAATCAAAGCTTTGACTGACTCCGATGGGTGTAAGAGTAATTGGATTAAGATCAAGTATAGAGGAAGTTAGCTAATGAATTGAGATCCCCTACTTTGCACTGTGCAAAATCATGAATTAGGGAATTCAAATCCTATCTAAGAAGCTTGGGAATGCTTTGAGTTGGTTTCTCTGGGTTCCTAGTTCCAATCGACAGTGAGTGAATTAAAATTTCATTGAATTAGGGGGAGTATATCTCCCCTCTATATAATCAGATGGCCATTTCTTATTTTTTTGATCCAATTGAGATTGGAGAGGTTGTTTTGATGTTTTTGGTGTTTATGGTTGGGTTTGATCCTTGGTGGATTACCAACTTCTCCATGTTGAAATTGAGGGAATTTGGAAACCCAATTTCAAGCTATGTGGTTGGGTTTGGTCTATGGGTCAAATGGGCTGACCTAAAGCCATTGGGTTGGGTGCACCACTCATCACTAAGTCCCCTTGAGCTTTTAGGAAAGCCTCAAGTGATTGTGTAGAGTGTATGACCAAAATACTCATGGGCTAGGCCAAAATTTGTTCTATGGCCTAGGGGTAAATGGTCATTTTACTTTTTTTTACTTTGGACATATTGGTATGTGGAGAAACTAGGTTTGGCCAAGTTTCATTGGATTTGGAATCCATTTGATAGGGTTTGGCTCATGTTGACCCATTTAGGTCAAAATGGGTCAACTTGGATCAAGTTGACCAATAGGTAAAATTGGGTCAAACCAAGGGTTGGGTCAAGTTCATATGACCATTTGAAATATTTTGGTGGCTTTGGTTTGATTCAATTTGGTATACATTTGGTTTTGGCTCATATGACGTCATTTAGGTCAAATGGGTCAAGTTGATCTATTTGACTCATTTGACTTATTTGAGATAGGTCAAAGGTAGGTTTAGGTTAGATTAGTCATAAGGAGTAGATTGGTATCTTTATTTTCAATCAATTTTGGTTAAGTTCAATTTTGGCTCAATATGACCCTGACCTCACTCGAAGTTTTAACATCTTCTTCTTGGACTCTTCATTACTAAGATTTTCTACTATAAGACATATAAATGATTGAACACCTAACCTAAGCCTAGACAAAGCAATCATAAGATTAGTATTTTGGCTTTGAAATTACATCCTATACCTCTCAAACCTAATCTAGATGCACTTTCTCAAGATCAATCAATCCTTTAATCATCATTCCAAGTTCTACCTAAAATCACAATCAAAACCACCAAGTAAATTATTCAAAATCAAATGAAAATTAAAATTAATTCATTGATCGATGTTAACAAATCATGAGAAAATTTAACTCAAGTTATAATAATAATAAAAAAATATTAATTGAAGTTCAAGTTTGCTCAAAATATTATTCACAACTTTAATAAATTATTTGAATCAAATATAATTTTAGTCAAATTTAAGCATAAATTAAATCAAATCATGATCTGAATATTTATTCACTATATATATATAAATAATTAAAAAAGAAATTAATATACACATAATCCACTTGAAATTTAAAATAAACTATCAAAAAAAAAGAGAAAAGAGATTCCAATTCTAAACATCAAACAAAACACATTTTAAATGAAATCAAAATAATTAACTATTAAATAAATAATAATTAATTAAAAAAAATCAAAATAAAATAATAATAATAATAATAATAATAATAAATAATAATAATAATAAATAATAATAGTAATAATAATAGTAATATCTAAATTCATCCTCACGTGAAACTCAAAAAAAAAAAAAAAAATTAATTAATTAAAAATAAATAAATATTTTTTAGCCGCGTGGAGAGCATGCGTGTTATCTATTATTATTATTATTATTATTATTATTATTATTATTATTATTATTATCTTCTTTTTTTCTCCCTCTCGCTGGCACAGACTCTCTTTACTCTATCCTCTCGCTCTCTCTCAAAAAAAGATGGGGATCTGATGACGACCTTTTTTTGTATCGCTCTCGCTCGCTGGATCCGGCGACGACTTTTCTCTCGCGCTCGGCCAGCAGACCGCGCACTCCACCGTCTCCACACACAAACGAAGCATATCTGCCTCTTCCTTCCAGCCGAAGTCGAAAGTCCCAACCGGCCGAGCTCTCTCTCCACTTCTATTCCGCACGCAGTCGAAGCCATCCCTGCGTATCATTCTATCCGATCGAAGGCTAGCTGCACGGGATTGAGTCCCTTTGTTTGTCTATCTTCACTCTCCGTGTATCTGCCCTATGCGAGCAGCGTCTCATCCTCTTGGTGGTTCAGTTCTTCATCCCTCCAATCGAATAGCCACACACCTCCCTCTACTTTCCTTGTGAGAGCTGACCGCACACTACAACTCTCTCTCTCATCTCCTCCTCTTCCTCTCTCTGGGTGGAGTCTCTGCCTGGCCGGGCCGGAGACACGGTCCATGCGCAGCTAGCTCTACCACTGATGAGGCACACCGCTGGAGAGAAGATCACCGTCGATCCATCACTGACATTCGCGAACTCCCATCTCCGTGGCTACATCGCTCTCCAGGCATGGAAGCGGGCGATTGTCTCGATCCGATGAATCAAGAACCTGGTCAGATCCAATGTGCTCTGGTGTTTTTCGCGCACCGCTGCCATCTAACCACAGTCTATTGTCGCTTTGCGACATCAACCACCGACATCGCCGGATTTCTCCGAGGAGCTTGGTCTGCTCACCCGACCTTTTCCACATCAACTCCAACCGCTTCTGCCGCACATCCCTCTCTCTCGTCACTTAACCAGCCTCCTCCATATGAAAATGTCGAGGGTCCTAGTGTTGTCCCTAGCAGAGAACAATACAACAGAGCTGATTTTTCTGATAAATGAACAGAGGGCAAAATTTTCTTTTGTCATCAAGCCATTATGATCTCGGAGCGTCTTTTTTTTGGCAGAGTTCTCCCTTGAAGCAAAAAAGTCAAGCACCCTCTCCGCTCTACACATCACGCATGGGATTTCTAGATCTCGTGCAGCTCCCATCCACTGGACAGAGCTTCCTCTTCTTTGCTGTGGCCGTAACTCCTTTCCCAACTTTCTTTCTCATATCAATCTCTTGATGGCTTCTCTATGGATCCGACACCGCTTCATAATGACGACGATTCACACGCTTAAACTTCATCCTCAGAGCGACATTTCTTCCGTCGACTCTCTCCTGGTTCTTAATCTCCTCCCCCCGCCGAAATAATCTACTCTCCTCCCAGACACCATGCTTGACTTAAAGCCTGGTTCGACTCCGCTTGCCTTCGAGGAACTCAACGCCTTGTATACCTCAAAGCCGCCCGAGACGCCAGATCATTCCCCGGAGGACTCATCGCTGTCTTCACAACACGTTCATCCCCGCTTCACCATCTCCATCTACTCAACTGACGGATGAAATCGACCGCCTTGAATTCGCCTCTCGACAGCCGGTTCGAACCTCACCGACTTCTTCAAGTTCGTGGCATTTAACGCCGCCCCACGTGTGCCTAGTAAAAGACCTTGCCTATCTTCATGAGGTCCATCGCAACCAGTTCTCGCTACCACACCTTCCACTTGTCCCAAGCCACCATGGAGTAGAAGATGTCGCCGAGACCTTGCATACATCGCGCCAAATCGCTTGAGATAAAAATCAGAATTACATCATGGGTGAGCTTATAGATACTTGGCGAGGTATTCAACAAGCATCTCAACAGGACTCGCTTCTAAACGCCACCTCTCGTCGAATCCATATTACCCATGGTATAATTCTTAAACACTTGGAAGCCTTAGAGATCTCATATTGATGTGTTGAATAACGGCCGTTAGAATCAACTTTGCTGCACTTAACCTTTTAATTCTCTCGAGAGTTTAGAGGTAAAAGCACTATTCATTTCATGTATTTGAAGTGAATAGTTTGATTACGAAAATGATCTAATTTCACCTATTATTATAACTCAGGAAATATTGATTTTGATCAAATGATCACGATTAATCTAAATATTTCATTTAAAAAAAAAAGAATTAATCAATCTTTAGAATTCAAACAAAAAAAAAAACAAAATAAAAAAAAAAGTGCAAATTAAATTTCGTAAAATCTAAGTAAAACTTAATATAAAAAAATGATTAAAATATAATTAAACCAATAAGTCAAGTAAAATTATGAGCAAATATCATAATCAAATCAAATAAACATAAAATTAAATATAAACTCTAAAGTTATTAAATCATATCCAATTATTCTTAATTTCAAACAATATAAAAAAAAAAAACAAAATAAAATAAAAATAAAACTCAAATAAATAACCTAAATCAAGTCAAATTAAACTAAATTAAGAAAGATTCTCATCAATTTAATATAGAATCAAATCAAATCTCATTCAACCTACTTAAATAAAATAAACTAATTAACTATCCAATATATGAAATCAAAATGCAAACCAAACTTTTGAATGACAAATGGATGTGATTAAAAAATAAAATCCTAATTACAAAGAACCAAACCCAATTAAAATCAAAATAAAATCTCAATTAATCTAATCCAATCAAACTACAAATAAATGAACAATCAATTAAATAAACATAAAGTTAAATCACATAACCATGATCAAAGAAAAGAATTAAATATTCAAAAGGATATTGAATTATCAAGATTCAATTAAATCAAAACACCTAATCTAAAATTAATCAACTAAAAAAAAACACATGAATTTAAACAAACTTAAACTCCTTTAGACATTAAGGATATTGAATTATCAAGATACAATTAAACTAAAACATCTAAAAAAAAAAATCAATTAATCAAATACTTAAATAAACTCAAATTTTAAACTCTAAATCGAATGAATTACACAAATTCAAATGTGCTAATCAAGATACTTAAGGACTTTAGTTAGATTCCTTAGAATTAGGATGTGAGTCGAGTCCCATCTAGATGGAATTCATCATACTCTTCATTCTTGAGAACCTAAATATCATTTAAAACCAAATAAAATTGAAATAAAAATGAAAAGAAAATCATTAAATCATTTAGATTGAAATCACCCAAAAGGTAAAATTTAAATTCAAACTTCAAATTGGAACTTAAGCTAAAGGAGCTAAGAGTCTTCACATTACAAGCCTTAAGACACATTAATACTAAGTCACTACTTCTAGTGCTAGTATGTATGATGTCGTTGTGTTTTGTGATGTAATGTTTTAGACCTGGATGTTAGGTAGACAAGCCAGGATCGTTAGTTATAAATATTAATCAGGTTATGCTTAAAGCATTAAAAAAAAATATATACATACTTTGTCAGGGTTGCTTAAGTGTAACCCATGTTAGGATTGGACTTGGTTACCCATGTGTGCTAAGTCCAAATTATTCATATAACTGCTTGATTGTTGTATGGTATGTTAACATTTATTTTTATGTGTATTAGATTTATTTTTTTCCTATTTTTGATGTAATTTTGTATTAGGAATTAGGATTAGTGCTATGGGTGATTAGATGAAGGGCTCACCCTGGATGCCTTTGGAGCAAATCAAATCAAAAGAAAGAAATGAAGAAATGAAGAAAAGAAGACCCCATAAAGATATATTATTTTTTTGTAACCGTAGAGTAAGGCCAACCCATCTTTTCTTTTCTGGTGTATGGAACTGACCCGACCTTTTATTCTTTTACTAGTCTATAAAATTGTTTGATGTTGTGTTTAGATTGAGATTAACAACATGCTTTTCATAGTTTCTTTATGATTGATGTTTGAATGTGTGCTGATGCAGCTCTTAAGATAAAAATTAATTTTTCTACCCCAAGTAACAACTCATAACTAAAATTTTAAAACAACTCATAACCTCACATAAAAGCCTAGGGATTAAATCAAGATAATAAAATTTTAGTAACCCTTGGATGGATGAATGTATAATATCATGCATGTCATATTCTTTTCACTCTTGTTAAGGGATTCCATCTTGCAGAATCAAGGCTTAACCTATGAGAGCCTTTGGTGGAAGACACCCCTTCTCTTGAAATCTTTGGAGACTCTAATTATCTACTTTAATCGAGAGTATTCTTAAGAAATTCTAGGATGTAATTAACTAGCCCTCCATAGGGAACTTAATAACCCAAATTTAAAATAAACCCTACTGCTTTTCCATGTAGGGAAAGATCTCTGGTATATTCAAGACCCATCATGTGAGTCCTTAGTGATTAGGTCCATTATGTGGTGATTTCTATCTTTCGAGATAGTACATCAATGTCGCACTAATCACAATAAGTACCCCTAAGATCATGGTGTGTCCCAAAAATAAACACCAGATTTTTTCTCTGTCAAGAGTTCCTCTCTCCATCTTTAGTAGACAATTATTGTCTCCAAGCATATGTGGACTTATATTTTATATAGGCCGAGACATTATTCTTTCCATTTAGCTTATTTCATCCTTAAGCAAAGCTCAACATCCTTTAGGTTTTAGGAGCTCACCTCAGGTCTTAAAATCTCTATTGGGTCCCCAATAGGTAAAAAATAAAGTAAAAAATAATGGAAAATAACCAAATATAAATTTTGAACCTCTTACCACTAGCTTGGTGGAGTAAAGTTCATCTCATGCTTAACAAAATTTCAATAAAATCCAAAGTAAAATAAAAAACATCTTTAAAAAAAATAAATAAATAAAAGTCCTTTCAAAAAAAATAATATGAACTCCATTTAACATAATCCAATTTGTTAAGGGGAGATTCTCTCTTTAAAATCAAGATTAAAAAAAAAAAAAATCATTTCTCAAAAAAAAAAAATAAAAAAAAAAAATAAATAAATAAATAAATCCCTTTCAAAATAAAATTAATTGAACCCACTTAACAAACTCAATTTGTTAAGTGAAGGTTCATTTTTCAAAATCAAAATTAAATCAAATAAAACCTTTTCTTCAAAATAAATAAATATCAAAACTCTTTTTCTTTAAACAAAATTAACCAATTTCATTTAACATACTAAAATTGGTTAAATAATAGTTCTCTTTAAAAAATAAAAATCAAACAACGCCAAACAAAACAAAAAAAATTCTAAATTTTGAACTTACCATCATTTGGAAAGTAAAGTTCCAAAATTTCTTAAGTCTCAAAGCTGAACCTACAAATATATCAACATTTGACAAAAGTTCCAAAAAAATTCTCTTCAAAATCTCTCCAAATTGAGATCTAATTATTTGAACCCCTTTATCATATCCAAATTTGATGAGTGTGGGTTCAAATTCTTAGATTCATCAAAAATGTGTGAATCAAATTTGACATGGAGCTTGAAAACGTTAAGATGACTTGTGATAATGTAATATTCATTATTATTGGTCACAAAGTTATGAATCATAAAACTTATGATGAAATTCAATTAAAACCAAGATATGGATTTTCACCCTAATGGAGAAAGGCCATAAAGATTCCTTCAGGGGCCAAGAATGAAATTGACAAGGATTGAGTATGTCTTATTTATTCCAGATAAGTATGACTCAAATGACTTGAATCCTAATTCCCAAAGAAAAGAAGACAACTCTCAAAATATTGATCAATCCATAAAATAGCAAGATTTGATGGACTTTATGCTTTAATGATTCCAACTGTAAATGCCCTCATTCTATACTTTCATGGTGTCACTATCGATAAAGAGTTAGAATCATCAAATTTCAAAGGTCTAATGGGATAAAATTTGAAAAAAAAAAAAAGAAAAAAAAAAGAAAAAAAAAGAAAAGAAGAAAAGAAAAGAGAGAAGAGAGTAGAGAGGTAGACATCAATTCTACCTCTCCTAAGAGATATCACGAAGTCAATTATTACAGAGGGTCCTACCACTTTGATCAACACCATAGGAAGAAGCAAACCAGTTTGAAATAATCAAATTCTAAATCCTTCTTAAGATACACTTCACAATCCAAAATAAGGGTGAAACCGTAAGGTTAATCTTAATGTCCTAGACTATCTTGGAAGGTTGACTAAGCTAATAAGTGCACTCACATTCTCTGAGGTAGAAAATTTTTGATTCTTTCTTGCTTAGTTAGCAACCTCCTGTCATATTCAACATAAGAATATCTTATGAAAAAAAATGACAAGCAATCTCCAGAGAATACAATATAGACAAAGACTCAAAAAAAAAAAAGGAGAAAGAAAAAAAGAGAAGAAAAAAAGAAATAAACACCAACAATACATATTGATTTAAAATCCAAAAAAAAAAAATCATATGTAGGTGCAAATTCAAAAAAAAAAAAGGAGAAAAAAGAAGTAAAGCACCAATAATACATTGATTTAGAATCAAAAAAAAAATCATATGTATGAGGTGTAAATTCAAAAAAAAAAAGAGAGAAAATAATACATGAGTTAAATTTTGAGTCAAATTTTGACAAATCTCTAGAGTTAGATTGCAAAAAAAAAAAAAAAAAGACTAGAAACTTAGTAGGTATGTGAGCATTGACTCCAATTTTACTATCTCATGATATTATTATAGGATTGGAAGTTAAGAGTTGCTCCTAACCTCTAGCAAAAATATATATACATTATGAGATTTCAAATTTCCACTTCATTTTTCTTTCAAGCTCGAAAGAGGATTCAATGCTTGTAGATAGACCTTCAAATGAGGTAATAAAATTACCTTTTGCCTAGTCTACCTACTTTACTCAAACAATGTTGAAGATTTTCAAGTAGAGAATGAGCTCCGTGAAATAAAGGGGAGTCCACCCACCCTCCCAACATTCGTATATGGTATGTTAGAAGGAAAATTCCAACGACTTGGTTAGGTTACTTTTGTAGTTTAAAGACCGATTTACCTAAGATCATTATAAAGTGCCCAATACATCTCCAAAGGTAGGTCTATAAACTCAAAATTGAACCTATTGCTATTCCTATTTCTAGAAACTTTTGATGCTAAGAAGAGGATCAAAGTTTGAAGTTAATCTTATTGAAGAGAAAGATACTACCATGATTCCCCAACATTATTCCTAGTCCAAAAGAAGAACATTCAAATCTACACATATGTCAATTTTGAAGATAAGATAGGCATGCCTTGAAGACGAATTCACATTACCTATATCAAATTTAATGGCTAACATAGCCTTTAGATAAAATCTCCTCATTCAAAGACGGGTCAAATGATGTCGGAGGATGAGAGGTTGTTTACATTTATAATTTCCATCAGAATTTACTGCTATAAGGTCATACCTTTTAGTCTTAAAAATGCTAGCATCACATACCACGATGACTGAATCTTCAACAAACTCATTCATCACCAAGTTGAATGCTACGTTGATGATCTGGTCTAAAGCAAAGAAAAGGAAGATCATCTTACGATCCGAGTAGTCTTCGATTAATCATGATACTACAACCTAAATATGAATCTCCTAAAGTATACAATTGGGATGGCTTTAAGGAAGTTTCTAAGGCTTGTAGTAATGCATCATGGGATAACAAAATTGATCTAAAATAGATTAGAGTGATATTAGAGATGCAACCTTCAAAAAAAAAAGAGAAAAAAAAAGAAGAAAAAAAAGAAAAAAAAAGAGTGAGAAAAAAAAAAGAAAAGAAAAAGAAAAAAAAAGAGGAGGGTCTCAACATAATTAAAATCATTTCAAAGAAAGGTTGTCATATCTAAGATACTTAATATCTCATTTTGGTAGTCAATCATTCACTACTTTAACAAAGAAAGTAGATCAAGTTCAAGGATGATAAGTTTCAATACTCATCCAAAAGCATAAGGTAATATTTCATGACACCTCCAGATATGGCCCTCCATTCTTAGGCCACTAGTTTAAGGCTATCTCCATTTAGGGTACAACTCTTCTTGTTAAAATTTATCATCAACAATCAAATTACAAAGCTCTATGCATCCATTGAAAAGCTTGAAGGTCTTGCAAAAAAAAAAAAAAAAAAAAAAAAAAGAAGAAGAAGAAGAAGAAGAAGGAAGAGAGATCTCAATTGAATATAGATGGTTTAAACTCTTTCAAAGTTAGTCTATCTCAAAACTCTTCAAATGAAGATTTTGTTTTGATCATTAAAAGGCCTACTTTGGCACTTCAAAGGATAGAAAGTAGTTTAAACCACTATGATAGGAGAGTGTTTGTATTTCTATGTCAACACATTACTTCAAAATCCATTACACTCAAAGTCAAAATTTAAATTTGGAGAATAATTCAAGTAATTGGAATGAGAATTTTCTTTCATTCAAATACAAATTAGAGCATAATATTTGAGAAGCCTTTGAGTTTCTTTCACTAAGGATGATCAATTACTTTGACTGGGTCTTAAGGATTTTGGAGAAAGAACACCATGCTCTAGTTGTTCTTGTTCCATTTGCACACATCCAAAGAAATTTTTTAAAGAGAATTAAAAAAAAAAATCAAAATCAATTCCTTAATGAAGTTATGTTTTCAAATCTACATTGATTGAGTCTAAATTAAAAAAAAAAATAAATCTACTATCACCCTTCAAAATTCCTCATCAATCTAAACATTCCTTCAAATTTACATAAAAAAGTGCAATATTTATCTCAAGTGCTATTTAGGGTAGTGTAAGATTCCCAAGGCATCCTATTCCTTCATATCAAGTACAAACAAACATATCTTATCTCTGCTATTTTGATGTGGAGCAAGCCCCGTGGCACTCACTCATTAGCTTGTCTGTGATTTGTTGCCCAAAGCAACCAATCACCCCTGGTCATTTGTTGAGGATGTGAGTCCCTGCTTTCTTCCTAATTTGATCATTGCAAACCAACGAGCTCCTTGTCGCTTTGGTAGTCTTCACCGCTAGTGAACTACCCGTGTTGGTTTTGTATAAGATGTGAGTCCTTTTCTTCTTGAACTAGCCATCTGACTAGGTCGAGTTTTTGAGGTTTAGGTGTAAGAGTCCCAAGTGGCATCCTATTCCTTCATAACAAAAACAAACATACAAATATCTTTATCTCTGCTATTTTGATGTGGGAGCAAGCCCTGTGGCACTCACTCAAGAATGCTTCAGTCGGTTGATTTGTTGCCCAAAAGCAATCGATCACCCCGGGTCATTTGTTGGAGGATGTGAGTCCCGTGCTTTCTTCTAAATTTGACCATTGCAAACCGCCTTGTTAGCCTTGCTAACAAGTTACCCTCATGATTGATCATTGGAGAAGATGTGAGTCCCCGTGCTTTCTTCTTGAACTAATCATCATGATCTAACCAGTCAATATATTTGAGGTTTAGGTAAGTCCCCTAGAGGCTCCTTTCCTCTTGACTACGTTGAGTGATATAAGCCCTGTGGCATTCACTCAAGCTAGGTGGATGGCACTCCGAGTCAAGACGACTATCCCAGTCCCGCTTAGAGAGATGTAAGCCTACACGCTTTCTTTCTAGACCGATTGTTGCAAACCGATGGGCACCATAGGTTGGTTGATGTTCGCTATGCTGACAGCGACTCACCCGGTGGGTACACCACTCTTGGAAGATGTAAGTCCCCGTGCTTTCTCCATGAGTTGGCCACCAATACCTATGTGATATATGACTAGCCATGTCATTTTCTGGTGTTGGATTGAAGCCCCATTGTCTCCCGCATTCTATTTGGATCACGCCCTTGAGACCCCATTTAGACACTACCTGTGTTACTTTTTGGATTGGGCGGTCCCCTTGGTAGCCCCATGGTTGGAGAATTTGTTCTGGTGCGATTCTCCCCGGTTGTTAAATCGAGGCAGTCAGGCGATATAAGCTCTCGGTTTGATCCCAACGAGGGTCCATGATAAAACAAATTAAACAAACAAACAAAATATTTGCTTGTGGATTAGAATTCAAGCCCCGGTATTTTCCCAGCGGCATCTATCTTTAGAGGCGGTGTCGGCAAAACTCCTATAGGAATTGCGACTACGAGTTGATAAATCCCGGTGGTACTCACTCGTGGTAGCCAGGTCGGGTTCAACTTGTTGTGCCACCAATGAGTTACCCGGCGGTCGCTTTGAAAGATATAAGTCTATTACGCATTCTTTCCCGCGATCGTTGCTGCCGGGCGACCAGGTCGGGGATTTGTTGCATAACAACCGTGATGGATTCTTGTTTAGGAAGATGTGAGTCCGTGCTTTCTTCCAAACTTGACCATTAACCGAAAGGCACCCACTTAGGTTGGTTAGTTCTACTAGCATGGTAGACTATCCCTTTGGATTTGTAAATCTAAGATAGGTCAAGGCGATATTAGCTCTTCTTGTAGATTCATAGCAATGATCTAAAATTAAATTCCTATTCTTGAGTCGATATGAGTCCACTGGCATTCACTCAAATAGTCCCTAGGTCGGATTGATCATTTGTGCCATCAATAGATCACCCCATGATTGATCTCTACTTTGGAAGATGTAAGTTCTGCAGCTTTCTTCTGTACAATCGTTGCACAGAAGGCAACCAGTGGATAGTCCTACTTTGTGGTGGTAGACTACCCCTTTGGACTTGTAAACGAGGCGGTCAAAGGTGACATAGCTCTCCTCGGTGGGTCCATTGACAGGTCCATGATATAACACACAAAATTAAAGTAAATCAAATCAAATCAAATTAATCATCGGGACTACTCTTGAGTTGAGGTAAGACCCCAGGTGGTGCTCACTCGGTAGTAAGCCGGTAGGGTTGATGTGTTGCTCGTCCGATAGATGTGACGACTTTTCTTGCTTTGGAAGATGTAAGTCTACTAGCTTTCTTCCCAGCATAGTCATTGCACCAAAAGGCAACCCTTAGGTTGGATAGTCTACACTTATGGCGGTAGACTATCCCTTTAGACTTATAAATCTAAGGCAGGCCGAGGCCCCTTTCTTAGTGTAGTCCATCGCACACCAGGTCCATAACAAAATAAATTTGAAACCAACCTCTAGGGAGTCAAATTAAACATATCAAATAAACCAAGTTTCTCTCCGGTAAATCAAATTGGCCTCCCGGTGGAACTTAGTTCTAAATCAAACAAATTTCACGAGTGTACATCCACGGCGGACTCAATCTAGAACCCTTCTCAGGTGGAGCCATAACAAATTAAACCAACCTCCCCAGTGGAGTCGATCAAAAAAAAAAAAAAAAAAAATCAAAATCTTAAATCCTTATTCTGGATACACACCCAAATAAATCATATTCACAATCAAACTCAGATTCATATCCCGGATAACTTGAACTGTTTCACCGAGGAAGGTTCATGCTCGATCCTGTGGATTCTTTTTTTACTCTCTTATGCCGCGCATAAAGAAATTACATTAGATATTGATTCTATCTACCTTTGGGTCTAGGTATAGATCACTTGTTGTTTGTTGCAATCTTAGATGTTGTTGATCATTTGGTCAGCATACGTGTGTGCTTTGTTACACCACACATTGGGGTCCTTTTGTTGACCTCACTTTTGGAGTGAGCTCTTAACCTCTTAGACTTAGGAAACTCTTCTAGACACTAGATTTCTTGAGTCATAAGACATCTAGTGATTAGGTGAACACTAGCTTTAAGCACAGAGACTTAGAAGTGTTAATCATAAGATTAGGATTGAGCTTAAGAAATTACATCCTGCTTAAACCTAATCTAGATGCACTTTCTCAAGATCAATCAATCCTTTAATCATCATTCCAAGTTCTAAAATCACAATCAAAACCATCAAGTAAATTATTCAAAATCAAATTATAATTAAAATTAATTCATTGTTCGATGTTAATCATGAAAAATTTAACTCATAATAATAATAAAAAATATTAATTGAAGTTCAAGTTTGCTCAAAATATTATTCACAACTTTAATAAATTATTTGAATCAAATATAATTTTAGTCAAATTTAAGCATAAAATCAAATCAAATGATCTCAATATTTATCATATATATATAAATAATTAAAAAGAACAATATACACATAATCCACTGAAATTTAAAATAAACTATCAAAAAAAAGAGAGAAAGAGATTAGACCTTCTAAACATCAAACAAAACACATTTTAAATGAAATCAAAATAATCAATAAATCTTAATTAAAAAAATTTTATAAATCAAATAATAATAATAATAAATTTTATAAATCAAATAATAATAATAATAATAATAATAATAATAATAATAATAATAATATTAATAGTAATAATAATAGTAATATCTAAATTCATCCTCACGTGAAACTCAAAAAAAAAAAAAAAAAAAAAAAAAAAAAAATTAATTAATTAAAAATAAATAAATATTTTTAGAAATAAATATTATTATTATTATTAATATAATATTATTATTAAATAATTATCTTCTTTCTCCCTAAAACAGACTCTCTTATATCCTGTCTCTCAAAAAAGATATCTGACAATTTTTGTATCGCTCGCTCGCTGGATCCGGCGACGACTTTCCTCTCGCGCTCAAGAAACCGTCTCCACACACAAACGAAGCATATCTGCCTCTTCCTTCCAGCCAAGTCGAAAGTCCCAAAGCTCTTTCTCCACTTCTATTACGCAGTCAAGCCATCCCTGCGTATCATTCTATCCGATAATTAGCCGCAATTAGTTATTATATCCCTATTAGCAGCGTCTCATCCTCTTGGTGGTTCAGTTCTTCATCCTAATCAATCGTCTAGCCACACCTCCCTCTACTTTCCTTGTGAGGATCACACTACAACTTCTCTCTCAATCCTTCTTCCTTTTCATAATGGAGTCTCTTCCTGGCCTAAAATCCATAAAAACTCTCTACCATCATGATAAAGAGAAATCACGTCGATCCATCTGACATTCTAACTCCCATCTAACTATCGCTCTCCAGGCATAATCATATCGATGAATCCAAATGGGTCGATCCATTCTGCCTACAATGTTTTAGCTGCCATCTAAATCCTATCGATCGACATCAAAGCCGACATGCAGAGGAGCTTGGTCTGACCTCTTTACATCAACTCAATATCATCTCTCTCTCTAACCAGTCTCCAATGAAAATGTCGATCCTAGTGTTGTCCCTAGCAGAGAACAATACAACAGAGCTGATTTTTCTGATAAATGAAGAGGGCAAAATTTTCTTTTGTCATCAAGCCATTATGATCTCAGTTTTTTTTGGCAGAGTTCTCCCTTGAAGCAAAAAAGTCAAGCACCCTCTCCGCTCTACATCACATGGGATTTCTAGATCTCAGCTCCCATCCACTGGACAGAGCTTCCTCTCCTTCTTGTGGTGAACTCCTTTCCCAACTTTCTTTCTCATCAATCTCATGGCTTCTCTATGGATCCGATCACCGCTTCATGCGTAAGGCTTACATCGACGACTTCAGACGCCACGCTAAACTTCATCCTCGTGGACATTTCTTCCGTCGCACTTCCGGTTCTTCTGCTCAACCCACCCAGAAATGAATCTCGAGCTCGTCCTCAAACACACTAATGACTTAAAAGCCTGGTTCGACTTCATTGCCTTGAGGAACTCAACGCATACCTCAAAGCCGCCTCAGACGCATCATTCCGTCCCGGACTCAAGCATGTCATCGCCGATGACGTTCTCCCGGACAACACGTTCATCCTACTTTATCACATACTCCATCTACTCAATGACGGATGAAATCTTTCGACCGTTTGAATTCAAGTTTCTGACGACGGCAAATGGCTCAACGCTTAGACTTCTTGTTCTGGCATTTTAACGCCGACTGCTAGGCAAAGACCTTGCCTATCTTCAGATGAGGTCCATCGCAATTTTTTACCACCTTCCACTTGTCCCCACCGTAGTAGAAGATGTATTGCATACATCGCCAAATCTGCTGATCAGATAAATCATAATTAGTACATCACCATGAGTGAGCTTATAGATTTAAAGGTATTCAACGCATCTCAACAAAATGTTTCTAAATTAAGCCACCTCTTAAATCCGACATTTGATAATTTTAAACACTAAAGCCTTTAGATCTCATATTGTTGAATCGCAGAATCAACTTTTAGAGTGACTTAACCTTTAATTCTTTACAGAGTTTTAAAAAGTAAAGACTTCATTTCATGTATTTGAAGTAATAGTTTTGATTAAGAATCGTGAATGATCTAATTTCTATTAAACATTTAATCAAGGAATATTTGATTTTTGATCAAATGATCACGATTAATCTAAATATTTCATTTAAAAAAAAAAGAATTAATCAATCTTTAGAATTTCAAACAAAAAAAAAAAAGTAATAAAACAAAATAAAAAAAAGTAAATTAAATTTTTCTAAAATCTAAGTAAAACTTAATATAAAAAAAATGATTAAAATATAATTAAACCAATAAGTCAAGTAAAATTATGAGCAAATATCATAATCAAATCAAATAAACATAAAATTAAATATAAACTCTAAAGTTATTAAATCATATCCAATTATTCTTAATTTCAAACAATATAAAAAAAAAAAACAAATAAATAAAAATAAAACTCAAATAAATAACCTAAATCAAGTCAAATTAAACTAAATTAAGAAAGATTCTCATCAATTTAATATAATCAAATCAAATCTCATTCAACCTACTTAAATAAAATAAATTAATTAACTATCAATATATGAAATCAAAAAACAAACTGATGACAAAATGGACAAAAAATAAAATAATTACAAAGAACCAAACCCAATTAAAATCAAAATAAAATCAATTAATCTAATCATCAACTACAAATAAATGAACAATAATTAAATAAACATAAAGTTAAATCACATAACCATGATCAAAGAAAAGAATTAAATATTCAAAAGGATATTGAATTATCAAGATTCAATTAAATCAAAACACCTAATCTAAAATTAATCAACTAAAAAAAAACACATGAATTTAAACAAACTTAAACTCCTTTTGACATTAATATTGAATTATCAAGATGCAATTAAACTAAAACATCTAAAAAAAAAAAATCAATTAATCAAATACTTAAATAAACTCAAATTTTAAACTCTAAATAATGAATTACACAAATTCAAATTAATCAAGATACTTAATTCTTTAGTGGGATTAGAATTAGATGTAGAGTCCCATCTAGATGGAATTCACTCATTCTTGAGAACCTAAATATCATTTAAACCAAATAAAATTGAAATAAAATGAAAAGAAAATCATTAAATCATTTAGATTGAAATCACCCAAAAGGTAAAATTTAAATTCAAACTTCAAATTGGAACTTAAGCTAACTAGTAAAGTCTTGCTACAAGCCTTAAGCACACATTAGAATACTAAGTCACTACTAGTGCTAAGTTAGTTGTATGTATGATGTGTTTTGTTTTGTGATGTAATGTTTTAGATATGTTAGGGTGTAGATGAAGATGTTATTAGCCTAATCATATTTTTTCATTATGCTTAAAGTCATAGTAATAAAAAATATAAATACTTTTCAGTGTTGCTTAGCCCCTTAAGTGTAACCCATTATTAGTGACTTTACCCATGTGCTAAGTCCAAATTATTCATATAACCGCTTGGATTGGATGTTTAGCTAACATTTATTTTGGTGTAGCTAGATTTACTTTTCCTATTTTGATGTAATTTTATTGGAATTAGGATTAGTCTATGGGGATTAGGATGAGCAGAAGGCTTAGTCCTGGGTGCCTGATGCCTTTGGAGCAAATCAAATCAAAAGAAAGAAATGAAGAAATGAAGAAATGAAGAAAAGAAGACCCCATAGATATATATTATTTTTTGTAAGGTTGTATAAGTGAGTGGCTACCCATCTTTTCTTTTCTCTTTTGTACTGAACCCACCGCATTTTTATTCTTTTACTAGTCTATAAAATTGTTTGATGTTGTGTTTAGATTGAGCATTAGAACAACATGCTTTTCATAGTTTTTTATGATTGATGTTTGAATGTGTGGATGCGAGCTCTTAAGATAAAATTAATTTTTCTACCCCAAGTAACAACTCATAACTAAAATTTTAAAACAACTCATAACCTCACATAAAAGCCTAGGGATTAAATCAAGATAATAAAATTTTAGTAACCCATTTGATGGATGAATGTATAATATCATCATATTCTTTCACTCTTTAAGAGGAGCTTCCATCTTTGGAGAATCGGCTTAACCTATGAGAGCCTTTGGTGGAAGACACCCCTTTCTGATTTGGCTAATCAAATTCTCATGCATTTAGTACAAAATCCCATAGTGTCAAAATAAAATAAAAGAATCAAATAAATTTGATAAAATTTGCATTAGATTAAGTCATGGATTCATACCACTCATGCTCTAGTCTCTTGGAGTGAGTCAAGGACTTAGTTTCCTTTCTAAATGAACAACTCTAGCCATCTTGCAAAAGCATAAGACTTGCCTACATGATTTTAGAGGAGTTAGTGCTGCTAATAAGTCAAATGGTGGTTTTATTCTCTCATGGATGTAAACCATATACCCTTTTTTTGCCTTTAGATTTAGGTTGTGCCTTTGTTTTGTACCAAGGCTCCTTAGAATGAGGTGTGTTTTCTTTGCTACAAGCATAAATCCTCACCTCTGTGCATTTCCAATCTTATGTGGAATTATAAGCCAAGAATCTAATAAAATGTCAACTCAAATAATTAACTCTCTCAATTTCAAAATATAAAGCTCAAATATAGATTGGAATGCTCACCAGCTCCTAGTATCATGAGCATTTCCTACTTTCTCCCTTTGGATTCCAAAAAAGTCTTCCTTGATCTATCCCATTTGATTTTCTAAAATAGCCAATCCTTTGATAGTCTTAACCTTGAAATCTTTGGAGACTCTAATTATCTACTTTAATCGAGAGTATTCTTAAGAAATTCTCATTTAGATGTAATTAACTATGGGGGCTTGCCTCCATAGGGAACTTAACAAACTCAAATTAAAATAAACCCTACTTTACTTTTCCATGTAAAGTAGGAAAGATCTCTGTATATTCAAGACCCATCATGCCTTGAGTCCTTATTAGACAGGTCCATTATAGGGTGGTGATTTATCTTTCAGATAAGACATCATTCCTTAATCGTAATTCATCACTTCAATAAGTCCCTAAGATGCGTGGTGTCCTACAAAAAATAAACACCACACCCTTAGCCATTCTAAGGTCAATTTTTAGTTGGCCAATTGAGGCTTTGGTCAAGTTCCACAAGTGATTTGAAATGGACTTCTTGGTTTCAATCAATCTTTAGATCAAGTTTTATATTTTGTCCCTTTTAATAAAATGGTTAACGTCAATTGGGCTAATGAAGCAAAATGTCAAAGCCAAACATAAAATAAAGAGCAAATGCTTCCAAAATAAAATTTGGTTATGTAAGATTCTATTTTAAGTTAGGTTGACTTGGTCAACCCTTGGGTTTGACTTGGTTTGACCTAATTTGATTGATTGATCATCATGATTGTTGATCATGATGAGAGATATATGAGTTTGATTCAATCCAATTTGATTAAAAGTTCATATGTACTTAGGTCATTCTGAGCCTAATCAAAATGGTTCAAAGCTTGATTTGAGGTTAATTGATCTTATATATGGACTTATGATTGAAATATAAATCCATTTACAAAAGTTGAAGTCATGGATTTTGATCCATAAAAGTTCATATTCAAAGGAAGATATGAATCCTTTGATTTTTTATTTAGTTTTATTTGTTTTGATCATTTGATTTATATATGAGCTTATGATTATAGGATTGATTGAACGATGAAAGAAAATTAAGGATTTGGCTTGATTTGAAGATGATTTGATTAAGTTCAAGATTTTGACTTGAAAGGTTTAGATTTGATTTTGAGTTGATTTGAGTTTGATTTTTCAAATTAGTTTTGATTGTTTGAATTTATATTTCATCTATATATGGGTTTATTTTTAAATGGGACACCATGCAAATTTTAGGTATATTTATTGAAGTGATAGGGTTAATATTAAATGATATCAGATTGAAAGATAATATAATGGACTAATCATTAATGACTTGCATGATGGCCCTGATATACAGATCTTTCACTTTACATGAAAGTAAATGGGTTTATTCAAATGTCATGTTTTATGGAAATCAAAGTTACATCATGTATGAGAATTTCTAATACTCGAAAAAGATAAAGGTTCCAAAGATTTCAAAGATCATCAAGATTGGCTATTTTAGAAAATCAAATGGGAGATAAGAAGACTTATTTTGGAATCAAATGGAGAAAGTAAAATGTCACATATCAAGTAGTGAGCATTCCAATTTTACCCTAAGTTGGGTTTTATATTTTTGAAATCAAGAGAATATTTGAATCAAGATTTTATTACAGAAAGTATAATTCCATAATATAAGATTATGAAATCTTAAGAGGTGAGAATTTATATCAAATAAAGGAAACATATATCAAACTAGGAGCTTTGGTACAAAACAAAACACCAAATCTGGGCAAAATGGGATATGTTATCCAAAAGAATAAATCAAGCTAGACTTTATTATCACTTAAAGTGCAACTAACTTCATGCTTAAATCAAAAAGTAGTTTATGTTTTGAATAACAGTGGTGTTCATTTGAGGAACTTCCTTAGAATTCACTCAACAGTGAGAGAGTCATCCAATGTAGTGTGTAAATGATCAACAACCTCGGATGGGGAGATGCGCTAGGCTTCACCAAGTACTCTTTGATTTCTTCGAATGTATGTTGGTGCTTATCATCATCCCACATGAACTTGGCATCCTTTTTGACAAGTGCTGAGAATGTTTTGTATCTCTCTGATAAGTTTGAGATAAAGCATCTTAAATACGCCAATCATCCTTGGAAGGATCTAAATTGAGTTAAACTCTTAGGAGGTGGCATTTTTAAGATAGTTTCGATCTTTTCAGGATCTATTTCTATTCTCTGGTGTAGAACAACAAACCCAAGGAATTTCCTTGAAGTAACTCCAAATGCACACTTTAGGGGATTCATCTTGAGGTTATATTATCTTAACTGTTTGAAAACTACTCAAGTCAAAGAAGTGGTCTTCCTTTCTTTTTGACTACTAGATCATCAATGTAGCACTCAACAAGATGGATGAGTTCATTGAAGATGAGTCATGGCCCATTGGTATGTAAGACAGCATTTTAAGGGAAAGGCATGACCTATAAAGATTCTGACGTTCAAAAAGCATTATTTCTTTCATCTTCGTGAGATATCTTTGATGTTATAGAACCCATCCATAAAAAAGAGAAGACTGCATGAGATGCAATGTCCACCATTAATTCTCGGTATAGAAGAGGAAACTCATCCTGGACATCCTTGTTTAAGTCCCTAAAATTGATGCATATGCAAATTTGGCCATTCTTCTTCTTAACTGATGACACTAACTAGGTAGATATTTTTTCCCTAATGAAACCAAATCGATCGTTTCTTGACTTAAAATGTTGTTCAATTTCTAATCGCATGCATCTAGAGCTTGCTTAATAGGGTACATTATGGTCTATTGCTAGCTAACAATGTCGTGAGATAATCCGCATTTCTTCATAACTCCATGTGAAGTAGTCTTTAAACTCCAATAGCCTAACTAAGTCATTAGTTTCTTCTTCATTCAAGAACAATGAATGTATGTCGCGAGGATTTTCTTCATCCCGAGGTTGATTTCTTTAGCTTATCGATTGTTAAATGAATCTCCTCTTCAAATTTTGGTCTCTTGACTTGGAGATCATCCGATTGTCTAAAGTTTCTAAACACACATTCTCATAAGAGTTGGGGATGTGAGAAGAACCTATCGATTCCAAATGGTTTATAACAACTAGGCAATAATCTTCATCAACTGCACCCACTATCAATCCTAGTCCTACTCTGATTGTGCTTCCTTGTATTATTGTTCCATAATTTTTTTGAAGTATTCTCGACTGCTTGGACCATGTGTGGAAACTAAACCTTTCGTATAAGATTTTGAACACAAGGTGAGTAAAGTCAAAAGGTAATTCCATTAATTCTTTAAAAGTATCTTCCTCAAGTCCTACATCAAGCTCTGGACTTGAGGATGATGAACCCAAAAAGAACCTCTTCTACTTCATGTCACTGGAAGACTTAGGGACTTCCTTATCTACTATTCCTTCAACTTTTTGAGATGTAAGTGAGGTAAGAGCTAAGGTTCCCAACTGCTACCAAATAGTTTCACATAAACCAAATTCGAATACTTTGCTTTGCTTGGAGGCCTAGTCTTTATCTCTGGCTGGATCAAAATTCACCTCCAATGGAACCCACTGATAGGGGTTGGATGGTATGTTACCACTCATCCTCCAAATGGATTCCAAGTCTGTGAAGGTACTCTATGAACGAACATGACTTATGAAAGCCAACTGGGGTCTCCCACCTCTAGAACTATCTTTATTTTGCCTCTACCCTCCTCACTGTGGAGGTTGAGCCATCCTACCCACGTGTCCATATGATGGAATGAACTGTCGGTGGAATGCGATATGCAGATCAACTTCTTCTTCAATTCCTCTTTCTTACTCACTTGGACTTTTCCTTTTCATTTCATTTTTTTAATCTTTTCTTTTGCTTCATTTTCTTATCTTTTGGTTTTGCATTTGAATTTTATCCAAGTTTATGAGAAAGGGTGTTTTGAGGAAGATAGTAGGTCGCATCCTCATAAATCTCAATCTCTCTAACTGAAAATAGCTTTTCATCCCCGTTGATATGGTACTAAATTTCATCTTTTATGAACTTGATGCACTGATGAAGGGAGGATGGAACGATCTTGTTCTGATGTATCTAAGGCTTACCAAGAAAAGCAGTGAATGAAGTATTCAAATCAATGATGTAGAACTGGCTTTAATCTTCCAGTCATCGATCTCCAATAGTAACACTATGGAACCTAAAGCCCGCTCACCTTGATCATTGAATCTTCTCAACATCATTATATCTCCTCAGAGAATAGAGATGTCAATCTTCAAATAGGCAAGGGTCTTTAGACTCATAATGTTTATTGATGCACCTAAATCCACAAGAACCCTGGTGAGTGTGAACCTCTCCATGCCGACTGTAATGTGTAGGAGATGGTTGTGCTCCAAGTCCCCCAGTAGAAGGTCTTCATCTATGAAGGTGATCCTTCGGGCTTTCTTTGCATAATGTGCTTCCTCACATATAGCGGTCAGTTGAGCTAAGCATATTTGAGAATCAAGGAGGGCCTTGATTAGTGATTCCCTTATCTCTTTGGATAAGATAAGGGCATCATATATGCTTAGCTTAGATGGAAACTTTCTTATGAGAAAGACATAGTCCACCTTCTAGGTCTTCCAAGCATATCCAAGGGTGGAGCATCGTGGAAGGGCTTCGATCTTCACTACTAATGACTTGTTATCTTGAGGTGCTACCCTGGGAGAGAACCACTATGGAGATTGACTGATAATCTCTGGAGGCAAGGGTGGCAAGTTCTACCAGACCGCTCACCTACATCTTCTCTATGGACTAATCGATGATTCCAAGTCTATCTCAAGAGGTGAACCCATAGTATTCATTGGAAAGTCCAACTCAATCGAAAGAGAAGATTGGAATTATTATAGTTAATTAGACTTGAAGAGTTATAGAATAGAAGAAGATAACTCAATAGACACAGATGTAATTCAAATCAGCTTTATTCTTCAATTTCTTGAATGCATTTGGAGGTACAAAGTAGATAGAGAGTGGAGTAAGGGATTTGATGCCCTTATCCATATACAAGAGTTCTACTAGTAAGAAATAGAAGAGCTATAAATGGAAGAAGTCACAGTGTGGAAGCCGAATCAAGGTCGGAGTCTGAGACACGTGGCGCTGGCTATCTGGGCTAACACATGTCTGTTACCGCTATTGTTGAGCTCCACTTTCCTAGAGTTGCACCGAAACTTGCAAACCTTCCTTGGTGTTGAGGTTTGAGCTAACTCAAGCACCGCAAAGAAAGCTTCTTGATATTCTGAATTATTTTCTTAGATATTTTATACAAAGAGATGTCACAACCTTATTTTGTTTTGGTAGGATCACTTGTATCCCCAAGGATTACCCTAATAGAATTGGAAGGTTGTTCCATAAGGTATTCCTTTGGGATAATGACAACACCAGTCTTGAAACTATGTTCAAGCCAGTGCTTGAATATGAAGCAATCCTCCAAAATGTGGCCTAGCATATGGTGGTAAGGGTAAAAATTAGAATCATGACTTTTGCCTACTTCCTCCTCTCAGTTCTGTAGCTAAAGTTTCTTTAAGAGATTCTTAAAGATCTTCTGACCTCCCTCTTAAAAGAATAAGGTTTATTTTAACTTATCTAATAGAGTAGGTGGACCATATCCACTAGATATGCATGTCATCCGGTGGTATGGTGAGACTGGTGGTCGGCCGTGGAGGCTAAGGTGGAGGCCGGTATGGTCGCCTGGTGGCAAAGGAGGTGGAGGTCGCTAAGACCATGGTCTCTGACCGATCTCTAGCTCGCTTCCCCATCAACCGCTGCTACGCCCCGGTTTCTTCTCATAGACCTTTGGGATTTCTTTGGCAAATAATCTGAAAAGGCAACTATTTGGCCTCTCCTTGTAGATTAGCCTTATTAATTGATTAGCTCTCAAATGTCTTTATGGTGAAGCCCTTAAGCATGAAGTGACGCCATGGATATTCTTCAAGAGAATCTCAATGGCGTTGTTCGATAATGGGTTCACACTTCATACTGTTATTGAGAATATAATCAACAAGTGACTCATGAGTGTCATATTACAGAGATCACCTACGTAACCCTTTGTCGAACAAATCTCTTGATGAAGAGTTGCTCCAACTCAGCAAATATCTTTACTGAACCATTGGGCAGTTCAGCATACCAATCAAAAGCGATACCCGCTAGGCTACTAACAAAGAGTCTAAAGAGTAAAGCATCACTGCCACCTGTTCAACAAGCCCTAAGAGAGATATATGTCGCCTCGATTCCCACTACCATCAAAGCTTGAAGGAAGGACACAAACCCTTGGGATACTGATAGCATCAATTCCTCGGTAGGGTCTACCCTTTGGAACCGATGATCCTCCCTGGCTTGAGCCAAAGCTTCCTTCACTTGTTACTCAACCATGGATTTTAGATCTTTTTCATGTATGTAGGTACTATCCACTACCTTCCTATACAGGCTAGTGCTACCTTGCTCAACGAGAGGTAGAGTCTTAACTGGGTCTAAGACATGCACTAGCTCAGGCTGACTAACATCAACTATACTAGGATGAACTCGAGGGGCTTGTTTTTGAAGCACTAACACTGCTACGTAACCTTGCCATCCTATCAATGTTTCTTTTAACTAGTTGAGGTGATGCGTTCTGTGTCTCCTTGATCAACCTCATCACCTTCCATGGCTGTTTTCTCCTAAGAAGAACCTCTAGTCAACCATGCATATCTGGTTGAATCTCCCATCAAGTCATCTTCGTTGGGATCGAAGATGGCTCTCTTTTCATCGAACCATGCCTACCTTAAGATCTCCTTCTTCTCTATAAAATAGTGTGCAATTATCTCATCTAAGGATTGATCTAACTCGTACAGAGCTAATCTGTGATCGTATCATGCACCGAGAGGCATCGACCTGTATGGGAGTCAATCTATGGACTGCACTACTAGAATGATACTCGACCATACCGGGTTATAATAAATAATCTAGGATGATCTGTCAACTGGAAGATCACAATCTTCATATCTGGCTGTATGGGTGGAGTTGGTGAAGGAATGACCACGATGCTCTAAGGTCGCCATTCCTTCTACACCACCACTAGGTAGAAGGTCAAGCAGAGAGCTCAGCCCTACCACAATGGGTGGTGTATGAGGAGTAGGATCCCTTGGCCATAGCCAGATCACCAACGGGGTACATTTTTCCCTAGATGCGGCTTTCATGGCCTTAGATAGAATGGGTGATGCTGAAACCTTCACTAGTGTTGGCGAGCGTGAGGTTGAGCAGTGGGGTGGAGACACCACCACTCTCATGTGAATTGGCCTCCCTGGTGGTGGTCCCCGTGAGGAGAATACGATATCAAGGGTATGATGAAAAATTAACCAAAGTGATGACTAACTAAACCTTCATCACTCGCTAGTAATGTGATGTATGGGCCTTCTCCTCTAATTTTCCTCCTACACTACAACGGATAACAAATTGAAGATCAAACTGGTGTGACTCGAGTTCAGATGCTACTACCATAGTAGAACAGTAGCGACAACCTCTACTCTAAACTTTCATAAATGCACCACTAGAGGAGGCAACGAACAGATCCTCCTAGCATCCTCTCTATCTGATCCTGAAAGAGGATGAAACTGGTTTTCTATAACTGGTGAAGTGATCATAGGAGACTCATCCATGGTTGATCTGACAGCTGCCTCAAGCTCTCTGATATTTGAGTATGGAACTGTTTAACCATATGGTTCTTGTTCCTACGCTGGGTATGAGTAGGACAAGAGAAGTACGAGCTAGGCCCATATTCAAATGTCGGGGAGGAAAGCCCTGAAACTAGGGGAGCCTTACCCTTGAGGGTATGGTAGGGTGCTGCACCAAGGCAACATGGGATGAGGATGACAACTAGAACCGGCAGTGCATTAAAACCATCAAGTCATGGTACCACAACTTTCCTCTTCAATAAGGAGATATCTGAATCAGATGGCAAATCTACCCTGATGATCAGCTTCTACCTGACCACCTTATTTTTGCTAACTGTGGTGAGGGGAATTCCCTCACAAGTGATCCTGGCCCTCTCAAATCCATGGCCAAAGTGGATCAAGTGGGTATGGTCTAGGCGAAGGAAGTCAGCCTAATCTAGGGCTAGATCCATGGAAAGTAAAGACAAATTTCTAAGAACCGCCATAATCGATCAAGTAAACCAAATTGAAATTATACTTGGACAAAGATCTATAATGAGAAATAAACTTGCATCAGTTTTCTGTCCATATAGATTTTGAATTTTGAATTTTAAAAATTTGAACCCACATCAATAACTTGGAAGTGTTAAGTGGGGTTCAAATAGATTTGGAAAGATTGATTGAAAGAGAATTTGAATATGAATCCAAACTTCAACAAATTTAGGTATGTTGAAATATGGATTCAAAATTTTGATAAGATGCTTCCATAGGTTCATTTTGAATTTGAATTTGTGATTTTGAGGACCCTTTCCTTTAACAAATTTAGGTTAAAGTAAGGTCAAATGATTTTGTTTTTGTTTGAATGTTTTGATTTTACTTACTTTAGGTATGCTAAGTGAAGTAAAAGTGATTTTTTTTCTTTTGTGAATTTGTTTTGTTTTGATTTTGAAAATTTTGAATTCTTACTAGCAAATTTAGGTATGCTAGTGAAGAATCCAAGTGTATTTGTTTAATTTTGAAAATAGGATTCTTAGCAAATTTAGGTATGCTAAGAAAATCTAAGTGTTTCATTTGTTTGAAATGTTTTGTTTTTTTTTGAAAGTAGGATCCTTAGCAAATTTGGTATGCTAAGAGAATCCTAAGTGTTTTATTTTTGATATTTTTTTTGAAAGTGATTCTAGCAAATTTGGTATGCTAAAGATGAAATCCCACTTGTTGAAATGGAAATTTCACTTAGCAAATTTGAGTATGCTAAATGAAATTCCAAATGGTGTTTTAAAATTTTGATTTTGGTTTTGAAAATGGAAACTTCTCCTAGCAAATTTGGTATGCTAAGGGAAGAAGTTCCAAAGGTGTTTGAGAAATTTTATTTTGATTTGAAACTTTACTTAGCAAATTTGAGTATGTTAGGTGAAGTTCCAAATATGTTTTTGAAAATTTTTGAATTTTGGATTTGAGACTTACTTAACAAATTTGGGAATGTTAAATGAAGTTCCAAAAGTGTTTTGATTTTGAAATTTTGGGATTTGGAGACTTCACTTAAGAAATTTGGGTATGTTAAGGGAGGTTCCAAAAAGTTTTTTGAAAATTTTTGAATTTTGGATTTGGAAACTTTACTTAACAAATTTGGGTATGTTAAATGAGGTTCCAAATATTGTTTGAAAATTTTGAAATATGATACTTGATTTTAGATTTTGGATTTGGAAACTTCACTTAACAAATTTGATTATGATAAATGAGGTTCCAAATGTATGTTTAAAATTTTTGTTGGGTTTTGAGTTTGGAGACTTCACTTTTACAAATTTGGGTATGTTAAATGAAGTTCCAAATGTGTTTTTAATTTTGAGATTTTTTGATTTGGAACTTTTAACAAATTTGGATATGTTAAGTAGGGTTCCAAGATGTGCTTTGAAATATAATTGTAGATTTTAGATTTTGGATTTGGAGATTTCACTTAGCAAATTTGATTATGCTAAATGAAATTCCAAAATGTGTTTTGAAAAAAAAATTTGAAATATGAATATTGATTTTAATTTTTTTTGATTTGGAAACTTCACTTAGCAAATTTGATTATGCTAAATGAAATTCCCAAATGTGTTTTGAAATTTTTTGAAATATGATTGTTGATTTTAATGTTTTGAAAAGAGGACCTCCATTCAACAAATTTAAGTATGTAGAATGGAGATCAATTTTATTTTTGAAGTATGAAATTTTTGTGTGTGATTATTGATTTTTGAATGGGAAGAATTTCAACTTAAACCATATGTGAGATATGCTTAAGTAGAATTTCCTAAATGATTTTTTATTTTTTTAGTTGGGAATGAAATCTTCATTTAATAAATTAAATGAGGATGTTCATGTGTGCTTTTTAAAAAAAATTTTAATTTTGTTTATAAATGAATTTTCCATTCAACAAGTGTGAATGTATCGAATAGAAGAATTCATGTGTGCTTTTTGAAAAGTTTTATGATTATTGTGATTTTTGAAAAAGATGATTGTTTATTTTATTTTGAAAATGAAATCTTCATCAAAGTGAATTTGAAAGAATATGTACATTTATGCTTTTGGAAAATGTTGTTTTAGTTTTATTTTTGAAAATCCCTACATGTAACAATTATATGAATTGTTAAATGAGGGTGAAGAAATTATGTAGAAAATATTTTATTAAGTGCATTTTTGAATAATGTGCTTTGAAAAAGCAAAGTTCTTTATGGAAGATTTATCCTTTTTAGGATGAACCTTTCCTTATCATGAAAATGATAAGGAGGAAGTCCTTAAGAGATGTTTCTTTTTATTTTAGATCTTTTCATTTTACCCATTGGGGAAACACAACGGGGGTTTTAAGACCAACAAGGAATGTGGTCCTAAAACCTAAAGATGTTGGCTAACTTAACTCAAGAATGAAATGAGCTAAGTGCCAACAGAAAGAAGGATAGTCTTGGATTCATACCAAAGTACAAACCCACTATTAATACTCAAAGGCAATGATCATTTACCAAAGATGGAGAGAGGAACCATCTTCAGCGGAGTCGCTAGAAAAATCTATGGTGAAAATTTTCTATAAAGGAGTCGCCTTTCAAATCTATGGGGAGAAAAGAAAGAAGAGTCCTTATAAAAATTTGTCTTGGTAAGATGCCACACAGATCCATAGATGTACTTATTCAGATGATCAGATACATCATCAAGATATAGTGTACTATCTCAAAAGACAGAAGTCACTACCCTTTAATGGAACCAATCACCTCAATAAGGACTCCTAAGGATGATGAGTCTGCATATATACCAGAGATTCTTCCCCTACTTTACATGGAAAAGTAAAGCAGGGTTTATTTTAAATTAGGTTCATTAAGTTTCCTAGGGCAAGCCCATAGTTAATTACATCCTAAGGGATGGGATCCCTTAGGAAAACTCTCGATTAAGGTAAATGATCATTGTCTCTGAAGATTTCAATAGGGAAGGGATATCAATCGATTGGTTTATATTTAAATATGAAATGAGATTGATCAAAAGAGGGAGTTATTATCGAAGCTAAAATAGGAAATAAGTAGGAGGTACTCACGATGCAAGGAAACCTAGCGAGCATCTTAAACTATCCTATAGTTGGGCTTTACATTTTAGAAATTGATTTAGTTTATTTGAGTAGTATTTCCATTAGAATTTTAAGAATTAATATTACATAACACAAGATTAAAGAAATGCCTAAGAGGTGAGGAATTATGCTTATGGCCCACAAAGGGGAGAAGCAACTCATAACCTAAATCTAGGGAGCTTGAGGAGAAGAACAACCTAAATCTAAGGCAAATGGTAATTGGTTTGCCTCCATAAGAGGACAAACAAACCATACTTGGACTTACTGGCGGTGGACTAACTCCTATGATTTTAAATACATATAGGCAAGTCTTTATGCTTATGCAAGATAGTTAATATTTTTATTTAGAAAGAGACTAAGTCCCAAACTCACTCCCTAAAGAGACTAGATCATGTAAAGGGACATACTTCAAATGACCTAAATCTAATGCAATTCAAAATTCATTTTTTTTATTTAATTTTGGATAATATTTTTACTCAGACTAATAGGATTTTTATGACTAATGCATGAGAAATTAGATTATTGGCCAAAATCAGCGAGAAGAGAGGAGGTGAGTTTCCTGTCCCAAGGTCGGGTTCAGAAAGGGAAATCTCTCAAGAGTGAAATAAGATGCATTTGTGCATGATATTATAAAGAAATGCTCATCCAAATTTAAGGGTTGCTAATTCTTTATCTTGATTTTAATCTAAGCTTTAGGTGAGGTTATGAGTTATTTAATTTAATTTGAATAGTTAAGTTGGGTAAAGATTTATTTTTTTTAAAGAGCCTAATCCATCTAGACATATAAAGCAAGGAAGAAACTAGGAATAGCATACCACTTAATGCAAAAACTAAACAAATCATCAATCAATTTATAAAGCTAAAAGAATAAATGGACATGTGGTGGGACCCACAAACCCAAAATATCAAATGTAGCGAGCTCTCCTTATACAACCTAGATTATGAATGAATATTACAATTAAGCAAAGAAATTTATTGTTATGAGGGTCTTCAAGCTTTATTCTTCTTTTTTCTTTCTTCTTTCTTTTTTCTTTATTCTTCTTCTTTCTTCTTTTGATCCTTTGGTTTCTCCTTTGGATGGTTGGAAAGTAGATGCTCCAAGGCTTCACATGGTGCATAAGATAAGATCTTATAATCATCTAATCCCATAACAATCATTCCAAAATCCTAAATATATAAATTTTACATGAAAGAAGGAAAAGTAAAAAATCTAACACCGCAAAATAAAGGTTAGTTAAATCACACAAAAACCCAAGCATGTATATTGGACTTATCACACATGGATGACTAAGTCCACATATGGATTATGCTTAGGGGTATAAAGCACCTATAATAAAAGCATTTATATTTTTATTTATGATAGCTTAAGCTAATCCCTACAAAAGAATAGTTAGACTAAGCGTCTACCATTCATTCTATGAGCATACACATATCTAAAATATATATCAAAAAACAAAATATAACATCAAACCATGCACCGACCAAACCTAAGGCTAGAAGTGGGACTTAGGCTAATGTGTGTGCTTTGAAGGTTTGTATGGTATGCTTAGCTTAGGACTTTGGATTTAAATTTTCAAAGGGTGAAAAATATGTTCAACTTAGAGGAGGGTTTTATTTAAGTTGTTTAAGTATTTTGGATTAGTTTTATTTCATGTTTTAATTTGGTTTAAGTGAAATCTATAATTAATTACTATGTTATGAACAGAGGGAAAGAGAAACTTATCTTTCCTTCCCTAATATAAGTAATTTCTAAAGTAGGTTCATATTTTAGTTTCATTTAGGTGAATGTTTTTTATTACATCTTTTAATTAATCCTAAGTTTAGATAAACTCTAAACAAACCTATTCAAAGAGACATTTTAAGATTAAATAAAATGAATCAAAATTCACATAACACACATTACTTCATTTCTTTCCCAACATATATAACATGCATATGGATGGACCCTAAGCATATCTATACATGCATAAAATATATTAACACTTTATGATGCATGCTAAGTAATCATTTAAGAAAATTTAGAAGTTGAATATTCATGATTTTTTTAAGTAGAAAAGGTTTTCCTTATCCAAAATTTCACATACATACATGAAAGTAAGAAAGGCATAAGTGAGTACCATTGTTAACAGGAGGTAAGGTACAAGACCTACTTAGAACTTAAAGCTCAAACCTCGGGTTATCAGACTAATATACCACTTTCCTTACAAACATGTATATAAAAGAAATGAAATGGAAAAGGAATATGCAAAAGTGTTTAATAGATTTATTTTGTTTATGCAATTTATGTATGTAAGTGTAGGTAACCCTTCTTAGATGGTAGCATAGGGATGAATAGGATATAAAATTAGGTGAGTGTTGGGTTCTTTTCAAATGAACCTATATCTCAAATTCTTATTCAAAACTATACAACAGAAAAAGGAAACCTATACTAAGCATACCTTTATAATATTTCACATGAAAACTTATAACTAAAGTATAAGTAGCATACTTTCAGATTTGATGTTTCATTTATAAGTTTTAAAATAAATCTGGATTTAGTAATGATAATAGCCACTCATATTTTACTTTAGCCAACACATGCACATTTGATATAAAGTAAATAATTTTCATTTTAAAATTTGAAATATAAAATTATGAATGCATGAATCACATGGAATACAACTTAACATGTTGGGAAAGATCCAAAGCAATGAAAGCATGTAAACAAACTCACTTTACTTAAATCCTAATGACCTTCTTAAAGAATAAGAAAATTTAGAATAAATCAAAGTGAATTTCAAAATAATTTTTGTTTAGTTTGAAGTTTGATTTAATTTTGAAAAGGTGAGATGAGTTTGTTGTTCCTAACCCATTCCCACATGTGTTTTGTATTTTTTTTAATTTTTAGATAATTAAATCCATTTTTAAGCATTGATTAGGTTAATGTATAAATTAAGTGGCTTAATTAACCCTTACTTGCACCACCTTAGAAAAATTAACTAAGTAATTATGAGATGAGATGACATAAAACCCAAGATATTTAAATTTGCAATGCACCTAATAATAAAATGCTAATGTAATTTGGCTCATAATTAAAGTTAATTAAGGGGTTTAGCTTAAGTAATTTCAAAACACCCTTTCATACTTATGAAAGGGGTTTTAATTATTAATTAGGCTATTAAACAGAATCTACCCAAGGTAGATTAATTAAGTTCTGAAACTTTTTAGAATTTTTTAAAATTGATTAAAGGGGTGATTAATGAATTAACCCTTAAGTAAGAGCGGATTAAAGAAATAAAATGAGGTTTTGGGAAAAGCTTAGGGGAAATGCCCCAAAATTATTTTATAAACCCCCTACTCACTGGATCTTACCTTAATCAAACCTAATCATAGGGTAAATTCACTAACACACCTTAATTACTCTTAATTACATGAAAGGGGTAATTTGGGAATGAGCTAGCAATTTTCCAAAATGAGCCCTCAATAAATCTCAAGAAAAATAGGGGAGGTAGAGGTCATCCCCTAAAATGAACCCTAAAATTTGAGATCAATTGATGACCAAATTAAAGGATAATTAGCTAATTAAGATTTCTAAAGAAACTCAAATTAAGATAAAAGGGTAATCCAAAATCAACTAAAACCACTTTTAAAATATTTGAAATGAAATTATCTTTCCATAGAATTTTTCTTTTATTTTTCTAATTTTTCTATGAAGAGTTAAGCATTTTAGAAGTTCTATGGATTAATCAAGAATTAATTAATTGCTTAACAAATCCAGCTTAAAACTTCGGCTGCGATGCGCGGTGGCGGTCGGTGCATTACAACGTCTCACACCATGAGGTGTGACTTAAATGTCACGTCAAAATGCGGCGGCTTAATATCTTGCCATCAAAGATGGGATGGCTAAGGATTCACGTTTTAAAAGGATAATGGATTTACTAAACATGCTAATAATCTCCATCCATCTAAAATGTGGATGGGAGAATGAGTTCTTCCGAGGATCAATGGAGGCCATGATCGAGGGAGATCCAAAGATCTAGTATGGAATCATACAAAATCAACCCACCATCTAAATTACCAACCAACGGTTGATTTCACATGCCATGAATATTTCTTCATAAAGGACCACACCTATCAAGCTAAGTGGTCAAAAATTACATACCTCGGGTGATCCGGAGCTCGATGAGGAGCTTGTCAGTGGAGCAAAGCTTGAAATTCTTAGGCCTTGAAATTGAGTAGATCAATGGGTAGAGCAACACCACTTCACTTGGGGTTCATCTTTGATCCAATTGAGCTCTTCCTTGCTATGGGAACTTCAATCAATGCTTGGGCAAGTTGACTTGACCCTCTGATGGAGTGTGCAAGAGTAATTGGATTAAGATCAAGTATAGAGAAAATTGGCTAATGAATTGAGCTCCCCTATTTTGCATTATGGAAAACTACGAATTAGGGAATTCAAATCCTATCTAAGAAGCTTGGGAATGCTCTCAGATGGTTTCTCTAGGTTCCTAGGCTCAATCGATAGTGAGTGAATTAAAATTCATTGAATTAGGAGGAGTATATCTCCCCATATGGCAATCGGATGACCAAACCATTCCTTATCATTTTGATCCAATTGACCAAATTGGGAGGGATGTTTTGATGATTTTGAGTGTGCACATGGTCGGTTTGATCCCTTGAGCGGATTGCCAACTTCCCATGTGCTGAAATTGAGATTTGGAGGGAATTTGAAAACTCAATTTTAAGTTATGTGATCGGGTTTGGTCTATGGGTCAAATGGGTTGACCCAAACCCATTGGGTTGGGTGCACCACTCATCACTAAGTTTCTTTGAGCTTTTAGGAAAGCCTCAAGTGATTGTGAAGAGTGTATGAGCAAAATACCCATGGGCTAGGCCAAAATTTGTTCTATGGCCTAGGGGTAAAATAGTCATTTTGCTATTTTTCACTTTGGACATGTTGGGTATGTGGAGAAACTAGGTTTGGCCAAGTTTCATTAGATTTGGAATCCATTTGATAGGGTTTGGCTCATGTTGACCCATTTAGATCAAAATGAGTCAAGTTGACCAATATGTCAAATTGGGTCAAACGAAGAGTTGGGTCAATTTCATATGACCATTTGAAATATTTTGGTAGCTTTGGTTTGATTCAATTTGGTATACATTTGGTTTTGGCTCAATGACTTCATTTAGGTCAAATGGGTCAAGTTGACGTATTTGACCCATTTGACCTATTTGAGGTAGGTCAAAGGTAGGTTTAGGTTAGGTTAGTCATATGAAGTGGATTGATATCTTTGTTTCCAATCAATTTTGGTTAAGTTCAATTTTGGCTCAACATGACCCCTTTAGGTCATGTTGGGTCTAAGGTCAATTGGGCTAGGTTAGGTCTAGTTGGCCAATTAAGGCTTTGGTCAAGTTCCACAAGTGATTTGAAATGGACTTGACCCAGTGGTTTCAATAAATTTATCTTAGATCAAGTTTTGACACATTTTTGCCCTTTAGGTCAAAATGGGTCAACTTAGGTCAAGTGGGCCAATTGGGCTAGGTTAGGCTCAAATGTTGGCTTAGTCAAGTTCAAACATAGGTCTTGAGTGAACTTAGATAAATAGTTTCAATCAATTTGGCTATGAAAGGTTTCATTTTAGGTTAAGTGCTGACTTGGTCAACCCTTGGGTTTAACTTGGTTTGACTCAATTTGATTGATTGATCATCTCATGATGATTGTTGATCATGATGAGAGAGAGAGATACATGAGTTTAGTTCAATCCAATTTGGTTAGGATTAAAAGTTGGCTCATAAGGGTACTTTAGTTCATTTTGGGTCAAGTGAGCCTGAGTGGGTAAAATGGCTTGGTCAAAGCTTGATTTGAGGTTGATTGATCTTTTATATGGGCTTATGATTGAAATATAAATCCATTTATAAGTGGTTTGAAGTCAAATGGATTTTGATACATTTCAAAATTTCATATTCAAAGGAAGAATATGAAGGGGACTTGGGTTTTATTTTTGATTTAGGTTTTGATTGTTTGATTGAGGTTTGGATTTATATATGAGCTCATGATTGTAGGATTGATTGAACTATGAGAGAAAATCAAGGATTTGGCTTGATTTGAAGATGATTTGACTAAGTTCAAGATTTTTACTTGAAAGGCTTATATTTGATTTTGAGTTTATTTGAGTTTAATTTTTGGAAGTGGTCTTGATTGTTTGAATTTATATTTTATCTATATATATGAATATAAATAATAATATAAATTGATCATGAGAAAATTTCAAGGATTTGAAGTGTTTTTAATCATGATTTGGGTTAAATCCATTAAAGGAAATTTAAAGGATTTAAGAGAATTTTTAATTTGAAATTTAATTTTTTGAATTAGATTTGATTGATTTATATTTATATTTCATTTATATATAAGAATATAAATGAGAATAAAAATAAGTTTTGAGCAAATCTCATGAGTTTGAATAGGTTTGATCAAAGTTTAGGTTAAATCCATTAATGGAAAATTAAGGGATTTAAGAATTTAGATTTTAAATTTGGAATTTAATTTTTGCCTTTGATTAGATTGATTTATATTTATATTTCATTTATATATGAGAATATAAATGAGAATATAAATAAGTTTTTAGAAAATCTCAAGGATTTGAATTGATTTGATCAAGGTTTAGAGTTGATTTTGGCTGAATCCTTTAATGAAAAATTAAAGGGACTTAAGGAAATTTTCATGAATTGATTTGTAATTTTGAGTTTGATTTGATGGGTTTGAATTTATATTTCATTTATATATTAGAATATAGTCATGAGAAAATATCAAAGATTCAAATAGGTTTGAATCATGATTTTGGTTAAGTCCTTAAGGGAAGGATTAAGGACTTAGGCAAAATTTGGACTTCAAAATTTTTGATGGATTTTAGTCATGGGTTTCAATCATGGGTTTCAATTATGAATTGAATCATGAAATTGATTTGAGTTTGAGAAAATCAAATAATATAATTGATTTGGAGTTTGACTTGAAAGAAGGAAAGTGAGGAATGGTTTAAGCTAAAGGGTAGGGATTTTCCTAACACCAGGCATGACTATTCCATGGCTAACTCTTCTAAGTCTTCTATAGGTGAGAGTGTCCACCTAATTACTAGATGTGTCTTAAGACTAAGAAACTCTTAAAGTTTAATAGAAATCCTAAGCCTAAGATGGAGGTGTTGAGAGATCATTCTAAAAATGATTGAAGAGTGAAGCATGATGTTTTTTATGCATGATGTGAAAATATAATCCATTAAGTTCTAAATCTTTTATCTTGATTTATCTAGGCTTTAGGTGTGGTTATGAGTTGTTAATTTTAATTTTGAGTTTATTAGTTGATAGAAAATTTATTTTTCCTAGAGCTAATCACATCCAAGGCATTCATCAAAAGAGAAAAGCAGGAAAATATATCTTAATGCATAAAAAACAAACATTAAATAATTTATAAAGCTAGAAAGAATATAAGACCTTTTTGTGGTAGCTCCCTGACAAAAAGAAATTGGATAGTGAACTCTAAACATTATGACACCCTAAGCATAATTAGAAGATATTATTAGGCAAGGTCATTCATCTATTCATTCTCACTATCTTATCTTCAAACTAAAATATTACATCACAAAATAAAATCGGCATCAAAATTTACATAATACATCTAGAAATGGTGACTTAGCACAATGTGTATGTTTAAAGACATTATATCTTGTTTGGCTTTAAGTTAGGTTCTAAGTATGAATGATTTAACTTAGAGGGTGATTTTATTTAAGTGATTTAATTAATTTGACTGATTTTATTTTAAGATTTCATTTAGTTTGAATGTACCTACACTTAATTACTAAGTGTTGTAAAGAGAGCAAAAGAGAAGAGAACTTCTCTTTTCTCTCGACCTTAAGTAATTTCTAAGATAGATTCATTAGTGATTTTTATTTATTGAATATTTTATTATGTATTTTAATTAATCACAGTTTAGATTTACTAAATAAAAATATTCAATAAGAAGGCATTAAGATTAATAAAGTGAATTATTATCACAAAACACACAACACTTTATTTCTTTTCAGCATGTGTATCATGCACATGAAATGATCCTAAGCATATCTATACATGCAAATGGAAATATTTAGCACACCTTAATGATGAATGCTAAGAGATGTTGCTTAAGGAAATTTGAGTATTTTTATGATGCATGAAATTTGAGTATTTTAAGTAGAAAAGGGGGACTAATTTACCCATTAATCAAATGCACATTTACATGAATGCAAGATATAAGTGAGTACGAAGCCATTATTTTTTCTACACGGGGTGTAAGATTATGGGCTAAAAGCTTACTTAAACAGGATGTCAGGAATATATCACTTTTCTTAAATACATGTGCATGTACAAAAAGAAATGAATGGAAAAAGAGTCATGCAAAAGGTTATGTTTGTTTGTTTGATTTTTGGTTGTTTACTTTATATGTGTAATATGAATATACTTCTTAAGTTATATCATAGAAATTGATATGAATGAATTTAAGCAAGTGTTGTTCTTTTCAAATGAACTATACACTTTGCAAATCCTATTCAAATCTATATTAAGGGGAAAGAAGAAATGCACATAACACATTTTATTTTATAATCACATGCAAGCTTATAAGTATTTATAAGTAGAATACCTTTATTTATAATGTTTGATTTATAAGTTTTGAAACTAATTTTTGATTTAGTATTGATAATAGCCCATATTCTTACTTTTTAGCGTGCAATTTGACATAAAGAAAACATTTCATTTATTTTGATTTTTCAAAAGATATGAATGCATGATTTTCATATGGCACATATTCTTGAAAGAAAATAAAGTGATGTATAAATTTATTCACCCTAATTAATTCCTAAAGACAATTCTATGGAATAAGATCATTTAAAGTGAATCTAAATGTTTAAAAAAATTTTGTTTTAATTTTGAGGCTGATTTGATTTAGGAAATGTAAAATGTTTGTTGGTCCTAACCCATCTCCCACATATGTGAATCAATTTAGTTTAATTTTAGAACCATTAGATTGATTTTATGTTTTGCTTAGGTTAAGGTGTATATTAAGTTCATTAATTACCGCTTACATATACCTCCTTAACATAATTATTCAAACAATTATGAGACAACATATGATATGCAACTATATTGAATTTAAATCAGCAATGCACCTAAGAAAGAAAGGGATATAATGCAATTGGCTTACAATTATTGATTAATTAAGCTAAGCGATTTAAATAAGTACTTTCATAACCTTCCCACACATGTGGGTTGGAAATGATTTCCTTAAATTTACCTCAGGCTTTTGAACACCTAAGGATCTACCCAACAAAAGATTGATTAAGTTCAGATTGATTTTAAAAATTTGATTAAGCTAATTAATAAGATCATGAGTAGATTAATCCTTAATTAAGTTTGGATTAAGGAAGGAAGAGGGTTTAGGGAATAATGTACAAAAAATCCCAAAATTATTCTATAAATCTCCTGATCACTTAAGCAATATTTAATTATCTTAATTAAATGATTAAAAAACTAATTTGGCTAGTGGTGGGCAACCAAAAAGGCATCGCTATTCACATGCTTAATTACCTTTAATTACATTAAGAGAATGATTAGAGATTCATTAATTTATTTTCTAATTAACTCATTAATAAATTCCAAGAAATTTAGGGGAGGCAGAGGTCATCCCACTAAATATGCTTGAGAAGCTTGAAATTAATTAATGAAATGATTCGAGAGTACTTTGGATTATTAAGATTTCAAATAAACCCTAATTAAAAAAAAATTATTGTTCAAAATTAATTAGAAATAATTTTATATTATTGCTCATTGAATTATCTTTAAAATGAGCCCTCATTTATATTTTTCTAATTTTTTCTACATTTAATTATGAATATTTGAAGTTTAAATGATTATTAATAAATTGGAAGCCTAATTAATTAACTAATCCCATCAGCGCCACATGGATCGCTGACACAGTGCGCACTTTCCACGTGGTGTGATGTAATTGGTTATTTAAGTTGTCACATCCTATGCCGCGTCAACTAGCGGTGCTACACGCTTTCTCTTGGACCTTCCAATCAAAGATCAGACAGTCAAGATCAAGCCCGTGATTTTTAAAGAGATTAATCATCAGATCTAATCAGATTAAACAAGATCTTCCATTCAAAACATGTGGGATGGATGGTATGATTAATCCTGCCCTCGCCTGCAGGAGATGGAGGTCGTCCATCCTTCATGGCTTGATCTGAGCTCACTTGAGCTCGAATTGAGCAAGGATTCCACCCACACCATCAAGTGGTGTGGGGAAGAACATCCAACAGTCAATTTCAACTGGGATTAAAGTTCTCCCTGGGCTCAATTTTGAAATACCTCACCGGAGGCTATCACTGCTCACCATCGAGGTAGCTTTGTCTAGTGGAGATAAAGCCCTGTTGAAAGTTTGAAGGCTTGAGATGAAGTGGATCTTCCTATTGTCCAAACTCCTCTTCAAAGGCTTGCGGCTTTGGTCTAGCTCCTCCTTCACGGGCTTGATTACTTGGGATTTGATTTAGATGAGCTCGATTGGATCCTCTAATGGTGCTTGCAAGAGGAATTGAACTTCTATGGAGTGATGAGTGAGTTTGGATTTCTTCCTACCTCCCCTATTTTTAGCTAAAGGAAAACTAAGAATGGGAATTGGGAAGAGCTTAGGGATTATTTGAGAGAGCTTGGAGAGCTTGCCTTAGGCCTCACTAGCTCAATCGATTGCAAGTCATGTCAATTGGAAGGAAATTAAGGGGAGTATATCTCCTCCTACTTGAATCAGATGGTCGTGAGCTCACATGTCATTTTGATCAAATTGATCACATGGAATGGATTTGTTAGGCTGTTAGGGGTGCCATGTGATTCAGTTTTGGCAGGGGAGTGTAGTGGAGGAGTTTCTCATGTGTTAAATGAGGACGTGATGGATTCCATGTGGAGAATTTTTCATTGGGTGGTGGTTTTGGCCTAGGGTTTGGTTTGGCTACCCAACCCCATTGGGTCATGTGCACCACACTCATTAGTGTCCATTTGGTCCTAAGAGGGTGTCAAGTGGCCATAAAAAGAATTTGACCAAATTCCAAGTGGAATTGGCCATAGGTTACCCCTTGACCTAGGAGTAAAATGGTCATTTGGCTTTGATTGTGATTTAGACAGATTTGGAATAGTTTGAAATTAGGTTGGGCCAAATTTTAAATAATTTAGAGTTTATTTGATATCATTTGGCTCATGTTGACCCATTAGGTCAAAATGGGTCACCTTGAGTCAAGTTTACCAATTAATCAAATTAGGTCAAACCAAGGATTGGGTCAAGTTCATATGACCATTTCAAATATTTTGGTATCATTGGTTTGGTTCAATTTTATTTGTATTTAATTTTGGTTCATTTGAGTTCACTTAGGCCAAATGGGCCAAGTTGACCAATTTGACCCATTTGACCCAATTGTGTTAAGTCATGGGTTAGTTTAGCTTTGGTTGGTCATTTGAGATGTTTTGCAAGCTTTAGTTTCAATCAATTTTGGTTTGATTTGATTTTAGCTTGATTTGACCTCGTAGGTCAAGTTAGGTTCATGATCAATTGGGCTAGGTTGGGTCTAGCTAGCCAATTGAGACTTTAGTCAAGTTCAACTAATGATTTAGAATGAACTTGACCCATTGGTTGCAATTGATTTAGCTTAGATCAAGATTTGACCTATTTTGACTTTTAGGTCAAGTAGGGTCAACTTGGGTCAAGTGTCTAATTGGGCTAGGTTAGGCCTAAATGATGACTTGGTCAAGTTTAAACATTGACCATAAACTAGTTTTAATCAATGATTTCAATCAATTTGGTCTATGGTGAATTTTGGTTAGTTTAAATTTCATTTTATGTTTGGGTGGTAGGACTTGATTTGGTGATTGAGTGATTGATCATCTTATGATGATTTTTTGCTCACAATGTGAGGCTTAGATGAGCTTAGTTCAATCTAATTTGGGTAAGATTAGAATTTGGCTCAAAAGGATGCTTTAGGTTACTTTGGGTCAAGTGAGCCTAAATAGGTCAATTGACTTCATCAAGGCTTGATTCAGGTTTGGTTGAACTCATATATGAACTTATGATTGAAATGTAAATCCATTTGGAAGTGATTTGGAGTCAAATGGGTTTAGATTCATTTGATAATTTCAAGTTCAAAGGATGAACATGGGTTTGATTTGGATTTGAGTTTTGAATTTAGTTTTGATTTGATGATTGAAGTTTGTGTTTATATTTGATTTCATGATTGAAGGATTGATTGAATCATGAAGAAAATCCAAGGGTTTGAATTTATTTGAGATTGATTTGGTCAAGTTCAAGAATTTGACTTGAAAGGGTATAGGTTGGATTTTGATTAGACTTAGATTTGAGTTTTGAATTTATTTTGGATATTTGAATTTATATTTCATTTATATTTATAAATATAAATGAGAATATAAATGAGCTATGAAAAAAAATCTCTTGAATTTGATTTGAGTTAACTCCATAAGATGAAATCAAAGTGACTTAGGAAAGATTTTTAGATTTGGAATTCAATCATGGGTTTCAATCACTTGGAATTTATTTGAATTTGAGGAAAACCATTGGAATTGATTTAAGCTTCGATTTGGAATTGAAGTTGATTTGAATTTGAAAAAATTAATTAAGTGGGAATTGATTTGAGTTTGATTTGGAATCGAAGTTGATTTAAGTTTGAAGTTGATTTGAATTTGAGAAAAATCAATTGAGTTGGAATTGATTTGAGTTTGAAGTTGGGTTGGTGTTGAAGTTTGACTTTGTTGACCTCTATATGTGTGCCATAAGTTGAGTCAAGCCCACAAGCCAAATTTGATGGACTTCGAAAGCGACAGTGCACAAATCAGGGTTCAAAATGCAGACATCAATGAAAATGATCGAAATGACTTAATTGACGAACGGACTTTGTCGTCGTGTTTAGAACTTCAAAATTGATCAGAATATAGATATTGCAAAATCTAACAAACAATTGATTAAGCGCTCGAGCTATCAATGTGTCAACACGTATATCAAAGTTGAGAAGCTACGACGATATTCAAACAATCTTCATTTATAAAATTGATTAAGTCGTTAGCTTCAAAATATCAAAATCTATCAAATGAGACTATCCGCGCTAAATTCGGATGAGTCCGTGCAAATGTCGAGTGATTTGAAGTGACAGCATGCAAATCGAGGCTGAAATGTATTGGACGTCGGCGAAATAAACTCAAATGACCTCCGATCGATGAACGGACTTCATCACCACATTCAAAACATCGAAATTGGTCAGGATATAAATATTGTATGACTTGATGAGCAAGATCGCCGAGAATAGACGCATATAGGGCGAGCACCCACATAATTCACAAAATTGATCATGACATTAGCTTAAAAATATTGAAATATATCAAATAAGATTATTCGCACTCAATTCAGATGAGTCTGTATGAAAATCGAGCAGTCAAAAGTGGCGACGTGCATTTTGAGTTAAAATGACTCAATTTGGCGCCGACCAACCAAATGGCCTCATCGCGGAAATTATAAGCCATTGTCGTAATAATGGAATTATCCTAAATATATATATATATATATATATATATATATATATATATATATATATATATATGTCATTTACTGAAATATATTTAAAATATTTAATAAATTCAAAATTTATTAAAAAAATTCATAAATTATCATCACGCAAAGAACTGTCTCTAAAAAAGAAAATTAAAAAATTGAAAAGAAACCCTCCCATTCCTCTCATTCTTCCCATTCTCCTCATTTTCCTCTCATCGTTTCTCTGGCAGCCCTCTCTCCCATGGAAGAAGAGAGAAAGAATCCTCCTCCGCTCAATTTTGCCCGTTTGTTGCACACTTAAGAATCCTCCAGAGACTACGCAGAAGTCCTCCGACCAGCAAGCTAACCATTTTATTAAGTGAAAGTGTAAACTCCAAAACCCTCCATCCCACTCCACTGCCTGATCAGGACATTTATTCCACTCCATTTGTTGACCATGACTACGCTGCCTTCGACCGCTTCGACGCTCGCACCCACATCGCCCACTTGTAAAGCCACTTAAACCATCATCTTCATGAGCCAAACCCAGAAATCAGAACCGTCCCATCGTGCAAAGCCCGCTCCTCTTCCTGACTGGTGACCCAATTCACTGCGACCAGATTCGACCTGTGTCCAATCCCACAAGCTGTTATTCGCCATTATGCATTCCACCCGTTGCTGAAACCCACCTGCGGAAATCGACGCCTGTGTCAGGACTCACTGAATCAGCGTTCTCATACCACTCCGCCCGCTGCTCAAGATTTCGGCGATCCAGATTTCTCTGGCTGCCGTCCGGATTCGACCCGCCTGCTCACACCATCCTTCCTACTCAGAAGTCCACTCATCTCTACCACACATCCAATCTTTCCTATAGCACCAAGGCTCTATTAGCCAAGAATCCTTCTAACTATTTACAGCCCACCTCTCTCCTTCCTGACCTATCTCATTCCATTTTCTTTACAATCGAGGAAGAACATCATCGAATTCTTCCTTTGATTTTCAGACTTAGTCATCCACTTGTTTCATCGAATCATTGTTAATTAGAGAATTCTTCTCGATTTTCAACGCCACACCCTCGCTTGCTGCCAAGAATTGAAGAACATCGCCAACAGAATTTTTCTATTTCATACCCTCGCTTTAGCCATCTCATTTTCGCCGAAATCGGGAAGAATATCGAAGAGAATTCTTCCTTCGATTTTCGCACTGTTTTTAACCGTCCATTTTCGCACAGAAACCGACGATGAACATCGTAATAGAGAATTTTTTCTTTTCGCTTCAGACTTTGCCTTACATTCCCAATTACCTACCTAACCCCGTTTCTTTGCCTAGCATTGCAACATGCTGAAAAATGCGTTAGAACATGTGGGATTTGTGAATATGAATGTATATATATATATATATATATATATATATATATATATATATATATATATATATTTTGTATTTTTCAAGTTAAGACCTCAGCTCAACAGTAGAAGATGAAAATTGTGGTGTCAGAAGACATGGCCGCTACATAGGATAATGAGTAAGCCACCACTTGTTAGATGTCTCTCCCCGCAAAATCGCTGAAATTTGCTTAATTTCTAGACTTAGAAAAAAAGGAGAAATATATTGCATCAGTATGTCTTTTTCGTTTAAGATCTGGGTTCAGAGCACGAGATGAAAATAGTGTGTGACACCACTGCTACACTCAACAGATACGAAAGCCAAAATACTCGATGCCACCACATTGGGATGACGGAGGTCAAATTTTGTCTAAATTTTAGACTTAGAAAAAGAGGGATGAATAAATATATATTGCATTTGTCTTCTTTCAGGTTTAAAGGTCTCGTCGTGCTCAACAGGGCGTGATGAGATAAAAATTGGCTATGGTGTTGTAAAGACACAAACCACTAGGCTCACCGAGTAGCCAAAACACCTCACTCTCCATGGATGATGAGAGAGGTCATAAAATTTTGTCAAATCTTTTGACTTAGAAAAAGGGGAGAAAAATGAATTAAGAACGCTAAGTAGTTAAACTGCATAATTTTAAAACTAAAGTCAAGGAAAAGGAGCCTTTGAAGAAAATTTTTGAAAAAAAAGGGAACAGTCATTTAAAATGCAAACAAACTTTGGTGGAGGCTAATACTAAACTCACAAGCTCTAATTGTAATTGTCTATGGCTTAAATTGAAGCGGCAAAGTGAGTTCTCTTTTCTTCCAAATTCCTCAATTTAAACTAGCTTTAATTGGAATTGAGAGGGGACTAATGCTAACATCATAACAAACTTGCAATAAACTCAAAATCTAAGGATGAATCCAAATAAAGTTTAATAATTCTTATACGAATATGGAAGTGATTACTATGCTAGCAGAGTAAAGCAACAAACACTAAAATCGATAACATCCAAATTGATAAATTGAGCATAATGTTGGGAGAATTGCAAAACTCAATAAATAAGCTATGGAGTGTTTTAAACTATAATCTAAATCAAAATGCCTTCTTAAGAATCAGAACTCTACAAGCGAGAATTACTACTCAAAATATACAAAAATCATAGGGCGTCATTCGATCAAATTAAGGAATTTTATTCTAATTATGATTATCAAAATCAATAATTTCATTAATTAGATAAAATTAGCTAAGTTATAAATGTCTGCATGTGCTTGGGCATAAAGATTTCAAGTGTAAATTTTAATGTCTGAAATGGTTGCACAGGCTAAATTAGAATATATTAAATATTATTCTACAAAATCTAATAAGATATTAGATCAATTTACAATGCATTCTTCACCACCGGATCTACAACTCTTTGTGCAAGCAGACAAAAGGCGAAACTAAACCAAAATTTAGAAAATTCATAGGGCTTCCTTTTACCAAAAATTAAGGAATTTCATCTTAACTATGATTTTCAAAATCAATGATTTCATTAAGTAGATGAAATTAGCTAAGTTATAAAGTCTTGCATGTGCTTGGACATAGAGATTTCAAGTATGAATTTTATTGTCTGAAAAGGTTGTGTAGGCTAAAATTAGAATTAAATGAAAACTCTGAAATCAATCTCATAATTCAAGCATCAAATTACCTAAAATTACTATACACATGCATGGGCCCCAACACTATGATGAATGCCTAAATTCAAACGTTTGAGGATGCTGTGTGGATTGTTTATCGATTTAGTATTAATACTGGATCCGAGTTAACAAAAGCTAAAAAACCAATAATGAGAGTTTCAAATCAATAAAATATCTGAAAATTGATTATGTCAAGTGACAATATATTTAATCTTCTGTTAACAGCTAAATAGAATTGACAAGATCTAAAATTCTTAAACACATTCAAATTAATCAATTTTTCAAATCAAATTAAGTAGCAATCTCATATCAATCTCATAATTTAAAAATAAATACTACATAAATTCTTAAATACACCCGCATGGGCGCCGACACTATGTAATGCTTAAATTCAAGTGTCCCGATTTAATCTTATGACTGGGTCCGGATTAACAAAACATAAAAACCTATAATAAGAGTTTCAAATCAATGAAATATCTAAAAAACTGATTATATCAGGTGATAGTAGATCTAATCCTTTGTTCGTAGCTAAACATAGTTGACAGGATCTAAAGCTCTTAAATATATTCAAATTAACTAATTTTTTAAATCAAATTAAGTAAAAATATGAAATCAATCTCATAACTCAGAAATAAAAATTGTTTAAATTCTTAAATTCACCCGCATGTGCCCTGACACTATGTTGAATGCTTAAATTCAAGTGTCTGATGATGTTGCATGGGTTTCTTCCCAATTTAGTCTTAGGACTAGGTCCGAGTTAGCAAAACCTAAAAATCAATTATGAGAATTTCAACTTAGTGAAATATCTTAGAAGCTAATTTTGTAATGTGACAATAGATTTGATCCTCTATTTGGAGCTAAATAGAGTTGATAGGATCTAAAATTCTCAAATATATTTGATTCAATCAATCAATTAACTACCCCTAAGATGCCTGCGTTGAATGGTAATTTTAATCAGAGGGGATATTTCCATCAAAATGTGATTCAATTTTCAAATCAAACTAATTAAATAAAGACTAAATAAATCAAAAACTAAAATTTCTAGCTCACAAAAGAGCCAATGTTAAATCAAGTGTTCTGCTATGTTCACTCTCAATCAATCTCTTGCCAGTAAGAACGTGGACCGTGTCCTCCGACTACATGGTTGGCCAATATGCTCCACGATGAAGCAAGAGTCCTCGATCGTGGTTTTGGCCAATCCAAATTTATATATTACAATCGAATCAATATTCCCCAATAGCTCTACCCTTTGAGTTGTGAATCATAGGATATACTTGATAGGGCAAACAACCCTCTATCAGCCAAGGTAGACTTAAGATTGTCTCTTTAGACAAACACCACCCCAAGTCTACAAGAATTTCCTGGACGACGTAACCCATGTGTCGATGAGGATCCTTGTCAGTCAACTACCTCCTATAGACTAGGAATTACAACTACGGATGAACCATGGGATCTAGATCTACACGCCATCATTCCCCAACCATCTAGTTTAAGTTGAAATGATAAATTTCATAATCTAAAATTTGAAACTCTACATGCTAAATGATATGCATTAAATATAAGCTAATCAAAAGTTCTCTCACTTATTGGGAGGTAATTAACTATGGGGGCTATATAGAAACGAACCGATATAAAGTCCTCAAAAATGAGGATGAAATCTGGGTAGTGTCTTACTATCTCATCTTAAAATTACACCAAGACTTTAAACACTCTTTTCATCGAAGAGGTTGGTGGTGAATTTTTAGAGTCCATAGATTTATGGCAACTCTATTGGGGACAGGATTCTCTTTTCATCTTTGGCTAGTCAAATTTAAGCTATAGTAGCAATGGAGCATGATAAAATTGATATTTAAAATCAATTATCAATGAGATTAAATTTAAATCAATCATATTCTTATGACTAATCTGTTTATTATGTATATCAATGGATCTTCAGAACACCGTTTATCATGCAGTTAGATCACGGAGCCAATATTTGTATGGCTAACGCAGTAATTAATACTGGAGATGTTGGAGTTACCATTTAATTTGATAGTGTAGACTTCCCACCACCGCTACAAATAATCCTCTACCTAAAGCATCTATAGATTGTACACACCAACCTATGCAATGGAGGAAGATAATTGGAATGGCCACTACTACTACTGAGGTTCCTCAAAAGAGAGCCTTTCTACTTAAAAGATTGTTTCATTTTGAGGCGCCAGTCATGAAGAGAACCTTCACTAGTGAAATTTCGTCATACTGAATGCGACAACTAGTTGAACCTTTCGACTATGAAGGTATGATCAAGCCTCCTATTCTAGAAAATTGAGTAAAGGCAAGGAGAAGAAACACTAAACTCTGAGCTCAAGTGTTGTTGTCTAAATCATAAGTCAGATAACCTTACAACCGAGGAGTATTTCTATCCCACAATAAATTTGAAAATTTTCGATGGGTAAAAGGAATAAATTTTGGTGATGTTAAATGGTGTTTTTCAACAGGTGGTTTTTCAACCTTTCTAACGAATAAATAACATGAAACTTATACTCGAGCACATAGTTCAAGGTTGTTAAGAAAAATATATTATGAAGAACAAAATCAAATATCAATTATCAAAGAAGCCAAAAAATGCTAATTATAAAAGCTACAATCGAGTAAGAGCTCAAGACCAACAACAACAACAATAAGCCTTAATCCCACTAGGTGGGGTAACATGAATCTTCATCTCCATTGAGTCCTATTATGTGTCAAATTCTCATCTAATTCAAGTATACTAAGATCATTTTTACATCTTAACCAAGTGTTTTTAGTCTACCTCTACCTTTCTTAACATAAGACAAATCTAATGCATCTACTCTCAATCGTCATGACGGGATGCTTTTATGTGGCCAAACCATCTAAAGACTCTCCTAATCTTATCTACCACTGAGCTACTCCAACTTTTTTCAACATACTCATTTTGCATTCTATCTCTAGTAAAGTCACTCATCCACCTAAGCCCTCATCTCTGTAACACTTAACTTAGTCTTATGCTTCTCTTTATTGGCCAACATTCTGCACCATAAGTCATTGGTCTTACCACCATCTTATAAAATTTTTCCTTAAGTTTAAGTGGAACTTTTCTATCACATAATAAAGATGTATTCCTCTCACTTCAACCATCCAACTTGAATTCTACTAATAACATCTCCATCTATTTCACCATCATTTTGAACAATAGAGCCTAAATATCTAATCGCTCACTCTTATTAATGACTTGATCACCTAAAGTCACAACACTATCACTAAAACTTCGCAACTAAAATTATACCCATATATTCAGTTTTAGATCTACTTAAATGAAAACCTTTAGACTCTAAAGTTGACCTCCATAATTCAAGTTTCGTTGGACTCTAGTCTTATCAACAAGAAGAATGTCATCATCAAAAGCATACACCAAGGTACATCTTCTTGTAAATGCCTCATAGGACATCCATAACTAAAGTAAAAAAGATAAGGGCTTAATGTTGATCCTTGATGTAATCCAACTGAAATAGGAAAATATTTTGTCAATCTTCCTTGTGTTTGGACACAAGTAACAGCTCTAGTATACATATCCTTAATGACTTGTAAGAGCTCAAGACCGTTCTAAAAAATTCCTACATTGCGAGCATCGGGGTGTGACACTGAATCGTGTGTTTAGGAATCTGTTACTGAAAGGTCTCGATAGAAAGAAAAATAAATATGGAGGCCAAAGCCTCGAGAAGAAGTTGTGACGCAGGAGCTTCTTTATCTAGAAGCAAGCTAACCCAAAGATAGCAGAAAAAGAGAAATGCTGAACTGCATGCTCAATAGTCATTGTTCAAGTAAAAATTGTACAACCAGCTGTAGAACTAGAGGCGAGTGTTCTAACCCATAACAACATTGACAACCTAAGATGAGTTAAGTGGAACATCTCTACTAATCAAATCAAGTAGTCTTTCTAGACTCGACAATGTCAGGTTCCAACATCTCTAGTGAAGAAACTCAAAATTGTATATGCAAGAGTGTATCATGTCCTCAAAGTTGCTAGAAAGAAATGACTGATGAAAAGAAAATACGAAGGTCCTATCCTTAGGGAGACTAGAGTTATTCTTCCAAAGATACCTCCTCTTATAGCCCTGGCAAAATGTCTACTAATTTAAGTCTCGCACGGTGAGCATTGATGCGTGACACTTGGACCATATGTCCAAGAATCCGTCGAAAGGTCCTGACAAATAGGTAAGCAAATTTAGAGGCCAAAATCTCGAAGTGAAATTCCTTACAAATAGACGATAATGTGACATCTGGACTGTACTCTCACAAAATCCACTCCTCATGCTAAAGTATTTGGAGTCGGCCCTTATCACTTGAAGTTGATCTACCTTCACTGAGAATTCAACACAATCTCACTCAAGATGAGAATGTCTGTCTACGGATGTGAGAACTTGATGGACTTGACGAGGTCAGGCACCAAGCTCAACAAAATCTAGAAGTCTACTGAGCAAAGATGTCCAAAAGCTTCATCATTATATATTATCTCACAAGATTACCCTCATCTTGAGGATCGATCTGCTGAAGTACTTAATGACAAGACTATCATTGATAGGTCGCTTGGCAAGATGGGAAGTATTACTTTTGCAATTTGATATCACATATATTTTGTAGAAAGCAGTGAAGGGACAAGTCTTAGCAGATTTTCTAGTTGCACATCTTATCTCTGCGGACTCTTCTCTTAATGACCATTTGCCCGATGAGCAAATTATACTCATTCATGAAAGAGAAAATTCACAAATTTGGAAAATATACTTTGATGGAGCCTCATCGATCTAACAAGTCCAACATCTAAATTTTCCAAGAGCAAGAGCAATAATCAGCATCATCTTCATAACACCAGAAGGAGGGATATTAAGAAGATCATATGAATTGACCGAGCCAAGAACTAATAATGAAGCTGAATATGAAGCATTAGTGGCAGGTCTCGAAGAAGCTATTTTCATAGGCATTCGAACTTGCATATTTTGGTGATTCTCGCCTTATTATAAATCAAGTTTGACATTTATAGAATCAACAAGCTTGAGTTAGCTTTCTATCACAAGCGAGTTATCGCTTATTAAGTAGATACCAAATATCACATTAACTCGAGTCTCTTGATCTAAGAATAGCAAAGCTGATTGTTTAGCAAAACTAGCTAAGGAAATGACAAGTGTGAATGGTGATTATGTCATGATCGACATATTACTCGATGAGTTCTAGAGCCAATAAAATATCAATCCCTGCAGGTAGAGGGGTTACCAAATCTGACACAAAAGGAAGCGACTTAAGTTGTTCCTCATACTCTCCAAAATCAACAAGAAGTTATACCAAGAAGAGCTAAGAATGACATTGCCTCAGAAAAGTAATGTGGAGCCTTTGTTGTAGAAGAGTCACGTGATTGGAGGCAAGCCTTCATCGACTACTTTAAAGAATAAATTATCAAGTAAAAAATCACTGGCAGCTCAAATCAAGATGAGAATGCTACGCTATACTTTTATCAATAACACTCTATATCGTAGATCCTTTGAACAAATGTGGCTATGATGCCTAGGTGTAGATGAAGCTAGCAAAGCTATGATTGAAGTTCATGAAGGACTTTGTGGTGCACATCAGTCAGGTCCTAAGATGGCAATAAAGATCAAAAGGATGGGCTATTGTTGGCCATCTATGGTGAGAGACTGTATTAATTATGCTAAGAAGTTTCATGAGTGTCAAGTACATGGGGATCTCATCCATCAACCTCCAAATCCATTACACCCAACAATAGCATCCTTGCCATTTGAATGTTGGGGTACAGATATAATTGGACCAATCGATCCACCGTCGTCAGCTGGACATCGCTTCATCCTATAAATGACCGATTATTTCTAAGCCGAGGCTACTCCATTTAAAGAATGTACCGATGACTGAGTGATCAACTTTTTCACACATAATGTAGTCTATAGATTTGGAGTGCCACGACGAATAACTTCTGATAATGGCATAGCTTTCAAAAGTGCAAAGATTTATAGATTCGTCGATCAACATAAAATTGATTGGCGATATTCTTCAATATAAAATCCAAGAGCGAATGGTTTGGCAGAGGCTTTCAACAAGACATTAGTCAAGCTGCTTAAGAAGATTCTCACTAAAAATAAGAGAGAATGGCATACCAAGCTAGTAAAGGCTCTATGGGTGTATCAAACTACCTACAAGATGCTGACTAAAGCCACTCCTTATTCATTGGTATTTGGAACTGAAGAAGTTCATTTGCTCGAAGTTAAGTTATCTTCACTTCGAGTAGCCATCAAGTACAATCTAACTGAAGATATAAATGCCCATCTGAGAATGGATGAACTTGACGAGCTTGATGAAGTTAGATTACAAGCTCATCAAAATCTGGAAGTCTATCAAGCAAAGATGTCTAGGGCTTTTGACCATACAATGCAGCCTCGAACATTCCAAAAAGGAGAATTGGTCCTCGTGCTGAGAAGACCAATTATTCTCAATCAAAAATTTGGTGGAAAATTTGAGCCTAATTGGGAAGACCCTTTTGTCATTAAAAAATTGTATTAAGAAGGGGCATACCAACTCATCAACCTAAATGGTGAAAGACCAATGCCGCCAATCAACGGTCGTAACTTGAAAAATATTATACATGATACATTCCCAAGGTATAATAGAAATCCTCATGCAAGACGGGTAATTTTAGTATATCTATTTAGGTTGACATTGTGCTTCAAGCTGAGATCCCTAAATAAACATACTCCAAATGAAAAACTTTTTTGTGAAAATTCTCCTATTATATAGGGGGCATTTCTAGATTTTTATATACAGATGAAATCAATGTTGTATGTTAAAATCTCCTTTAGAATACATCAATTCAACTATGGATGTATTTGTATATTTTCTTCTTAGAAAATTCTCCTAAATGTGCTTTAGAATTCCCCCTGCAAGACATGGGGCATTTTTTTAGTTTGTATTAAGTCTATTTGAGTCGACATTGTGCCATAAGATGAGATCCTCAAATATATTTTGATTCATGTTGACATTGAGCTTTACGTCAAAATCTCTGAATATACCTATAATTATCATTGTTAAGTTGCATAGTCTTGCAGGAACAAAAAGAATCTATTTCTACACATGAAAAGATAACCCTAAATGTCAAGGAATTTATCTCCCAGATTTGCCAAAGCTGGAGATCAAGTTAGAAGAACTCTTGATTTCGAAAGCTTTAATCAATTAAGTTGGAGAAACATCAACCTCTACATCCTAAAGTCTAGGACACGGATGGGTTCTAAGGGTCAAACTCAACAAGCCCACAAATGGCCGAGTTGCTAACGCTCTCCTCACTCAACAAGCCGCTAGAAAAAGCCGCAGTGAAAGAGCCCTCGTTTGTCAATCTAATGACAAAACCATCAACCCACTATAGCTTAAGTCGAAGACTCGAGTAGGTTCTAAAGGTTGAACTCAACAAGCCCAAATATGGCCGAGTTGCTGACACTCTCCTCACTCAACAAGCCGCAAGAAAAAGCCATAGTGAAAGAGCTCCTGCGTCGTCAATGGCGATAGCTATTCAATCTCAAACTAGATCCAACTTAGTGATTATAAGCAACCAGGATCCAAGAGATCTCTCTACTTGATCGATAGATCAAGGCAATCTATGAAAATGCTCAATTCAGGGCTACCTCAAATCAATCTATATATTACCTACTATGTGATATTTCAATCTATTCTTAAATGATCTAATCAAGCTCAAAACACAGATCAATGCCTATCTCCTCATCAAATCAATCAAAGCACAAAGCATAGAACCGAGGAAGTAATTTCATAGTTCAAACAAAGCCGATGGCTAAACTAAAAAATTTTATGGTTATTCAGTCTGTTAAAGCACGTTGCTAAACTAATAACTCAATATTGACCCTATGTAAGTCGAAAGACTGAGTCATCTATATTTATCCTTCAATAAATCGTCAAAGTAGCAAACACATGATTCATGGAGTGCATACACTTCCTGACAAGTCAATAAGGACAAATCAAGTCAGTCATTCATCAAGTCCGTCAAGCTCAAAGCTAGGACAGAAGGAATTTTAAATCCGATCAAGCACAGATAAACCAATTCCCCAGTGGAGTCCTTCAACAAAATAAGCAGACTAATTTCTCCATCAAACCCAATCAAGCATGAAGTCAAGGTCGGAGGAGGCTCAAATCCACAAGGACATAAAAGAAAGAGACATTTGACAAAACCATTGAAGTAGAAAGTAAATGGTTCAAAGCTGAAATGATCCAAGTTCTTTGACCAGTCTAAATGGTCAACCAGTTTTCAATAAACATGACTCACTCCATGCGTGAATCACATTTATTGGGGAGTATTTATTGACCTCTATATGTGTGTCATAAGTCGAGTCAAGCCCACAAGCCAAGGATTTAAAAGTATAAGGCAAATCGGGTTCAAAATGCTGGACATCACTAAAAATGATCCGAATGACTTTTGATTGATGAACGCACTTCTCCTTTATGTTTAGAATGTTGAAATTGATCAGAATATAGATATTACAAAATCTAACAAATAATTGATTAAGCGCTCGAGCTATCAATGTGTCGACACGCATATCAAAATTGAGAAGCTATGAAGATATTCAAATTACCTCCGTTCATGAAATTGATTGTGTCGTTAACTTTAAAACATCAAAATCTATCAAATGAGACTATCCGCGCTCAATTCGGATGAGTCTGTGCAAATGTCGAGTGATTTGAAGTGACAGCATGCAAATCGAGGCTGAAACGCACTGGACGTCGACGAAATCAATTCAAATGACCTTCGATCGATGAATGGACTTTGCCATCATGTTCAAAACTTCAAAATTAGTTAGGATATAAATATTGCATGACTTGATGAGCAACCAATCAAGCGCTCAAGTCATCAACGTGCCTGTACGCATATTGAGATCAAGAGACACCGATGCAAATCAATCGATCTCTGTTCACAAAATTGATCATGTCATTGGCTTTGAAATGCCAAAATCTATCAAATAAGACTATTCACACTCAATTTAGATGAGTTTGCATGAAAAATCGAAAGGTCAAAAGGCGGCGCGATTTTGAGTAAAATTGACTCAATACCAACCAAATGGCCTCGATCGTAAACGACACGCCATTATGTTCAAAATAATGAAATTACCCTAAATCAATATGTATATCGACTATGTGTGTTTACTAGTATGAAATCCACATTTAAAATATTTAATAAATTCAAATTTTATTAAAAAAATTCCTAAATTACCCTCAAGCAACAACCATTCCCCCCTATTTTCAATTTTCTAAAAAAGAAAATAAAAAAATTGAAAATAAAACTACCCCCCATTCCCTCTCATTCATCCCCACTCTCCCCTCATTCCTCTCATGTTTCTCTCTCCCATCGGAAAGAAGAAAAGAGAAAAAAAAGGCAAGTTAAATCCTCCTCATTTTTTGGCTCATTTTGTTTGACTCCAATCCGTTGACTTGAAAGTCCTCCGTTGGCCAAATCTATAACTCATTTTTTTTCTTGTCGACCCACGCGTAAATTGTCGCGAACTCCCACTCTGCACCCTATTTCCCTATGCCACTGCCGACACTATCCCACTAGTTCACCCAGAACATGCACTATCCAACTCCACAGTTGACCCATGACCATAGTTGTCTCCGAGCCTCGCTCCCCGCCAGCGTCCACTCGTAAGCTTCCTCCCAGATAAACCATCTTCCGCAGCCTGCTGCACAAACTCGAAACCACAAACTCCCGCCCACCAAAACTCCTCTTCCTGACCTGTGACTCCAATCTCGACTGCTCAGACCCACTTTTGTCCTGTTGTCCATCGCAGTAGGCTATTCGTGACCAGCCACCCACGCCACGAAACCCACTCAAACCACGCGCCAGCCTCAGGACTGTTGAACTCAGACGCTAGCTACTCCAGCCCACTCCTGTGGATTCCGCCACTGGTCCCATGCCCCAACCCAACCTGCTCTGCACATCCTTCCTTCCCCACTTCCTGACCAACCCACTCTCCTCTACAAATCAACAAATCTTTTCCTATAGCTCACAACTTCGCCCAACCCGCCCAACAAATCCTTCCCACTAGCTCCCACCTCCTTCCTACCAGAACTCGTTCGTTTTTGTTCCAAGAATCGAGGAAGAACATCATCGTGAATTCTTCCTAATTTTGGCATTGCACCTCTCTTTAGTCTCATTTTCGCCAAAATCGGGAAGAACATCATCAACAGGTAAATTCTTCTTTTGATTTTTGGCATCGCACCCCTCTTTTTAGTTGTCCCATTTTCACTTTGCCGCAAATTAGGGAAGAACATTGTCAACAAGCAAATTCTTCCTTCGATTTTCGATGTCGCACCCCTCGCTTTAGCCGTCCCATTTTCATAGCGCCACAAATCGGGGAAGAATATCATCAACAGGCGAATTCTTCCTTCGATTTTCGACGTCCCACCCTCGCTTTACCATCCGTTTCCACTCCACAACCGAGAAAGAACATCAAGAGAATTCTTCTTCTATTTTCACTTGTCTTATTCTCATTACTACCTTAACCTATTTTTTCACCTAGCCTAAGAGTCAAAAATGCGCCGAACGTGGGATTTGTGAAAGTGAATGTATATATATGCTTGTGTTTTTCTCAAGGTTTGAAGACGTCGTTGTGCTCAACAGGGCGTGACGAGATAAAAATAGGTGGTGTCACAGACACCTCTCATTACGCTCAATGTATGCACGAAAGCCACCACTTATTAGATGTCGCTCTCCCTAGACGAAATGGTGCCGAAATTTCTTTTAATTTCTAGACTTAGAAAAAAAGAGCGAGGGAGAAATATATATTGCATTGTATGTCTTCTTTCAGGTTTAAATATCTCATCGTGCTCAGCAGGGAGCAATGAGATGAAAATCTACTACAGTGTCACAAGACACCACTCGCTACGCTCAACAGGATGTACCGAGTAAGCCAAAACACCCCTGATGCAGCCCCCTACAAGGGAATGATGCTAGGAGGCTACCGAAATTTTATCTAAATTTTAGACTTAGAAAAAGAGGGAGGAATGAATATATATTGCATTTATCTTCTTTCAGGTTTAAAGCCTCGTCGTGCTTAACAGGGCGCAATGAGATGAAAATCGACTGTGGTGTCACAAGACACCACTCACTACGCTCAGTAGGGTGCACCAAGTAGGCCAAAACACCCCCGATACAGCCCTACATGGGGATGATGAGAGGCTGCCAAAATTTTGTCAAATCTTTTGACTTAGAAAAAAGGGGAGGGTAAAATGAACTGACTTAAGAACTCTAACTAGTTAAACCCAGCCTAATTTTAAAATTAAAAGCGTCAAACAAGAAAAAAGGGGGGAGCCTTTGAAGCAAGTTTTGAAAAAAAAAGGGAACACTCATTTAAAATGCAAACAAACTTTGGGGGAGGCTAATACTAAACTTACAAACTCTAATTGCAATTCTCTATGGCTTAAATTGAAGCGTTAAAGTGAGTTCTCTTTTCTTATAAATTCCTCAAAATTAAACAAGCTTTAATTAGAATTGAGAGGGGACTAATGCTAATATCATAACAAATTTGCAATAAGCTCAAAATCTAAAGATGAATCTAAATTGAGTTTAATAATTCTTATATGAATATGGAGGTGATTACTATGCTAGTTGATAAGCATGAGTAGGGGTAAAGTAACAAATACTGAAATCGATATAACTTATCAAAATTGATGTAAATTAAGCATAATCAAGCTGGGAGAATTGCAAAACTCAATAAATAGGCTAAGTGTTAGTAGTGTTTTAAACTACAATATAAATGTCTTCTTCTCCACCGAATCTGCAACCCTTTATACAAGTAGATAGAAGATGATACTAAATCAAAATCTACAAAAATCATAAGGCATCCTTCAATCAAATTAAGGAATTTTAATCTAATTATGATTATCAAAATAAATAATTTAATTAATTAGATGAAATTAGCTAAGCTATAAATGCCTGCATGTGCTCAAACATAGAGATTTCAAGTATAAATTTTAATGTCTGAAATGACAGCGCAAGCTAAATTGAAATATATTAAATATTATTCTAAAAAATCTAATAAGATATTAGATCAATTTACAACACCTTCTTTTCCACCGGATATGCAACTCTTCGTATAAGCAGACAGAAGGCGATACTAAACCAAAATCTACAAAATTCATAGGGCTTCCTTTCATGAAAAAATAAGGAATTTAATCTTAACTATAATTTTCAAAATCAATGATTTCATTAAGTAGATGAAATTAGCTAAGCCATAAATTCCTGCATGTGCTCGAACATAGAGATTTCAAGTAAAAATTTTAATGTATGAAAAGGCTGCACAGGCTAAAGTTGTAATTAAATGAAAAATCTAAAATCAATCTCATAATTGAAGCATCAAATTACCTAAAATTACTATACACTGATGGGCCCGCTTATCTTGTCAATGCCTAAATTCTGTCAGGATGTTGCGTGGTTGTTCTAGTTTAGTCATAGGATTAGGTCCGGGTTAACAAAACCTAAAAAACTTATAATAAGAGTTTAAAATCAATGAAATATCTGAAAAATTGATTATGTCAAGTGATAGTAGATCTAATTCTCTGTTAACAGCTAAACAGTGTTGATATGATCTAAAACTCTTAAACACATTCAAATTAATCAATTTTTTCAAATCAAATTAAGTAACAATCGCATATCAATCACATAATTCAAAAATAAACACTACATAAATTTTTAAATACACTCGCATGGGCCCCAACACTACGCTGAATGCCTAAATTGAAGTGTTTAGGATGTGGGTTGCTTCGCTTAGTCTTATGACCGGGTCGAACAAAAACTTAAAACCTATAATAAGAGTTTCAAATTAGTGAAATATCTAAAAAATTGATTATGTCAGGTGATAGTAGATCTAATCATCTGCTCGCAGCTAAACAGAGTTGATAGGATCTAAAGCTCTTAAACATATTCAAATTAACCAATTTTTAAATCAAATTAAGTAAAAATCTGAAATCAATCTCATAACTCAGAAATAAAGCCTAAATTCTTAAATACGCCCGCATGTTCCCCGACACTATGGTGAATGCTTAAATTCAAGTATCTGAGGATGCTTCGTGGGTTTCTTCCCAATTTAATCATAGGACTAGGTCTGAGTTAACAAAACCTAAAAATCAATTATGAGAATTTCAACTTAGTGAAATATCTGAGAAGCTAACTTTATAATGTGACAGTAGATCTGATACTCTGTTAGAAACTAAACAGAGTTAATAGGATCTAAAATTCTCAAATATATTTGATTCAATCAATCAATTAACTACCCTGATGATGGCTGTGTTGAATGATAATTTTAACCAGATGGGATATTTCCATCAAAATGTGATTCTATTTTCAAATCAAACTAACTCAAATTGAGTGTTAATCTAAAAAATTGTTTAAATGAAGCTCTGTCATTAAAAGCTTAAAGCAAAACTCAATCTATCCACCTTCCGTAACTATTTGTCGTGGGTGATAAACTAAGAAAATTCTAGCTCACAAAGGAGCCAATGTCAAATTAAGTATTCTACAATGTTCACTCTCAATCAATCTCTTATCAGTAAGGACGTGGCCCATATCCTCGACCACTTGTAGGCTCCATAGATGAAGCGCATGACCAGTCCGATCGAGTGGTTTGGCCAGTCCGACTCCATTATATTATGATCATGACCGAGTCAGATGCTCCTAATGGCTCGCCTTTGAGTTGTGAATCATGGGTATACTTGGTAGGAAAAGCTCTCTGTAAGGTAGACTTAAGATTATCTCTTGACAAACACCACCCCAAGTCTATAAGAATTTCTTGACGGCGTAACCACGCATGTGATGAGGATCCTTCTACGTTGTCGACCTTACTAAGACTGGGATCGCGACTACTCGGGATGACGGAACCATGGGATCTAGATCGAGCATGTCATCATTCCCCCAGCCATCTAGTTTAAGTTAAAATGATAAATTTCATAATCTAAATTTTGAAACTCTACATGCTGCTATTATATGTTATGCATTAAGGATATAATGACTAGCTTTAATCGAAAGTTTTCTCTCACTTATTGGGAGGGGTAATTAACTATGGGGCTTGTGCCTATAGAAACCCGGAACCAGATCTAAAGTCCTCGCAAAATGAGGATGAAATCTATGGGTAGTGTCTTATCTACTATCTCATTTGCCTTCTAAAATTTACACCGACACTTTAAAACACTCTTTTCATCGAAGAGATCGGTGGTGAATTTTCGGAGCCCAGAGACTTGAAAGAAGGAGGTAAGGATTTGGTTCAAGCTATAGGGTATGCAAGTTTTCCTAACACCCCTAAGGCATGACATATTCCTAAGGCTAACTCTTCTAAGTCTCTAGGGTTAGGTTAAGTGTTCACCTAATCACTAGAAGTGTCTTAATACTAAAGAACTCTTAGTGTCTAAGAGGAGTCCTATGTCTAAGATTGAGAAGATGAGAGCTTATTCTAAAAATGAGGTCAACAAGTAGCTATACAGTGCGGTCTAAGCAAGACGTATTTGACAAATTATGTTTTGGCTGCATTTGAAGATGTTGTATTTTCTAATATAATTTTGTAGAGTGTGGTGGCTTTTTAGAAAGGTGCATGATTTTTTAAAAATAAAAAATTATAATATCTATAACAACTTCTTCTGCAGCAACTTCACTATTGAGTTTTCTTACCATTATAATTGTCTTAAGCATATCGTTGATTCGAGTTAGACATGATCAGAAGCAATAAAAAAATGTATTTCTTAGAAATTAACAAATTTAATAAATCAATTATTTTTTCTAAATATTTTTTTTAAATATTTGATAAAAGAATTTATTGAGGATAGATAAAATTATTTATTCATTGATAATTACCTATTTATTTCACTACTCATTAAGAACAATATTAAATTTCAAATTGAGCAATTGCTTATCTTAATATCTTCCTAATTTCAACCTAGGCAAATTAACCTAATTGAAAGCTCAAACTCACATTTGAGCTCAAGGGCATATTGAAACTCAACTCATTAGAATGACAATTAGGAGTGTGTTCGAGATTTGCAGCCATGGCTCAAATCGCTCAATGGTAATTCGACTCGAGCTCGACATTCTAAAGTTTTGGTCCGAGCGAAAGTCGGATCAGCTTGAGCTCGATCCGATCATGAAATGAGCAAGCTCAAAATATAAGTGAGCCGGTTCGAAATCCAAACGAACCGGCTCGAAATGCAAACGAGCCGGCTCGTTCGGCTCGAAAATGAAATCCAGGCTGAGAGAAGGAATTTTTAATAGCAAATTTTTGGCATATGTAATAATGTAAATTGAAATTAATAGCAAACTATAATTTTACAAATTACAAATACAAGTCTATAAAATAATACAGTTGGCATAACATTTAAAATAAATAAAAAAGATAAAAATATGAAAATGTCTTTTGTTTGTGGGACTCAGAGTCAGAGAAAGTAATATCCATCTTCAAGAATTAGCAAAAATTTGTAATTTGTATATTTTACTTCAATAATTATATGCTCCAACCTCCGGTTGCCAAAAGCCATCCATTAGAGCCTTAAAGATAGAAATAAATCCCCAACAAAAGTGACAAAACCTCACAAATCTAAACATCATGCATTAATATAAGAGTCGAAAAGAATAAAGGCTCTAGGTTGCTCATTCATCCAATGAGAGGCTTGATAGCCACCAATAATAATGAAGCAAAAATAAATGAATTAGTCCAAATTACAAATATATTCTCTTCTCATTATCGTCGAAAATTAAAAAATCAAAAATTCGATAAGCCCACTATCAGGGTTGATTGGTCTACGCCACGAAGTTGTCAAGTCGATAAGTAGAAGTCTAGAACCCAAAACGAAAATAGTAGAATATAAGTAGCATTAGGGAGAGAAAAGTCATAGTAAAGAGAGATGAAGAGGGCATCCAGAAATTACCATTAAAACCACCACTAAGTCAGCCAAAAGGAAAGAAAATCCACCACCAACTAAGAGACAAATTTTATAAAATAAGTAGAGCTAACTAAACCAAATGGAGTCAATACCAATAGCTAACATAAATCCCAAAACACCAAGCCATGGAATAAGCATCCAAAGCAAGATAGCAGCTACAAAAAACCCCACAAAAAGACCACTAGATCTCATATCCTCCACGGCTCCACCAACAAAATAACAAATAAACCCACCCAGACCAACAACCAACAGGATGAGTAGAAGAAGCCAAAGCAAGAGGAAAATAGATACCTAAATCAAGAAGCAAAAGTAAAGGAAAAATAACTGCAACTAAGAGAGGATTGCCAACTTAAGAGCAGATCACAACCCCAAAATTTAGCCAACACATCCACCCAGCCAATCAACCCAGCCAAAATAGCCAACCAAGTGAACCAACAGCCAAAATAGATACATCTATCGTTAGTTAGCCAACAAACTAACCAAGTAGATAGAGCCAATATAGAGCCCTAAAGAAATAATAATAATAGCGACAAAGCCATATGCCCACCTGAGATCTCCAAAATAACCAACACAGCCAAAAGGAACAAGGTTAGAGGCAAACAAAAACCCTTCCAAATCCCAAAGAGCATACTATCACTACAAAAGGAAAAATGCAAAGACAACAAATAACCATAGAATAGCTAACTCCAATTCAGTAAAAACCTCAAAGCCAAACTAGGAAAAGAGAATAGCAACCACCAAAAAATCTAAAACTAAGCCAAGCCAGAAAAGGCCAACATCAACCATGAAAAAATAACCACCAAAAATAGCAACAACCAATAAGACCACAAGATAAATCCAATTCAAAAAGGCCACAACAAGATAAAACCATAGACAATTTGCGACAACTCTTGAGTTGACATAAGTCTAAATAACACAATCCACATATGATCGAAAGATAGATACGCTTGGTTGGCTCCACATAATCTTGAATGTACCTTGGCTAAAACATTTGCTATAATGTTCTCTCCTCAAGAAATCTTATAAATGGTAACCTCTACGACTTGTGCTCTCAAAAAATTGAGTTGAGTTCTTTATTTATAGGGTGACTAACCAAGCAAGCAAAATGCCAAAATAAGACTTCAAACATATAAGAATGTAGAATGCATCAGTACATAAAATATAGTAAGAATGTAAGTATGTAACTATGTAAGATGACAAGATGAAGCAAATAGGTTTGTAAAGTCAAAATAAAATTTCAAACCAAAATTTTTATATTCTAATATTGCATGCATCAGTAGATAAACTATAGTAAGAATGTAAGATGAAGCAATATGTTTATAATGTCAAACCAAAATTTTAAATCTAGATAGAAACTTACAAACAATATCAAGTAATATACTAATATGTCACCCCAAATGATGAAATGGCCTCAAAGTTAGATCATCGACCAAGTCATTCCACTATTAATATAAAAAATCAATCACCAAAGCCTCCATTAATCAATCTTAATTCAATTATCATTGGGCATCATATCGCCATCTTCCACTAACATAAAATATTAAAGCACAAAAGCAGCAAAAAATATAATGTGATGCTACATAGCTTACATTGCTGAAAGAAAATAGTCTCCAAAAATATATACAAACTGTATTAGTCACATAAAAATGATAAAATAGTCTGCTGATAGAAAAGTCTCCAAAAATAAAGAGAGCATAACCGAAATGATATCACCTGATTTTCATATTTCGATTGTGGATAAGTTTTACATTTATAACCAAGTTCTCTTCCACAAGAACATCAAACTAAAATTGTAATAGATAAAAAATAAAACTCATATATGGATAGAAGAGAGAATTGTACTATAAAATAAAAAAGTAAGATAATATTACCAATGGATCTTTTGATGATTTATATGCAACTCGAATCCAGTTTCCACTACACACTAAAGCATCTAATATTCTTGGTGAAATTGAACTTCTATAATCGCTTAGTACACGACCATCAGCACTAAAAGCTAATTCAGAAGCAACAGTGGTTACTGGGATGGTAAAATATTTTTGGCCATCTTTGAGAGAGTCTTATATTTCATAGCGGATATTTTCCACCATTCCAAAATGTCAAATTCTGAATCTGGGCATTTCACACATGCTTCATCAAGGTATATCTCCAGATCATACTTTTGTGGTACTAAGAGGCTAGTAGAATCTATGAAGTCATACAAACCTACCAAATAATCATGTGAAGCATTACCACCTTCAATTGTGTTTCTTTCAGATTGAGAGGTGGATGCTTCAGTAGTTTCTTTGCCCGTAGGCTGCATATCAATAGAGTAATAAGAGTATAGCTCAAAAAGTTTTTTCTTTATAGTGTCCTTCTTCTCATTCACAATGTCAACATCATATATTTGTGGGTAGTAAAAATTGATAGCAAAAAGTTACATTCTAGGATCTAAAATGCAAGCAATCTAAAATAATGAACACTCCCGACTTATCAAATTTAGTCTTCATGCTACTTGCCATGTTTGAAATAAAAATAGTACTAGATAAGAATTCTCGATCCAATATTCTCTTGATCAGAACTAGATTGGGAAGCAATCTATTTGCGGTAGAATAGGATGAACCTGAAAAAATTTCAGCAATGCGATGAAAAATTTGAAGCAGCTCTCTTACTTTCCCAAAGTTTACCCAATCTTCTTGAGAGGGCAACCATATATAATTCAGATCACGCAAAGCATATTCAAGAAATACATTCTTATAATAAAAAATAGACTCTAACATTGTATGTGGAGTTCCATGAGTACACATCATCAATGCAAAGTGCCTTTGATGTGGATAAGCCAATCTATCTTGCTATCTCTCCAAATTTATGTAAGCGTCCTGGAGATCCTTTTATAAATAAAATAGACTCTCTTACCCTTTCAATTTTTGAACTAATTTCTTTCAGTCCATCCTGCACCATTAAGTTTAAAATATGAGCGGCATAACGAACATGAAAGAAAACACCCATCAATAGAAAATCATATCTTCTAATGAATAAAGCTTTCGATTTCTAGCTGCTACATCATTAGATGATGCATTATCCAAAGTTATGGTATTAACTTTATTTTGTAGATCCCATTGCAACAAACTTTCAGATATTGCCTCGTAAATAAAACCCCATATGAGAGGATCCAAATCAAGAAACTAATAACCCTTATTGTAATTTCCAATCGAACTAATGTAATGCATGAAGACACATATAACCAATGGTTTGGTTTGATGTCCAGAATCACTAGTAATGAAACTCTCAACAACTTTCAAACTTTTTTCAACTTATCTTTTCATATACACTTCCTCCTCGATACCAAATCTTGAAATTTTATGATAATTTGGATTCATCGATTTCATCGAATATTGAACCATAAATGTTCAACTATCATAATAGGATATTCATCAAAATAATCATCTTAGCCACAATATTTTTTATTCTAGAATGATCATGCATCAAAACACATAAACTAGATATTGAACCGCCTCTAAACCATCTCGCATCGGATCAAAAGTTTTTGCTTCTTTCCTTTATTATCAACCTTGCTATAGTGATTTGATTTGAAATGTCTACTTAACTGAGATGTGATTATATTTTTTTATTTCATATATGATTTGACATAATAATTACATTTAAACTTCTACACCATTTTTCCCTTCTCTGTTCACTTAAGTGTTGCCAAACTTCATATCATTATCCTTTACTCTTGATCTTATCGGTCGAAGCTATTTCACCCACACTCTCATTTTGAGTGGTTACATTATCATCAATAGGTAGTCTTGAACAACTAATAGATTTGCTTTGAGAAGGACTGCCATTATCTATAAGATGTAACAAAAAAGCGATGCATAGAATCACTCAAAAGCATAAATTCCATATCGAACTATTAATTTGAACAACAAATCATGCTTAAAGACTGGATTATAAATAAAAGATCCCCATATATTTACAACCAAGAAATCTACATCTATCAACATCTACCAATAGTCAACAGAGGTTACAGAGCAGAGCAACCAGGTTACCAAAGCGGCAAAGGCAATAAAGTATGTGAACATCAATACATCATAAGTCATAACATGTCTCATGAATGCACCATAGACCGTGAAGAAGCAAAGAATAACCTCCAACAGGCATCAAGGCATGAGGCAACAGCAATCAGCAAAGCCAATGCCCAAGTACCAGCTACTAGCTAGCCAGAACCAAAAGGTAGAGGCACAATAATCAACAGAGGCAGAGCCGCAATAGTGAAACAATTAGGAAATAAAACAATGGCCAATGAGGAAGAGGAACTATTTATAATCATAATTACAAAGTTTCAAAACCCAGAAGGCAGAGGCATAGCCGCAGTAGTGAGAGCCGAGAAGGCAAACAGAGATTAGAACTGAATTACATAAGAGTAAATAGGAATGACTAATGAGGTAAAAAAATAACATCATCAATCAACATTCATCCCTAACTGCAAGCTTGCAAGTTACAAACCCAGACGTCTCACGAGTCACGAGCCAGAGGCCCATAACAGAATCAACCCCAAGTCCCAACACCAACATTCTAACCTAAAAAAGTGGAATAATAGAGACAAATATAATTAAAATTCCACAAATTGCAAGTACCCCAACTGCAAAAAACATGAATGCTTAAAGAACCAAAATATCCCCAAATCAACTGCACCAGAAACATCCCCAAATCCAATGAGAACCTCAAATAATAATAGATACAATTGAAATAACCAAATGAATACTTAGTAATCGAGGAAATGAAGAGGAAGTATTTCGGAGCAAGGAAGCAAACCAACACGCAAGGATTGACAACACCGAAAATCGAAAACCAAGCACTCAGATCGACGACGACGATATGCGACGCGCACCCACTCAAAAAACTAGAGCACGCAGAAGTGAGAACGGAGAACCGGGAGAAGAAAGAATTGAGAAGCGGGGAGTCGAAGTCAGTCGAGGGGTATTAGAATAGGAATTTAGAATTAATTAATCGGACGGCGACTGCTTTCGCTCGCGGGCGCTGCGGGCTGCCCCGCTCGCTTTCGATCCCCATGAGCATGAAGAAGCCACGGTTCGAAATAAATTCGAGCCACATTTCTATAAAAAATCGGCTCTTTTGTTTTCGGTCGATCTCGATTTAAAGTTCGAACTTTCGAGTACGATCTTCTGCTAATTTCTGAGCCCTAATGACAATAAATTCAAATTTGAGCTGAACTCATCATAAAGTTAGAAACCCACCAAATAAGAACTCGCTGGAATGGAAACAACAAGAGCTCTCTCAATCATCTATTATTTGTTCCCTTCTTTAATTCAAATTAATCATTTTTCATCATCAACTAAAAGAAGCCAACAATTTTGCAAAAAAATTTTCTAAATATGCTCAGTATTATATTCAATGATGAAATCAGAATTTAAAGAGAGGGTACTGAATGCTCACTTAGTTAAAAGTGATAAAATCTAAGAGGATAATTAGTGTGTTATATATTATTAAGTATTTAATAAAAATTAAAATGTAAAAAAAAATTTCCATTTTGAGATTATACTTTATACTCATTTTAATTTATTAGTGCAAAATTTAACATTCCAAAGAAATCAATAAGAGCTCATAGGCGTTGGAGAAGGCAAGACTAGGGCACCCAATACATTTATAATTAATTTTGAGAATAATTTTAAATTTTATTTAATCAATTAAGTTATATTGATTGAAGCACAAATTTCCCATCTATTCAGGAAGAGGTGCACAAGTTGGCCAAACCGTCGAGATAATACGGACAGGACGTCACCGTCGTGGGCCCCACCAGTGACCAACCGATAGCATCCCACCAGTCGGGCGTCACTGACGTGTGGCTTTGGATTGCGGATCCTATGTTTCTTGCGTCGCCTTTGCCTGCAGAAAGAAGCTCCGGGTGTTGCCAACGGTGCATTTCTTGCATTAAGATTCGTGCCACTCTTCCCGCTCTAGCGGGTATGTAATATCTGGTCCTGACCCGACCTATATAATTGGATCTGGCCGCTTATCCAAATTATAGAAAAAGTGAAAGCTCAACTCGATCGTGACGTCAGGTGTGAAGCTGGAGCGGCCTGGATGGCCTCGTCAGCTTATTTATTTGTTATTTATTTATTAAGGAATTTATATATTAATCATATTATTATTTTTATATATTTATATATCTAATATCTAAATTTTAATTTTTATATATATCACATCAAAATTATTATTATCACTCATCTTTTAAAAGTAAAATAGGTATTTTTAAGTATAAAAAAATATTAGATAAATAAATATCTAATTTAAATATTAGATATATAAATATATAAAAATTATGTGAGATATATGTAAATCTTCCTTATTTATTTTTTCACTCTAGAATAATATTTATTTTGATTTATTCAAACTATTATTTAAATAAACATGAATAATTTTATAAACTTCATTGGCTCATTTGCTAAATGAATCAAAATTGAATATAATTTAATCTATTTATTTGCATTCATCATTAATTTATTTCTTGTTTAATAAATAATTTATTTAATTTTTGATATTAAGCTTGATTATAGCTTGAATTTGTTAACTATTATAAATCTCTCTTTTGATTCTTTTATCAAAATGAATGATGCTATAGATTTCTCATGACGATTAAAACAAAATTTCATTTAGTCTTTAGATAATTAGAGATGGAGAAATAATTTTCATACCTCATAAAGCCTTTTTCTTCCTCATTAATATAGACATAATAATTATCTTCATCCATAATATTAGTCCATTATTATTAACAATCGATCTATTTTCTCTCTTTATTTATAGGTCTAAAAAAAAATTTATTATATTAGACGATTCAAATAATGCTGAAATAATAATTTATTTTTTTATCAATTTAAACTAAATAAATTTTCCTGGTGAATATTTTGCACGTGTTGAATTTACACGTGTAACATTTCCCTTTTTAAAAAAGATATTCAAATTATAAGTTTTAGATCAAATTGAACTTGACGAGACTCAGAATATATGGAAAATATCAACCTATAATTAAATGTAAGAATTCCTTTGGAACAGCAACACTTATCAATAAATATAATAGAATTATTGTGCAATAGTAGATTTTATATAAAAAATTATTATGGATGTTATTTATTTATTTTTTAAATCATATAATAATACCTCTAGTTGATTTCATTAATAAAGATTATGTATCATAATATTTTTTAAATAAATATTATAGTTCATAATATTATAACTATTGTGGAAATAAAATATTGAAAAATGGCCCCAAAAATCTCTTAAATAGATCACAAATTGGGCACGTCTGTACATTCACATAATTAATATATGTTTTAACCATTTTATTTTAATATTAAATACTTGCAAAAAATATTAATCGTTAAACTAAAATTATATTGAATCATTTAGAGTCCCTTGGCTCACTTTTATTTTTTTTATTTTGGAAGATTTAAATACATATCATGTAATTTTAATATATTGACCCATATGATATTTTATATATATATAAATGTGCATTTTATTTTAAAAATTAATGGTAGTAATATTGTTGATATAATATTAAAAATTTAAGTGTTATTTTTCTAATAATTAAATTTTTTTTATGTTAGAAAATTTAATATATAAGAATTGTGTGGTATGTATTAAAATCCCCTTTTTACTTTTTATTTTATTTATATTTTAATATAAAAATATATTTGATGATGATAGTTGCTTTAAGAAGTACTCAAAACATTAAAAAAAAAAAATTAAGTATTTTAATTTATTTTGAAAAGATAGTAAAAATAAATTTATTTTAAAAAATAATATCAAAATAAAATAAAATTGATCTCAATTCGATCCTAAAATATTATGATTTAAGTAATAAAAGACATTTAAAAATAAATTACTTTTTTGCGATAAAAATCTTTAAATATCTTTTTTTAACTTTAACACTGGAGATCTCTAATTTTATATTTTTACTATTTTACCGCATTATAAAATTTTGACCCGACATCGTTGCTCCCTATTTGCAATGCTTTCGGGAACATCAATCCTCCCTCACGAATTTTGAACCCTGTCACGCGGTTGGATCGGCCGATTCTCATGTCATTCTCGTAAATAATACTGTCTACCAAGGCTAATTTCGGGTAGCCATAATTTTTTTAAAAGATAATTTAAAATTGATATGCAGAAATCAACTTTTTTTTTTTTTACTGAAATTGTTGTGTATGTTATAAATAATTTTTTTTTGAAAATAAAATATTAACTTTCTAACAATCATCACATTTTAATATTTCTGATTCTCAAAATAAATTTTTCATCATAATTTTTTTAAAACATAATAAAAAAAAACTCATAATCAAATACACATTTAGTTATTTTTTAGTTACTTTCTGAAAACAAAATATGAAAATTATCTCAAATACATCATTAGAATCAAAATTTATATTACTCTATTAATTGCATAAAAATAAAAATAAAATTATTTGACATTATAATAACTTAAATAAATAAAGAATAAACTGAATGTAAATAATATTTTTATAAATAGTTAATAAATTTTAGATATATTCATATACATATCTTATAATTTTTATTTATTTAACTATCTAACCGATAAATTTTAATATTTATATAAATAATACTTAAATATTTAATATCATATAAAAATATCATTATTAATTTTTTAGAAGTAAAATACATCTTCAATGCATAGAAAAATATTACATATATATAAAAATATAAAACTTTTGAAGTGGGATATAAACATATATAAAAATTATATGATACATATATAAATTTTCATTAATTTAATTTATTCAAATTATTTATTTATTAATTATAATATAATACATTGATATCAATATGAGGATATGTACGGGACTTGGTAATTATATATCTATATATATATATATATATATATATATATATATATATATATATATATGTGTGTGTGTTTTGAAATTTATATATTAAATTTATTAATGCATAAAATTATATAATGGGTATATAATCTCCTATTATTTTAATTTCAAGATACTAATTATATAAATTCAATAAATATAAAATATATATATATATATATATATATATATATATATATATATAATTATTAAATTATAATAATTTTTTTCAGGCAGGATGAGTGCTTGAACCTAGGCACTTTGAGATTTCATTTTATTTCCGATTAATACACTACGCATTTAAACGCACTATATATGTGTGTAAATGTGTTGGTGCATTATACATTGTTAATGAACCCAAATGATCAAGAGTCTTATTAGGCTAAATCTTGCGAACCCAGCCGCCTCGTGAGGACCAGTCAAACACACGAGCTTTGACCGTAATTGGTCAAAATTTTCTTCTCGGTTCTTAGAAGGAGGCTGATACTGCAATCCTATTTCTTCCTCTGCTTCCCATCCACACACTTTAAACTCCCCCCTTTCTCCCATCTAACTTGTCCTCTGTTTCCATGTCTTCCTCTGCCGGGAGCTTCGAGGCCTCATCAGCCGCCTTCTCCTTCTCTTCACCCCACACAACATCCTTCTCAGAGCTGCTAGCCAGCGACGCCTCCGCTGCAGACGAAACGTCGAATTCGGCAAGGGGATTTAGCAACAAGGGAGGAGGAGGAATACCAAAGTTCAAGTCCATACCCCCTCCCTCGCTTCCTATATCTCCTTCATCTTACTTCGCCATCCCCGCCGGCCTCAGCCCCGCCGAGCTCCTCGACTCACCTGTTCTCCTCTCTGCTAATAACGTAAGCAGAAAGAAGAAAATGATGCTTTTTTTTTATTGATATCTGATAAGTTCGCATGAGCTCAGCTGATGGATTTAACTCTATTTTGCCTATTAATTTTTTTCTAGCGGATTCTTCTTTCTCCAACCACTGGGAGTTTTCCTCTAAAAGCTTTTAATTGGAGAGGCGAATATGGTAACCATTATGAGGACATGAAAGATGAAAACAAAGCTTACACTGATTTCTCTTTCCAGACACAGCAGGTATAGATATATCTCAGCTACCTCACAAAATTAAAGCTTGAATTAAACAAAATTATGCTAAAGTCCTATCTTTATTTAGAGATTGAATGTTTTCAAGGGAAGCCAACAACCATGGAGCTACCAAGAATTGAGCGTCAAAACTGAAGTCTCTGCACCTAACAACCCAGCCATTAATACTATTAAAGATCAGAAAAAGTCCGATGATGGATATAACTGGAGAAAGTATGGACAAAAGCAAGTAAAAGGAAGCGAGAATCCTCGGAGCTATTACAAGTGCACGTTTCCCAATTGCCCAACGAAGAAGAAGGTTGAAAAGAACCTCGAAGGCCAAATCACAGAGATAGTCTACAAAGGCACTCATAACCATCCCAAGCCTCAATCAACTCGAAGAAACTCTTCTTCTTCCTCTCAATCGTTTCAATCTCTCGTCCCTTCTGCTGTGGCTTCTGAAGCTTCGGAACACTCCCATGGCGGGCGGTCGGGGACGGCGATGGAATCGGTGGCTACGCCAGATAATTCATCGGTGTCTTTTGGTGAGGATGAAGTTAATACGAGCATTCAAAGGAGTAATCTTACAGGAGATGAATTCGAGGAGGTGGAGCCCGAGTCAAAGAGATGGTATATAACTTATAAATTTTTCAAATCAAATCCAACCTTTAGCACGCCATGACTTAAAAAAAGTGTAACTTGTTGTGACAGGAAGAAAGAAGGGGAAAGCGAAGGGCCGTCGGTCGCCGGAAACAAGACGGTGAGGGAGCCGAGAGTTGTGGTGCAGACGACGAGTGATATAGATATTCTTGATGATGGCTATAGGTGGAGAAAGTATGGGCAGAAGGTAGTGAAGGGGAATCCAAACCCAAGGTAATCATTCATTGAATTTAACCTTTAGAATAAATCTAATTTTATTTACTTTGGAAAATTTTCAAATTATCTTTGATTTATTATTTGACAGCTTAACCATAGAGTAACAATTAAAGCTAAACCATCCATATTAATCCATTATAAGAACAATAAAAAATCTGAATTATTTTATTCCCAAAAAAAAAAGTAATGCAGAAAATATAAGGTTAATTAGTTCCGTTTAAGTTTTGAATTAAAAGTTGGTTTAAAAGTTCTGAAAATTTTATTTTTGGCTTTTAAAAAAGCAAACTGAAATTTTTGATGTAAAACTTCAGATACTATTCAAATAGAAAAATTAAAATTCGCTCTCAAAGAAAACGCACTAAAAAAGCTCTCCCAAATGAAGCCTAAACTATCCCTTAATTCAGATTAAGTGGCTAATTCAAAATATTAGTAACCTATGAGAATTTTATGTGACCTTAGCTCATTAATTTCTTTTGTGTTAAATTGTATAATGTTGTTTAAGTATTTATATAGAATAATATACAACGAATAACATATAAGCAAATTACTAATAAATTTCAATTGGGTTAAATTACAGGAGCTACTACAAGTGCACAACGGTCGGATGCCCAGTTCGCAAACACATAGAGAGAGCATCCTTTGACTTGAGGGCGGTCATCACCACCTACGAGGGCAAACACAACCACGACGTCCCCGCCGCGCGAGGCAGCGGCGGCCATTCTGCGACTCGACAACCGCTATTGCAGAATGCTCCGGCCATAACCACGGCATTCCGGCCGCCGCCGGCCGCTGCAGCCGATTCTCTCTTCGGCCAAAGACTCGACAGTTCTCAGCACTGTCTGCCACCATTCCCGCTCGAAATGTTGCAGAACCAGGGGAGCTACGACGACGGGTTTTCAGGATTTGAAAACTCGTCGAACTCGTATGCGAATCAACAGCAGAAGCAGGCGGTGGGGAATTTGTTCCCGGTGGCGAAGGAGGAGCCTAGAGATGACCTGTTCTTCGAATCGCTCCTGTGTTAAAAATCAGACGTCAAGTTGCAGCATGCACAAGAAGAATATATAGATGTAGGATGAAAGAAATTACAAAAAATAAGCGCGGAGATGATTTCTGCTTTCATATTTGTTTGTTTGTTGTTTATTATTGTAACTTTGATTATTTGTTTTTTTTTTTTTTTTTTGGAAAATTGGAAATTATATATAATACACGATCGAGACTAAGGAACTCATAATTTATTCATTTGTTGTTAAGCTGTTTATCAGCAGTGTTCATCCTACTGTTTACTAAGGATACTGTGACCTTGGAGAGAATGCAAATGAGCAACATCTGCATTATTTTTTTAGATTTTTTTTGGCGATTATAACACACTTATGGCTAATTAAATATATAATGACACATTCAAATTTTTTTAAAGGAAAATCGACTCAGTCTATCCATGTTGATATGCGAAGAACCTGAGCTGAAAATTATTATTTTAATTTCACATAAGTGTAGCTAAAATTTGGTTTGTGCTAGCTAAAAAACATTATAATTTCGAGTATTTCAAGTCATAATTACTTTATTTTATTTTATTTTGCGTTAAGCAGGGCAAAAATGGGAGTTTTAAGAAATAAATATCTGAGCCAAGTTCAAAATCATGAATGATTAATGTGATTATTTATTTTATTTAGCTAAGAAATTGTTAGAATTTATTATGTCTGAGAATCTCTTCATATTTTATCATAAGATTGAAGATTGTAACATTTCGATCTATCATTTCTTATGAAACAGTGTAACAGTTTATACTAAAGATTTTCTTTCAATCTAAAGGCCTATAAAAATTATCATAAACTTTGTTTGTGGAGAACTTTCATAATTCATGATCACACTTTATAGTATGCTATTGTTCTAATTTAGTTTATTATCTAAAAGCTATTCTAATTAGTTTTCTTGTTTAGTTCCATCTACTTTAAATCATTTAACAATCATAAAATTCTCATCTTTATAAATTTGAACCATAACAAAGAACATGCATGCCTAGGTGTTATGTTTTAGAAGCAAAATGTGTTAAGAGGATTGGCATAAGAGCATCATTTAGCTCTTAAAATATGGTCAATGTTTGATGTATGAAAGACACCCAAAATCTTACTAGAAAAATGAAGCACTATGCATACAAAGAATCCAATCAAATGTTTTTGAATGAAGAAGGGTGAATTAATGTGTAAAATATAATCTAGAAGAACATAAGGATTTCATGTAAGATTTTGCCTTAAATTTTAAGATTTCATATGTTTATATCTAATTACAGACCTTTATTTAGAGCTATAAAATCAATAGCGCAATATGATTATATAAAAATAAATTAATTAAATAAGATTTAGTTTGTTGTATAGTAAATATGTCATGCAAGATGCAGGAGCTCATCCTGAGCAGATAGATGAATTATACTCTGTGGACTAATTCTCCTATTGAGTGGACGACTTCTTAATCCTTTAGTTGAGTCTATTGACTTAGTTTTATGAATTCAATGGGTCTAAACTCTTAAGTCACTTGTTAGTAATGTGACCTTAGGTGACTTCAAAAACTCTAGGGGAGTTTAGAGCAGTTTAGTTATTAACTCTGCACATTTTAAGCAAATTTATCAAATGGAAGGTACTCAAACTTAACGTAGATGAAAATAATCTAATTAGTATAATCTCCATCAATTTCTTTCTTATTTTTCTTTTATTTACTTATTGCTACTTATTTTCTTCCTAATGTTATTATGTAATAAAATTTGTTCATTTGTCAAAAAAATTTAAGAATCATAAAAAATTACCTTAAACAATCAAATGAATGCATTTTTAAGAAAATAGAAAGATCCAAGTTGCTCATTTATCGGGCGACTATAAATAGGTGCCACACGAATAGTTTAGGTTGCTATGTTGTCAAATTTCAATAAAGATCATATGAAATTTAAATTTAGCAATAGAAATCATTGTAAAAAATAATTTAAAGACAAGAAAAAATATGTTGATTGAGGTGTTTTCTTTAAACAGAAATTATAATACAAGACATTCAAAACCAATACATTTCTTACAACCCCATAGGCTTTAGTGATTTGATGATGGGTCATGAGATGGCTTAGGACTTGGTCTTAGGGTTTGGAGGCTCTAGAAGATGTTATTAAAAGTGTGAGAAGGGTTAGCATTTGAAGGAAATTAAAGAAAAGAGAGAGAGAGAGAGGAGAGTCAGGTCCTCCTTATTTTAAATTGAGGAAAGAAATATTCACTTTGGCCAACTCTAGTTAATAAAATTAAATAATTAAATTACATATTTCATATAACCAATTATTTTTCACCTAATTTAAATTTAATATTTTAATTTGTTTCTCTATTTAATCTCATGAAATTAAAACACATATTAATATCTCATCAAAAAAACTCATCCATTAAGCCACTAATATTGATGCAATTATCAAGTTAAAACTATAAATAAAAAAATTTGAAGATCATTCATCTATTGATTTCAATAAATTTATAATCAAACTAAATATTTAAATGAGATAAGCTATGATGAAAAAAAGAAATTACTTAAATATAAGTATAATAAAATAAATATAAAAAAGGTTAAATGAAATAAATTAAACAAAATGATAATTAATTAAAATGCTTTATTAATTATGAATCTAATTATTAAGAGTAAATGAATGAAATTTTGAAATTTTATTAATTTAAAAATGAAATATAAATTTATAAAATCATTAATAAATGAAATTAAATACAAATAAATAAATAATAAATAAATTTTATTTTAATTTTAAATAATATTTAAAATAATATTTAAGTCCTTTTAAAAAAAAATTCAAAAATATAAAATTTTTTAAGTACAAAATAAATTAAAATGCTATGAAATTAAAATGCTACAAGATAATTACTAATCTATTTGTTTGTTAATTTTATAATCATATCAATAAAGATTTAACTTTTAAAAAATAAAATTATATTATAAACTATTTTAATTATGATAAAATAAAGATTGTATTATTTAAATTTAGTTATCAAATGTTATTTTATTTCATTTTATATTAACTTTTACTAATTTTTTGTCATCATTATTTTAATTTAAAAAAATAGAAAATTTCAACAAAACATTTAATTTTTTTATAACTATTAAAAAAAAGTTTAAACACCAAAATTATTTTTTAAATTGCATTGACAACGTACCATTTTATTTATTTAAATAATCTTAAACTTCTTTTTTTTAAACTCCAACCCATATATTCGATTTTCCGATTACAAATTAATAGTCAAATAATCAAAATATTTATTAAATATATAAGATTTAATTGACTAACGTATCACAATTATATTCAATAACTGCTCTTAAGTAATTTATTTATTTCTATATTAACTTTTAAACTAATATTTGTCAAAAACTTAATTTAAATTAAAATTTATCATTTAACACATTTGATTATAAAAAAAAAAAGAATATTAAAAAAGAAATATAATTATTTGAATTATTTTATTATTTATTAAAATCAGAAATATGAATTTATTTATTTTTTTTTAATAAAAAATAAATATAATGTAAAGTATTTTTTTTTAAAGTTATATAATTCTAGCATTTTATTCCATTATGATCAATGCCTTAATATTTTATTTTGTGGTATATTTAAAATTTTAACAAAAATTTAATCTGTAAAATAATTTATATAATATATTTTAGATAAAATATATTATCTTAAAAATTTTACTTTGCATCATGCCTAACAAAAAAAAAATCCTCAGCATTTACTTTAATTTATACTCAAAACTCTTCCTTCCCTAAGAGAAATAAATAATATATTATAAAATGATCTTAAAATATAAAATTTAATCAAAATGAGGGATTCATTCGATTTATTCAATTATTAGGCCTTTATAAAAAAATGAATACAACAGTTTTAATGTTCTCAATATTTAGTTTAAAGCAATTGAAAGCATTCATATAGAGAATTTAGAAATATCACATAATGTCCATTTTTGAATATAAGTGAATTGAAAATATAGAAAAATAATTTTTTAAAATTTTAGAATGTTAAAAAGAAGCTTGACATAAATGTAAATTACCAAAAGGTGTAGAGTTATATAGAAATTTAAAGAGCGAAAAACATACTTAGATAAGATATTTTTTGTATTCAAACAGAAAATGCCTTCGATGAATTTTTTTTTTTTTTGTACATAATTTTTTTAATTGTTTAAGATATGTGTGCAATTTTACTAAAAAAAGTTGTTAAAATTTTAATTAGAAAAAACTTATGATTTTTAGATAGGAAAAAGTATGTTAAAATGTTCGATATAATTTAAAAAATATTAATAAATGTTAATTTTAGTCTATTTAAAATAATTGATTTTTTCATTCTTAAATTTTAATTTAAATTAAAGTAATTTATAAGTAAACATAAAATTTTATTATTAATTTACTATATCCAAATTGTAAATTAATATATAAGTATTAGACTGAAATTATGTGTAGAATTTCTAATGCTAGATTCAATAGCACACCTATTTTGAAATATATATATATATATATTATAAAATATATAATAAAAACTTAAACTAAAATCAGAAGTATTATTTTAGAAACATAAACTAAAATATTTAGTCATGGTCATACTTTTAAAACTGGATGGTCAATTCATCCATTTAATTAAAATATATTTTAAATTTTATTTTTAAAGTAATCAAGCCAAAAAAAAAAATATAATGTTAACCCACTGCATGATCCCATCTCTAATTACTTGCTCAAAAGTATGGCATATCCTATGGGTGTGTGCGTCTCTCTCTCTCTCTCTCTCTCTCTCTCTCTCTCTATATATATTCTATTCACGTAATTAATATGTCAATGTTTTCCTCATGCTAAGATATTGTCTTCTGGTACCGCGTGAACGTTGGATAGTCTTAGTCGTTTAATAATTAATTTAGTATTTTAATGGGGTTTTAAGCATAAAATTATCTATTAGATAACTGAGGCAAATATCTGTCGATAAATAATTTTTTTATTATTTTGGTTTATCCTGCAATTTTAGATTTGGTCTTCGTTGGCTGCTCTATTTAATTTTTTTATTGCAGGTCCAACCCTGAGGAGGATTACACTTCTGTTTTCTTTTTAATATTGTTTATGTAGTTTCCAAATAAGAATTTTACCCAACTCCACACTGATCGGTTCTTTTGTTCGTTATTTAAATTCAAAGCTATAATTAACTACTCTATTGAAAAGAAAGTGAATAAATAATATTTTTGGTCGTCTTTGTTTTAATTATGATTGAAAAAAAAAATATTTCAGTTAAACTTTTGATTTTTATAATCACATTATTTATGTGAGCAGAAGTTTAGGTCAATTTTTTTTTATAAAAATACCCCAAAATACTTTTTTCTAGTCAATAAAATATTTTTTATTTATTTACATTAAAAATCTCACTGAAATTTAAAATAATCACAACAAAGTATTTTCAATCATGCCTCTTGAAACTATAATTGATTAAATATTTAAGAGGATTTACATACATACCACACAATTCTTATATATTTATATATCTAACACCTAAATTTTACTTTATATATATATATATATATATAACATTTTAATCTTCAGTATCATATTAAAATATTATTATCATTTACTTTTTAGAAGTAAAATATATCTTATAAAATATAAAAAAGTATTAAATAAGAAAATATCTAATTTTAGGTATTATATATGTAAATGCATAAGAATTATATGATTTGTATGTACATCTTTCAATATTTAATCACTCTAATTTAAATTTTTGATAGTTTTATGAAATCTTTTGGAGTCCCATTTTATAATTTTTTTTAATTAAAAAAAAAAGATTTTTGAGAGGAAGAAACTTGGCTCTACTTGCTGACTTTTCTAACCATGTGGTACCTCTAGAAGGTTTGAATGAAAAAGAATTCAAAGAGAAGGATAAGGGCATGAAAGTGATTGATGCCTTCTTCACTACGGAGAGAGATATAAGGATTTGGTCAAGAATATATGTATAGTAATGGAGAAGCCTTGATTTTATGATAATAATATAATGATAATATACATCTTAAATTTTTTTATTTGATTTATGCCTTTTCCAAGCCATAAGAGAACAAATTTTCAGGTTAGGTGTAACATCCTTTTCCACTGAATAATTTATTAAAAGAATTTATGAGATATTGTCAAATGTGATAGCAATGTTTTCCATCTAAGAAACTACTTCCAAAATGTTGGGATTGACAAAAACTATTGATTTGTTTGACCAAACATAATTTTTGTTGTAGTTGATTTTGAATCATGTAGACGAGTCTAATTCGAGCCTGATTGACCTAAATTTGATAAAGCAGTAGCAAAAATTATATACTCTAATTTGAATTGAATGTCATCTTTATAAATTTTGAAGACTTGAATGCTAAAGACAATGCATGTGTGGACTAGCATTGGACACTAATGACTGGTGAGGAAGAAGTCATTGGACTTAAAATGTTACTTACATGATCCTATTTGACCTTGATGATTTAAAATTTTTTTAGAGCATCCCAAAGTTATTGTGAAGTTTAGATTCCATATTTTCACACAAAATTACTCTTGAAGCAATGAAATGTTCTTTATGTTTATTTGCAAGAAATGATGTATGTTTTTGATAGATTTTGAGTGTGGACATGGCTTATCTCCTTAACATTTTTTTTTTCTTGTCAATTTTGTTTAATGAAATTTGAATTTATTATTTGGGTGATCATAATATGACCTCAAAGAATCATGGACTTGAACAGAGAAGGTTGTCATAAGACTCATGATTTTCATCCCATTGTTTTTGATTTATATCCAATGCATACTCAATTGGCTAGTTCGGAAGGCGAAGGAATCAATTATTTTGCACATTCCTATATGAATCTTACCAAAGATGTATGGTAAATCATCATTATTTTCTAATAATATGTCAAATATTTTTAAATTTATGTTTAAATTTGATTTCTAATCAATTTATTTGGAGAACTTTGCTTGAAATTTAGAGTTGTGTTTTTTAAAATTTAAAGAATGTGCAAATACTTGTATATTTTTTACTTATTAGTAATCATGCATTATTAGGCATCTTATTAAGTTGAACATTCTGCCTAACCAATCATCCCTTTATTTAGTTATTTTCTACCTAGTTGGTTTATTTATCAAGTTTGTCTCCTTCCCTGTTCATTCTCCTTTTTTAAACTAACTGCTTAGCCCATATTGCCCACTTTCCTAACAAAACATCTCTTCTATTTGAACTTCTTGCCTATTTTTTTCTTTTTCATTAGCCTCCTTCATAGCAATCTCTTTACTTAATATATTTGATAGGTTCGCATCCTGATTGGTCTCTTTGCATAATAAAATTCCATTCCTAGTTGACCTCCTTGAATGGTCAACCATCTTGCTCTACATATAATCAACCACCTTCACTGTGTCATATCATAGCAGGATTCAAAGTTGAAACTCTTTGTCTCTTAGGTTCTATGCATGCAATTTGCCATAGAGGTGTCAGTTTCATCAGGGGAGACAAACTCTAATGTAGTGAGCAGTTAAGCACATGATAGTTATGACATATTTCATAGATCATATAGAAAGCATATGCTGCCTATGTCACCAGGAAAGTCATTCACTCACTTAGCACTTAGACTCAAATACGACATTGACTACTGGACTGCATGAATTACGTACTATCGGCCCATGTGCTGCTAGTCAAACTCCTAAGGGTGGGGCTAGAATTGAAATGCTTCAAAGAACTCAAGCTCAAGTCAAAGCACATGGTCCTTAACAAATGGAAGGATATAGATGACTAAGGGTCGGAAGCGGAGAGGCGGAATAGCCTACTTTTAGAATGGACAAAATTGAAAGCTAGGGCGAAAAAAGAGAAAACTATCACCTTGCTAGCTCTCTTCATTAAAATCAAATTAATCACTCTCAATTACATTCAACTAACTTTCTATATTATTGCCACATTGATTACTTTATTTGTACCAAATTAGTATCCTATTATATTCATTTCCACTAGTAACCCTAGTATCCTTAAGACACCATTCTTGATGATGACTATTTGATTAGTCACTTCACTTTAATACTAATTATTTATTAATGAGCCAAAATTAATTCAAAGGGGAGGAAGCTTATAATTATGCATTATCAATGATAAAAATTGGTTATTTAGTATAAGGTGCATAAGTTTACTTGAATTTTAAAATATGATATATTTCTATACAAATTTTGGTTGTCACAAATATGATGTATTTCTACAATGAATCTTAAAATAAATCACTATCTCATTACATGTTCAAATATGTTCAATGTTATTAGACATACTTTTTATCAAATCCTCTCTCTCTCTCTCTCTCTCTCTCTCTCTCTCTCTCTCTCTCTCTCTCTCTCTCTCTAGTAATGAGTCTAACTAATATGACACTTAAATTCTACTAATCGAAGCATGAATCTTGATGTCGAAAGCACTCTGATTCTGAGTCAAGTCTAACCCAGATCAAGCGCCTAAAATATAATTGAAAATTTTGCGATATTATTCGGCTCCTAAATATGGAGTATTTATAGTCAAATCGAGCGTCTTGACGAGCCGGATCTAGCAAGCCTAAAATCTCCTTATTATGACTTCATTTGAGCATTCAAATACTTAAAATACATCAGATGATAGAATGAATCATTTCGAGCTGTCCAATGGAGTGGTTTGGATTTTGCATGTATTCTGTAAACATCACTCTAAATAAATAACTCCTCATTCTTCATATGAGAGGTCAAGCAAAAAAAAAAGAGAGCTGGAAGATCCTCCAGTATAATCGATACCACTCGATCCGACCACCGCCGTCGACCGCAACCACCGTCGGCCGTTGTCATCGTCCACCACCGCCAGTCCTCACCGCCGTCAACCACTATCGCCGGTCATCACTGCCAACCACCATCACTGGTCACCGTTGCCGACCACCGTCCGCCGTGCGACCACCAATCGATCATCGTCGTTATGAACCACCGTTGCCGGTCATCACCGTTGCCGCTGACCATCGTGTTTGCCGCCGCCGGCCATCGTCGTCAACCACCACCATCGATCATCATCGTCATCGACCACCGCCGACTAACGCCGACTATCATTGCCGGCTATCTCCGCCGGTCATCACCACCGCTGATACCACCGTTGCCGACGCCGTGTCACCATCACCAACTATCACAAACAACTTATACTAATCACTGCCGTGATAGTTGTTACGATTATGAGATTCCTATTGTCGCTTTCATATACATTCGTAATCCGATCGGGAAAACTTTGTACTCTGAAATAGATATATAGTGGAAAATTTTTGTTGTGCTAGGCCCCGTGATTTTTTCCCCCTCTTTCTTGAGTTTTTTCATGTAAAAAGCCTGGAGTTTCTTATTCACTCTTCAAATATTTATATGTGTGTTGGATTTCACAACAAGGTTAAGGCGTAAACTTTTATTCTATTGCAACTGGTTTTCTAGCACGCAATAGTTTAGTGTCGTCTATGGGAATATTCCATTTACATCTTCTTAATGGTTGACAATCTGACTTTATGTTCAGAATAGTACCGCCTATATGATGAAGAAAATCTTACTCTCGAGGAACACATAAGAATAATGAAGATTCATCAAACTTTGATCCTTCAGCTTTTGTTGGAGACTGGGGGGTAACTCTTAATCTCAAAATATTATCCAAATCAATATTCTCGATATCTAATTGATTATCAGTTCGAGAAGTAAGTCAATAATACTAATGAAAAAGGCAAAGGTCAATGAGCAACTTTGGTTACAAGCTCAAACAAATATTTTGATTTGACCCCTTCCACATAGGTTAACATCATCGAGCGAAGACTCTGACAAACAATCTTGGATAGGTCAAAACTTCAGACCTACTCCACACAAGTTAACGTCATCGAGTGACAACTCTAATAAATAACCTCGGATAAGTCAAAACTTCGCACCTACTCCCCACATGTTAACGTCATTGAGCGAAAACTCTAACAAACAATCTCGGATAGGTCAAAACTTCAGACCTACTCCAAACAGGTTAATATCATCGAGTAAAGACTCTGACAAACATCCTCGGATAAGTCAAAATTTCACACCTACTCTACACAGGTTAACATCATCGAACAAAGACTCTCACAAACAATCTCAGATAGGTCAAAACTTCATACCTACTCCCCACAAGTTAACATCATCGAGCAAAGACTCTGACAAACAACCTCGGATAGGTTAAAACTTCACACCTACTCCACACAGGTTAATGTCATCGAGCGAAGACTCTGACAAATAACCTCAAATTGGTCAAAACTTCACACCTACTCCCCACAAGTTAACGTCATCGAGCGAAGACTCTGACAAGCAACCTCGGATAGGTCAAAACTTTGCACCTACTCTACACAGGTTAACGTTATCGAGCGAAGACTCTGACAAATAACCTCGGATAGGTCAAAACTTTAGACCTACTCCACACAGGTTAATGTTATCGTGCGAAGACTCTAACAAACAATCTCGGATAGATGAAAACTTTGCATCTACTCCACACAAGTTAACGTCAGCGAGCGAAGACATTGATAAACAACCTCGGATGAGTCAAAAATCCTTGGCGGATTCGATTCAGCCTCTTCTATACGATTAACGTCATCAAATAACACTTTGACAAACAACCTCGAATGGGTCAAAAATCATCAGCAGATTCGATTCAACCTCTTCCATACAGGTTACTATCATCAAGTAATACTTTGACAAATAACCTTCGATGGGCCATAAATCCTTAGCGAATTCGATTCAACCTCTTCCATACAGGTTAATTTCATCAAGTAATACTTTGACAAACAACCTCGGATGGGGCAAAAATTCTCAGCTGATTCGATTCAACCTCTTCCATACAAGTTAATGTCATCAAGTAATACTTTGACAAACAATCTTAGATGGATCAAAAATTCTCAACGGATTTGATTCAACCTATTCCATACAGATAATGTCATCAAATAACACTTTGACAAACAACCTCGGATGGGTCAAAAATCATCAGCGGATTTCATTCAACCTCTTCCATACAGGTTAATATCATCAAGTAATAGTTTGACAAATAACCTCGGATGGGTCAAAAATTCTCAGCAGATTCGATACTACCCCTTCCATACAAGTCAACAACATCAAGTAACATCATGAAGAATGAAACTCTGAAAATAACTACTTGAATTTATGAGTTTTGTGAGGAATGATTTCTAATCAATGCTTCTCCACCACCTTGGCATTTGTCAACTATTAGAGTTTCAAGAAAATCAATTTTCTATGAATTACGGGTCTTGATCGCCTCCAAACCCAATCAGTCCGACGAGGACAGTTAACGCTTCTTTCGAGGGAAAACCAGAGTCTCGCCGTATGAACTACGGGTCTTGATCACCTCCGAACCCTATTAGTTTGATGAGGACAGTTGACACCTCTCTCAAAGAAAAACCGGAGCCTCGTCTTATGAATTACGAGCCTTGATCGACTCTGAACCCGATCGATTTGACGAGCACAGTTGGCGACTCTCTCGAGGGAAAACTGGAGCCTCGCCGTATGAACTACGAGTCTTGATCGCCTATAAACCTGGTCGGTCTGACCAGGACAGTTGACACCTCTCTCGAGGGAAAGTCAGAGCCTCACCGTATGAACTACGGGTCTTAATCGCCTCCAAACCCAGTCGGTCCGACGATGACAGTTGACACCTCTCTCTCGAGGGAAAATTGGAGCTTCGCCGTATGAACTACAGGCCTTGATCACCGCCGAATCCGGTCGGTCTGACAAGGATAGTTAACGCCTCTTTCGAGGGAAAACCGGAGCTTCGTTGTATGAACTACGGGTCTTGATAGTCTCCGAACCTGGTCGGTCCGACGAGGACAATTGATGCCTTTCTCGAGGAAAAACTGGAGTCTCGCCATATGAACTATGGGTCTTGATCACCTTTAAACCCAGTCGGTCCGACGAGGACAATTGATGCTTTTCTCGAGGGAAAATCGGAGTCTCGCCATATGAACTACGGGTCTTGATCACCTTTAAACCCAGTCGGTCCAATGAGGACAGTTGATGTCTCTTTCAAGGGAAAATTGAAGCCTAACCATATGAACTACGAGTCTTAATTGTCTCCGAACCCGGTCGGTCCAACGAGAACAGTTGACGACTCTCTCGAGGGAAAACCGGAGTCTCGCCGTATGAACTACGGGTCTTGATCGCCTATAAATCTGGTCAATCCGACTAGGACAATTGACGCCTCTCTCGAGGAAAAACCAGAGTGTCGTTGTATGAACTACTAGTCATAATCGTCTCTAAACTCGGTCGGTCCAACGAGTACATTTGACACCTCTCTCGAGGGAAAATTGGAGTTTTGTCGTATGAACTATGGGCCTTGATCGCCTCCAAACCCGGTTGGTCAGACGAAGAAAGTTGACGCCTCTCTCGAGGGAAAACCAAAGCCTCGCCGAATGAACTACAGGTCTTGATCAGCAAAGCGATGACATTCTTCTAAGAAGAATGTCAGAGCTTCGCTGACAAAAGAAAGAAATAAAAAATAAATAAAAATTTTTTTTACCCTAACCCTTGAACTTCTACTAGATAATTTCTCATCCAACGCAGAAGAACACTAAAGCATATGGGAGTTGTGTCTCCTTACTTGATCATAGAGGGATTTTTATAGATCCACTATAGAAAGAAAGAGAAAATAAATTAAAAAAAAAAACTCATCTCCTCATAATGGCATTTAATTAGAAAAAAAATCCTCTCCTCATTATAACATTTAATTAAAAAAAAATCTCATCCTCATTATTACATTTAATTTTAAAAAAAAATCATCTCCTCATTATGACATTTAATTAAAAAAAATAAACCCCCTCTCCTCATTATGACATTTAATTAAAAAAAACTTCATCTCTTTCAAGACTAAATGCCGATATATATACATATATAATCAAATAAATAAAAATTGATAATTAAGTAGTTAATAAATAAATTAATATATATAACATATGTAATTATAAATTGTAATAATAAGTAAAGTTGTTTTATTTAAAAAAAAATTAATATATTTTTGGATGAAATAAGTAATGTCATCCAAAATAAGAACTAATATGACATCAAAAATTCCAATCAAAGCACGAATCTTGATGTCGAAAAGCGATTCTCGAGTCAAGATTAACCGATGCTAAAAAAATATAATTAAAAATTTTGCGATATCAATCGGCTCCTAAATATGGAGTGTTTATAATCAACTCGAGCGTCTTGACGAGGCGGGTCTAACAAGCTTAAGATCTCCTAATTCTAACTTCATTTTAGCATTCAAATACTTAAAATACATCAGATGATTGAAGGAATCATTTATGTCAATGGAGTGGTTTGGATTTTTTGTGTATTTCTGAAGCTCATTTCTAATCATAAACAACTCATCATTCTTGCGTGAGGGGGGAAGCGAAGCAAAGAGAAGAGAGCTCTAGGCGAAGATCGCATAATCGTCCACCACGGTTCACCAACTTATCGACCACCACGCGGTTCTCCGCATGCTCGCCCAGCTCATCGCTCATGCTCTACCGGCAGGTAACCACCCGTCGGTGCGTGCTGCCACCGCCCGGCTGCGTGTCGACCATATCGATCGTCGTCATCATACCACATCGGTCATCACCTCCATCGCCGGTCACCGCCGTTGACCACCATCACCGGTCGCCGCCGCCGACCGCCGCCTTCAACTAACACCATTGATCATCATCGTCATCGACCATCGTCATTCACCGTAGATTGTCGCCATATCTCCTCGATCATCATCACCGTCGGCCCGTCCGCGGTCAGCCGTATTGTTCACCATCACCAACGCACCGACAACTATTCACTTAATCAGCGTGATAGTTGTTGTTCGGTCTGGGATTCCCATTGTGAGGTTTTCTCATATACAATTTTGTAATCCCGTATCGGGAAAACTTTGTACTCCGAAAGAGATATATAGTGGAAAATTTTTGTTGGGCTAGGCCCCGTGGTTTTTTCCCCCTCTTTCTGGGGTTTTTCTACGTAAAAAACTTGGAGTTTCTTGTTCACTATTCAAATATTTGTGTGTGTGTTGGATTTCATAATAAGGCTAAGGCATAAACTTTTATTCTACTGTAACTAATTTTCTAGCACGCAATACTAATATTTCTTATCTATATATTACATTTATCATTAACATGAAGCATCTTGAAAGATTATGAAGTGTATTAATTCTTCATCCATGTGCTGACCTTTTTTTCTTATTATTATAAAAAAAGGTATTAATCTGGTTATCATAACATTAACTTTATCTTATTATATTAGCATGATATATTAAAAAAAAAAAGGAATTAAAAATTTTTTCAAACACTTACAATTGAAAAGCATGTTTATAAATTTGAGTTTCGGAAAAGCATTATTATTTATCTTTACTAAGGGCTTATTTAAGGTAAATTTTATTTGAGTTTTATGTTATTATTTTTATACTATTTTTAAAAACATATTTATTTAGAGGTCATTTGAGATCACTTCTATTTTTTATTTGTTGTTTTTTTTATTATGTTTTAATTTGAAATACAATATTTTTGATGATGAATGTTATTTTAAAAAAAAACTCAAACATCTAAAATTATTTTTAGTGTTTTTAAGAATATGTGATTTATTTTTAAAATTAAAAAAATAAAAATATTAAAAAATGCACTAAATAAACACAATTTTAATAGTATTTTGAATCAAAATATAAATAAAATAAAATAAAATAATAAAGCAAAAAAATTTAAAAAAAACTGAAAGAAAGATTTATATACATATTACATAATTCTTATCTATTTATATATTTACATCAAAATTTTAATATTTTCTTATCAAATATTTTTCTATATTTAAAAAAATAAATAATTATTATATTATTGATGTAATATTAAAGATTGAAGTGTTATATATATATATATATATATATATATATATTAGAATTATGTGGTAAATACTTGAATTCATGAAAGTGAGTTTCAACTTTGTTCTCGCTCCCTCTCATTCTAAATTTACATCCCTTAAGTTTTTTCCTAGACGACAAATTGTATTGTATCTCACAGCCCATTACAATAGCCCATTAATCTGTTATTAAAAAAACCAACATTATTTAAAGATATGCCAAAAAATGTAAATTTTGAGTTACAACTCTATAAATTTATGATTAGAGTCAAACAATTTAGCAATTTATTTGTCTATCTTATATTCAATCTTTAAAAGTATTTTTTTATTGTGAAAATTTTAGTTAATATAATTTAACATTGATTTGATTGATTATCTTATCTTTTTTAGATTTTTTTTTTAAAAATCTTTTGAATTCATGACTTTGGTTAGATTGCAATGAAAGTAAATAATTTTTTTTAACGAATCACTTTAAAAAATAAATTGTGAACATTTCAATTTACTTTATAGATTTATGATTGATGCTTATAAAATAGTAAAATGAGTGCTCATATGAGATAGAAAATTATAACATACATATGCAATGAAATGGTATATCACTAAAAAATATATTAGAGGATGGAAATTAAAAAAAAATACTTAAAAATGAGAGTTATGTTCAACCTTTATTATAATGAAATGTAAATTTAAGAAGAGAGTTATGGTCTACCTTCACCATGAAAACTTATAATGAGGTATATAAATATAATAATAATAATAATAATAATAATAATAATAATCAAAAGATTTATCATTATGTGATATAGTACACTATCAAACTTTAATTTTAGCAAATTTATAGTTAAAATAAATATTTTGATGAAATAAGTAGAATGGCATCAAAGTATTTTAATATGAGTTCAAATGAACCTAAATTAAGCACATAAAGTGCATTTAAAAAATTCAATGATATTAATTGAATAGCTAAATAATATTAAAATATTTTATTCTTATAGTCAAAACAAATATCTCGATAGAGGAATCTAATCAATGTAAGATCACTTAATTTTAAGATTATTAAGACTTCAAATGTTGAAAGATTTGTCTATGATCAAGGAAAATAACAAGGGTCGTTAAATGTAGTGAGTAAAAATTTGACAAATATTATCAATATATTGCTAATATATATATATATATATATATATATATATATATAAAAATTAAACCCTCATAGAAAATTGTAAATCTTTTAAGTTTTATCTAACAATCAATTTTAATAATCATTAATCGGTATAGATCATTTCAGCATAATTATCGTTTTATCGATCATTATCTTCTTAATCAATAATTTTCAATTGTTGTTGCTTGATCATCATCATCCAACTATTATTATCTTACTAATATTACCTAACAATCGTTAACCGACTATCTATGCCTAAATTTCAATATAAATTCAATTCAAATGAGAGTAAAATAAGACCTCCACCACTTGAGCTTATAACTTAATATTTGGAAAAATAAATAAATATTATTATTCTATAAAACATAAAATTATGTCGCATCTCATAAAATATTAAAAATCATAAAACACTATAACTACGTAACAATTCTCATAATTCTGATAATAAGAACTAATTGACAAAAATAGAAAAAAATGTTTGAATGGGAATATTTTGATTATATTTTTTATTAAAATGGATCTTAAAGTTATTAAAACTTATTGTAAACTTAATATAACATAATTTTAAATTAAATTCTCATATATTATATTCATCTTAAAATTATTTCAATAATTTATGAAATTATCATGATTTTTTTTTCTAAAACAGGAAAATCAGATCAAAAAGCTCCGCCATCAACCTCGCCTTCAACTTCCAGATAGAATAAGGCACATTGCTATTTACAGTCCTCACATTTGTCAAACTTTTGCGGCCTCATTTCCTTCTCATCGAATCTTCATGAAACCCCAGCCAAATGGAAGGCCTCCATTATTAGACTTTGACCCCTTCTCCATGCTTCTCTCCTTCTCGTCCTCCTCTCCTTCCCCTTCTCTTCCTCCTCCTTCTCCTCCTCTGAGTCGTCCTCCATCGGCGCAATGGACGATGAAGAAGACTACACGATCAGCGACTACAAAGGAAACAAATTAAAGGACAAATTGATTTGCTTCAACGCGACCTTGACGACATCCTCCGGTTTATGGCTCGGCGACCACCCGCTGGATTTCTCCTTCCCCGTTCTTCTTCTCCAGCTGATCTTAATCTTCCTCGCCGCGCGCCTCAGCCACGCCATTCTCAGCCCCATCGGCTTCCCACAGCATCTCTCCCACGCCATAGTACGTATGTACGCTCAACTCCGCCACGTAGGTTTTAGAGAAGATGGCTAGGTTATTAAGATGGCATGGACAGAGGATAAGGTTAATATTTTACTTTTTAGGGGATTTTAGTAGATGGAATTAACAATAATTTCGAATATATTTAAGTCGAATTCATTTAAAAAATTATGTTTGAAGCTTTCTCAAATTTTGAATTTCATATTTCAGAATTTTATGTAAATCAGACCTTACAAAATATCTTATTGAGACATTTACTAAACCTTCATGAATTCAATATGATGTTAGTAAAGGGAAAAAAGATTTTTTTTATGAGAGTCTTTTGATATAATGCATTTTAAAATCATAAATAAAATATTTAAAATTATAAAATAAATGCTTAAAATTTAAAAGTAAATATAATCAAATTAATATCATGAATTTATTTTACTAAATATATTTTAATAAATTTGAGCATGTATTATATAATCTTGAGCACTTTATATTAGGGGAATTACAAAATTATACTTAAAATATTGATATTTATAAAATTAGCATCTTCTTACATTCATTCTTCAATTTTTCACTGAACTATTAAAATTTATAATAAAATTTTAACTCCTATTTTTTATTTTGATCAAATTTTTAATAATTTGATATCTTAATATGCATAAATATTTGATTTTAATAGTTTAAAAATGATATGATTATTAATTCTATAAATACATAAAATTTGAATCATATATATATCATATCTCAGTATTTTAATAGATTTTTACTCTTTGATGCAGTTTTTAATTTGCATCCTAGCAAATTTTAAAATTAAACACTCTTAAAATTCATTTAATCCAAACTAACAACATTTATAAAATCCAATTTAACAAAATTCCACTCACTGCAAAATAGACCCTAAGCCATTGATTCAATCAAAATAATAATAATAATAATAATAATAATAATATAGCCTTAATTTGCATGTGGCTAATCTAATCTTCATTAATTAAACATAATTGTTTGATTACAACGGAACTGACAACTGAGTACTCGATCGCTGTAAGCAGGCAGGGATCCTTCTCGGCCCTTCCGGCCTCTCCCGCAACCGATGGTTCGAACAAGTTGTCTTCCCCAAACAAAGCTGGGTTCATCTAGACCACATCTCCCTCCTCGCCTTCATCCTCTTCATCTTCGTCGTCGGCGTCAAGATCGATCTCAGCCAAATCCGCAAATCCGGTCGCAAATCCTTCGCCATCGCCCTAGTCGGCACCGTCCTCCCCTTCCTCGCCATATTCATCGCCGTCCTCCTCCACCCCACACTCCAAGCCAACGAACTCGTCCACACCTACATCACCCACTTCGCCGGCCGCTGGGCTCTCACCTCCAACATCGTGATTTCCTCTCTCCTTGCCGAGTTCCAGCTCCTTACCACAAAGCTCGGCCGACTTGCCATGTCGTCGTCTCTCATCGCCGAGTCCTGCTGCGTCATCATCAGCATGGTTTATTTGTTTGTGAGTACCGTCGTTCATCAGTCGGTGGTTTTGGGACTTACTTACCTCTGCTCGTGTTGCGGATTCATCGCGGCGATATGGCTGTTCGCGCGGCCGGTGGCGGTTTGGATTGTAAAGCGAACGCCGGAGGGGTCGCCGATGGATGAGGCGTTGTTTTTGGTTATTTTGTTTATGGCGATTAGCTCCAGCATTGCCGGTAAGGGTGTGGAAAGAGTTCAATTTTGTTTTTCTTTTTATTTGACTTGAAAACGATGATCAATTCATTTGTGATAAAGATTGAAGTTTTGGTTAAGCTCATTGCAAGAAAAAAAAATATATGATTTTTATAATAAAATAAGATTTAAAAACTTTTAAACATTTAAAATATTAAAATCTTTAAAAATTAATATATGTCTAATATATATGACTATTTTATTATTTTTTATGGCAAATTTTTTTATTACTGCTAATGTTATTTGTAAATTTAAAAAAATTATATAAATTAAATACAATTTAAATATTATGAGCTATTATTGAAGTACATTCGTATAAAAATTGGGTCACAATGGTTTAAATAAATTTTTTTCTCTAAACAATAAGAATAAAAATATGATATAATCACACATTATTTGAAAATTTAAATAAATATTGAATTTACCTTTATTTTTATTTTAAATTATAATAAAAACACCATTTTTATTTATATAAATATACTTTAAAAACAATATTGATTGTGTTATTCAATTTTTTTTTTAAATCATGATCAGTTAAATTGTAATTTTTCACACATAATTTTGATCACACGACCAAAAACCATTTTAAAAAAATGACTAAAAACAATCTTGCTCACTTTTAAGAATAATCTGATCAATAGCATTATTTAAAGAAATAAATTTATAGCTCAAGATTTTCATAATAATACTGGCTTGGTCTTTTTTTAGTCTTTAATGATATATATATATATATATATATATATATATATATATATATATATATATATATATATATATATATAGACACAATACTGAGTGTAATCAGCTAATCCAATTACCAATTGAAATGAGCAAGAACAGAACCTCAGGGTTTTTTTTTTTTTTTTTTTTTTTGACACTCTTAATTGCAGGGGAGCTTATAGGACAGAATGTGGCATTCGGGCCACTGCTGCTTGGTATCATCATTCCCGGAGGTCCGCCATTGGGAACGGCAGTGGTAGACAGGCTTGAACGTCTGGTCTCAACTCTATTTTTGCCTGTATTCTTGGTCGCTGCTGGGCTGAGAAGTAACATCAACGACGTTGTGAGGGGGACGCTATGGCTGCCGATGACTTTTTTTATCGCCATCAGCGTGGTGGCTAAGTTTGTTGGAGTTATCGCCTCCTGCCTCTACTGTACGATGACCTTTCGCGAGGCCTTTCTGCTGTCGCTCATACTGAATGCCCGAGGGATTATCGAAATCAGCACATTCAATAACCTGGAAGACTTCAACGTACGCGATCCCTTTCTCTCTTTCTCGTCAAAACTTTCAATATTACTCTGACAAAACTGCTCACATGCAAAAATGCTATTTTGTTCAGCAACTGTCCGGCGAACTATACGCCGTCAACATCCTCGGAATCATCGCCGTGGGTGGAGTCTCGGCCATGCTCCTCAAAGCCTTATACTGCCCTTCCACCCGCCTCGCAGCTCAACGCCGGCGAACTGTGCAAGCCTGTGCCAGCGTAGTTGAACTCCGCGTCCTCACCTGCGTTCACTGCGAGGACCACGTCCCGCCTCTCCTCACCCTTACGGACGCTCTGTCCCCCACCTCTTCTTCCCCTCTCTGCATCTATCTCATCCATCTCAGCCCTCTCGTCGGGCGCAGCAACACCATTCTCTCTCCGTACAAGAAAAAACAGCATAGCAGAAGCTCTTTCCGTACACATTCCGGCGTCTCTTCTTCCTTAGCCGCAGCTGCCGCCACCGCTTCTAACTCCAACACCAAAGCCGCCACTGTCTCCGACCGCGTCGTCAACTCCTTCGTCTCGCTCGAGCGACAATATCCCGAGGGTCTTTTTACTATCCAACCTTTCATCGGAGTCTCGCCTTACGCGACCATGCACGACGACATCTGCTCCCTCGCCGCCGATAAGATGGTAAGCGTATGATCACTCATTTCTTGGAAACATAACTAAAAATTAAAGTTTAGTCATAAATTTTTTATATAGTTATAATTACAAAATTTTAAGTATTTAAATAGCTTAAAATTTCCACAGTGCGATCTGATCCTCCTCCCCTTCCACCGCCGCATCGACGCCGACGTCGCCTTAGAATCCGTCAACCCTGCCCTCCGCTCCTTCAACGCCAACGTCCTCCTCTACGCCCCCTGCTCCGTCGCCATCCTCGTCAGCCGCGGCCTCTCCAGCCCACCAATTTCCGCCCTCACCTCCCGCCACGCCCACCGCATTGCAGTCTTCTTCCTCGGCGGCCCCGACGACCGCGAAGCCCTCGCCATCGCCGCCCGCATGGCTGAGAATCCCTGCATCGACCTACACGTGTTAAGGCTAATGCTTCCGTACGAGAAGAGGGACAAGGAAGGAACTGAAGAGGAGATGGACGACGAAGCAGTCGGAGAGTTCAACTTAAGAACCGATGCGGTGGAAACGGTGGAGTATAAGGAGGAAGAGGTGAAGGAAGGGGCGGAGACGGTGACGTTGATGAGAGAGATGAGTGAGATGTGTGGATTGTTAATAGTGGGGAGAGGGGAGGGGAGAGTGACGCCGTTTACTGCGGGATTGGAGATGTGGAGTGAGTATCCGGAGCTGGGTGTGATTGGAGACATACTGGCGTCGAAAGACTTTGGGGGGAATGTGTCGGTAATGGTGGTTCAACAGAGCTCGAAGGTGGAGCGAGGTGGCCGGGTGTTGAGGAGGATGGTGAGTAGGCAGAGTTCCAAACCAGAGTTTGTGGAAACTTGAAGAGAGAAATTGGAGAAGATGATGAAGCCAGGGAAAGAACGTTTTGAATGGATTAATTTGTTTTGGTTTTTTTTTTCTTAAGAACGTTTCATTTTTTTTTTAAAATGTATTTATGGATAAAAGAGTTCCATGTTCTACATTATCATTTTTTTATTTTTGTTCACATTACAATTATTTAAGATTTTATTATTTTTATTTTTTAATTCAAATGATTTGATAATCTAATCAATTATCAAGCTTGTTTTTTTTTTATTATTTATTTTTTTTTTTTATTATTATTTTTTTTATTCAATTATCAAGCTTGTTGTTATTTATGTTAACCATGTAATATTACGCATTTAAATGAATGGCTGAGATTGATATTGCCATCTTTTTCAAATTAATATCAGCTAACTGTAAAAATCGGAGAGATACTTCAGAATTGTGTGGTATGTATGCAAAATTTTCTTTTGTTTATGCCAACTCAAAACACTCTGATAACTGAACTGATTGTATGATTATGAATTCAAATTTTGTCTAAGGGATCACATGGATTATCAACAGTATAAATTTATTGTCAAGCAATTATGTTATGATAATGCTTCCAATGGCACCAAAATTGCCCCAAGTCTCATCGCAAATGAACCCAAATTAGCACAAGCAAAGTGAATCAGGTCAAATCCGACCTTTCCTTTCTAAGTTGGGAGGATGAATGTGGGTAGAATAAAAGGAGGGAAGCATTTGCCACACCAATAGCTAGCATAAGCTTACAGTGATAGTCCCACAAGAATGCTTTCCTTGCAAAATCATGTAATTCAATTGAGATGCCTTCATTTTGCACAAATTTTTTTCAATTATAATGAGACAAGTACACTCCAAATAATGCAAATTTATATAAAAGAAGATAGATAAGCTAAATCAAAGTGAAATTTGAGCTTTGCTCATTTGCCAAAGATTTGCATGAATTTGAATGGTTAAAATTTTAAATTAGGCCTAATTATAATCTTAACTAGCAAATTAGGCACGGCAAAAAAAATTAGCAAAATAGTCAGGTCAGGATTCGATGGGCGTCTTGTCAATCGCCTTTTCATATAAGACACTATGTTAGGTTGGCGTGGTTACATCCAAAGTAAAATACAAGAATTTTTTATAAATGCTATCTAACACTAGTTTATCATGATTTAAATCAATATATATTGGCTAATCTAATTAATATAAGCTTTAAAGGTTGTTGCCAAACCTTATCAATATCATAATACTTTATTGGGTGAAAAAAATGATTTTAAATTATGCCCAACCCACCATAGAGCAACCTATCTCTTGGTCCATGGTAGCACTTTAATCGTACGATCGATTCACTTAACAAATTAAACACACATATACTAATTTGCCACATTAAATATCATGATAGAACAAATATAAAGATGAATATGTCTCAAATTCAAACAACAAAAATACAAAGGTGGAAATTACCATTGCCCTTATTATAAAATCATCCCATCCTAACAATTGTTTTGATTATAGACTCAAATCTCTATATAACACCTTTTATAAAAGTATTGTAAAGATCTTAGTAAATAAATTAAAATTTGGGAATGTCTTAACTTATTCTTAGTAGTCAAGCTAATTTTATTAAAAATAATTTATACAGATAATATCATCTTGGCAAATGGATTTTGCGATTTTACTACTCTAAAGACATAAATTTAATTATGTATAATGTAATATACATAAATAACAAATTTAAGAGAATAGATATTAATATGTATGTACATTTTTTTTTTAAAGTTGAACCTAGTGACAATTAAATTAGAGAATTGATATATCCCTCTAAAATTTATAAATCAAGCATGGATTTCAAGTTAAAGCATATATTCAATCAAATTAAACGACTCAGTGAGAAGAGTCCAACAACACTAAAATCAGGTCAAATTGAGCTCAAATAAGCTCAAATCAAGCTCAAAAGTTACATATGAAACTTCAAGACACTAATTGAATGATCAAATGATTTCCAAATTTGACGTGCTTATAGTCGAATCGAGGGCTCGACGAAACGAATCCAACGAGCCTAAGATCACTCAATCAAAGGTCATTTGAATGATCAAATCACAAAAAAATTGTCTATGATTAAATGAATCAATACGAACCGTCCAATGGAGTGTTTTGGGATTTTGGCTACAATGATCAAAATGTTTACTCAGAATCCTATAAATAGGACCACATTCTTATCATGGATGGAAAAAAAGAGCTAGAAACAAACTTGGGATAAAGTGATGACCTCCACATATGTGCCAAGTCAGTCAAACCACGAATTACGGACTTGAGCGGATCATCGGGTTCAAAATGCACGGCGTTCGCGAAAATGGTGAAAATGACCTCCGATTGATGAACGGACTTCACCGTCGCGTTCAGAACGTCAAAATTGATCAGAATATAGATATTGCAAAATCTAACGATCAATCGATTAAGCGCTCGAGTCGTCAACACGCCTGAACATATATCAAGCTCAGGAGGCATCGACGTAAGTCAAACGAACTCCGTTCACGAAATTGATCAAGCCATTGGTTTCAAAATGCCAAAATCTATCAAATAAGACTGTTTGCACTCAATTCAGATAAGTCTGCGCAAAAATCGAGCGAGCGAAAGCAGCGACGCGCATTTCGAGCTGAAATTGACTCAATTTCGTTCCGACTCGAACCAAAAGGCCTCCGATCGTGAAACAGACTGCGTCATTGCATTCAAAACAATAGAATTATCCTAAATTAATATATATATTGACTATGTGCATTTATCAGCGCGAAATCCAAAATAAAATAATTTAAATTAATTTAAAATTAATTTAAAAAAATTCCCAAATTGCCCCTCACTTAGCAACCTTTCCCCCCTATTTTCAATTTTTAAAAAAAATAATAATAATAAAATAAAACTAAAAAATAACCACTCCCCCCATTTTCCTCAACTTCCTCCACATTCCCTCCCACTCTCTCATTCTCTCCTATTCTAAAAAAAATTCCTCCCACTACGTCTCTCTCTCCTGCTCTCCCTCTCACATCCCAAGAAAAAGTTTGAAGACCTCGTTGTGCTTTGGCAGGATGAAAAGCAAGATGTGGTATCTGAAGGCTCCATTACACAGGCGTCGGTAAACACCGGGTTGTTTCCACACAAAATCTTTGTCTAACTTTCAGACTTAGAAAAAAAAAAGGGGGGATGATTATATATTGCCTTGTATGTATTCTTTGCAGGTTCGAAGGCCTCGTTGTGCTCAGCAGGGTGCGACGAGATGAAAAAACGCGTGGTGTCATGAGACACCACTCACACTTCGGCATCTGAGCAACAAACACCCCCCGTCGACTACAACTGGATGACACCGGGAGGTTGTCAAGATTTTATCTAATTTCTAGATTTAGAAAAAGATGGGGAAATCAAATTTAAACAAAAGACGGGAAAATTAAATTTGAATAAAAGAGGAGGAAATCAAATTTAAGTAAAAGAGTGAGAAAATTGAAAATTACTTTGAGGAGTAAATCTTCTTCTTAAAATGACAAATTAAATTATCCTTTGAACCTATAGCTTCAAAATGTCTTCTTCATCACCGGATCTGCAACCCTTTGTATAAGCAGACAGAAGGCGATACTAAATCTCGTTCTATAAAAATCATAAGGCTTTCCTTAATAAAAAAAATCAAGGAATTTCATCATAATTATGATTTTCAAGATCAATAATTTCATTAATTAGATGAAATTGTCTAAGTAAACACCAGATGTGCCCGACACATCTTTGAATGCTTAAATTCAAGTGTCTGAGGATGTTGCGTGGGTTGCTTCCCGGTTTAGTCTTAATATTGGGTCAAGGTTAACAAAACCTAAAAAACCTATAATAAGAGCTTCAAATTAGTAAAATATTTGAGAAATTGATTCCGACAAGTGACAGCAGATCTAATCCTATGTTAGCAGCTAAACAGAGTTGACAGGATCTAAAACTCTTCAATATATTCAAATTAATCAATTTTTAAATCAAATTAAGTAGTAATCTCATATCAATCTCATAACTCAAAAATAAAAATTACATAAGGTCTTAAATACACCATGGTCCCACCTATCTTTGAATGCTTAAATTCAAGTGTCGAGGATGTTACATAGCTTCCCGATTTAGTCTTAGGTTAAGTTAACAAAAAATCATATCTGAGAAGCTAATTTTATAATATGAGTAGATCTGATCCTCTATTAAGAGCTAAATAGAGTTGACATGATCTAAAATTCTCAAATATATTTGATTTAATCAATCAATTAATTACCCCGATGATGGCTGTGTTGAATGATGATTTCAACCAGAGGGGATATTTCCATCAAAATGTGATTCTATTTTCAAATCAAATTAACTCAAATTGAGTGTCAATTTAAAAACTGCTTAAACGAAACTCTATCATTAAAAGCTTAAAGTAAAACTCAATCTATCCACCTTCTATAACTGTTTATCGGGATGACAAACTAAGAAAACTCTAGCTCACGAAGAGCCAATGTCAAATTAAGTGTTCCTTTCTTAATCAATCTCGTATCGGGGCGTGGCGTGTCCTCGCTGCTGGCGTAGGCTCCACAAATGAAGCAATTATGACTAGAGTCCTTTGATCGGGTGGTTTGGCCAGTCCGGCTCCATTATATTATGATCATGACCGTAGCCCATATGCTCCCCAATGGCTCTGCCCTTTGAGTTGTGAATCATAGGATATACTTGATAGGGCAAATAGCCCTCTGTCAGCTAAGGTAGACTTAAGATTATTTTTTTAGATAAATAACTAATCTATATACACCCGCATGTACCCCGACACTATCCTGAATGCTTAAATTTAAGTATTTGAGGATGTTATGCGGGTTGCTTCCAGTTTAGTCTTAGGGCTAAGTCCGAGTTAACAAAACCTAAAAATCTATAATAAGAGTTTCAAATCAGTGAAATATCTAATAAACTGATTCTATCACATGACAGTAGATCTAATCCTCTATTAGCAGCTAAACAGAGTTGACAGGATCTAAAGCTCTTAAACATATTTAAATTAATCATTTTTTTCTAATCAAATTAACTCAAATCAAATATGAAAAATCTGAAATCAATCTCATAACTCAAAAATAAAAACTACATAAAGTCTTAAATACACGATGATTATGTTGAATGCAAATTCAAGTGTGATGTCGTGTTGCTCAATTTAGTCTTAGAGTCAGTTAACAAAACATATAATAAGAGCTTCAAATTAGTAAAATATCTAAGAAATTGATTCTGTGAAGTGACAGTAGATCTAATCCTCTGTTAGCAGTTAAATAGAGTTGACAGGATCTAAAGCTCTTCAACATATTCAAATCAATCAATTTTTTTAATCAAATCAATTCAAATCAAATATCAATCTAAAAAAATGGCTTAAATAAAATTTTATCATTAAAAACTTAAATCAAACCCATTTACCTTAGTAGCTTTGTGGGGGACAAACTAAGAAAATTCTAGCTCATAAAGGAGCCAATGTCAAATCAAGTATTTTGCTATGTTCACTCTCAATCAATCTCTTGCCAGTAAGGACGTGGCCCGTGTCCTCTGAACTCCATCGTTTGGCCAGTAGGCTCCACAGATGAAGCAGTTATAACCAGAGTCCTCTAATTAGGTGATTTGGCCAGTCTGACTCCATTATATTACGATCATGATCGTAGCCCGTATGCTCCCCAATGGCTCTGTCCTTTGAGTTGTGAATCATAGGGTATACTTGATAGGGCAAACAACCTCAGCTAAGGTAGGCTTAAGCATGTCTCCTTAGATAAACACCACCCCAGGTCTATAAGGATTTCTTGGATGACGTAACCCATGTGTTGCTGATGAGGATCCTTGTATCAGGTTGGGTCGACTACCTCCTATGACTAAGTAGACTAGGGATTGCAACTGCCCAGGATGACGGAACCATGGGATCTAGATCGGACACGTCATCATTCTCCCAACCATCTGGTTTAAGCTAAAATAATAAATTTTATAATCTAAATTTTGATACTCCCACATCTTTCTTTCTTTATCAAAGCTTTCACTTTTATTGATATTAATCAAAGTTCTCTCTTATTGAGAAGGGTAATTAACCCAAATGAGGGGCTTGCTTTATATTATTCCTCATCGAAAATTCCACCGACACTTAAAATACTCTTTTCATCAAGAGGTTGATGGCAACTTTTTGGAGCCCTCAGAAAGCTGAGAGAGAGCTAGAAGTTCGAAGTTCGTCATCACCATGTGCACTCCAAAAATTCCACGACTACAATTTTTATTGAATTGAAGAGTGATTTTGTAATTTTTGTATATATAAGACACTCAGATTTCATCATCATTTGGTGAGGAGATCTCAGTTCAGATTTCTATCACATGGTTATTACCTCCCAATAAGTAGAGAATTTTTTTTGATTAAGATCATCACTAAATGCGTAGCGTATAAGACATCTTTAGAATTTAGATTATGAAATTTATCATTTAAAACGGGATGGTTGGGAATCTCTCCCCATAATTAAATCATCAAAATCTACTAATTAGAATGGGTTATCCCACAAAAAATTCTTTCTTGTTTATATCTAAACATGCCATCAAAATTTGTTTGCCTATCAATTCCAACTGAGAGGCAGCTAATATATGGGGTAATTGCCCCCTATAAAGGACTCTATCCTCTTGCCTCTTTGAGCCTACTAAGCCAGGATGAGGACGCACTCTGAGGAGTGACAAGTACTGTGACATTAATCTTGTAGAGTTTTCTTAATTTTTTACCCCAGATAAATAGTTGCGAAAGGTGGATGGATAAGTTTTAAATATTCATAGCGGTTTTTAGATTGCTACTTAGAAATTGATTAATTGAATATGTTTAAGAGCTTTAGATCACGCCGCTATACTACAGAGGATTAGATGCATTTACGAGATAGAATCAATTTCTCGATATTTCACCGATTTGAAATTCTTATTATAGATTTTTTGTTGGACGGTCAAAGACTAAGCGAAGAAAAGCGGTATCCTGACACTTGAATCTAAACATTCAAAGATAGTGTCGTGTAATTAATAATTCAAATAATTTTATGTTTAAATTAAGAGCTTTAGATCGTCACTCGCTGCTAACAAAGGATCGGATCTATTATCACTACAGATTAGTTTCTGATATTTTACCGAGTTGAAATTCTATATTTTAGGTTTTGTTAACCAGCCCAATCCTAAGACTAAATGAGCGCAGGTGGCATCCTCGACACTTGAATTTAAGCATTCATTGAGTGTAGGCACATCTGGTGATTAGTAATTTAGGTAATTTTATTTCTGAATTATGAGATTGATTTTGTATTTTCATTTTTTTATTCCAATTTAGCCTGCGCAATCTTTTCAGACATTAAAATTTGCACTTAAAATCTCTATGTCCGAGCACATGTAAGAATTTATAGCTTAGCTAATTTCATCTAATTAATGAAATCATTGATTTTGAAAATCATAATTAGAATGAAATTCCTTAATTTTTGATCAAAGGAAGTCCTATGATTTTTATAGAATTGGATTTAGTATCGTCTTCTGTCTGCTTGTACAAAGGGTTGCAGATTCGGTGGCAAAGAAGGTGTTTTGATTTAGATTGTAGTTTAAAACATTACTTGCACTTAGTTTATTTGTTGAGTTTTTTGTAATTCTCCCAATTTGATTATGTTCGATTTGCACCACTTTTGATAAGTTATGTCGATTTCAGTGTTTATTGCTTTAGCCCCAGTTATGCTTATTAGCTAGCATAGTAATCACCTCCACATTTGTATGAGAGTTATTAAACATAATTTAGATTTATCCTTAGATTTTGAGTTTATTACAAGTTTGTTATGAGTTTAGCATTAGTTCTCTCAAATTCCAATTAAAGCTTGTTTAATTTTGAGAAAATTACAATAAAAGAGAACTCACTCATTACTTCCATTTAAGCCATAGAGAATATCTATTAGAGTTTATGAGTTTAATATTAGCCTTCCCCAAATTTTACTTAGATTTTAAATGAATATTCTATTCTTTCCAAAATTTGCTTTAAAGGTTCTCCCCCTTTTTTTTCTTGTTTGATATTTTTTAGTTTAAAATTAGCTGCAAGTATCCCTATTTAGCGCTCTTAAGTCGTTTCATTTCACTCTCCCTTTTTTTATATTTGACAAAATTTCGGTAGCCTCGCGTCATCCGTGTAAGGTGGGTGTTTTGGCTCGACATGCTGTTGGTGGCGAGTGGTGTCTTACTGTACCGATTTTCATCGTCCATACTGAGCACGAGGGCCTCTGAAAAAAGACATCTGATACAATATATATTCCTCCCCTTTTTTTCCGGAAATCATACAAAATTTGATATTTAGTCAGGGGCGATATCTAACAAGTGGTGGCTTACTCGGTATGCCCTATTGAGCGTAGCGAGCGGTGTCTTGCAACACCATAGCCTATTTTTCATCTCATCGTGTCCTATTGAGCACAACGAGGTCTTCAAACTTATAAAGAAACACAAACATATATATATATATATATATATATATATATATATATTCAAATCCACATGTTCTGACACATTTTTTTGGCTAGCTGCAAGTTAGGCAAAGGAACGGGGTTAGGTATGCAATTAGGAATGTAGGGAAACGAGTGTGACGCCAAAAATTGAAAGAAGAATTCGCCTGTTAACGATGTTCTTCTCCCGGTTTGTGGCGAAGCGAAGATAGGAAGGCTAAAGCGAGGAATGCAACACCGAAAATCGAAAGAAGAATTCGTCTATTAACAATATTCTTCTTCCGGTTTGTGGCGAAGCGAAGGAAGGCTAAAGTAAGGAATGCGACACCGAAAATCGAAAGAAGAATTCGTCTATTGATGATGTTCTTCCCCGATTTACAGCACAGTGAAAATGGGGCGGCTAAAACGAGGGGTGCGATGTAGGAAATCGAAAGAAGAATTCGCCTATTGATGATGTTCTTCCGATTCTGGCGGCAGATGGTTAAAGTGAGGGTGCGATGCCGTGTCGAAAGAAGAATTTGTCATTGACGATGTTCTTCCGATCGCAGAGCAAAATGGGAAAAGCAAGGAATGTGACATCGAAAATTAACATTGCGATGTTCTTCCCACAAAAGCAAAATTGACAATTCTGAGAGGAACCGAAAGAGAGAATTTGTCTTGACGATGTTCTTAATTCTGAGCGAAAACCTAAAATCTGAATGCAAGAAGAATTCTGTTGACGATGTTCTTCCCAATTCTGGTAAACAAAATTAGATCGCTAAAGCGAGGGGTGCGACGTAGAAAACTGAAAGAAGAATTCACTTGTTGATGATGTTCTTCCCCAATTGCGTCGAAGCGAAAATGATAAAATTTAGATGAGTTGCGGGCTTGCGGGAAGGATTGCGTAGAATGAGCCGAGTTTGGGTCAGTTTGAAGGCTGGACGGGCCGTGGGCAGCGGGTTTGAAGGGCTGCAGAAAATGGGCTGGGCTTTTGCATGTTGCGGGCTGAACGGAAGGAGGGTCGGCTGGATTCAGCGGCGGGATGGCCGGAGGGCGGAACGGATCGGGTTGGACACGGGAGCGGGCCCGCGTCGCGGGTCGCGAGATGCGCGGCGCAGGACGAGCTCGGGTCGCGGGTCGCGGATCGCTTGTCGTGGGTGCGGAGCAGGTTGGTGCGCAGAACGCGGCCGCAGTACAGGTTGCGGGACGTGCGGTGCGCTCGGGTGCTGCGGGTCGGCAGGCTCGGGTCACGCGGGTTGGCCGGCTGCGCGGAGCAGGTCTGGCGAGTCGTGGGAGCGCGGGTCGCGGGCTGCGGTCGATGGGTCGCGGACTGCGGGACACGGAGCGGGTTGGTGCGCGGAATGCGGGTACGACACGGCGGGTTTTGCTGGATCACGCCGACGGGACGACCGGAAAACAGCGAAAAATTATGAAAACGAGAGCCGATGGGGAGAATTAACTTGCTTTTTTTTTTTTTTTCATTTTTTGATGGGAGAGAGAGGGCTGCAGGAGAGAAAATGGGAGGTAAAAATGAGGGAGGAATGGGGGGAGTGATTTTTAGTTTTCTTTTTTCTTTTTAATTTTTTTGATAATTTTTTTAAAAAAATTGAAAATAGTGGAGAACGTTTGAGCATGGGGGGTAATTTGAGCATTTTTTTTAAAAAAAATTAATTTAAATGACTTTAAATTAAATTTTACACCTAGCATATAATCGATATATATATCAATTTAGAATTAATTAGAGAGTGATTTGAAAGTGTTAGTGTAATTTTGCAGATGAAATAGTAGATAAAACTACCAAGATTTTGTCCTCATTTGGTGAGGACTTTAGATCCTGTTCTAGGTTTATAGGCATCTTATCATTGTTAATTACCTCTTAATAAGTGAGAGAAAACTTTCGATTAAGCTGGTTATCATATCATTGTAGCACGTAGAATTTTAGAATATAGATTATGAAATTTATCATTTCAACTTAAACTGGATGGTTGGGGGAATGATGACATGCCCGATCTAGATCCCATGGTTCTATCATCCGCATGCGTCATGTCTACTTAGTCGAGGTGGTAGTGACCCAACGAAGGATTCTCATAAGATAATTACGTCGTCCAAGAAATCCTTAGACGCAGGGTGGTGTTTATTTAAGGAGGCGAGCTTAAGTCTTAATTTGTTTGTCCGTCAGTAGAGGCAAGCGACAACGAAAAGCATGTATGTGTTCAAGCGAGCTTTAATATTATCGAGTTCGAGCTCGATTCGAGCTTTTAAGAATAGTGTTCAAGCTTCAGCTTGTTTATCATTACTGAGCTCGATTTCAGTTTGTTCACGAGCTCGGTTCAAATTGGATTATCGAGCTTATTAAGCGGCTTTAATAAAATAAATGAGCTTTAATCAACAATCGCTTGTTCATGAGAACGACTTGTTGAGAAATGTACATGGGTTGTATCAAATAAAGCTTATTAAGCCTAAAAAATAATAATTTGAATAATCTTGTTTACAAATAAGCCTTAATCGAGCCGTAATCGAGCCATAATCGAGCTCTTTAGCGAGCTTGTTCACGAGCGTTAAATGATAATGTTCATGAACATAAATGAACCGAACAAGCATTGGCGTGTTCATTTGTCAGTATTTAAAAGTGTTGAGTTCGTTTGATTAGTTAATCAAACGAACATACGAGCTTCGACCCGTAGCTTGTCAAATGCTCGGTTCATTTGCACCCCTACTATCAATATACCCTATGATTCACAACTCAAAGCCATGGAGAATCAGAACACATTGATCGTAATATAATGGAGTGGTAGTCAAACCACCCGAGAGGACTCGTTGTAATTGCCTCATCTGAGCTCGCCAAGTCGGGCACGATCCATGTCCTTACTAGCGCGAAATTGATTGAGAGTGAACATAGTAGAAAACTTGATTTGACATTGGCTCCTTTGTGAGCTAGAGTTTTCTTAATTTATCACCCCAGACAAACAGTTGTGGAAAGTGGATGGATTGAGTTTAATTTAAGTTTTTAATGATAGAGTTTCATTTAAGCAGTTTTTAGATTGGTACTTAGAAATTGATTAATTAGAATATATTTAAAAGCTTTAGATCCGCACAACTCGCTTAATAGAGGATTAGATCTATCATGTGAGTCAGTTTCTCAGATATTTCACTGATTTGAAACTCTTATTATAGGCTTTTAAGTTTTGTTAACCCGGACCCAGTCCTAAGACTAAACCGAGAAGCAACCCGAGCAGCAACCTTAGACACTTTAATCTAAACATTCAGCATAGTGTCGGGGCACATGCAGGTGTAAACAATAATTCAGATAATTTTATGTTTGAATTAAGAGCTTTAGATCTTGTCAACTCTGTTTAACTGTTAATAGAGGATCAGATCCACTATCACCTGACAGGATAAGCTTCTCAGATATTTTACTAAGTTGAAATTCTTATAATCGATTTTTAAGTTTTATTAACCCGGACCCAATCCTAAGACTAAACCTGGAAGCAACCTGTGCAGCATCCTCAGACACTTGAATTTAAGCATTCAACGTAATGTCGGGGCACATGTGGGTGATTAATAATTTAAGTAAATTATTTCAGAATTATGAGATTGATTTTGTATTTTTATTTTTTATTCCAATTTAGCTTTACTGCCTTTTGGTTAAAATTTGTACTTGAAATCTCTCTCATGTAGAATTTATAGCTTAGCTAATTTCATCTAATTAATGAAATCATTGATTTTGAAAATCATAATTAGAATGAAATTTCTTAATTTTTTATCAAAAGAAGCCCTATGATTTTTATAGAATTGGATTTAGTATCGCCTTTTATCTGTTTGTACAAAGGGTTACAGATTCGGTGGCGAAGAAGGCGTTTTGATTTAGATTGTAGTTTAAAACATTACTTGTACTTAGTTTATTTGTTGAGTTTTTTTGTAATTCACCCAATTTGATTATGTTCGATTTGCACCACTTTTGATAAGCTATGTTGATTTTAGTGTTTATTGATTTAGCCCCAGTTATGCTTATTAGCTAGCATAGTAATCACCTCCACATTTGTATGAGAGTTATTAAAACCCAATTTAGCTTTATCCTTAGATTTTGAGTTTATTGCAAGTTTGTTATGAGTTTAGCATTAGCTGTGACCTCTTATTGACCTCACTTTTGGAGTGAGCTCTCAACCCCATCCTCTTAGGCTTAGGAGTCATCTAGACACTAATATTTTATTAGTCATAAGACACATCTAGTGATTAGATGAACACTTAACCTAAGCCTAAAGACTTAGAAGTGTTAATCATAAGATTAGGCTATACTTTAGGGCATAAAGAAATTACCAATCCCATAGCCTAAACCCAATCTAGATACACTTTCTCAGATCAAACTCAGATTCAATTCTCAAACCAAATCTCAAATTCAAATTCAAATTCCAAATATAATTTTAAATTTGACTCCAAATGATTGAAACTCAAAATCAAATTCAAATCCTAAGACCCTTCCTAAGCCATACGAACCACATTCATAAGCTTTAGCCAAAAATCCCTTTAGATCAAATCAAACTCAATTGATCTCTTTATAAATCAATTATTCCTTCATTTATATTCACAAATATAAATGAAATCCAAATTCAAATGACCAAAACTATATCGAAAATCAAATCCAAACTCATCTAAGCCCTTTAAGCCAATTCTTTGGACCTAGCCAAATTCTATCCAAACCAAGTCAAAACTAATGAATTTTCTCTTGAATCAATCATTCATTCGATCATTTATCCAAACATAAATAAAACCTACAATCATCAAACCAAATTCAAGTCAACCCAAGTAAAGCCTAACTTAGCCCTTTTGACTTAAAACTTTCAATTGAGCCAAAACCTATTGGACTCCAAATTGATTACTGTTGAATTTATATTTCAATCTAGGGTTCATATATAAGTTCAACTAAACTCGAATCAAACCAAAACTAAACCAATTGACCCACTTAGGTCCAGTTGACCCAAAGTGACCTAACGGACCCATTTGAGCCAACTTTTAATCCAACCCAAATTGGATTGAACCAAGCTAACCAAAACCTTCCACCATGATTATTAATCACCCTAGGATGATCAATTGCAATCAATTGGGTCAAAACCAAGTCAACTTAGTCAGGTGACTAAGTCAACCCTTAGCCCAAATGAACCAAAACTAGCCAAAACTCATCCTACATCAAATTGATTGAAACCAATGATTTGAATCAACCCAAAATTAATATTTAAATATTACTTTACCACCAATTGAGCCAAATCAAGCCCAATTGGCCATTTGATCCAAGTTGACCCAAATTGGCCTAAAGCACCAAATTGGGTCAAATCATGATCTAACCCAAATTGATTGCAATCAATGGCTTAAGTTCATTCCAAATTGATCATTAAACTTGACCAAAGCCATAATTAAATCTAATTTGATCAATCAAACCCAATTGGTCAACTTGACCCAACCTGACCCAAATTGGCCTAAAGGGTCAATTTGGCCTAAATTCAAATTAAATTCAAATTAATTCAAACCAAAGACCACATTCATCTTCAATTAGCCAATTGAATATGAATCATGACCCTAATTTAGCCAATTTTAATATTTGACCCAAATTGAGCCAAATCTTTTGAAACCAAGCCATGACCCATTCTGACCAAACCCACCCCCATTTGGGATCAGCCCAAAATCAACCCAACCTATTTAAATCCCTCATGGATCCTCTCCCACATAGGATTCCACCCAACCTCATTTAATTATCCCCATCACATGCACTTAACTCCTCCCAAATATTTGTATTCATTTGAGCTGATCATATGGCAGCAAGAGAGGACTTTGGAGCAAAAATCCAAAGTCCTCAATTAATCCATCATCCATTCCAACCACCCTAAGTACGATGACAATTAATTTGGAGCCAAAAAATTCAAAAAAGAATGAATTTTCGGCCATTAGAAAAGGAGGGGGAGATGAGGTTTTAGATCCCTTGCTCCCACCACTAAACATCGGAGAAGACGATGTTCTGAAGGGAGGCAAAGGTTAAAAATCATTCCAAAACTTTCTCACATACCTGGAAGTTTGCTCAGATCTCCATCGCCGTCGGAAACCATCTCCGCTAAGTTAAATTTCACCAAACTTTAGCCGACCTTAGGATTTCGTACATTTTATGTTAAGTTTCCTGCGATTTTAGGAATTTTTCCTAGATAATCTCTCATTTTTACTTTAAATCATCTCAATTAAAAAATAGAATTTTTTCGGTGTGAATCGACTCGAAAACGAGTCCATTTGGACAAGTTTTAGCTTAGAAAATCTTATTTTTCCCTAAAAAAAATCTATTTTTACTGTTCACCGCAGGTGGGGGTACAGTCGTCGTCTGATCCCATGGTTCGCTGGATCAGATGGCTTGGATTTTGTGCGGATCGCGAGATCCGGCCTTCGACGCTCGATATGATCTCGACCGGATCATGCGGTTCGTGATCGATAATGGCATGGATCATGGACGACCGTGCGTCCGTCCGCATGTGACGGGACGCCGACGCGATCACAAGTTCTTGGCATCTAGATTGCGCGATCTCATTTGGACCATCTGATTTGCGATTGGATGGTCCAAAGCGAGCCACGGGTCGCTTTCCATGGATTGACCGGTTCGCACCCAACGGTTGATGTCAACGCCGCGCGTATTTCCTTTTTATAAAAAAAAATAATAATTTAAATCACTTCAAACTTAAAAAATTCATAGAAATAAATACTTAACCAAAAATTGCAAACAAGGGTGGATTCGTCTTTCCGAGAGAAATCCATTAAACCCAAAATTCTCAAAGTTCACTAAGTATTATGAGGTTAATTTTTATTTTAGTGAAAATCAAATTTCATTAATTAAACCAAAAATATGTGTGAAATTAAGTTGAAATTTTCAAAAATTGAAATTAAAATTAAAATGCATCTATCATAAAAATTTCAAGTAAAAAAGATGCCTGGATTGGGAGAAATTAAATTTTGAAGTTTAGATTGTCCATTTTAATAAAATAAATCAAATAAAAATTCAAAAATTTACAAAAATCTTCAAAAATGGCTTAAATCACTTCAATTGACATCTATGACTCTTAAGAAAATAATATGATCTTCTGAATTCTAATGAATCCCAAACAAATACTTAAGAGTAGAGTTTAATCAATTAAGGAGTTGATTAGAACATAATCTAAAAATAATTTAAATATCAAATCAAAAATCAAAAAAGAAATAGCACTTAAGTATTCATTAATCAAATCTCAAATCAGAAAAATATCATTCTTAGAGAAAATTAAATTAAATATGATTAAACCTATTTATATTAATAAAACTCAATTAACTGATTAAATCTTAAATCAAACTTAAAATTAAACAAATCTAGGAAACTTTAACATGAGTCAAACTAGTATAGCTAAACCTATACTAAGCATGGAATCTTAATCATATGATACCCCTTAATGAGTATAAATAAACTGAAGCTAATTAATCATTAAATAAACTAAAAAAAATCAAATTGATTAATAAAGCAATACAGCATAATCATTTAATAATAATCAAATTAATCCAAATAAAGTTAAAGTAAACTTAATTAATATATGATTAAATCACATCCATTTGGAATAAGATAATTAATTAACCATTAAATATTTCAATCTAATGACTAAATCAAACATGTTAATGAAATAAAAAAAAACATAATAAATGAATCAAATAAAATAAAACTCTAATCATAAATAATCAAACTTAATTGAAATGAAATAAAAAATTAATTCACTTAATAATAATGATGGTAATAATAATAATCATTTAATCAAATCAAACTTAAGTAAAATACTTAACTAAATCAAATCACTCACATGTGAGAAATTAATTCATTGATCTCTAATTAAATAAACCCTTAATTAATCTAATGATTTAAAAGTTTAATTACCCTTAATCAAACTTAGTTAATCAAACATATAATTAATGCAAACTTAATAAATTAATCCATCATCTTAATTAATCAAATTAGTTTAAATAAGTTACATTAAAGCTAACTCTAAAATTAAGCTTAAATTAAACCCCTAATTAAATTTAATAATCACACCCCTCAAGTAAACTAATTAAGCTAATCAAATCAATCATATTAAATTTGAGCTTAAGCAAACATAATTAAAATGCAATTAAATATTAATCAAAACCTAAATTAAACCTAAATCATTATGTCATTAATTATATCATTAAGAGTTAAATGAATCTTTATTTAATTTAATAATTAACTTAAATACACTCCTTAATTAAACTAATTACCCTTAAGCTAATCCAATTGATTAAACACCTAATTAATGCAAACTTAATAAATTAATCCACCATCTTAATAAACCAAATTAACTTTATAAATTAGATTAAAATTAATTCAAATCAAACACTTAATTAATCTACTAATTAATTTGATCACACCTCTTAAACAAACTAATTAAGTTAATCAAATTAATCACATTAAACTTAAGCTTAGTCAAATATAAATACAATTAAATACTAATTAAAATCTAAATTAAACCTAAATTATTAAGTCATTAATTACATCATTAACCTAAATAAATATGAAATCAAATTAAAAATTAAACAAATCTTTATAATTAACATAAATATACTTCTTAATTAAACTAATCATATAATCCCATTGAACCTAAGCAAACCTATAGACTAATAAAGCTAATCAAATCAAATTAAATCAAATTAAATTAAATTAAGAAAGACTCTCATCGATTAATATGTAATCAAATCAAATCTCATTCAACCTACTTAAATAAGATAAACTAGTTAACTATCCAATATTTGAAATCAAAATACAAACCAAACTTTGATAAATAAAGAATCAAACTTAATTAAGTCACATAACCATAATCAAAGAAAAGAATTAAATATTAATTTAAAAGGATATTGAATTATCAAGATTTAATTAAACCAAAGCATCTAATCTAAAATTAATCAATCAAAAACACATGAATTTAAACAAACTTAAGCTTCATTAGAGATCAAGAATTTTGAATTATCAAGATTTAATTAAACTAAAACATCTAATCTGAAATTAATCAATCAAAAATACATGAATTTAAACAAACTTAAACTTCATTAGAGATCAAAAATATTGATTTATCAAGATTTAATTAAACCAAAATATCTAATCTGAAATTAATCAATCAAAAACATATGAATTTAAACAAACTTAAACTTCATTAGATATCAAGGATATTGAATTATCAAGATGTAATTAAACCAAAATATCTAAATCAAAATCAATCAATCAAATACTTAAACTAACTCAAATTCTAAGCTTTAAATCAAATCAAATAAATTACGCAAATTCAAATGGGTTAATTAAGATACTTAAGGTCTTTAGTTAGATTTTTTAGGAATTAGGATGTAGAATAGGGTGAGTTCCATCTACAAATGGAATTCATTCTGCTCTTCATTCTTGAAAACCTAAACATCATTTTAACCAAATAAAAGTGAAATAAAAATGAAGAATAAATCATTATATTATTTAAATTGAAATCACCCAAAGGTAAAATTTAAACAAATTCAAACTCCAAATTGAAAGTTAAACTAAAGAAGCCTAGTAAAGTCTTGCCACACAAGCCTTAAGCACACACATTAGAATATTAAGCCACCACTTCTAGTGCTAAGTTAGGGCGTTGTATGTATGATGTTGTGTTTTATTTTATGATGTGATATTTTAGACTGGATGTTAGGGTGTATGTCTCGTAGACTAAATGTTAGGTCGTTATTAGCCTAATCATATTTTCTACAGGGGGTTGTGCTTAAGGAGCTGCTGTAATAAAAATATAAATGTGTTTGTTGTGTAAGTTGCTTAGTCCCTAAGCATAACTCACGTTAGGATAGGTGGGATTGTCTACCCATGTGTGAGGTGCTAAGTCTAAATTATTCATATAAATGCTTGGGTTGTATGGTGTTTTAGCTAACATTTATTTTATAGGTGTAGCTAGATTTATTTTTCCTATTTTTGATGTAATTTTGCATTAAGAATTAAGATTAGTGCTGTGGGGAATTAAGATGAGCAGTGGCCAGAAGGCTTAGTCCCTAGGGTGCCCTGTGATGCCTTTGGAGCAAATCAAATCAAAAGAAAGAGAAGGAAGAAATGAAGAAAAGAAGACCCCCATAGCATGTATTATTTTTTGTAATCCAGGTTGTATAAGAGTAGAGCTCGGCTACCCATCTTCTTTTCTCTTTTCAGGGTGTACGATGGAACCTGACCACACTGGCCTTTTATTCTTTTATGATAGTCTATAAAATTATTTGATATTGTATTTAGATTGTGCATTAGAACATCATGCTTTTCATAGTTTCTTTATGATTGATGCTTGAATGTGTGGCATGGATGCAGTAGGATCTTACGATGAAATTAATTTTTCTATCCTAATTAATAACTCATAACTAAATTTTACAATAACTCATAACCTCACATAAAAGCCTAGGAATTAAATCAAGATAATAAAATTTTTAGCAACCCCTTAGCTGGATGAATGAATGTATAATATCATGCATGCCATATTATTCCACTCTTGTTAAAAGGGGGCTTCCATCTTTGCCAGAGAAAGAAGGCTTAACCTATGAGAGCCTTTGATAGAAGAACACCCCTTTCTCTCTTGATTTGGCCCATAATCAAATTCTCATGCATTTAGGCATACAAAATCTCATAGCCTGTGTCAAAATAAAGAGTCTAAAAGAATCAAATAAATTTGATAAAATTTGCATTAGATTAAGTCATGATTTCATACCACTCATACTCTAGTCTCTTTGAGAGTGAGTATAAAGACTTAGTCTCCTTTCTAAATAAATAATAATCTAGCCATCTTGCAAAGTATAAGACTTGTCTACATGGATTTAAAGTGTAGGAGGAGTTAGTTAACAGCCACTTCAGGTGATTGTAAGTCTAACAGTCGGGTAGTTCATCCTCTCTTATCGAGGTGAATCAAATACCCACCTTTCACTTAGACTTAGGTCGTGCCTTTGTTTGGTACCAAGGCTCCTTAGTTTAAAAATCTGAGGTAGATATTTTCTTCGGGCTACAAGCATAAATCCTCACCTTTTAAGCATTTTCACAATCCTATGTTATGAAATTATAAGCCCTATCAATCTAATAAAATGTCAAGTCAATTAATTAACTCTCTTCAAATTTCAAAAAATATAAAGCCCAATTATAGGGTAGATTAGAATGCTCACTAGGCTTCCTAGTATCATGAGAATTTTCTACTTTCTCCCTTTGGATTCTAAAAATAAGTCTTCTCGTTGATCTATCCCATTTGATTTTCTAAAATTTCCAATCATTTGATAGTATTAACCTTGAAATCTTTGGAGACCCTAATTGTCTACTTTAATCAAGAATATTCTTAAGGAATTTCATTCTTTAGGATATAATTAACTATGGGGGCTTTTCTCCATAGGGAACTTAACGAACCCGGCTTAAAATAAACCCTACTTTACTTTTTCATGTAAAGTAGGGGAAAGATCTCTGGTATATTCGAAGACCCATCATGCTTGAGTCCTTATTGTGGGTCCATTATAGGATGGTGATTTCTATCTTTCGAGATAATACATCATTCCTTAATGTCGTACCCGATCATTTCAATAAGTATCCTTTAATATCTATGTGGTGTCCCACATCTCAAAAATAAACACCACACCTCTATAAGTGGGATTGCTTCCTCCCACTTGGAAAAAGTAGTCAGTAGTAGCTAGATTGAATTGATGACCTTTAAAAGAATGAGGATCGATTGGACCCTCAATGTGAGTACCCCAACACTCAAATGACCATGAGGCTAATGTAGGATGTAGAATGTTGGGTGGTTGATGTAGGACCACACTGTGTACCTGATATTGGTGGCATCTCCTAGCTACGTCCATGCAGTCTATGATCATTGAAGGTTAGTAGTATCCTAATCTCTTGATCTTGGCTTTCATCTTCCGACCAGATTAGTGTGCTCTACATAACCCAGAGTGTACCTCGGTCATGATTCTACAGGCTTCATATTTGTCCAGACAATGTAACCATATATGATCAAAGGACTGCCGGTACAAGGTGTCGCCTGCGAGAGCATAGAAAAGGGCTCTCTGCTTCACTTGGTGTGCTAGTGATTTCTCTTGAGGTAGTTTACATATATTTAAATAATCTATGAACGGTTGCCTCCAATCTAACTCCTCATCCTTTTGGTAATGACAACCTTCTTTTCAAGAGAGAATTTCTCGATGAGTTCAGCATCAATAAATGACAAGACTTGTCTATTTTGGACCCTTATTAGAATGGACTCATCTTCCGGATATGCTAACTCTTTGGCAAGCTTGGCTAATGCATCTGCTATTGCATTTTCTCCTCGAGGAATCTTGTAAATGGTAACCTCTGGGATTTGGGCCAATAACTCCATAGTGTACTTGTGGTAATGATGGAGTTTAAGTTTTAGAACTTTGTAGGACCTAGCGATTTGGTTGATGACTAACTGAGAATCCTCAAAGATGTTGATACTCTGAATGCGTAGTATAATGAATAACTCTAGACCGGCAATCAGAGCATCATATTCGGCTTCGTTGTTGGTGCATGGATTGGACAGATGATATGTGAATCTCATCACATCACGGTCTAGAGTTAGGAGAACTATTCCTACCCCTGCCTTCCCTGGGATAGTAAATTATAATTCTTCTCCTCAATGAGAGGAAGTTGCACCATCAAAGTACATCTCCCAGAGGCGAGTACTAATACCTCATAAGTTCATGATTTGTTCATCGGGGAGATCATCGTTAAGTGGAGAGTCAGTAGAGAGTGGATGCGCTGCTAAGAAATCTGTAAGTGCTTATCTTTTTACGGCACAGAGGGATATGCATGTTATGTTAAAATGAGATAAAATCATGGACCAACGTGCCAACCGTCCATATAAGATTGGTCGTGTCATGAGATATTGCAGTGGATTGACTCTAGAGATCAAGTTCACTTTATGAGAAAGCATGTAGTTTCATAGCTTTTGGGATGCAAAGATTAAAGCTAAGCAGTGCTTTTTAATAGGTTGATAGTTTGCCTCAGTAAGGATTAAATGATGATTGAGAAAATAGAGAGCATTCTCCTTCCCTTCATCATTGGTTTGAGCCAACAAAGCTCCAAGGGAGTCATCTAATATAGCATTATATAATATGAGCGACTAGCCCGAGATAGGGGCTGCTAGGACTAGCGGCGTCATCAAATATTGCTTGATGTCTTCAAAAGTATGTTGTCACTTATCATCCCATTTGAACTTGGCATTCTTTTTGGCAAGTGCTAAGAAGGGTTGGTATCTTCCTAATAAGTTAAAAATGAAGCATCTTAGATATGCCAACCACCCTTGGAATGACCTGAGTTGTGTTAGGCTTTTAGGGAGTGGCATTTCTAAGATAGCTTTGATCTTCTCCAGATTGATTTCTATTCCACGGTGTCAAACAACAAACCCAAGGAATTTCCCTAAAGTTACTCCGAATGCGCACTTCAGGGGGTTCATTTTGAGGTTGTATTTTCTTAATCGTTCGAAAACTACTCTCAAGTCCAAGAGATGGTCTTCATTTTTTTTGCTTTTAACAATGAGATCATCGACGTATCATTCAACTTGATGATGAATGAGTTCATCGAAGATTCAAGTCATGGACCGCTGGTATGTGGCACCAACATTTTTAAGGCCGGAAAGCATGACCTTATAATAATAAATTCCAATCGGGGTTAGAAAGGCAATGTTTCTTCAATCCTCTGGGGCCATCTTAATTTGGTTGTAGCCAGATGACCCATCCATAAAGGAGAATACTGCATGAGATGAGGTGATTTCTACCATTAATTCTGATATAGGAAGTGGAAATTCATCCTTAGGACATGCCTTATTTAGATCCCTAAAATCAACGCATATGCGAATTTGACCATTCTATTTCTAAACTGGTATGACATTGGCCAACCAAGTAGAATATTTTTCTTCCCTAATAAAGCCAGCATCGATCAATTTCTTGATTTTAAAAGTGACCTACTATTCAATGTCTAATCGCATGCATCTAGGAGCTTGCTTGATAGGGTTAGTATTAGGTTCTATTGCTAGTTTATGGACTGCTATGTTGGGAGATAGACTAGACATCTCTTCATAACTCCATGCAAAGCAATCCTTAAACTCAATCAATAGCTTCATTAAATCATTGATTTCTTTTTCATTCAACAGAGAACTAATGTATGTTGGGCGTGGATCTTCTTCAGTTCCTAGGTTGATTTCTTTGAGCTCGTCGATAGTTGATCTGATCTCCTCTTCGAACTTTGGTAGTCCATCCTTAACTTCAAAGTCATTTGGGTCATCTGAAGTTTCTAAGCACACCTCCTCATATGAGTTAGCATGATTTGAAAAGAACCTATCAGATTCTAAATGGTTGGTGATGACTAAGAAATAAGCATCATCATCAACTAGACCCACTGTACTGACTCCTTGTCCCGATCTTGATTGTGAATGTTTGCATTTGTTACTCAATAATCTTTCAAAGTAATCTAACATGTGTTTAGACCAAGCATGTGGAATCAATCCTTTCTTTGCTAAATTAAGAACACAAGACAAGTACCAATAAAAGGTAATTCTATTAAATCTTTGTATGAATCATCCTCTGCATCAACTTCTTGACTTGAGGATGATGCTCCAAGAAAGAACTTCTGCACCTTTACATTTATGGAAGACTTAGGGGCTTCCTTAACTACCAAACCCTCAACTTTTTGTGAGAAAAATGGGGTTAGAGCTAAAGTTCTCAATTGATGCCTAATTATTTCACATATAGGCTTGGATACACTTATGTTTTGCTTAGGAGCTCAATCTTCATCGTTGTCTGGCTCAACTGTCACTTACATGGGGATCTGCTGTTTGGAAGTGTTAGCTAGCGTACTAATTATATATGACTCATCCTCTAAACTAGATTCTAAGTCTATATAAATAGTAGGTGTAGTCCTGGTAGTAGGGACATAACTCATAATAGATGGCCAATAAGGAGGTCTTCCGTCCCTAGGCATGTCTCTAGATCTGCCTTTTCCTCTGCCTAGTAGAGGTTGAGTCATCCTACCCATACATTCGAATGGAGTAACGAACTGTGGGTGGAATCTAATGTCAGGCTCTACTTTCTCCTCCAAGTCTATTTCTCACTCCCTTTTATTTTCTTTCTCATTTTCTTTTTTTCTTTTCTTTTTCTTTTTCTTTTTCTTTTTTCCTTTTCTTTTTCTTTTATTTTTGAACTTTCGCCAAGTTCACGAGAATAGACTTGTTGATTTTGAGGGTGATAGTATGTCACATCTTCATATATTCTGATCTCATGAACTGTGAATGATGTAAGATCTCCTTTGACGCAGTATTCAATCCCACCCCTCATGAACTTCACGCACTGGTGTAAAGAGAATGGAACCACATTGTTCTCATGTATCCACGGTCTCCCAAGTAAAGCATTGAAAGATGTATCTGAGTCTATAATATGAAACTTAGTTATAGTCCTCCAATCATCTACTTCTAATGGCAACACTATAGAGCTTAAAGCCCTCTCGCCTTGTTCATTGAATCCTCTCAACATCATCCTCTCTTTTGAAAGTATGGAGATGCCAATCCTCAAGTAAGCGAGGGTTTTTAAACTCATAATATTCACTGATGCACCCTGGTCAACAAGAACTCTGGATATCCTGTATCTTCCAATATCCACCGTAATGTAAAGAGGGAGGTTATGCTTGGTCATTCTTAGAAGCAAGTTTTCATCACCGAATGTAACTCCTAGAGTGTCCTCTAAATTGTGAGCCTCCTCTTCAATAGCGGTCAGCTGGGCTAAGCATATCTCCGGATCAAGAAGTGCCTTGATTAGATAAGGGCGTCATATATGCTTAACTTAGCTGTCAGCTTTCTAAGATGTGCTAGGACATTGTATTCAATCTTGGCTTGATTGTCCACAAGCATATCCATGGGTGGAGCATCATGTGGAGGTGTTATATGTTCTTTAGAACTAATGATTTGCTTACTCTTATCCTGAGGTGCTACCCTAGGAGGTAGAACTTTTTCACTGCAGAGTTTGACTTCAGTGACTTCGTGAGATGATTTAGTAGAAAGTTCTACCTGCTCATCAGGTTCACCTACAGCTTCTCTTATGGGATCATCGAAGTTAGATGACTCCAAATCAATTTCAATGGGCAAACCCGAATGATTCAGGAATGAAAAATCTATTTCTAAATTAGAAGAGGAATGATCAGAACTAGAGTTATCATTATTATTTTGTTGACTTTGAGAGTTTTTATGAGGAATAAAATCTAGAGTATCAGAAGTGGACAAGATGTAAGTGAAAGCTTCCTTCATTGATTTCTTCTTAGATGGAGGTACATGATAAAAATCTAATAAAGTAAGCGGGGAAAGGGGTATAGTGCTCGTGTCTGCCAATACAATGCTCATCAAGAGGAGTAGAGGAGAAGAAGAAATGCTGATGGAGTGGACTGGACGGTGTGCCTATGCTATCCAAGGCAAGTAAGGTAGACTGCCGTTGGGCTGACACTTTCTTCAGGTTGTCTTTGGCAACTTGCAAAACCTCCTTGATGTTGGAGGTTTGAGTTGCTTTAGGCACCTATAAAGAAAGCTTCTTGATCTTAAAGACCACTTTTTTAGATGTTCAAGATAAGGCAATATCTCAACCTTCTTTTATCTTAAGAGGATCACAAGTATCCCCAAGAATTACTCTGATAGAACTAGAGGGTTATTTTAACAAGTATTCCTTGGGGATAACAATAGCCTCTGACTTGTAGCTGTGCTCAAGCCCGTCCTTAAAGGTGACACAATCCACCAAGATATGACTAACTGTGTGGTGGTAGGGGCAATAGTTAGGATCATTACTCTTGCCCACATCTTCCGGCCTCTTGGGCTTAGGTAACTGAAAGTGAGGTTTCTTTAAGATATTCTTAAAGATCTTCTTAACTACCTCCCTCTTGAATGAATATGGCTTCTTCAATCTATCAACAAGAGTATGTGAGTAATAGTTATCTGGCGGTGGATATGAGTACCGCTACTGAGTATATTATGGAGGAGGCTGGCTATGGTACCGTGGTGGTCTGCAGGTGGTGGTAGAGGAGGTGGTAATGGAGACTGTTGTGCATGAGGTCTCTTATATTGAGCTATGGCTGGCTGTTTTCCTTTGTCTACTGACACTACTACCCATGACTTCTTCTCGAATGCTTTCCGCAGCTTGGGCTTGAATGATTGGTCTTGCTTGGCTTCCCTTGTAGAAATGCCTTGTTGATTAATTTCTCAAAGGTTTTGATTATAAATCCCTTGAGCATGAAAGCAACCGGGCCATGAATATTCTTGAGAAGAATTTCTATAGCATGTTGTTCGGATAGTTGTGGTTCATATTTCATACTCAAGTTTCACCATTTGATAATATAATCAACAAGGGACTCATTGAGATTTTGTTGGTCCACAACAAGGTCACCCACAGTTATCCTTTGTTGGGCTCCAGCAAACCTCTTGATGAAGAGGTGCTCCAACTCAGCAAAAATCTTCACTGAATCATTAGGCAGTTCAACATACCAATCAAATACAATCCATGATAGACTGCTAATAAAGAGTCGGAAGAGAAGTGCATCACTACCTCCGAAGTTACAACAGCTAGCTCTAAAGTGTGTTATATGCTACAGAGGGTTTCCATTGTCATCAAAGATCTTGAAGAAAGGTGGCACAAAATCCTTAGGATATTAGACTACATTGAATTCCTCTGGGTAAGGTCTACCCTTTAAAACAGATGAGCAACCTCGGCTTGCACCAACGCTTCCTTTTCTTGCTATTCCACCATATGCTTTATATCTCTTTCAGGCATGGAGGTACTACCTATGACCTTTCTATGCAGACTACCACTATCCTGGTCCACGGGAGATGTACTCTTGGGTTGATCCAGAACATGCAATAACCTGGTGGTCACTTGGAGTAGTCAGACCGATGGAGCTTGGCCTTGAAGTGCTAGGACTGCTGCTAACAAGTCTTTAACTATTTTCTCCATTTTACTGATATGCTCATTTCTCTACCTCAGTTGCTGACGAAGGTGTTGGGTTGAATGAGCTGTGTCTTCTTCCTCAACTACAACACCCTCCTAGCTATGTTGATCCCTAAGGAGGGAACCCTTAGTGTCGACCATATGGACTTTCACTGAGTTCTCTAAGAGATCATCCTCATCTGGATCAAAACTGACCCTAACATCCTCTTCATTAGAGCAATCACCCTCAAAGAGTTTCCTCTTCTCAGCAAAGTACTGAGTGACGATCTCATCTAAAGAGCAGTCTAATCGTGTAGGGACAAACACTCACCACCTAGTGGGGTTATGCTCACGTAAAATATATTGGGCTTACTGCGTACCTGCTCTAGGAGACGGTTTCACCATTGTATATATCCGATCACGCCTCTAACACCCGTGAGAGGATCTACTATCATGGATACTACATATATATCCCCTTCACCTAGCCAACAAGGGTCAGGAATCAGTAATGCTATGATCGCGGTGGTTAATTACCTTTGGGTCACCATTCCTTCCCGTGGAGGTCGGTCTCGACCACCTCAACCAGCGGAGTAGATGGAGTGGGCCATACAAATCACCAATGGTGCCGGTCTTTCCCGGATGCTTCGGATCTTGATTAGAATGGGGATGTGAGTGATGTGGATGGTGAGTGGAGCGAGGTATCATCGCCTGACCATAGGCCTACTCCTTCACTTGAGGTAAGCATGATGATGTTGTCTAAATGATCGGCCCTAGTAAAGTGAGGAATGGGAAAATCCATTAGAGCGGAGGTCGCCGACTGCTTGGAAAACCTCTATCGCTCCCTCCTACTTGTCTGAGCTAATGCCTAAGCCTCCAAGGCTCTCTCCTTCTGGATTTGACTTCTGACTCTCCTAGGGATAACTGTCCTCAGATCAAAATTGTATCGACTGAGCCATAGCTCAACCAACCCCGCATAAGATCGCATAGGGCTTCCTATGCTTCCTAGCTGGTGTGCTGAAATATGGTGGTGGTGGAGGTAGTGCAACAATCCTCCTATAGTCCTCCTCTCCATCTGAGGCTGAGATGGGGTGAAACCTACTATCACTCAAATATGGAGAGGTCTTATAGGGAGATCCCTCCTCAGTCACATGGGAAGCGGCATCCATCTCTCTCTCTCTCTTGTGATGACCTGCCTTGTTTGTCAAGAAAGGTACATGTAGTACAGAGCAGTTAACACCCACCTCGAATGTGGAGGAGACTATATCAGAAATCAGGATAGTCTTCCCCTTTGGGGTGTCCTAAGAGGGGGTAGTAGCCCTTGCTAGAGATGTAGCGTGAGTAACCTGACCGAAAAACAACCGCACGTAAATTACATCGGGGTAGCAGGAACAATAATGGCTTTCCTCTTTAGTAGAGAAAACTCAAAATCAGATGACATATCGAATCAGATAAGCGGTGTCTGCCCCACCATCTCATCCTTACTAACTGTGGTGAGGGTTGTCCCCTCGCAAGAAATCCTCACCCCCTCAAAACCATGGCCAAAGTAGATGACCTTGGTGGAGTCAGTAGTAGAGAGACTAGCCTAATCAAAGGCTAAGTTTAGACCAATTGGGAAGGAAAACATGAACTTATTGGGAGCCATAGATGTTGTACTAATTGAGGACTAGAAGAACTAACTGCATTGAAATATACATTATTGAAATATAGCTGAATTAGACACTTGCCTTGATATTCACTTTCAATCATTGATCTCAAGATTTGATTCATAATTTGAACCCTTACTGAACAATCTTAAGGATGTTAAGTGGGGTTCATTAAAATTTTAAAGAGATTTTGGATATTGAGGAGAGTCTTTGACATTTGATTTTAATTTAGAACCCATACTCAATCGATTTAGGTAGGTTGTGTGGGGTTCTAAAATCTAAGGAGAGATTTTATGTAAGATATTTGTTATTTGTGCATCTTGTTTGAAAATATTGATAGTTTGAAAGACCTCTACTTAATAAATTTGGATATGCTAAGAAGAGGTTGTGATTGTGTATTTGAAATATTTTTGCTTGTGAAAATTTGATTGTGTGATATTTTGACTTGAAAATGGGGCTTCTTACTTAATAAATTTGGTATGTTAAGTAGATGCCACATGTGTTTGATGATGAGACTTTTACTTAACAAATTTGGTATGTTAAGTGAAAGTTAAATGTGATTGTGAGATAAATTTGCTTTTCTTTGAAGGTGGGAGTTTCACTTAACAAATTTGGTATGTTAAATAAAAGCCCCAAATGTGTTTGAGATATGATTATTTTTCTTTGAGAATGAGACTCTCACTTAACAAATTTATGTTAAAGCTCAAGTTGATGATAAAAAATTGGATCCTTATTTATCAAATTTGGTATGTTAAAATAGGGATCAAATGTGTGTTGAAAAGGAGACCCTCACTTAACAAATTTGGTATGTTAAGTGAAAGTCAAATGTGTTTATGATTTTGATAATAAAACTCTCGCTTAACAAATTTGGTATGTTAAGTGAAAGTCAAATGTGATTATGATTTTTGAAAATGAAACTCTCACTTAACAAATTTGGTATGCTAAGTGAAAGTCAAATGTGTTTATGATTTTAAAAATGAAACTCTTACTTAACAAATTTGGTATGTTAAGTGAAAGTTAAATGTATTTATGATTTCTTTAAAAAAAATGAAACTCTCACTTAACAAATTTGGTATGTTAAGTGAAAGTTAAATATGTCTATGATTTTGAAAATGAAGCTCTCACTTAATAAATTTGTTAAGTTAAGTGAAAGTTAAATGTGTTTATGATTTCTGAAAATAAAACTCTGACTTAATAAATTTGGTATGTTAAGTGAAAGTTAAATATATTTATGACTTTTGAAAATGAAACTCTCACTTAACAAATTTGGTATGTTAAGTGAAAGTAAAATGTGTTTATGATTTTTGAAAATGAAACTCTCACTTAACAAATTTGGTATGTTAAGTGAAAGTTGAACGTGTTTACGATTTTGAAAATGAAACTCTCACTTAACAAATTTGGTATGTTAAGTGAAAGTTAAATGTGTTATGATTTTTGAAAATGAAACTCTCACTTAACAAATTTGGTATGTTAAGTGAAAGTTAAATGTGTTTATGATTTTAAAAATGAAACTCTCACTTAACAAAATTGGTATGTTAAGTGAAAGCCAAACGTATTTAAGATTTTAAAAATGAAACTCTCACTTAACAAATTTGGCATGTTAAGTGAAAGTTAAATGTATTTATGATTTTAAAAAAATAAATAAAACACTCACTTAACAAATTTGGTATGTTAAGTGAAAGTTAAGTGTGTTTATGATTTTGAAAATGAAACCCTCACTTTACAAATTTGGTATGTTAAGTGAAAGTCAGGTGTGTTTATGGTTTTTTGAAAGAAAAGGAACTTATTTAACAAACTTAGGTATGTTAAATGGAGTTCAATTTGTTCTTATGATCTTCAAAAAGGGGGTTCTCATTCGACATATTGGACATGTCAAATGAGCTCCCAATGTATTTTAAAGTCCAAGACTTTGGCAAGAAGGAGTTTTATCAAACAAATGCAAATAGGATTCAATTTGTTCTACCTTCTCCAAGGGAAGGGGAACTCCCATTTGACAAATTTGGTATGTCAATTGGGGGGGGGGATTCAAATATGTCTTGACTTCTCTTTTGTGTGTGTATGATTTATTGTTTTTCAAAAAAGGGGGAAAACTTCAACTCTAGCACATATGAAGTATGCTAAGTGGAGTTTCAATTTTATATTATAATTAAATTTGAAAATAGAATCTCCATCTAACAAATTTGAGTGTGTGGGATGGAGATTGTTATTTCCAAAGAAAATGTTCTTTTGAAAAAGACATTAAAAATGGTTGATTTTGATTTGATTTTGAAAAGAACTTCCATGTAATAATCATAGGATTTGTTAAACGGAGTTTGGTTATGTGTTTTTTGCTTTTTTGAAAATTTCTTACAAATTTTTGTGTAAAGATTTCTTATTATATGGATTTTAAAAAAGTGCTTTTGGAAAGACATGTTATTTTGCAGGAGAGTTTTATTTTCTTATTGTTCATGGGATGAACCTTGCCTCACCATCAGGATGGTGAAGAGGTTCTTAACTTTGGTAATCTCTTTTGTTTGATTAATTCTAATTTTTGCCTATCGGGGGAACCCAATAAGGATTTTAAGACCTACATGGAGTGAGGTCCTAAAACGTAAAGGATGTTGGACAGCTTTCCTTAAGGATGAAATAAGCTAAGTGCCAATAGAAAGAATGATAGTCTCAGGAAAATATAAAATATAACTCTACTATCGATGTTTGAAGATAATGATTGTCTACTAAAGATGGAGAGAGGAACCATCCCCAGCGGAGTCGCCAAAAAAATCTATGATATTTATTTTTAAGGATGTGGGACACCATGCAAATCTTAGGGGATACTTATTGAAGTGATTGGGTATGACATTAAGGAATGATGTACTATCTCAAAAGATAGAAACCACCACCCTATAATGGACCTAATCACCTAATAAAGACTCCTAAGGCATGATGATTCTTCGAATATACTAGAGATCTTTCCCCTAATTTACATGGAAAAGTAAAACAGAGTTTATTTTAAGCTGGGTTCATTAAGTTCCCTATGGAGGCAAGCCCCCATAGTTAATTACATCCTAAGGAATGAGAATTTCTTAAGAATACTCTCGATTAAAGTAGATAATTATGGTCTTTAAAGATTTTAAAGTTAAGACTATCAAAGGATTGGCTATTTTAGAAAATCAAATGGGATAGATCAAGGAGAAGACTTATTTTTGGAATCCAAAGGGAGGAAGTAGGAAATGCTCATGATACTAGGAAGCCTAGTGAGCATTCCGTTCTACCCTATAATTGGGCTTTATATTTTTGAAATTGAAGAGAGTTAATTATTTGAGTTGATATTTTATTAGATTGTTAGGGCTTATAATTTCATAACATCAGATTGTAGAAATGCTTAAGAGGTGAGAATTTATTCTTGTAGTCCACAGAGAGAAACAATAATCTCAGATCCTAAATCTAGGGAGCTTTGGCGAGAGCCAAAGCATGACATAAATCTAAAGCTAATGGGTATACGGTTTACCTCCACAAGAGAGAATAAATCACCTGACTACTAGACTTATTATCGCCTGAAGTGGCAGCCAGCTAACTCCTCCTACGCTTTAAATCCATGTGGCCAAGTCTTATGTATTACAAGATGGTTATGCTATTATTTATTTAGAAAAAAAGACTAAATCCTTAAACTCACTCCCTAAGAGACTAGAGCATGAGTGGTATGAATTCATGACTTAATATAATGCAAATTTTATCAAATTTATTTGATTCTTTTGGACTTTTTATTTTTGACGCAAGCTATGGGATTTTGTATGCCTAAATGCATGAGAGCTTGATTATAGGCCAAATCAAGAGAGAAAGGGATGCTCTTCCATCAAAGGCTCTCACAGGTTAAGCCTTCATTCTCTGGCAAAGATGGAAGCCCCCTCTTAACAAGAGTGGAAGAATATGACATGCATGATGTTATACATTCATTCATCCAGCTAAGGGGTTGTTAAAGTTTTTTTTTTATTTTGATTTAATTCCTAGGCTTTTAAGTAAGGTTATGAGTTATTTTAAAATTTCAGTTATGAGTTATTGATTGGGGTAGAAAAATTAATTTCATCCTAAGAGCCTATCGCATCCAAGTCACATATTCAAGCATCAATCATAAAGAAATTGTGAAAGCATGATGTTCTAATGCATAATCTAAACACAACATCAAATAATTTTATAGACTATCGTAAAAGAATAAAAAGCTATTGCGGTCGGGTTTCGCCGTACACCCCAAAAAGAGAAAAAAAGATGAGTAGCTAAGCTCTACCCTTATACAACCTGGATTATAAAATAATATATGATATGGGAGTCTTCTTTTCTTCATTTCTTCCTTCCCTTCCTTTTGATTTGATTTGCTCCAAAGGCATCATAAGGCACCCCAAGGACTAAGCCTTCTGGCCACTGCTCATCCTAATCCCCCATAACACTAATCCTAATTCTTAATGCAAAATTACATCAAAAATAAAAAAAATAAATCTAGCTACACTTGCAAAATAAATGTTAGCTAAACACACCATACAACCCAAGCAATTATATGAATAATATAGACTTAGCACCCCATACATGGATAACCAAGCGCACCTGTCCTAACATGAGTTATACTTAGGGGCTAAGCAACCTGTACAGTAAACACATTTATATTTTTATTACAGCGGTCCCTTAAGCACAACCCCCTGCATAAAATATGATTAGGTTAATAACGACCTAATATCCAGTCTACGAAATATATACCCAAACATCCAGTCTAAAATATTACATCACGAAATAAAACATAACACCATACATACAACACCCTAACTTAGCACTAGAAGTGGTGACTTAGTATTCTAATTTGTGTGCTTAAGGCTTGTGTGGCAAGACTCTACTAGGCTTCTTTAGTTTAAGTTTCAATTTGGAGTTTAAATTTGTTTAAATTTTACCTTTAGGTGATTTCAATTTAAATGATTTAATGATTTATTTTTTTTATTTCATTTTTATTTGGTTAAAATGATGTTTAGGTTTTCAAGAATGAAGAGTAGAATGAATTTCATTTGTAGATAGAACTCACCCTATTCTACATCCTAATTCCTAAAAAAAATCTAACTATGGTCCTTAAATATCTCAATTAAACCATTTGAATTTGTGTTATTTATTTTATTTGATTTAAAGCTTAGAATTTGAGTTGGTTTAAGTATTTGATTGATTGATTTTGATTTAGATGTTTTGGTTTAATTACATCTTGATAATTCAATATCCTTGATATCTAATGAAGTTTAAGTTTGTTTAAATTCATATGTTTTGATTGATTAATTTTAGATTATATGTTTTAATTTAATTAAATCTTGATAATTCAATATCCTTGATCTATAATGAAGTTTAAGTTTGTTTAAATTCATGATTAATTTTAGATTAGATGTTTTGGTTTAATTAAATCTTGATAATTCAATATCCTTTTAAATTAATATTCTTCTTCTTTGATTATGGTTATGTGACTTAACTTTATGTTTATTTGATTTGATTATGATTCATTCATTTGTAGTTTGATCAGATTAGATTAATTGAGCTTGATTCCTTATAATTAGGATTTTATTTTTAATCTCATCCATTTGTCATGTTCATCAAAGTTTGGTTTATATTTTGATTTCATACATTGGATAATTAATTAGTTTATCTTATTTAAGTAGGTTGAATGAGATTTGATTTGATTACATATTAAATTGATGAGAGACTTTCTTAACTTAATTTAATTTGATTTTATTTGATTTGATTATTTTAATGTGTTTACTTGTGAAGTTGTGATTAGTTTAAGAAGTGTATTTATGTTAATTATAAAGTTTGTTTAATTTTCAATTTGATTTCGTACTTATTTAGGTTAATGATGTAATTAATGACTTAATAATTTAGGTTTAATTTAGATTTTGATTAGTATTTAATTGCATTTTGATTATTTTTACGTTTAATATGATTAGTTTGATTAACTTAATTAACTTGTTTAAGAGGTGTGAACTATTATTAAATTAAGTAAAGATTTATTTAATTTTTTAAATTTGATTTCATATTTATTTAAGTTAATGATGTAATTAATGACTTAATGATTTAAGTTTAAATTAAGAGCTAATTGGTATTAAATTGCATTTATGTTTGATTAAGTTCAAGTTTAATATGATTAATTTGATTGACTTAATTAGTTTACTTAAGATGTGTGATCAAATTAATTAGTAGATTAATTAAGTATTTGATTTGAATTAATTTTAATCTAATTTATAAAGTTAATTTGGTTTATTAAGATTATGGATTAATTTATTAAGTTTGCATCAATTAGGTGTTAATTCAATTGGATTAGCTTAAGGGTAATTAGTTTAATTAAGGAGTGTATTTAAGTTAATTATTAATGTAAATAAAGATTTATTTAATTCTTAATGATGTAATTAATGACTTAATGATTTAAGTTTAATTTAAGTTTTGAATAGTATTTAATTGCATTTTGATTATGTTTGATTAGGTTTAATATGATTAATTTGATTAACCAATTAGTTTTGAGAGATGATTAATTATTAAATTTAATTAGGGGTTTGATTTAAGCTTAATTTTAGAGTTAGATTTAATGTAACTTATTTAAATTAATTTTATTAATTAAGATGATGGATTAATTTATTAAGTTTGCATTAATTAGATGTTTGATTAATTAAATTTGATTAAGGGTAATTAAATTTTTAAATCATTAGATTAATTAAGGGTTTGTTTAATTAGAGATTAATGACTTAATTTCTCACATGTGAGTTATTTGATTTGGTTAAGTGTTTTACTTAAGCTTGATTTGATTAAAGGATTATTATTATTACCATCATTGTTATTAATTATTTATTTCATTTCAATTAAGTTTGATTATTTATGATTAGAGTTTTATTTGATTTGATTCATTTATTATGTTTAATTTAGTTATTAGGTTGAAATATTTAATGGTTAATTAATTATCTTATTCCAAATGGATGTGATTTAATCATATATTAATTAAGTTTATTTTAACTTTACTTGGTTTAATTCGATTAATATCAAATGATTATGTTGAATTGGTTTGTTAATCAATTTGATTTTTAGTTTATTTAATCATTAATTAGTTTCAATTTATTTATACTCATTAAGGAGTTTCATATGGTTAGGATTTCATGCTTAGTGTAGGTTTAATTATACTAGTTTGACCCATGTTGAAGTTTTTGAGAATTATTTAATTTTAAGTTTGATTTAAGATTTAATCATTTAATGAAGTTTTATTAACTTAAATAGGTTTAATCATGTGTAATTTAATTTCCTCTAGGGATGATATTTTTCTGATTTGAGATTTGATTAATAATTGCTTAAGTGCTATTTTATTTCTAATTTTCTGGTTTGATATTTAAATTATTTTTAGATTATGTTTTAATTAACTCCCTAATTGATTAAACTTTAATCTTAAGTGTTTGTTTGGGGTTCATTAGGATTCAAAAAATCATATTATTTTTTTGAGAGTCCTAGATGTCAATTGAAGTAATTTAAGCCATTTTGAAGAGTTTTGTAAATTTCTGAATTTTTTTATTTGATTTACTTTATTAAAATGGATAATTGAACTTCAAAATTTAATTTCTCTCAACCGAGAAGTTCTTTTAACTTGAAATTTTTATAGTAGGTGTGTTTTAACTTTAATTTCAATCGCTAAAAATTTTAACTTAATCTGGCTTATATTTTGGTTTAATTATTGAAATTTAATTTTCACTAAAACTTAAATTAAGCTCAAAATACTCAGCGAAATTTGAGGATTTTGGATTTATTGGATTCCTCTGAGAAAGATGAATCCAACAAGCAATTTTGCAATTTTTTGTTAATTATTTTATTTTCTATAAATTTTTAAAGTTTTAGGTGATTTAAATTAATTTTTTTAAAATAAAAAAAAATACCGCGCCCGGTGGAAGACGGCCAACCTGGAAGACTCGCAGCTCCCTGATTGCTTGACGGTTGGATCGACGCATTCGAGAGACGCGCGATCTGAACCGTCCGATCGCGTGAATTGCGCGATCGGATGGTCTAGATCGCATCAGGCAATCTGAAGGCTAGGATCGCATGATCCATGTGCGATCCGTCCAACTCGTGAACCGCATGATCAAGATTGTAGCCCCGCGGGAAAAAAAAATAGGTTTTTTTTTAGGGAAAAATAAGATTTTCTAAGAGAAAACTTGTCCGAATGGACTCATTTTCACGTCAATTCGTACCGAAAAAATTCTATTTTCTAATTTAGATGATTTAAAGTAAAAATGTGGGATTATCTAGGAGAAATTTCTAAAATCGTAAGAAAATTAATACAAAATGCGAAAAATCCTAAGGTCGGCTAAAGTTTTGTGAAATTTACGTCGCCGGAGATGGTTTCCAGCAGTGGTGAAGATCCGAGAGAACTCCTAGGTATGTGAGAAAGCTTTAGAATGATCTTTAACCCTTGCCTCCCTTCGAAACGTCATCTTCTCTAATGTTTACCATCGTCTCATCGTAAAAGCAACTATTTATATTTTTGAGCTCAAAAATGGCTCAAAGAGGTGGGGGATTGGTTCCTTTTTGCTTTGGAGAGCTTTTGGGGGCTGAATAGTGGTGGGAGAAAGAAATCTAAAGTTTCATTTCCCCTCCTTTTATAATGGCCAAAAATCCATTCTTTTTGAATTTTTTTGGCTCCAAATTGATTGTCATCTTGCTTGGGGTGGTTGGGATAGATGATGGATTGATTGAGGACTTTGAATTTTTACTCTAAAGTCTTTTCTTGCTACCATATGATCAACTCAATTGATTGCAAATATTGGGGAGGAGTTAAGTGCATGTGATGGGGAGAATTAGATGAGGTTGGGTGGAATTCTATGTGGGGGAGGATCCATGAGAGATTTAAATGGGTTAGGTTGATTTTGGGCTGATCCCAAATGGGTTTGGATCGGGTTTGATCATCCCCCAATGGGCGATGACTTGGTTTCAAGGGATTTGGCCCAATTTGGATCATATGGGTCATATTGGGTCAAATTGACTAATTTGATCAAAATTGGCTAAATTAGCTTGGGTCATGGGTTGATTCATGTTCAATTGGCTAATTGAAGATGAATGTGGTCTTTGGTTTAAATTAATTTGTATTTAATTTAGATTTAGCCCAAATTGACCCTTTAGGCTAATTTGGGCTAGGTTGAGTCAAGTTAACCAATTGGTCAAATTAATCTCAATTATGACTTTGGTTAAGTTCAATAGTCAATTTGGAATGAACTTGAGCTATTATTTGTAATCAATTAGGGTTAGATTAAGATTTAACCCAATTTGGTCCTTTATACTAATTTGGGTCAACTTGGATCAAATGGCCAATTGGGCTTGGTTTTGCTCAATTGGTGGTCAAATCATATTTAAATATTGATTTTGGGTTGATTCAAATCATTGGTTTCAATCAATTTGATATAGGATGACTTTTGGTTAGTTTTGGTTCATTTGGGCTAAGGGTTGACTTGGTCAAATGACTAACTTGACTTGGTTTGACCCAATTGATTATAATTGATCATTTTAGGGTGATCAAAAATCATGGTGGAAGTTTTGGTGAGTTTGATTCAATCCAATTTTGGTTGGATTGAAAGTTGGCTCAAATGTGTCATTTAGATCACTTTGGGTCAAGTGGACCTAAGTGGGTCAATTGGTTTGGTTTTAGTTTGATTCGAGTTTAGTTGAACTTATATATGAGCCTTAGATTGAAATATAAATTCAACGATAATCAATTTGGAGTCTAAGAAATTTTGACTCATTTGAAATTTTCAAGTCAAAAAGGCTAGGTTGGGTTTGACTTAGGTTGGTTTCAATTTGATTTCACGATTGTAGGTTTCATTTATATTTGGGTATATAATTGAATGAATGATTGATTCCAGAAAAAATTCATTAGTTTTGACTTGATATGGATAGAATTTGTCTAAGTCCAAAGAATTGGCTTAAAGGGTTTATATTGATTTTGGATTTGATTTTCAATATAGTTTTGGTCATTTGAATTTAGATTTCATTTAATATAATATAAATGAATAATTTTATAAAGAGATCAATTGAGTTTGATTTGATCTGGAGTTTTGACTGCTTATGAATGTGGTTCATATGGCCAGATGGGTCTTGGATTTGAATTTGATTTTGAGTTTCAATCATTTCAAAATTATATTTGGAATTTGAATTTAAATTTGAGATTTGATTTGAGAATTGAATCGAGTTTGATTTAAGAAAGTGTATCTAGATTGGGTATGGGATAGGTAATTTCTTTAAGCATAGCTCTAATCTTATGATTAACACTCTAAGTCTCAGCTTAAGTTAAGTGTTCACCTAATCACCAGGAGTGTCTTATGACTAAGGAGTTCTTAGTGTCTAGAAGAGTCCTAAGTCTAAGAAGAGGAGGTTAAGAGCTCACTCCAAAAGTGAGGTCAACACCACCACAACAAATTTTTTAGCACGCAACAGTTTGGCATCGTCTCTGAGAATAAGATTCTTATTACTTCATCATGTCAGACAACCAAGTTTCCCAACAAGATTAAAACTACCAGCCAGGTGGAGCACTTCGTACTTTTGAGGAGCGCATGCAAAGAATAAAGATTCATCAAACTCTAATTCTTCAGCTTTTGTTGAAAATTAGGGGGCAACTCTTAATCTCAAAAGATCACCCATGTTAATATGCTAGTCATCTAATTGATTACCAGCCTAAGAAACAAGTCAAAGTCGGAGGATATTTTAACATTGAGAAAAGATAGCTTGACAAACTGTTATCTTTATATTATAAGGCAAAGATCAAGGAGCAACTTTGGCTACAACCTCAAGTGGGTGTTTTGATTTGACCTCATTCACACAGGTTAATGTTATCGAGTAATACTCTAACAAATAATCTCGAAAGAATCAAAATATTTAACCTCTTCCACACAGGTTAACATCATTAAGTAATACTTTGATAAAATAACCTCAAATGAGAGTTAAAACTACTGACTTCTTCCACATAGGTTAAATGTCACCGAGTTACACTCTGACAAACAATCTCGGATGAGAGTTAAAACTATTGATTTTTTCCACACAGGTTAAATGTCACTGAGTAAAACCCTCACAAACAACCTCGGATAGGTCAAAAATTATTTATGGATTTCTCCCCTAGAAGGCATGCCCCCGAGGAAGCCTCGATGAGAAGTTAGTAGTGGACAAGATCCTCACTAAAAAGACTCCAAGAGAGCAAGTGGTTGATAGGGTCTCCATTCATCAAAAATCTTAGAAGGCAAAAGCCTCAGAAGGTACAGATACATCAAAAATCTCAGAAGACAAAAGTCTCATAACAGTACATCAAAATCAAGATAAAAGCCTTACATGTATATCAAAACCTCAAAAAGCCTCGTACATCAAAAACCTAAAAAAGTAAAAGTCTCAGAAGGTACATGTACATCAAAATCTCAAGAAAAGCCTGGGTACAAATACATTAAAATATCAAAAAAAAGCCTCGTATGTACATGTCAAAAAAAAATCTTAGAAAAAGCTTCACAAGGTACAAATACATCAAAAATCTTTGAAAGAAAAAAGCTTTATAAGGTACAGGTACCTCGACGGAGGAGAATAAGCTCGTTGTGATCTTTTAGGAAGAATAATCATTAAATCATTTGGAAAATGAAACTTCTTTCTGAAAATTATCAAAGTATCACTATTAATAGTTGGTGTTACATCGTCGGATCTCGTCGTTCCCTGATGCTTCCGCAACCCATAATCTTGTATCTTTAGACATTGGGATATTTGTTGATGGATGCTTACCCATGAAGATACTCTATATTTTTCAAGTTTGGAAGCACACTGGAGCATCAATTCAGGATGCGCGCCGCCTAACTAGGTCATTTGAAAATCCTGAGATCGAAGAGAACTAGAGCCTGCGAGGGGAGTTAACATTATTATATAGGTTAGTGGAAGCTACCAAAGAGATAAAAGCGGAAACACACTGGAGCCTGAATTTGGGATGCATGCCACCTAACCAGTGTGAAACCCCAGATCGGGAGAACTGAGCTGAGGGGGTCGATCGACGTTAGTGGAGGCTACCAAAGAGAAAAGCATGCCGGAACTGAATTGGATGCCATAACTAGTTAGTTGAAAACCTCGAGATCAAGGAGAACTAGAGCTTGCAGGGGAGGTTGGCACCGTTATATAGGTTAATGGAGGATACCAAAGAGAAGAAAGCGGAAGCACACTGGAGCCTGAATTCGAGATGCGTGCCGCCTAACCATGTCAATTGGAAATCCTGAGATAGGGAAGAACTGCATGAGGGTCGACCGCTATACGTAGTGGAGGCTACTATAGAAAAGAAAGTAAAATTATTATCCATCGAGATATTTATACTAGAAAAACGACTCTTCAAATTCTTTTAAAAAATAAATAAAAAAATGAAGAAAACTCTTATTCCTTATTAAAAGAAGAGAGAGAGAGAGAGAGAGAGAGAGAGAGAGAGAGAGAAGAGAATTAATATTTTAAATTAAAAAATAAATACTCTTCACATTCCTCATTTAAAAAAAAACTCTTTATATTCTTCATTAAAAAAAGGGTATTTCCGTCTCTTCCTCTCTCCTCTCTCTCTCTCTCTCTCTCACGGGTAAAGAAAAATAAAAAAATAAAAAATTTTGTGGGGCCCACAGTCTCCTCTCATTCAAGCGAGATACCACCTAGATAAAAAGGGGGAAATTGGGAGACCCACAATCCTTTTTTTTTAAAAAAAAAGCATATATATATATATATACCTAAAGTGATTTTATATATTTTAAATTGAAATGAGTTTTTCATCTAAAATTAGAGTTGGGGGGGGATAAAAATTTATAAATCAAGTATAGATTTCAAGTTAAAATATATATTCAATCAAATTAAACGACTCAGTGAGATGAGTCCAACAACACTAAAATCGAATAATGAGCTAAATGAGCTCAAATGCTTTAAAAGTTACATATGAACTTCGAGACAATTAATTAAAATGATCAAACGACTCTCAAATTTGAATCCCGAAGAAGGCCTAAGATCTGATCATGAATCAGAATGAATTGGGGTAAATTCATATTTCGAATCTATAATATGACTCCATTCTTGCGAGAGGAAGAAGGAGCTAACTTGGGAGAAAGGCAAGTTTCAAGCTCATCATCATCACCGCATTCTGCATATTTCAACTGCTATAAACCCAACCATCAGATATCCGCGTAACTGATTCTGTAATTCCATTATCAAGATTTTCTATATATAATTGGGAAATTTTGAACTTTGTACTCCAAAATAAATATATAGTTGAACATTTTAACTGGACTAAGCCTTGTGATTTTTTCCCCTCTTCTTCGAATTTTTTCACGTAAAAATTTTGAGATTTCTTATTCTATTTTCAACTATCTGCGTGCATGCTGGATTTTCCAATGAAACAAATACGTGAAGTTTTATTCTACCATAATAAATTTTGTGGCAGACAACAAGAATAATAATTAGAATATATTTTGAAGAAATTCAAAATATTTATATATTTAATATATAATTTTTAATATTTACATAAATATCATCTCAATCTTTAATATCATTTTAAAATATAATTAATATTAATTTTTAAAGTAAAATATATTTTTTCATAAATTAAAACTATATATATATATATATATATATATATATATATATATATGATTATTATATATAAAATACTTAAAAATTATATGTTATGCATACAATTTTTTTTTTTAAAACTGTATGGCTCTCGTTTATGTAGGACTTTCCCCGGTCGACGACGAACGACAAGGATCCTGTGTCTTTCCATTCTCCAATTCTTCGCCGTCCTCATCACGACTCACAACTGGACTCTGCCCCCTCACCCACTTCCCTCTCTCCCCACTCTCTCAAACTCTCGCTCGCTCACCACAGCCATTTCCGCCCTCCATCCCCGCGATGATGGGCCCGAAGCCCACACCATCTTTCGATCGCCCACCGCTTACGGAAGCCATGGAATCCCTTCCTCTTTCTTCTTCTTCATCATCTTCCTGCACCTCATCGTCGTCCGTGGACCACGGTGCTTCCATAGCTGATCCCCTCTCACTTTCTTCCTCCTCTGACGCTACGACCCTCTTTCATCCCCTCGAATCTCAAAATTGTAAAAATTTCCCATCCAGATCAAGTTGCTCCTCCAACTTCGAGATCACCGTCTCTGATCCCCAGAAGGAAAACGCAGCCACCACCTCGCTCGTCCCCAGCGGAGGCTCCTTTATTACCTACTTGATCACTACTCGCACTTGCCCCGGCGGCCCCGAATTCAGTGTCCGCCGCCGATTCCGCGACGTGGTCACCTTAGCAGATTGCCTTGCAGAATCACACCGTGGTTTCTTCATTCCGCTCCGTCCCGACAAGAGCTTGGTCGAGAGCCAGGTAATGCATAAGAACACGTTCGTCGAACAACGCCGGGCGGCTCTGGAGAAGTATCTGCAGAACCTTGCAGCACATCCGGTGATTGGGCGAAGTGAGGAGCTTAGAATTTTCCTCCGGGAGAGGGGAAAGCTGCCGCTGTCTTTGACGACGGATACGGCGTCAAGGTTTCCAAGACAGCTGTTCCTGGCTCGATCGAATGGATTGGTGGCTCCGCAGGAGTCGTTGCTGCCAGTTAGAGGAGGAAGGGATCTGGTGAGGATGTTTAAGGAGTTGAGGCAGTCAGTTAGGAACGATTTGATTGGGGCGAAGCCATTAGCTGTGGAGGAGGATAAAGCGTTTCTAGAGAGGAAGGGGGAGATACAAGACTTCGCACTGCAGCTTAATGCTTCTTCGGATAAGGTAAAGAGAATTCACCTGATGTTTCTGTGGAGATTCGCTTTAGTTTTAATCAATGGTAGGCGCATGGCCAGTGGAAGATGAAGATTTGATCGGATTAATTAGGCAATAAATATAGATTGCTATACCTATAGATGAAATTTGCTATTTCTTACACTGAAAAGGACAAGGCTGCTATTTGTACATTGCGTGCAATGAACAATTTTTTTCATTAGAAGATTTTCATAAAAAACTTTTTAGAGCTCAAATAGATCTTAAATTAGTAAGGATGTCTGTGGTAAAACTTGCTATACATATAGATGTCATTAGTTATCTTTTATACTTAGATGTCCAAGGTTCCAATTTATAATATAAAAAATGTTTTTGCTTGTTGGGCACAGTTAGGAATCTTTTTTAATAGGAAGGTTTCACAAATGTTTTACGAGAACTGGGAAATATATCATAGAATAATAAGGACATAGTGGTTGTGTGAGGAGGTAAAAGAAATCATCAAGGTGAATATGTGTGCTTTGAGTAGCAAAAGATGAATATCATTGAGACATGTATAAGTTTTAGAAGTCTTGTAAAGAGGATATTGAGGAAAGAATGGTTTTAATTTTGATAATTTATATAATAAGCTGAGTACTAAAGAAAGAGACAAATTAAATATATATTAATTAACTTATGAATGATATAAGGTATTTAGATATTTTGATCAGGTTAGATATTATAAGTGATATAATAAAGCTTGTAGTTCTTGAAAATATTTTGAGAAATTATGAAATATTTAGAGATTTTGATCGGAATATAATAAAACTTGTAGTTAAAGAAGGATACATTAATTGAGAAATTATATAATGATAGCTCAAGTAAATTCCAGAGAAACATAATGTATAAAGTAATAGGGCATATTATATTGATCTAAAAACGTGAAGTGAAATTTACACTAAAAAATGTATAAAGTTGAATTTTATATTTAAATGAGTACCTATTGAGATTTGAAAAGTTATGAGATTTTTTATCAATAAATCTTTTCAGTAGTATTTGAATGCTGAATAGATACCGATTGATTAAAGAAAAAATATTTTGGTACTACTACTTAAAAATATTTGAGATACTCAAGTTATAGTAATTATAACAGGAACAAAACTATGAGTATGAAATGAAGGTATGGGAGAGAATAAAAAAATTATTTTAGTATCATTACTCAATATAGTATTAAGCGGAGAAGATTTTGTTATGGAAGAAATTTTAATTTTAAGGCCAGTAATTAAAAAGTATAAAGAGAAGGTAAATGATTTTCATGACTTTTTTTTTAATTTTAAGATGGTACTATGAGAGTTAATTTAGTGTGGATTAAGAACAATGTGTGCCAAATATATATTGAAGTAATTGAGGATATGTATGATGGATTTTTACTAGTATTATCAGTAGTTTTAGAACAACTAAGGATCAATAATAAGTTACTACTGTTTTAAATTGGTTATGAAAGTTCTTGCAAAAAGATATTCACAATGAGATATTTTGGTATATGATTTTCTCAAATGGCATTGTTCCAATTAGTGAGATATTTATTGAAATAGGAAGTTAGAATAATAGAGAAAATATTTAGAAGATAAAGTGCTTATAACTGGTAAAATAAATGTCAAGTGTATATTATATAAGTTTAGTGGGTGAGATTCTAATAATTTTCAATTAATACTACTAGGAGATAAAATGATACAATGGCATAAAATTTTTAGTTTTTTAATCATTACATAGATGGAAAAAGATATAACTAGTAGAGCTAAAGTTGGGTAGTAAAGTTTAGGAGTGTCTTAGGAGTATTATTTATAGACTATTATATACACTTAAATAGATATTTAACATAACTACAATTTATAGAATATATATATATATATATAGATATATATATAGATATAGATATAGATATATATATGCTCATATTTTTGTATTATTGGAACTCAATAAATTCATGACAAATAAGAAAATTAGGATCCACAGAAAACTAGGATCCCATAGATTCATGCCAAGACACTCCTAAAAAAATGTAGACTTAAAAAAATAACGTTAGTATCATTACTCAATATAGTATTAAGCGGAGAAGATTTTGTTATGAAAGAAATTTTATTTTTAAGACAAGTAATGAAAAAGTATAAAGAGAAGGTAAATGATTTTCATATGACTTTTTTTATTTTAAGATGGCACTATGAGAGTTAATTAAATGTGGATTAATAACAATGTGTGTCAAATATATATTGAAGTAATTGAGGATATGTATGATGGATTTTTAATAGGATTTTTTAATATAGATATAGATATAGATATATATATGCTCATATCTTTTTATTATTGGAATCCCACAAATTCATGACAAATAAGAAAATTAGGATCTACAAAAAACTAGGATCCCATAGATTCATGCCAAGGAAGAAAATCCTGGGTTTGTTTTTGAAATTTGTATTTATTTATCCCTTATAAATATTTTATTATTTTATTCATAGATCAATTTATATATTGTTGTATATTAAATGCTTTATAAAGTGAAAAAATCATCTTTGCTTGTGTTCTCCATAAGGTAGTAGAGCCTTAGGACTCTTTCTTTTTCATCTCCATCTTCATTACCCTATGCTTTCTTAACTTTCATCACAACATTGTTCTCAAACCTTCAAACATAGGTTTCCATTGGGTCTTACCGCTCCTCATCATTGTTGTCAGTCTTCAATTTATCGACAATATCTTCTTGCATCAATCTCTAATTCACACATGGATTTCTCTACATCAACTTAAATTCTATTAGGATTACGTTTGTTTGCACAATTTTCTTGATATAATTTCTTCTCATATGATCAATTTCAATTCTACATGATTGCTTTGTTTCATGTCACCATCTCCAATATTGAGATTTATTGGCACATTGCCAATCTACTTTCCATAAACTTTGATTCCAATTCTGACAGGGTCATCACATCCATATCGACATCCAAGATCTCTTTGCACTATTTTGTGCTGCAGTAATCGCAGTTAAACTTAACCCTGTGATTTTTCTTCATCACTGCATGTCTTTTAAGATTTTATTAACTAAGGGACTTCTCTCATTTGTTAGGCTTAATCAAGTGATTTTATTAATTAAGAGTTTTCTAGCGGTCCCTATCTCCTCTTATCACATACTTCATTATTACATTCATTTTCCCTGAATGCAACCTTCATGGTTACTGTAGGATACTCATGTACTTGATTTTTTGGGGAGATTTTATGATCCTTGTTGAGGCTGATCAGTCGCACATAACAAAGGCATATGTTCAAACAAGGTCAAAGGCAAGCCCATATTAGAGCAGATTTAATAAAGAGGAGATAAAAAAACTCAAGAATTATTGGAGATAATAAAAAGACTAAACACAGTGGTGTTTAGTCCTTGGCACTTCCAAGTTTGTCTTTTCTTGTGGACTTAAAAGCTTTAGATAATGTGATCACCAACTTCTAGATTATTGATTCATGGTTCACTAATCACATAATATTTTTCTCATTGCTCATCAAACTTTAGCATGCAAGGAGTAGAAAAATATTTATTGTCGTTAGCTCTCTTATAATAGTAGCAGGATTAGGAGATATCTAGATCAATCTACTATTTAATTTGAAGAATGGTAAGTTCTAAGGTTTCTACTATCTTTGTCTTTTCAAAAAGTTACTCACAATATGAGTTACAAAGCAACCTTTTTTTTTCCGCGTACTAAGTATTTTAGGATTATGAGTCGGGGAAGAGAATTAGACTTGCTAAAGAAAGTGGTAGATTTTACTCTATTAAATATCAAGTAAAATAAAGAGATCAAGAATGATCTACTTTTATCTTTCCTTTTCTCCTCATATAAAGTTGCCATCTAGCTCTACTATTAGTGTCTTGATCATCCTTCATTCGGAATTTTAAAAACTTTATTTCCTTCTATATTTAAGGAGTTGGACTTAAAATTTTCTGTCTTTTTCAATTAATAATAAACAAGTTCTATGTCTTATTACTTGCCTGATAATGGCATAGGAGGTTCATCTATTATTCCTAATGTAATCAGCTTACGTTTGTTTCTTTCACTAATAAACACATAAGTTTAATTTTCTACTTGGATCTAAATCTGATGTGACTATTTTTTCTTACTTTTCTTTCTACTTTTTTAATATTTTATAATATAATTTAGATCTACTTTTGGGTGCAAATTAAAATTTTGACCTGACAATGTTATGAACTACTTTAACCATATCTTGCTCCCGTATTTTAAAAAGGAAGGAATAATTTATAGGTCTTCATGCATTAATACTTATCAACAAATGAAATTGCAGAAAGAAAACATGGTCACTTACTAGCTACAACTAGAGCCTTGCTATTCCAACACAATGTCAAAATTATATTCGGGTGTGGTTTTCCTTATAGCTACTTGCATCATAAATCAGATGCATTCTAAAGTCCTCGAGTTCCAAACATCAGTGGAAGTACTCTCTCAATTTTATCTCAGTTTGAGCTCCACAAATAATTTAACACTACAAATTTTTTGTTGCATTATCTTTGTGCGTGTTCATTGTTATAATAGAGGGAAATTTCAACCCAGAGCAAACTTTTTTGGTTACTCTTTAACCCAAAAAGATAGAAGTGCTACTAACCATCAATCTAACCCTTTTTTTTTTAATTCTAATGAGATCAGTTTTAAAGAAGATAGGTCATTCTTTGCTGAATCTTATTTTTAGGAGGAGAGGTCTACTATAGAAGATAAGGATGGAGATATCTTCTAATTAGATTTACCTTCATCACTCACTTTTTCATCAATTTTTGGTAATGTTGCCTCTACTCTTCCCAATGAAGAGATTGTACCGCTTCCTCACAGTAATAATTTAGAAAACTCAAATCATGAGACTTGGAGATATAAGCATATGTATTAATAAATTGCTTCAATTCTAAAAAACAATGCAAGCTTGATTATCTTCTCCAAATATTGAAAGTGAGGTATAGATAGTTTTTGAGGCTACCTCCCAAAAGAAGCTTGCAGATGAAAATAATGATCTTGAATGCCATTTGAAAAAACATGAGGGAGTATCCCAATCACAATTATATTCTATCTCACTTTGTGCTATTTTAGAAGTTCTCATCATTTTGCGAAGCTTTTATTGTGAATTTAAATGCTATTTCGGTCCTTTAAATATTTTCTAGTGAAAAATGGACGAAAGTCATGAGAGTGGAGTTAGAATCCTTGTACAAGAACAAAACTTGATAGATCTTAGGTTGCCTAAGGGAAGGAAATTAGTGTGCAAATGGATGTTTGTTGTGAAATATAAAGTTGACGGGACTCTTGAAAAATATAAAACATGATTAATAACTAAGGGTTACACCGTAAACTTATGGAGTAGATTTCCCAAAGATGTCTGATCTAGTTGCAAAGATAAATATCATAAGAATCATTGTCAAGTGACCCAAATTAAATTCAAATCATGTGAAAATCAGTCACCATAGGATTGTATCTTCAAGAGTCCCATCCTTGCAACCTTGTTTGGATTATTATTGAATAAAATTATCTTTTGCTTGTGTAGATATTGTGCGAAAAGACTTGGTGGCTGCTCTACTCTTTAGTAAAGCTTGGTGGATAATATCTTTGGGCTTTGGTGACTCTTTAGCTATCCCATTTATCTCATTTCTCCTCTTTTCCCCAACACAACTATTCCCATTTATCTCATTTCCAAGAGTCCCATCCCTAAACTCTAACGTCCTACAATCTCTCCCTCTAATACTCCACCCTTCACCTTACATCCTTCACAAACCCATTCAACCACCTAAGACTTCAACTCTACCAAAGCCAAGATTTTTTGCAAGCAACTAACTAAAAAAATTCACAACTCTCTTACTACTAATCCAAAAACTAGACAAATAATTTCATTAGTTCTATAACATCTTAAGTCTCTAATCTAGAGTATTTCACCCTTCTCTTCCAAATAAAAGATATCCATTCATACCCAACAAACTTTATCTCCAAATCTATCAATACTTTAATGCTCATTTTCACCATGCCTACATGATCTTTCTACCACCACCCTAAATGGTCAAAAACTAAGATGTTGCCTTCACCCCAAATATCCTTAAGACCCTGCATCAATTATTATGGTTAAATATTTCTTTAAAGACCTAAAGATTGAGTGAGATTGACTCATAGGACTTTATTGTGAAATAAGTCAGCAATAACATGCACAATTCTCTACAACATGATGAAATGAAGCGAATTGAGATCGATAAATATTTTATGAAATAATTAGATAATGACTTAAGTTGTACATCATATGTGTTTAAGAGAGATTATTTAATAGATACCTTCATAAAGGGATAAAACGATGTATTGTTTTAGGAGATTATTGTTAAGTGGAGAATGAAAGATATCCATTTATCACAGAGAGAGTATTGTAAGGCATATATGTGCTATGGATCTTATTGTTCGAACCCATTGATTAGTGCTAGGATTTAGGATTCCATGAATTTATGATAAATAAGTCATGATCCCAAGAGTTCATGCCATTGAAGAAAATGCAGAACCAAAATTTTAAAAAATATTTATTTATTTATATATTTGTAAATATTTCCCTTTTCTCATTTAGCCTATATATTGCTTTATATCAAATAATTTATGAAATGAGAAAAAAAATTCTTGGTACTCCCCACTGAGCTTGCAATCATAAAAGAAGTCATTGATTGTCAATTGAAGATGGTAGAACTAAGGTGATAAGATAGAGTTGTGCCAAAACATGGAAAGATAGATTGAGAAATTTTTTAGAGGAACTAAGTAGCTTCTATTGAAGTTAGGTAATACAAAATAGGTTTTGATGGTTTGGTCATACATGATGAATAAAAAATGTGCTGTTATAACATGCGCATAAAATTAGCATCAAAGAATTACAAACAATAGAGATAATGTGGGTAGAAATTAGAAAAAATCCATAAAGCAAATGCCAAATAGTTGGATAAGATTATTGATGGCTATCATAATGAATTCTCACTATAAGCTATGATGGAAAGAAATTTGTAATTTGATACCATGATTTTAACAGATGAAGTTGATTGCTATGGACTAGCTTTCCTTGAAGTTATTCGTGCGACCTTAGCATCCTTTCCTTAAGTTAGCCTAACTCTCATCAACGTTGTTTGAACACAACGAACACCAAATGGAGTACGGACTTTGGCGAAAAGGAAAACTTACACTACACAAGAACAACTTTACATGGCTTATAAAAGTTTTGGATTTGTTGGATAGTTTATAAATGTAGTGGTGCCTCCCTTTAATAGGCCTCCAGCTCTCTTACGAACATTCTAGATGTGCATTACAATATTCTTATATGTTAGGATTTTTATAGTACTCTACAATACGGCTGTCAAAAAAGCTCATTGTTCGAACGTGGCTTATTAAGTAATTGCTTAAATTGCTCATAACAAAGTGCAAACACCTAACAAATATTTCAAGCTCGAATAAAACGAACATGAATAATCCTTCGCTCGATTGTGTTGCCCGACGACCAAATAAAATATTATATTATATTATATTATATATATATATACACACACACACACACAAACACATATATATCACGCATGCACGAATTTAGTGCTAGAGTTTTGTAAAAGATTGACTGCGCTCAATCCTCCCTCTATGATTTTTTTGATTATCAGATTTTAGCTATTTTGAACAATTGAACATAACACCGAATTTGAGCTATTTCGAACACGAGCCAAACACGAACAAAGCAATTTTCAAACTAGCCGAACACGAACAAGGATTTGGCTCGCTCAAGCTCAGCTCGTTTACATCCTTACTCTACATCATTTCTATATATCCATTACATTTTAGACAGATCAAGAGACTTTCATATTATTCCTTAAGTATCTAAATTATTCTTGAGTAATCTGGAGATGTTTTATATCCTTATTCTTGAGTAATCCTCCCTCTTATAAATTTTTCTGATTATTACATTTTGAGCCATTTCGAACAATTCGAGCCGAACACAAACACTAAAATTTCGAGATATTTCGAAGATGAGCCGAACACGAACAAGGATTTGGCTCGCTCAAGCTCGGCTTGTTTACACCCTCACTCTACAACATTTCTATATATCCATTACATTTTAGACAGATCAAGAGACTTTCATATTATTCCTTAAATATCTAAATTATTCTTGAGTAATCTGGAGATGTTTTGAATCCTTGAAGCGTTCAAAGTCCTTTAGGTCTTCTAGAGTTTGTTAGATGAGTTTGACCTCATGTAGGATTTTTTATAGTCTTCTAGCGCATTGTGGTTCCATGCTTATCATGTCATGCCCAAGAAAGTTTGGTTAATCTCGATTATTTTTGGGGTGTGACACTCCCATATTTAAACTTATGATGCCCCTCATTGTGCCTTCTTTCATTGCAATGCTAAATCTCATCTTTGGATTGCCATAGATCTTCCTTAGACTTCCGGTGGCTCCTCGGTCAACTAGTCGCTTCCACTTGATCTTATCCATTTGTGGATTGTGGGCTGTGGACTAAGAACTAATAATTTTGCATGTTGGCTTAGCGCCTTTGTTAACACACTTGCCCCTTTCGGTGGTAGATCCACAGGTTGCTCCTTAGTTATGACATCTTCGCACCCTTTGGTGGTAGATCCACAGGGGGCTCCTTAGACATGACATCCTCGCACTTTTGAAAAATTATTGCTTGCCTTATCAACACATCTTCTTCAATTAACTCCTTAACCTCATTATAAAGAGCCAAGATATCTTGCTTGGATTGTAATTGCTCATTCCGTAGACAGGCCTCCTCGATTTGTGGTGCTGGCAACCTCTGTAAGCCTTGCTTGTTGGTCGTGACAATGAGCACCACACAAACTTTATGCTTTCTATGATGTATAAGTTATATTGGCAATTGGCATTGTGAATGCCTAAGCTTGATCCAAAAGGTCCATACTCAAGATGATTTGGTGGTCGTCTATCTGAATGATGGAGAAATTCAAATTTTCTAACCATGCACCCATGTTGGCTTACACCCCACGAGCTATGTCTTAGATAAGTTTTGTTGTTGAGTTAACTATTTTGAGATGAAACGTCTTTCATCATTTTCCTTGTACCCAACCTTAACGCCTCTTCAATGGAGATGAAATTATGAGATGCACTAGTATCCACTATAGCCATCATTGTGTCCTTCCTCACAGTCATATCCACAAAGAATAATTGCTTTACTTAAGCCTTAGGAGAGGTCTAGATTGTATTAAATATTTATATCGCCTCCATTTGTGCAGCTATATCCCCATCATTAGCTTTTAGCTTCTCTTGATATTTAGTAAAGAGTGAGCTCAAAGACTGCTTTTAAGGGGAGTCTTTAACCCAATGAGGACCCTCACAAAGAGAGCAACTAATTCGAGGCTTGCCTAAACCTTTGCTATCCTTTGGCTTGTTTTTCTTTTAATCTCTGATATACTCTTGATGATGTTCATCCTTGCTTTGGCCTGAATCTTCCCCACCATTAGTTTGGCCACCACCTTTGGGTTTGCTAATAGACTCCTTAGAGTAACCTACCAAGCTCCATGGCTATGGTGATAGCAAGATTTTGCACTCTGCATCGCCTTAGCTCCAATTTTACTCAAGGTTGGAGTCTATCTATGAAGTAGAAAATAGAATCCTTATCAGATAAATCAAGGATCTACAAACCTAGACTTGTGTAATCCTTGATATAAGATTGTCCTTGATTGCTTTAACCTTCGCAAGCGAGCTGGAGCCTCATCTTCAGTATTCTTATGATAGAATTGCTTTTTAAGTTTCCTCCCAAAGTTGCCAAATGTAGATATAGGGCACATCCGCTTCTCAATATCTCCTCACCTTCTTCTCCACTACAACATGGCAATATCAATGAGATATGAGTGCCATGAAGTGATCTTCGCTTCTCATCCATCACATCCATGGCTCCAAACTATTATTCTAAGCCCCACAAGAAATTGTCGACTTTTCTAGCATTGCTTGGTCCCCAAAGTTCTTAGGTTTCAGCACATCAATGCACACAACCTCACAATGCTGCAAGTAGACTTGGTCGCCAATGTGCGCTTGCTTGGGGTACATCTCCACACTTGTCCTCAATGCGTGAACTCATTTCACACATTTCTGATTCATGGGGTTGTTGCATCTTGTTCATTCTCTCAAAAACTCTTCACTTATTTTCTTCATATTGCTCATCAAGAACTGCTCTAATTGTAGCAGCATATCACTTATTGCATATGGCATAGCGGAGTCCTCCTACTCGAAGCTATTCACGCTTTCACCTAGATCATTTATCTAAACCCCCATGCTATTTATGGCCTCCTCCACTTGAGATAAGCATTAATCAAGACTAAAGATTATGTCCTTAGACTTTCCCATCAGCTTGGATGTTACAAGATTGTGTTGCTCCTCCTGACTTTAGCCTTGTGGCAAGACTCTATGTTTGTGGTCTTAGACCCCACAACTTGATTCTTTCTGCTCTTTTTCATGTTTGAATCAAATATTTGGCAATAACTTAGCCATAAGAATGACTTACTCTGATACTACTTGTTACATATTAACTTTCCTCAAAGTTATTCCTGCAGCCTTAGCATCATCCTGTGAAATCCCAAATTAAAAAAAAAGAAAAAAAGAAAAAAAGAAAAGGTAGATTGAATCGACTAATGTAAGTTCAGTTGAACCGCCATTAGACGGTTCATTGATTTAAGATGATGGGGACAGATCTCCGTGTCGAATGTGAATAGAAAGCAAGCAAGAGATGGAGAAACCAAACGAGGGCGGCATCAGGTCGACCTCACGAGGTGTAACGCGTGACAAGGAGGGCGTATGAGTAGTAGTGGCGAGCCATGTTTGGCTCGAGTGATGGTGCCGAGATGCTGGCATCAAATCCAAGCTTATTAGCTTTCAGAGTATTGTAAATGCTTTTATTTATTGTTTATTTAGTCTCTCTAAGTGAAAGTTAAGATTTTGTTGTCTTAGATTTATTGTATGATGGAAATCCGAACTCCAACTTATGTGCACAAATTGATTTTTTAAAATCTTTAATTCTAAAGGATGATATCTTAAGATGAGAAAATAAATTTATGCTATACAAAATACATATTATTTTAATACATCGAAAATTTTATGTGAAGGATTAGACATTTATTTGTAGTAAAATATAATGACTATGTTGAATTAAAGATTTATTGAGAAACTATTGTGAAAGTTTGTCTCAAAGTTTTATGCTTTTATATTAAAAATATAATTTTATAAAATTTAGATAAGTTTTAAAAGGATACATTAAAAGAAAATTTTATATTAAGTCATACATTAGAAGAAAAAGTGTTTTATAATAACAATAGTACTCAATTAAATAAGTGTGTGTATACTCAATTTTATATATATATAAATAACTTAAGGTATTAAAATATGAAATTATTTATATAAATAATCTTAGTGTATAAGATAGTTATAAATATTATTTAAGAGAATAGTTAAATAATTTGAATAAAATCAAAGTTTTGAACTTTGTATTTTGAAATTATATGGCTCATATTGTTAGGCTTATTTAATATTTGGAATTGTAGATTGAATCACTAACAAAGTGTGGATTAAGTTTAATAAAAAATCAAATAAATTCTTTAAAGTTAAGCTCATGAGGTGATCCTAAGATGAGTATTCATATCTCTAATTTATGATGATATTATTACTTTTTTCTAAACTAGTTATTTGCAATGTCATTAATAAGTTTTATTGATTGTTATTGTAATGTTTACTCTTATTTACTATGGGTTTCGAAAATTCACCACCGACCTCTCGATGAGGAGAGTAGATTAAACGCTCCCAAACTTCGTAGAATGAAATAGATAAGACACTACCCAGAATTCACCCTCATTTTGTGAGAACTTTAGACTGGTTTCGTGTTTCATAAGGTAGACTGTAGTTAATTATCCGCAAGAGAGAACTTTGATGACTGTTAGATTGCTAAATGCGTAGTAGCATGTGGAGTATTGAAATTTAGGTTTATGAAATTCATTATTTTAACTTAAAGCGGATGTTTGGGGGAACGATGACGCGCCCGATCTAGATCCCATACTTTTGTCATCTCTCGTCGCGTGGTCACCTACTTAATTAGGAGGTAGAACCCAACCCGACCGGATCCGTCACCATGGGTCATCGCCCAAGAAATCAGACCTGTTTATCTAAGTAGACATGTTTTAAGTCTACCTTAGTTAACAGAGGCATTTTGCCCCTCAAGATATTCCTATGGTCACGACCAAAGTGAGAGCAGGGGAGCATACTGCTACAATGCGAAAGGAGTCATTTGATAACCACTCTCGAAAACTCGATCAGAATCGATCACGCTACCTGGGCCAGTCTCACGCAATGAGGACACGCCACGCCCCATCGATAATGAGATTGTTTAAGAAAGAAATATAAGACTTGATTTGACTGACTTTCATGAAGCTAAATTTTTTTAATTTGTCACCTTCAAAGAAACAATTGTAAAAAGATAAATTGAATTTTTGCTTTAAGTTATTTAAAGATTGAATTTCATTTAAGTATTTAATACTTAATGATATATTAGATTTTGTATTTGAATTGATACTTGATTTGAGTTAATTTGATCTGAGATTGTGATTACACACTTTAATGGAAGTGTCCTCCCCGGTTGAATTCAGCAAACAATTGTAAAAGATAAATTGAATTTTTGCTTTAAGTTATTTAAAGATTGAATTTCATTTAAGTATTTAATACTTAATGATATATTAGATTTTGTATTTGAATTGATACTTGATTTGAGTTAATTTGATCTGAGATTGTGATTACACACTTTAATGGAAGTGTCCTCCCCTGTTGAAATTTTCATTCAACGCAGTCATCATCGGGATAGATGTATTATTTTTCTATTTTAGATCCTCTCAATTTAATTTAATAATGTAGAGGATCGATATACCGGTCATACGATAATTAGCCAAATATTTTAATGAGTTGAGATTTTTATAATATTATTATTGAATTTTTAGGTTTTGTTAACCCTAATCGGCCCCAAGACCAACCCAGAATCCACCCAAGAAGATCCTCTACATTAAGTTTAAGCATTCAACATAATAGCCCATGGTTATTTAATTTAAAACTTATTTAATTTCTGATATTTGAATAATGTTGCTTATTTTGATTGAGTTTCATTGCAAGTTTATAATTTTAAATAAAATTTTGATAACATTTCGGTAACCTCCTGGTTTCGTCCCTACATAAGGTTAATTGGTCGGCGCCATGCCAAAAAAAGGCATGGTGTAAACACCACTGAATCGCCATCCCACCATGCCAAGAAAGACATGTATGAGTCTCTAAAGCATCTACATGTAACACAAATTTTCCTGTCACACCAAGAAAGGCGTGTACATGTATTTATATACTTGTAATGTTAAGTTAAAATATTAATTTTAAATTCAGAATAATTTTATTAAAATTGCTTATGTCCGGCCGGTAAAAGTTTGACGTAATTTTGCAAGATCCCTCCTATAGTCGTCGTTGGTCCACTTCAAAAAAGTGTATGAGTGGTATAAACCCGCTGAATCTCGCCAGAAGAGAAAGTATATGAGGTTACGGGTATCATTGAAATAGATTTTCGGAAAGATATGTATGGATACTTATACACCTTCAATGTTAGTTTAAACATTAATTTTTATATGTGTCCCCTGTGGTCAGTCGGTTTGACGTTACAAGATCCCGGGCGTGGTCAGTGAGGGTTACTTTGGATATCTACTTTACCAAGAAAGGTGTATGAGTAGATAAATCAAACGGCGCGAAAAAAAAAAAAACATGTATGAGGCTCAGATCCTACAAAGCAACAGATTTTCTCATGCGAGAAAGGCGTGTCGCGATTATACACCAAAACAATCTGATTTTCTAAGAAGGCGTATCGGTACATAGTCAATATAAAGGTGGAGGGCGTCATGCTGTATGGGTGTGGGCACAAACCCGGCCGCGCGATGGAAAAGCGCGCACAGGTCGCAGCCATACGCGGTCTCTTGTCCATCGCTTATAGTGCTCAGATGATTTTTGATGCAGAAGGGGATTACAGAAGCCGGAGCTGAGAGAGGAGGAGAGGATGGACCGGGGGAGAGAGAGAGAGAGATAGAGGGACGGTTGCTCGGGTCATGCGAGAGGGAGAATAGGAAATTAGGGTTAGGATAATAAGAGGGGATATTTATAGAAATTATTATTTAATTATTTTATTAGCTCTAATCTGCATTTTCGCACCGATATGATTACATATGCATTATATATGTCGATTTTAGGTTACTTTGATGTTCAATACGACTTGGTCGTTTATATCCTTTTGGTTTGGTGGTCGTCGATCAATTTCAGTTAATTTGTGCGTCGTCGTTTCCGCTTCGATATTCTGACTCTTCCATTGGCGACAATCTCATGTGATAGATTTGGCTTTGACGCTAACGACGTGATCAATTTACGCTCGTTTGAGCGGCGTCGCGCGACCTCGACTCGTGGCGATGACTCTCCTTCGACTTCTGATGGTTTGATGTATATCTTCGATTAATTTTGACGTTACGAATCGATGGCGATACGTTTCGATCGATCATTTTCATTATCGCCATCGAGTGTATTTCATCTCCGATCGTATTATTGGCATCAAATATTTGCATTGTAAACTCATTTCGGCTCGCGCATGGAGGTCAACATTTACTTGTTCTTTGAATATTGATCATATTAAAATATAGAGAATTTACATACTTATCTTCTGCGTTACATTTTACCTTGAATATTTACAAACCAAGACTTTCCTATGCTCAAAAAACATTTCACTTGAAAAAAAAAAGTAAGGGTGGTATTTTTGATGTAATAATAAAGATTTAGGTGCTATTTAAGTAAAAATTTAAGTTTGAGTGTGAAATATGTAAATTCATAAGAATTGCGTGGTATGTATGTAAATCCCCCTAAAATATATAGTCCAAATTCATTCTAGTACTTCATATTCATTCAAACTTTATATATTATAGATAAATATTGAATGAAATGAAAAATGTGAATATCATGAATTATATATAATATTTGTATGTGCATGCTGAATATGATGGAGTTTCACCTCCTTATGATACTAGTTAGGGACCCTAAGCTACTCGTGCATGTATGTGAAAAAGGTTATGAAATAGGATATTGATGTTGAAGTACCTTAAATGATTCAACTTTAGACGGTTGCTCCTGTAACAGATGTAAATGATATATAGATCATAATTGAATATAAACTATCATTTGTTTTAGCTTGCATGTATATTATTATTATTTTCATTATGTTATTTTAGTTTAGATGTATGAGTATTCGTGGGTTGTTGATAGTTTATTATGTTTTTGATCTAACATTTGCAAGTTGAAAGTTTGGAATAAAATTGAGTAATAAAGAAGAAAATATTTATAAATGATGGTGTCGGAACAGAGAAAGGTAAATTTATGATTGTCTTAATTACTTTTATTATTGGCTTTTTTCAATTGCTTGATTAACTGTTAGACAAAGAAAATAGTAAATTTATTTTCACTATCTGACTATCCTTTCCCGTCTTGGTAATTTCAAGCCTTTGGTCTTGGTCATGACACATTCTTGATGTTAAGTTATCCAACTCTCATTCATGTTGGGCTAGTTCACAATGAACACCAAAGTAAGGACTTTAACGAAAGGGAAAACTTCTACTACATAAGGAGAACTATGCAAAAGCTTATGAAAGCTTTGGATTTTTTGGATAGTTTTTAAATGAAGTGGTACCTCTCTTTAATAGGTCTCTACCTTTCCTAAGAACATCATAGATTTACATTTGTAATATTCTATGAAGCACAGAGACGCCTGTATACTCGCCATGTCTGTGTCGGACATAAACACGGCGTCGACACGTTCCGACATGGTATCTATGAAGTGTCGACCACACTAACAGCGTCGACACGGGAAGGACACAGGTAATGACAATTTCTAAACCACGGGACACGTCCCGTGCGTATATTACCTATTTCGAAGCCTTAGAAGCGCCTTTCTCTATTTTTGCTTTGACGAAGCGGTATGGGGTAGTTGATGAAGCACTAATCGTCAACGTCGTAACACCCACAACTGTCAACCTTGTTATAGTTAATGAAGCCCTAATTGATGGGTCTTGTGCAGTAGACGAAGTTGTGCAATGAACGAAACCGAGTTGTCGACATAGCTATTCATTGAGGAATCCCTAATCAGCGGGTCCTGTACAGTTGATGAAGCCGCGCCCTGCCTACCATTCGTTGAGGAAGCTCTTAATCGAACGAAAGGTAGCATTAAATATTATGATTTGTATAATAAATAAATTAAATTTGAGTTAAATATATTTTAGCCGGGCTTTAGATAAAGTTATATGTCTTTAGATAATTTGCTTTTATATAATATAAATACTTGATCCCAGTTTTCATACTTTTGGTAGTTTTTATATTTTATCATTCAACAACAACAACAACAAGCCTTAATCCCACTATATTTTATCATTATTGGATTTTATTTTTAAAACTTATATGTGTATGTTCGTGTCTATATTATTTACTAGATGATTGGATAATGATATCCTAAGCAGGTGTTGAAAATGCTAACCTTGTAGAAGATGTAACAAAGCGGTTATTGCAAACTTTAGCTTTAAAAATATTAGCTCAACCATGTTCATCTTCTTGTTATATAAACAATGCTGATATTGATGTTTTATGAGAAGTATTTATTATTGTCATTTATATTGTTTATTTTCTTTTGTTATTTTTATTTTGAGAGTGCAAAAAATAAAATTTTTACAGCATGTCCACGACATGTCTTGTCCTACTTTTTATAAAATTGTCGTGTCTTCGTGTCCGTGTTGTGTCATTTTGTGTCGCCGTGTCCGTGTCGTGTTGTGTCGTGTCTCCGTGTCCATGTCCATGCTTTATAGATAATTTTCTTATATGTAGGGATTTTTTGAATACTCTGCACCATTCCTCATGTCCAATATATTCTAGAGTGTTCTAGAGACTTCTAAATTATTCCTTAAGTACCTAAATTATTCTAGAGTAATCTAAAAATATGTAGAATCGTTGAAGTGTCCAAAGTTTTTTAGGACCTTCTAGAGTCTTTCAGATGAGTCTGGCCTCTTGTGGGATTTTCTAGAGCCTTCCAACATATTGTAGCTCCACTTAGGTGCTTCTGATAGATCCTCTTGTCTATATTTGTCATGTTGCGCCAAAAAATGTTTGGTTAATCTCCTTGATATTTTAGAGAATCTAAGAGCTTTGCACTAGAAACTTTATGGAATATTTACGTTGCACATATCAGTGCACAATCGGAAGGAATTTCCATGATTTATGTTTCACAAGGTAATGAGACAGTTGTTGGAAAATTGTAAGACGTTCATTTTTTTGTCTTATTTACCTGAGGTCTAGGTGTTAAAGGGTGGTATTGTGAACATTTTGGGTACTTCAATTTTTGTCCTCTATTCTGATAGTGCCTGTGTAGTAGTCTCTCTTCTTTTTTTTTCCTTAACATCGACATATGATGGTTTTTTTACTACGTTTTTATTTTGAAGTTCATAAAAATAAAACTTGCAAGCACAAGCGAAGTCTTGGATGCTAGCTCATGAAAGATGAAGAATTATGTTTTAGATCATTTTCTTAAATCACATGTATGGTTGTTTATTTCAATACTCCTTAACATTTGATTGGTGTAGGATAATTAACTCGATTCATGCGAATGTTTACGTTATGTTATCATGGTTGGTTATGGTAAATAGTATGTTGTAAGCTGAAATGTTAACTTCAATATTTTATCTTGGATCAGGCTGAAGCATTAGTAAAAGCACAACAAGATATAGCAGAAACAATGGGAGAGTTGGGTTTGTCATTCGTCAAACTTGTAAAGCTAGAAAGCAATGAGGTCATCTCTATATCAGAGAGATCACGGGCTGCTGATCCCAAAATTGTAGCAACTGCAGTTGTTAAAGCAAGCAGGCTTTACCGTGAACTGAATGCTCAAACAATAAGACATCTGGTATCCATGCAAATCTTATTTCATGATGACAATGCAAATTTGTGGCGTGAAAATTTTGGATGAAACCTTACGTGCCAAGTGATTTTTTCTTCATGTTTTTAGCAGGAGACTCTGCACGACTATACAGGGTTAATGCTAAGCATTCAGAATGCATTCTCAGAGCGTTCTAATGCCTTATTGACGGTGCAAACACTTCTATCAGATCTTGCTTCTTGGCATGCTAGGGCTGAAAAGCTTGAATCTGCTGCTTCTAGGATTTTTGGCGGTAATGATTCTAGAATCCAGAGGTTAGAGGAGATAAGAAGAACGATAAGAATCACAGAAGATGCTGAAATTTGCGCCACAAGAGAGTATGAAAAGATAAAGGTAATTCTTTGTAACCCACTCGTACAACTAAATGATTGATATAAAAGATTTGCACCAAATTACCCACTCTAAAAATTATTTAGCTGGCAGTTATTAAGTGTTATGTTACAATGCTTAAATCTCCTAATTATTTTGTTACAATCAAACAAGCTATGGGGAACCAAGTCCCAGTGATTTACTAATTTTTCTGTGTTTTTGAATGATTAGGTTATTCAAACCTACACAAAAGTGTTGATGACCTCATAACGCGCACAAGCACATACCATTAAGGTCTTTATACTAATTCCTTAAGCATTTGAGCATCATAATCTCTCAGGCTTATCAATTGGTCCCTTTGGTGCATCATCTTAACCATGGCGATTCATAGTAGTTAAAGCAAGTTCACGGTGGCTTTAACGCCCCCATCTTCTTTTATGCATCATGTTGCACAACCCTCTGAGGCTCATTCGTCGTTCCCCTATGAATATGCCATAATGTAAGTGCCACTAGTATAAGTGAAGTCACAGCTGCTGACAAATTCTCGGAACTGGGAGAAATGATTTTGTTCTTCTTTGTATTAATTCTTTTCAAAATTTAAGTTATAGCACGTCCTAAGCAGCTATCAAGATGTTTGTCACTAATCTGAAAAGAATTTTGTTTTCTTATATCAGATAAAGATTTTTTTTGATATAGGAGAGTCATATGCAGCTTAAATGTATAGAAATATTTGATACATGTTGGTGCTCGTTTAAAATTGTTTTTTCCCCACAAATTGTATACCTTATGCGACTATTATTCACTAGAATCGTAGTATAACATTTCTCAGTAATGTATGTCCATTTTAGTATGAAAAATTACCAATTATTTTTCCATGCTTGCAGGAGAACAACAGATACGAACTTGAGAGATTTGATAGAGATAGGGAGGATAGTTTTCTGAACATGCTAAAAGGATTGGCAATGAATCAGGTATTACTCAGTATTTTTTAGTCTTACCTTAAAATGACTGGTAGCTATATACCTAATGGTTTTCATTTCATTTTCTGAGATTGTTACTAGCTTGCTTTTCATCTTATTTTTTTCCTGTCATTTCTGTGCGAATATATATCACATGGTTGTTGCAAAAGTTACATAATCAATGTTACCAAAATCATGTCTTTGGATGCATATCGGGCGGTGAATATTTTATTATTGGGATTAGGCGAAAGAGATTGCCCATGCATCATGTTTATGAATCTGAGAACAGGTTCTTTTGTAGCATTTCAACCAAGCAAAAATTGTTCTTTATGTACCCTTAGCCACATAATAGGACACAATGGAGACGAAGGATTCATGTAGCCGATCCCACCTAGTGGGATTAAGGCTTGTTGTTATTGTTGTTGTTGTTGATGTACCCTTAGCATTTTATTTGGAGGTTAAAGGCTACGCTCTCGAATGGTCATACTTGTTAGGTATTTCTACTTTTTGCAATATGCCAGTTTTCAAATGAAGGGCATATCTTGAAATTAAGTAGAATGTTCTACCTTACACCTTTAATAGTCAAGCATATTTTCCATGCTCAAGTAATGGCATTGCCATCAAAGATAGAAATGCACCCATTTTATCCATCGAGCTCGGCACTGTCTTCTTCACCACAGTAGTAGTTATTTTTTATTTCCCATATTTTTTTCACTTTTTTAGGAAGGGTTCAGGATGCACCTCAATTATTGTTATTTTTTTATGGCTAGGAATCTAGTAGTGATCACACAAATTACCAGTGGCATTGGTTTTATAAGATGGAAGAGTCATCACTAGTCTTCTTTTCCTTATTTTTTTTGGAGCAAGATGACCCCTCTTTAGATGATTCTTGAGTTTTTCTTTTTATCTCATTTCTTTTGCTCTATGGCCATTGCCATCATAATTGCTTGATTAAGATCATTGGTTGGGAACAAACATAGTTCATTTGCAATTTGAAAATAAAGTTTTGTAGTGTACTTTAGTGCTTTGCCACTCTTGATTTATTCACAATGTGATTGCCTGACATTGGAACTCCAAGTATACTTTTGCATAAATTGCTCTTAGTATTATCTCAAACTATCACACGCTTCTTCTATTAATCTCCTACATGTAGATCTTTATGGATCAGTTGTTTGAATATCCATCAAGTCACATCTTAATGGTCATTCATCTTTTGATGGGCATACCAAATGTCGTCCCCTTAGACGAAGCTTTGTTTAATTGCCAACTCATGCTCATCAAAAGAGAAGACGTTAGGGAGTTAGCACTAGGGTTGTGAGTCAAGTCAACTCATGAGCCACTTATGCTCGGCTCGATAAATGACTCCTGAGTATAGCTCGATGAGCTAACAAGCCAAGCTCAAGCTAGTCCCGACTCAACTCATTAACTCGTGAGCCGGCTCAATTAATAAATATTGATATAAAAATATATTAAAATTTAATAATTTAAGCATAAAATTAATAAAAATATTTAAAAATTATGTTTTTAAATTTTTATTTTTTTTATTTGTATCATAGTAATTTTTGAAATCATAATTATTTTTTTTCTTTCATACTAAATGAGCTGGTTCATGAGCTGACTCGAGCTTGTAATATAAAGCTAAAGCTCGAGCTCAAACTCAATTAATTAATTAAGCTCAATCCGAGATTGACTCAAGCTCAGCTTGACTTGTTTACACCCCTAGTTAGCATGATGGCTTAAGTTGGGCAAAGACAATCATGCCATTGGTTTCATACCCACACAAGGTGAATCAAGTCTCGAACTTAACCCTAAAATGTCTACTTTTATATAGGACATTAATCAAAGAATGAAGAATGATTATTTATAAAATCAATCTCAAATTATTTATATATTTATATATCATTTTCCTTGTATTTATGAAGCTAATGTCTTGGAATGACATTTATTTTTCTAATTTTCTACTATATTTTTTACGTGGAATCTCATTAAAAACAAAATGTTTCGCTCAACAGATGGGATATTTCCAGAAGATTGCCGATGTCTGGGAAAGAGTTGCAAGTGAAACAAGCCATTATTCAAAAGATAATTGCTAGACAGAGGTGACACTTTCTAACCGTAGAGAACGTAGGACTTATGAACTTAACTTTGTTGGATAAAGGGATTTGGTTTCCACAAAAACTAGGAAATTGCCTCTTAAGAACTAACCTGAGTTGCTAAAATATGTAGCCATTGCTGGACACGGTGAGTCACTCAGAATCTGTTTAAGATAATGTAGTTTTTTTTTATGAAGATGATTGTAAGTTATTGAGAAGAAATTAATTTTTTTAAAAATTTTAATAATTTTCTGATGATCATCATATTTTAATAGTTTTGATTTTAAAAGTATTTTTTCCCCTCAAATGCGCCCTTATTCCTATCATTTATTACTGTTAATGTATTGGTTGTTTGGGCCATCTTTAGGAAGAGTTTTCTGAGATGATGATCTCTTTTTTCTCTAGTTCTTTTTTAAAGAAGTATATGGAAGTTTTCAATAAAAATATATTAGTTACTATAGACCTGCAGCTTAATGATGTTAATTTCATATTCACATAAATAATTTTAGGAAGATTTACATAATAGATAATTCTTATGTAATATATCCAACATTAAAATTTGATATTTACATTTATGATTTTTTTTTATGCATAAAAGTGCATTTCACTATAAAAAAAATTAATAATAGTGTTATTTTTGTTCTTAGATATGTGAATAAACAAAAATTATGAGCTATGTATGTAAATGCCTTGTAAGTTTTTCGCACTCAATTTGATATTAATCTTAAATTGTAAAAAAAAGAATAATAAAAAAAAATTCTATTATTCTAATAGCTCACTCTTAAGCGAATTTCATGCTTATGATAATTACATTTTGTAATTAAAATGCATGGAAGATATTAAATAATAAACTTTATGTTGATTCCATGACATAAATTTATCGAGACTGAAAACTCTGTTATTTATATTATTATTTACTATCAATGTAGTTGCTGCTTTATCTTAAATAATTGTCACTTCAAGAATTTAATTATTCTGTCATATTTATAAGCATTTACATACGTACAATACAATTGTAATATATTTACATATCTAATAATTAAGTATTTGTACAAATAATATTAAATTTTTAATATTATATAAAAAATATGACAACCATTATGTAAATATTTAAAAAATTATATGGTGAATCTTGTATTTTATTTATTTTGGTTATGATGCATATCTGTCCATTAGTTTTTACTGTTTCCTATACTTTTTTTAATTATGTCAATAAAAAAATTTAGGAAAATTTATAGCACACAATTTTTATGCATTTACATATCTAATACTTAAATTTTAGGAGTTTTTACATACATGCCACAGCAAATTATCTAATTTACTCATTTAACACATAAAACATTAATATTGCCTGTATACCACGGTAAACAACGTCGTAACTCATTCGTAAGCGTGGAAACGGAAACGTGGAGATGGACTCATTTCACGTGCATTTTTGTTCGTCGCGCATTTCTGCTCCTCGCGTGTTTCTGCTCCTCTTGTGTTTCTGCTCCTCGCTCATATTCAGGTGGGCAGCGGAAGAATTTACTCAGTTCGTGCGTTTCTGCTCCTCACGCATTTCTGATCCTTGCGCATTTTTGCTCCTCGTGCGTATTCAAGTCAGTTGGTTTCTCTGTTATTCTATTCTCGCATATTACTATTGTGGACTCACGAACCATTTCTGCTCCATCCACGCAGTGTTCATCCTGCGCTAAGGGCGACAGACAGCACAAGAGTTAAGCTCCGTTACTTATTGACTTACGAATATAAGGGAATGATATAGGTATCGGTCCTTTTCTTTTTCTTCTTCTTTTACGAGGCACTAGATTCTGTGTAAAATTTTCTGTTTTGAAATATATATGAGTTTATTTTCTGCTGTCTTGCTCGACATTCAGGGGAGCCCATATCCATCGTCGTTCCCCACAGTTATAGAATCAGTTAAGCACATGTTTTCTACAATAAGCTGTAACTAGCACAGATTTATATGGTAGCCTTTCATATATATCCATTGCTTCGACTGGTAACATGTTAAAGAAGCTTCATAAGCTGTTAATGAGAAAAAAAGTTTTAGAATTCTGCCATTGGACAATAAAGGATTTAAGCCTGGTTTAACTTAAATCCAGCCAAATAGTAAATTTGGACAACTTAAATCCAGCCAAACAGTAATTTTGGACAACCTAATAAAGAAATTTTTCTATGCTAGTAGCCTGATCATATAAAGTGTGTGTTTCATTTTGGCTATCACAAATAAATTTCTTCATATATTTCAGTTGAGTTTGTCCATATTTGCTCATATTAAATATTTATATGTGTAGGTGTCAAGCTTCAAATATGAATCATTACTACATTGTTTTAAAGTTTGGTGGTTATTGGGTTGAAGTGAAAAATCAAGTCCGGAAAAACTATGAAGGTGGGAAACAGAAGACTTTGAAGCTTGACAAAGATTTAATCAACTTATTTATGCTTAAAGAAGAAATTATGTTAATTTTCCTTTGGTTGAAAGATCATGCATTCGAATTACATTATCATATTCATGGGACGTCACCTAAAGAGTACAAACTTATAAGTTCTGATATTGATTTGGTAGAATTATTCCAAAATTCCAATGAAGATCGACGTGTTGAAGTTGTCGTTTCAATACAGAATGATGTAGTTGTAGTTAGTGGGCCTACGTGTTTAGTAAATACCCAAAAAAAAGATGATTTCAGAGTTGAAGAATGTAATGATAGTGCGAATATAAAAGAGATTATAATTATGCACATCAAGTGCTGAGTGAAGATTAAAGCCGATTTGTTAAGTAATCAGTATAAGAAGTCATGGCGTCATTTAAGCTAGAGTGCACATTTATGCCTCAAATAAAATAATAAATCTGTCTCTCAATATATGTATATCCCCCCTTCTCAAAGTGTATCAGCATATATATGGCACTCAGGAAACTACAGTAAGATTCGACGGCAGAAGCGGGAACTCATTAAATCGGGTTCACATATCACATACGTATGATATGGTTGACAATTCATTCATGAGATTTTATGTAAGTTTTAAGGTTTACATCGATGGATTTTTTGGCGGGGATGTAGGCCTCATTGAGCTTAGATGCATGTCCTAAAATCTAAAAATGTGCCTTACTTTCTGCAAACTCTCTTGATGGAAATAATGGATTTTTCACAATTGCTTTTGCTATTGTTGAGACGGAATCAAAGAAGACTTGGGAGTGGTTCCTACAAAACTTAGAGGAGTCATTTACAATTGAGGTTGCTCCTTTGGCTTTTATTTTAGATATGGAAAAGGGTTTAAGCGAGGCCATTAGATTTATATTCCCAAATGCAGAGCACCGAGTGTGTATAAAACATTTATGAAAGGTCTGAAAAAAATTTTCTATTGCGATGATACTCATCAACTCAAAAGTCTTATTTGGACAGCTACTAATACATACTCAAAATTAGAATTTCAAAGAAAAAAACAAAAAATATTGGGTATCAGTCCATATATACATGCATATCTTGTTTCATTACCATATAAGTGGTCAAGATCTGAATTTTCTAATGAGATAAAAAATTATTATAACACAAAAAACATGGCAGAGTCATTCAATTCATGGATTAGGAAAGTTAGGGGAAAACCAGCAGTGGATTTGGTCGATATGCTTAGAGATGTTAATGGAACAACGTGTAGAGAGGAAGATTTCCTCTACTAACTGGAGAGGACATTTGGTATCCTTTGCGGAAGAGCACATTAGAGAGATCAGTACAAGAAAAGAAAATTTTATTATTAGACATTCTACGCCATTTAAAGCGGAGATTGAAAGAAATCATGGGAGAGAAGAAGTAGATATCACCAAAAAAGAATGCACATGTAATTTCTGGCAAATAAGTGGATTGTCTTGTATTCATGCAGTTGCTTTTTTGGGCACAAAAGATCTACCACTATGACATACATATATTGACGAGCTCTATCATGTTGTGAGGTACATGCAAATTATATTTTCCTTTACGCATTTATTAATCTATCTAAAACCATATTTTATATTGTTGCAACAGATATCGCATGGCTTATGAAGGTGCAATAGGCACTCTTCCTAGCAAAGATCAGTGGATAGTGATTGATGATGGCATAAATATTGGTGTACCAAGCACATTACGGCCTAGAGGCAGACCGAAGAAACGAAGATTAAAAATTTTCTTGAAGGCATAAATTATAAAAGTAAAAGTGTTCACAAATGTGGTCGGTGCGGCCTTTGGGGTCATCATAGGAGCACATGCAAGAACCTCATAAATCAACTTACTGATCCATTGCCTCTAGTCGAAGCAAATGTGGGCTCTTCAGACAATATTTATGGCACAATTGGAATGCGAACAAAACTCTCAGTTAAGCATGATGAAGTTCTCAATGAAAAGGAAGACTATCAATTAGATTTTGAATATAAAATTTTTGGTTTGGATCTGAATTTTTTTGGGGTCATCATAGAAAATTTTGATTTGGATCTGAATTTTTTGATTAAAAATATACAACAGATTTTTTGGGTTGTCTCGTAATGCTAGAATTTTGTATAGTTTGTTCTGGAAATGCAACAGATTTTCCAACTTCTTTCCAACTTTTTTATTTGATTACCAATTCTCTTATGTAGCAGTTGTCTTATTTTGTTTTCATTTTCCACATGCATTTTTTACATTGTTTATGTTTTTTTTGCAGCTGACTCATGCATCCAAATGGTATAGGCTCTCCTACATCTTGAGTAGTTAAATACTCTCTGCTTGTCACTAATTATTCTTTCCACAATGAGTTTTACCATTTACCATACGATTTTCTGTGTAAATCTTGTTGTTATAGTCCTAATTGGATTTGCATTGCTAGTGCTCTGGAGATAGTTGTGGTTGTTGTTATGCTCTCAGGATTGTTTTGCTGGGTTACCTTGCTACCCCTGATTATGCTGATTGTTCCTTTTCTGGTTTCTCTTCCTTTTGGTGATGGTTTTGGTAGTGTTACACTTGGGTTTTTTTATAGCTTGGCCAATGATCTTGTTATAACTTCTGGGTTGCTGGCTTTATGTGATTGGTCTATTGTGGGTTTTGGTTGGTGGGTTGGCTGCTAGTTGGCTACTGGCTGGTTGTTTTTCTCTGTTTCTTTGCTGCAGGTTTGGATCATTATGGATTATCGAGGTTTTGCCCTTGGATTTGCATTGCTAGTGCTCTGGAGATAGTTGTGATTGTTGTTATGCTCTCAGGATTGTTTTGTTGGGTTACCTTGCTACCCTTGTTTATGCTAATTGTTCCTTTTCTGGTTTCTCTTCCTTTTGGTGATGGTTTTGGTGGTATTTATACTTGGGTTTTTTTATAGCTTGGTCAATGATCTTGCTATAACTTCTAGGTGGTTGGCTTTACGTGATTGGTCTGTTGTGGATTTTGGTTGGTGAGTTTGCTGCTAGTTGGCTACTGGCTGGCTGTTTTTCTCTGTTGTTTGCTGCAAGTTTGGATCATTATGGAGTATCGGCCTTGGATGGTTGCTTGTATCAGGTAGCATTGCATATGATTATAACCGTTTACAGGAAGTTTGATTATAACCGATTTCGAATTATTACTAACATTTCTGAAATAGTATTGCTAGAATACATTTTTTGAAATAGTACTGCAAAAATTGATGAATCTAGTTTACATTTCTGGAGGTGAGTACTGGATGCCAATATATAAAAACTTAATCTTCATTAGTGTTCTAAAAGAATTGCTTTGCTTTGGGTTACAGGTAACAGTGGTTGAAGCAATGGAGGGAGGCCAACATATTTGGATGAGAGAAGCATTGGAAATATTGCTTTGAGAGATCTGTAATACAATATTTATTGTTGATCAATATATGAATCTAATGATTTTGATTGCTTCCATCATCTATAGATCTTGTAAAACTAAGATGAGAACTCTTTATGGATTGAAGATAAGACGTGTTCACAATTCATGTAATATAAACTAAAAATATTCATTAATAAGATGTGTTCACAATATATTAGAAGATACAGTTATAATAAACCAAATTAGTACATCATCATCGCTTGCAAAACTAACTTAGTAATGAAGAAAAATATTGCAATAACAACAATTAGCATTCCCATTATAATCTTATTTTGTTTTGAGAGGATCTCAAGTTTCTTCGTCGTGTTCTCTTGAAAAGCATGTGATTGGCTCTCAATATCATATAATGCGTTGTCGTTGTCATTTAACCACTTGAAGTAGCCGCAATCCTCCTTTGTTCGATTTTGTGGGCATCTTAAAAATTTCTTGCCAAAACTTCTACCTTTATGAGATGTGTATAAGACACATTATAAATTACACCGACAATTGACTTGATATTCCTTAACAAGCCCTCGACGTTGAAGATTCACTTGTGCTCATTGATGGCATGCTTTTGTTTGGCGAAAGATTATTAGCAGAACTTCGGATATAAAGCTTAAATCTGCGAAGATCAGCAACTTATCATGAGTATAACTATCAAGTAAACAGAATGATTGAAGTTGTTAAAACTAAATGCACGTTAGAAGCTACCAGAAAATTGAATAGTAGACACGTGAGGATTAGGCCATTTAACAACATCTTTGTAGTAATAATTCAAAGGATATATATATATATATATATATATATATATATATATATATATATATATATATATATATGTGTGTGTGTGTGTGTGTGTGTGTGTGTGTGTGTGTGTGTGTGTGTGTAATTAATAAGAAGGAAGTGCAGAATGCCATGAACCACTCAAGCTCATAATTGAATATTTACAAATGTACTGAATTGTTTCTTCCAACAAAAACGGTAGTTGAAGATTCGTGACATGTATGTAAAAATCCCCTAAAATGGAAGAGAGCAAATTAGGTAGTATTCCGTGAAATGTATGTAAAAACAACTACCAGTAATTGAAGATTCATGAAGGAGGAAAAAAAAATGTAATGTTAAAGTTACCAATGAAGGAAGGAGACCCAGTTGAAGGAGGAATCTCATGTGATTCATGAATCTTTTTCTCCTCCATTGATCCTCTCTAGAATCTAGGGTTCTTTTCAATCCCAACGACACTCGAGACTTTTTCGGTGCCGACTTTCTCATCTCCACGCTTCCGTCTCCAAGTTATGGGATGATAAAGAGTAACGAACACGCTTCCGTCTCCACGCTTACAGAATGGTAAAAATGAGTTACGATATTATTTACCGTGATATACAAATAATATTAATATTTTATATATTAAATGAGTAAATTAAGTAATTTGCCATAATATGCATGTAAAAACTCTTAAATTTTAATATTTATAAAAATAACACTTATATAAAAAGCTGTATTTCACTTTGAAAAAAATAATGACATGCTATTTTTTGATACAACGATAAATATTTGAGTGATAATTAAATAAATAGAAAAATTTATATGCTATATATATATATATATATATACCTCAAAAATTTATTGTTTTATTTTATTGCAATTAAAAAAAAATTTGATTGACACATTATCACGTGGCCATTGCTTTGTAAGCCTCTTGGCGGCCGCTCGCCATAATGTTCCTTGTAAAACCCAATTTTATTTAAATATATTTCAACAATTAAAATCTAATACGTAACAAAATACCATCCGCTCACATAAAAGGCTCTAACCAATTTAATCACCCGATATTTGGATCACCATAAATAAAAAAAAAATCAAATCATGTAAATAATCTGATCTTCACACTTCAAAATCAAAATCACCTTTTTAATTAAAGTATTTAATTGATCATAAATCTTAAAAATTTTAAAACGTCGATAATTTTAATAATTAAAAAATGAATCATTTTTAATTTCCTGCATTGATCAGCTCATTTATTTATTTATAAATTGAGTTTAAAATATCTATTCAACTCATTTACTAAACAAATAATTCAAATATGAGTATCCGAGAGCGAGAGCGAGCTTTTTAAACAGCCCTATTTTAAACACATGAGGAGAAGATTTGCAATAGAAAATCACTTTCAAAATAATAAAACTAAAATAAAAAAAATAATAATCATGATTTTAGCAGAGATTCATGAATTTGCAGAAACAGAGCATAATCAAATCATCAAAATTTTCAGGAGCTAAATTCACAAACAAGAAGGTTCAAGCCTTCTCCGTAACTGGGTATTCAAACACAACGTCCTTTTCACACAGTTTGCGGTAGACTCCTTAATGTCTCCAGCTTAGGCTTCATTTGGGAGAGCTTTTTCAGTGTATTTTGCTTTTGAGAACGTAAATTTTTAATTTTGATACCATTTAAATAGTGTCTTTCAAAACGTTTAAACATCTATTTGAAAACTTTAGCTTTTAAAAGCAAAATTTAAACCAACTTTTAAATCAAAAACTTAACCAAACGGCTTATATATACTCCATTATTATTGCGTTCCTTAGGGTCCAGAAAAATCTACCAAAATAATAAAAAAATAAGTTGAAAAACTCTGTTGTTACTAAAGAATAGTCATTAAACAGCAAAAGAAAATAAATAGTTAAGAAATTATGTGGGTGGCTTATATAAAAATAGCATATTTGTACAAGATTCAACATTAGAAGAGATACAAATCAGTAAGGAGGCATAAAAACAACGACATTTATGAAAATAATGAGCATTCATCTAAAGAGTAGTATAATAATACTAATATTGAGATAAGGAATTTCATCTGAAGAATAAAGGGGAAGATATATTATAGAGTGCATCCTCACCTTGAAAATCTTGGAGCCATCCAAGCTATATCTCACACGCTTTCCAACGATCTCTGCAGGGTAAACGAGATCTTCTAAAATAGCATCATGAACAGCGGTGAGCGTGCGGCTGCGAGGGCGAGTGACAGAGGAACCTTTCTTGGGCGGCCTCACTATCCTCCGGGAAGCAATTATAATAATAACCTCCTACAAAAGAAAAAGGTGGCATAACATAAACTAAACGCTGCAGATCTATCAATATTTATAAGGAATTTCATCTGCACTAAAATAAAGCTCGACCTTGAGGCGATGCAGGGTTAAATTTTCTTGAGGTAGCGAGGGAAGGTGTTAGGGTAATGCTGTTTTTAGCCCCGTATGATGGGGCATACCCCATCAAATGTCTTGGCGTTGATTCCTAATTTCAATGGGGAATTAAAAAAAAGGGAATTGTTCCTATGGCTTGAAGAATGTCACTCATAATACCAAAAAAAAAAAAAAAAAAGCAAATCCCTCATTTCTTAAGCCTGATAGTAAGCTTTCCTTTTTTTCTTTGCTTTGATATAATGATCGCAAGTCAATTCAACATTAACACAATATCAACTCAAAACCATTTCGTTTGCTGTGGATTAGAGCTATATATCTAGTTATAGATTAGCTCATTTTAGCCTCAATTTGAGCATGCTTAACTCTCTAAAGTTTATTTGACCTTACAACAACAACAACTAACAAATCGGGTTAATTAAATCTAATCATTCGTCTTCATTGTGTCCTATTATGTGAAACCAATTTTGACCTTAATAAGAGAAAAAAATCATTCAATTGAAACCAATTTTTATCACCAAAGAAATTATTTATGACCAACGCATTCAAATATCTAGCTAGATACACAAATTTTTTTCATGAATGCAATTTTTAAGTATATGCATGAATATATTCATGTATGCATATATACATTTTGACCCTATTATTTAAATTTGATCTAAAAGCTTGGTTCAATTTGGGTTTCATTCGACTAGAGCTTGGTTTATTAATTAGCTCATTTCTTTTCATCCAAACTTATTCGAGCCAAAAAAATCAATCCAACCATCGAGCAATCTTTAAGACAAATTCTTATTTCTATTTACTTCCATTGAATAAACAATTAGATTCATAATAAATATTATCAATTATTATATGCAATTCTCACCACCATGCGTGATGTTTGGTTTTTTACACCAAATCACAAGCACAGACAACTATCAAAATTAGAATGCAGTTAACATTTGGGTTCATCCCCCTAGCAACTCAAGCTCAACAATTCAGATCCTACACTTGACAAAGAATTACTCAACTCTGATAACCTTTCATTTGAAAGAGTTCAAACTCTATAATCATTGACCTCATTCACCTAAATTTGAATGGTTCGACTTTGGCCACACCAGACTACTTGCTGATTTAATGGTTTTTTTAGACATCTCCCTCTAAGGCAATTAGCATCATTGTTGAGGCTTGACAAGCAGCCCAAACACCAACCCAAGTCAACACCTTAGTTTTCTACTAGCACCTGTGTGTTCCTCCACTCAACACAGTAGATCTTGGTCACCAACCCAAAATGGCTGCAAAAGTTAATTTGTTTAGCTCATAATATACCATCCAATTTCAGCATCTCATTTCAAGCAACATATTCTGTTCGCTCTAGAGCTAACAATCCTTTCATCTTGGTCGACATTGATTGCCAGCTCCTAAGTTGACATGCCAAAGCCTCATATCAACCGATGCTAAATTGGCTAAGACTTTTCTATTAGCTTCATTAACTCACCACTAACAACCTAAGTTGAGCAATATTCAGAGCATGCTCAACCTAAAAGCTCAAATGAGGCCACCACATGATGCACAATGAAAAACTACAGCTCAACTGAAAAGGAATCATATGTCGCTCTCAAGCAATTACAATGGCTCCTCAGCAACCAATTATAGGTCGACCTCACCCTGATAAAGGCCTTTGGCCAGCATCATGCCTGGTGGATTTCTTGTTAAGAAATGAACCACTATAATAACAAATGAAAAGTCATCCCCTTTCCCTCTTCTTCTTCGTCCTTCCTTGTCAACACTGCCTAACATGCCAAGGTAACCTTTCCTGTGCTTGTATATTTTGCATATTATGGACTTCCCCTCACTTCATCATGACAACCATTTTAAGAGCCTTTGAAATCATCTATAGAATTATTTGTCAACTTCACCTCTTCACTTGGATGCCCATTGAAGGCTCACCCTGTCATTCCTCTCGGGTGCTACTCCATGTCATCCCAACAACAGATTATTTTTCATCATTCACAGCATGCAAGACATCGAAAACAAAATACTTATAGACCATTTTAGACCGCATCATTTAAGAGGTCCACTAAAAATAAATAAAGGATTGTGCCTACATTATAATAAATTAAGGGAATTTGTCTTGTCAAACCAACTGCTAATATCAAACGGTCCCAATTAAGAATAGCATCTAGCTCTATATTTAAAACAATAAAGAAGAACACATTTGTAAAGTTCAAAAATAAACTACTAGTTGCAACTTAAAAGTCAACGTCAAGAAAGAGAAACCTAAATATAGACTATCAAAAAAATTAAAAATAAAAAACTAGCGCGAGATTCTTTCTTTGAACTAATAGTAGAAATTGGGGCTTATAAAATTTAAAACTAAATAATCTTATAACAACCATAACATCTTGAAAAGTATACCCAGATTACTAAACAATAATTCCAAATTCAGAATTAGATAAAACAATAATTCCAAATGCAGAATTAGATAATTCCACTGCCTGTCTCATTTTCCAAGCACCCTACACACAAAAGAAAAAGGCAGGATAAAAAAAATATGGGAAGCAAAAGTCACAGACAAATCAACCTTTCCACTAAACTTTTTTTTCCAATTCCCTTACAAGCCTAACATGAACCTTGCGGAAGGCCTTCCTGATTCTATAGGGAACATGGATAACTATTGACTTGCAGTTCCGAGCGACATTCTGATCTGACTGCAACCAGGAAGCCATTAAAAAACAGAAGTACCACAGAAATGCTCATACCGCATCTGCCTCATCTTACACAGCTGAGTTTATGAAAAGATCTTTCAAATCACTCTTAAGTTCCTGGTTTGTATTTTCCAAGTCGAATAGCACCTGACAGAAGTTGGAACTAAGTTAATACCAGGAAAGCCATAAAAAGAAAAATAGAATAAAACAAAACATGCCATGGATTAGTCAACATAAGAAACCTGAGCAACAGAATCCTCAAATTCTGTGGGTTCAACATCATTCTCCTTATGAATTTTCTTCCTTGCAGTATACATTTTGTTCAATTGTATCAGTCAATCCTACACCAAAACAAACAATTTGTGAAACTAAACATTGTGAACAAACACGAAACTGAAAACAAACAAAGGAGATAGTATTCCTTCATTTAACATTCCACAGTATATAATCAGAGATTTGACTTTTTTTATTAAATACGATGTTTTCTATTGTATCTAGTAATGATTCTTTGGGTAATGAGAAACTTTTTGAAGAAAGGAGTTTCCTTGTCATCTATACTTTGCTTCTGTAAACCTAACATCTATTGGACGATTAGACACAATGGGCGTACATTAGCACCAATTAAATTACCTTATTTCACAACAGTGTACTTTCTAGTGCTACGTACAGCAACAAATACAATCAAAGAACAATAGAATGCATGACGAAGACCTACAGATCAAACCAAAGACAAAAGTAGGAAGACGTCGCATGAATTCAAAAGAGCATAGCAAACATTAGATCTGCATAAGAGAGAAGAACTAGATAATTGAGAAATTGCAATGCAGCAGACCTGTTAGAGGAATGAGACAGAGGGAGTTTGCTCACGGCGCAGCCTAGGGTTTGGTTATGACTTCATCGGGCATTGAAATAGCGTCATCCGGTTTACTCGTTGGCGTTGGCACGCTCGATCGGCTTGCTGCAAAATAGGGATAGGGCTGCAAATTGGGCGGGTTGGTTGTATTGCGTTGGGTTGTTGGCAACTCGGGTGGGCACGGCCAAAAGGCTGGAAGAGGATTGTATTAAGACCGTTAATTTAGCTCAAAAATTGAGAATTATTCAAAAAAATCGAATCAAAATTTAAATCGAATCGATTATATTGAGCGGAGCTATAAGTCAAAAATTTAGATTGAATTTTTTTCGAGCCAAGCACAGATCGGATCGAATTTATCTATTATTAAAAATATTTAAATATATATATAATACTTCTATGTTTGTAATAATAAAATGATCCTTAAAATTAAGTGTATAGAATTATAATTTATAATATTTTATAATAAATATAATATATTTATAAGTATAAATATTATTTCTTTGAAAATTTTTTTTTCATTTCATGCATTTAATTAAATTTTTTTAATTTTTTTAAATAATCATTTTTATTAAATTCAAGCTACTCAATCAAAATGAGCCAACTCCATTCGAATTCGAATAAAAAAAATTTAAAATTATTCAAAACGAGCCAGCTCGAAATCGATTTGAAAACGAGCCAAGCTGGCTTAAAATTGAATGGTTCGAGCCACGAGCCAATCTTGAGCCGTTTGAAAATATTTCGAGCCGATTTCGAACCAGCCTCGAATCGGCTTGAAATCAGCTCATTAACGGCACTAGCTTATATTGGCTAAAAGTTTGATTGTTTGGATATGGATTATAGTTTGTTTAGATAGCTATGCGAAAAAAATAATAATAGAGCTGTAGAAAAAGTTGCTCTATGAAAAAATTATGAGCATATTATTATTTTTTATTTTATAAAAGTTAAATTATAATTTTTTGACTGTCACCTAAATAGTCAAGTTAAGTTAAAAATTAAAATTTTATCATCACATATTTTTCAAAATATAATCAAAATAATGCAAGACTCAAACAACATAACGATAAGTTCTCACATTACACTACTTCCCCTCAAACACAGTCTTAGTTGTATTAAAAAAGTATTAAATTAAAAAGAACAAAAATTGATATTTTAATAGCATGACACTACTTCCCCTCAAATATACTCATATTTTATCAAATATTATGTAATTTCTTCACTGAAATTAAATCTTCTTAGAGTTTAGACAACTTCTATAAGAGAGTGATTCATGAGCTACTTAATTATATTGCATTTAAAGAGTTGGCATTGTGATATAGAAATGACATCACATCATGATCATTTTTTAATGATTTTAAATTTGATATCAATAACTTTCTAGAAATATTGTGACTCCATGGGACTTAGATTTATGAGTTATTTGGGGGCTCTTTGATTGAAAGAATTTGGAGTAGAAAGTAAAGTAAATGAGAGATTTTAAATTTTTTGGTATTTGGCTTGAAGTAAAGTAAATTTTTAAGGTAATGTAATGTATTTTAAATACATTACATAAGTATTTTTGAGATTGGGATTCCCATTTGGTAATTCAAATAAATGAAAGTTGTGCCGTCGCCGCCGCTGCCGCTGCCGTCGCCGCCGCTACCGCCGCCGCCGCCGCCATTGCGCATTCGCCAACCTCCTCCGGCTGCCGCCACCATCACATCGCCAATCACGCCGGGCATAAAACCTTCAAAATACTTTACATTACATTTTTTTACCAAACAAAAAAAAGAGCAAAATCATAAATTTGTAAAACTCTCAACCAAACAATCAGAAAAGTAATCCTTTACATCAGATTCTTTATTAATCAGATATTTTATATCGATTTCTTTTTCAGCCAACCAAACAGCCCCTTGGTGGCATTGGATTCTTCTCAAGATGGCAATTATTTAATACCAATCATAGCTTCTCATTGCCATTTTCTTGAAGCTCTAAATTTGATTGTGAACATTTTTTTGAAAATGCACATTAAGTGTTTGTTGGAATTTTAATTCAATGATTTTGTAGGGCTCAACAATCAAAAGCATTAAATTTGTAATCTCCTTTCAATGGCAACAATTATCATTAACTCTATCATATCATTATAGATATTTCAATATACTAACACTTAAAAAAGAATAGATAAATTTACAAACATAACACACAATTCTTATGCTATATCTAACACCTAAAATTTTATCTTTACAAATATATTATTTTTCCCATGCATAAGAGGTGCATTTTACTTTAAAAAATTAATGATGATGCTAATTTTGATATAATATTAAATATTTGAGTGTTATTTATATAAAAATAAAAAATTTAAGTATTACATATTTAAATATATTAAAATTATATGATATGTATGTAAATTCCTAGAAAAATCATAAAAAATTAATAAATTTATTCTACTAAATTGAATCATAAAAGACTCTCAAGGAGAGCCATTTCTACACCATCATTTATGTAAATTTTCTTAACTTTTATATAACTAATGAATTTTACCCTACTTGTCATAACTAATTCAACAATTGATTGATTGCTATTATGTCAATCAACTAGAAATTATTTTAGATGATCTCCTTTAATAAACTTTTTAATAAATTTCTTAATAAATGATTGTATCGCACAGAACTCATTGAATTTATACCCAAATCATTAAACTTTATCGTTACTCTCAATCAATTTTCTCGTAGAATTTATCACTTTTGATTAAAATTGATGATCTCGTAGCTAAAAGATTAAACCCTCAACAAATAGGCTAAGATGACTTGCACATTTATATATTCTTTGATCTTCTTCAATAAATCAAACATATCATATTGATAAATTACTAAAAATTTGAATTGATCATCACCGAGTCTTAAGCACCAAAGTTTACTAAACTATTGCTTTAGTTGATATTTAGTAACTAAATGTGTTGATGAGTGTTGATGAAACTATCTCCAAACAAAATTTTCAATAGATGATATGCTCATAGTTAGATTGCTTGTCATAACTTTTGACTTAAATGGATAATTTCCTATGTTACCCATATTCTTAAAATCCTTTTAAATGTATTTAAAATTTTGGAGAAATTAAAAAAAGATATTTTTTTTTAAATATAGAAACCCATTTTGATTGAAATTTGCATAATTTTGGGAATTATAAATAACTTGCATATTTTCTATAGAAAATATATTGCATAAATTTCATTATTTGGAAGATATAATCTTTTAAATAAATATTAAATAATTCACAAAAAAAAAAAATCATTTAATGGATTTTGATTGCCTTATACATCTTTCATATCATTTTGAGATTTATAGTATAATATTGCATAAATGTGATATTAAAAGAGTATAAGACTTGTATGATGCTTTCGAACACAAATAATAATATAAGAAAATATGAAGTATAACAAATCATAGTCATGATTGACATCATGTGCCCTATGTTGCATAAAACAATGAAAAGATGAAAGAATATCATAATTTAAAAAAAACAATTATGACATTTATCATGTTTTCTAGAGACTTAATTACACAATGAAACCTAAGTTATGGCATTTTATAAAATTGACCATAGAAATTTGGCATATTTAGGGTGTTTAAATAGATTTTTGGCAAGAGGCATCTTAATTGGATAATTAATCATGATTATATCTTTGTTAAGAGCTTCTACATTAAGATATAGAGATTTAAAACATGAATGGGATTTTGATTGTGACTAAAAGGAAATTGTTATTGGATTCATTTGTTTAATACTCTTTTTTGATAATTATGGGAAAAGTAAAAAAAAAGAAAAATAATAACTAAAGGGCATATAATATTTTTTTTGGGGGCAAATAAATGACTGATTAAAGAAATTTTATTTGTCTAAAATGGTAACTCGTGCTTTATCTCAAGTTATAAGTTGCAAAAACCTACTTGCATTTTTGCTTACAAGTCTTACCAAAATGATAAATATAATCAAATGTCTTATATATTGATCATTAATTAGATCTTAGAAGATCAAAGAATTTTTTTTTTTTTTTCAGTGAAATATTATTCATAATTGATTAAAATATGAATAAATTTTTTTTATTTTAAAAATAGATTAAAATTGAATCTTTACTTAAAAAAAGATCAAAATTTGTCTATTATTTTTGAAAAATTATTAATTTGCTATTATTTTTTAAAAAGATAAAGTGTGATTTTATTTTTTAAATAATAATTTACCTTTATTTTTTTAAAAATAGTTGAAAATATGCATACATTTTTTTAAAAGTAATTCATATTTATTCACATTTACATAATGTTTGATATGGAATTAGGCCTTGAAAATTTTAGGATATCACATATTTTCTTAATACTTGCATTATATCTGTTCCCATATTTAAGATTTAATAATAGATCATTATTTAAAGAAGAAAGAATGAGCTGAAATTAATATTCATAATCTTCAGATTACCCTAAACTCCTCTTCTAATTTGGAGGTATGATATTAATAACAGAAAGAAAATACATAGAACATATTTGATGAGAGAATTACATCAACCTCAAAATCATAATTTTTTTTAAATATTGATAGGCAATATTAAACAAAGATTTAATTCAAAATAGTTTATTACATAATAATTTTATTGAAAATCAAGTCAAATACTTCTTTCTCAATATAAGATAAAAAATAATCATTAAACCAATCATCACTCATTAAATTATATATTCGACATTTGATAATTCATTTGCAAGTTTTACAGTAGCAATCCATAAAGTTAATGACAAAATAAAAAGTCTGTAAACTAAAAGATGCATACCATCATTCTTAAAGAAAAAATTATCACAGCATCGATAATATAAGTGGAAAGTTGCAAGGGTCATAGGATCAACTATAAAAAAATCTTTAAAACCCAAGATGAATAAATTTTCTTATGCATTATGCCCCACCAGAGAAAAATCATAAATATAAAGTTGATTGCAAATTTAATTGATAGAAAAACAGCAGCACCTGAAAGCTGGTCTCACTACAACAATAGTTACAGATCAAATGATATATTCATTCCTGAAAGCTAATCAAACAGATGCGTTACTTACCTTCAACTGCCAACTGATATCTAGGAGATTTATCAAGGTCCTGGGAAGTCCCATCAACTGCACATACTTGAATAACAAAATTGAGATTAGTAACACCACTGGGCACTTCAAGAGCTGATATATAATAGACTGTAGCTTTAGTGGTGCTAGAAACTCTACAATACTAGCTGTGTTAAAATCCTGCTTATTTATGTCGTTGGATGCTTTCTGTACATAGATGTTGTACACCACATGTGCTTGTGGTGACCCTGCCTTCATTTTCCAGGTAATTTTAAGGCTTACGGTTCTGATTCTTTCATTGTTTGAGGACCAGGAGATATTTTCACCTTGAGTGATCCATGAATCAGCTGAAGGGAATTCAATGCTTTGTCCAGAAATCTGCAAGCGAATGAGACCAAGTGAGGCATTGTAAGGTGATCCATCAGCGATTCTTGTGGTCGTTTTGATGCTTGAGCTGGTATTCACTTCGACCAGCTTCTCGTAGTAGCAGAGAAGTCCAATTTCAGTCATTGTGTGACCACTCATCATCGTGATGCTTGATTCATATCGGACCCAGTCAGAGTCTAATGAAAGGTTTTGCTGAGGACTTCTCTTCGCGAGAATGATTCTATCATATTTGCTTGTCAGCTGACCTGTGAGAAGCACAGATTCTGGCAAAAGGGCGATTTTTGTAATCCCGTTTGGATCAGGAGAGAATGAAAGCTCAAGTCCCATCAGAGAGTTCCCATCAGATTTTACCTGCATAATGGTAGAGCAAGTTCACCACAGGGAAAAATGGATGGAGGAAGTTGATATCACTAACTTGGTGGTCATCAATCTTTGCTTGAATTCTTTTTTCAAATTGTTTTTTTAATGGTCTCAGGGTTCTGTCCTCAATCCTGGTGGGCTTCAAATTCTAGCCAATATTTCACTATATAGGTTAATGAGTTTGGTCTTGTATACTGCTACGAATTCTTTTTGCTATGTTAAAGATTTGAAACTGTGGAAATAACATGAAAAGTAAAACATTGGAGACAAATGAAGAAGATTAAAGCTATAAATTTGTTGTTCAAGTTGAATTCATTTTTCACGTTTGTTAGTTTGTTTGTTTGTTTTTTCTCTTATAAACGCATTCCGTGTTCATTTATTTTAATGGTGTAGGCAAAACCAAAGAGGTAAGAATAATCAATTACGACCTCGGTCCTGGGCAATGCGAAGGAACAAACTGAAGAACTAGAAACAGTTCATTAAAGCTTTCTGCATTTCCTGTAGTTTCTTGTACATATCAAAACACTTCAAATGTAAAACTCTGACAGTAAAAAAACAAGTAATTTTCATCAGTAGTACTTACATAATAAGTCAAGGACAATGACTGCTCCAAAGTAAGTTTCCCAAAAAAAAGCCTAGTTGAGAAAGTATCATTGATGCCGAGGCTTCCTTTGCATGTAATGCTCCCTCCTCCAATGTAAGATCCATCCTCAAAACTGATAATTGTGTGAATGCACTTAATCCAAGCAATTTATCATAAAAAAGTTATCTCATAAAGATAAGATAAAGGAAAGGAATGACTTGATATGTTTTGGAAGCTAGCAAGAAGGGAACACAGCAATCTTAAATAATTATGGAGATAGAATACAGCTACCAACACAAAGGTAGAAACAGTAATACAACAGAGGGACAAGATTCTACATCAACTTAAAACAAACTTACAAGAAGCTCAAAATAGAATGCAGCAAATGACTAATAAACACGAAGAGCTTCAGGTAAATGATCTAGTGTTAGTAAAACTACAACCATACAAACAGACTTCAGTCTCAAGGAATCCTTACACAAAGCTACAAAGGAAGTATTATAGTCTCTTTAAAATTTTATAGAAAATAAGGACAGTAGCATATAGAGTAGAACTTCCAGATACAACAAGGATCCACAATGTATTTCATGTCTCCAGACTTAAATAATATGAGGATTCTACATTACACCCAAAGAATGTACCAACTCAATTCAGAGGGGCATCCTTTAGACCCATCAAAATCTTAGACCAAAGGACAATACAAGCAAATAAACCAATAAAAGAAGTATTAGTACAATGGGAAGGAATACTATCAGATGCTTCTTGGTATCAATTGAAGAAGAAGACATTTCTTGAATTTGACCTTGGGACAATGTCAATGTTTGGGGGGGGGGGGGGGAGGAGAGTAATGATATGATCCCAAATACAATGGATATGAAGCAAAAAAGAAAGAAAAGCCCCAAATTGGGAAGGATTTTACTCAATAAAGCAGAATGATAAAGATAATACCCAATCTGAAACCACTACTGTAAACTATTGTCCAGTAACAAAATAATACAATGATACAAGAATCAGTAGGACAATAAAAGACTACATATAATAATATTTTTACAGAGACTGCAGAATACAAGTCAACAATAACCTAAATAGATGCCAGCCAAGATTACAACATCAACAACATCAATAATACTAACAAGTAATATCACAGATTGATAGCATATAATCACAAATATATTTCCAGAAGCATAGCCTGCAACAATAAAAAGGAACAGAGATATCTCAGAGATCAAAAGACAAGAAATAACTGAAACAAGAAACAAAAAGACATTTGTTGTCACATCAGCTAACAGAAATACTACCAAAGACTCAAGAAAGCAAGATCGAACAACAGTATAAGCCAAAACAGAAAGAAGCTCAAATCTTGTAACAGAAAACAGTTATAACTGAAAGCAAGAACTGAAATTTGTAAAGAACTCTTAGATCTAGGAGAATATAGGAAGTAGAGAGTATAAATAGAGTTAAGAGAGACAAACAGAGGAATGTAATCAATCTTCTGAAAAGAAAAACTTCTCTTCCTCTGCTCCTCCTTCTTCTCCTCCTTCCTCTTGCATTTTCTTTTGGTTTACTCGCCGGAAACACCATCTTCTCCGGCAGGAACCTTAGGTTTTCCCCTCTGCACCCTCAGCCTTTTCCCTTCTCTCTGGAGCTATTTCGGCCGCTCGAAGAGCCGAGCCCTAGGAAATAACCCCATTTTTAGTTCCTTCCCCGAGAAGCTCAATCCAACGGCTGTAAGAGAAAAGAAAGTCGCGCTTTAGACGGCTCAGATCCAATCCCTCGGTTAAAGTTCCCAGACAGATCGAAGGGTCTGTTTTAAACCGTGTTGATCAACGGCTCAGATAGAACCCGGTTCCTATCATTGGTGCTCTCGTTGACTCCTACAAACATCAATGACAGAAGGTACCAGACATACAGCAAAAACATTAGAAGAATGTGTTGGAAGACTAAACAAGAATTATGAACAAATGTCTTCAATCACTATCATATTAAATGAAGTATGTATTAAATTGAGGATAAATTGGATAAATTCAAGAAGAACAATCCTGTATGTAATTCATATCCTGAATTTTCTCATCCAAAGAACACACATAAAAACACTAGACTTGGTAGACATACCCCATTTAATGGAGAAAATCCAGGGATAGTATTCGACAAGTTTTTCCAATATTACGATTAGGATCAAAAAATTCAAATATATGGATGGACCTGCCCTAAGTTAGTATCAATGGATGCATTTAAATAAACAATTGCATTCATGACAACAATTTAAAGATCAGGTCATACAGAGGTTTGGACCCTCACTATACAGAGATTTAAGAGGAGAATTAGCCAAACTACAACAAAAAACAACTATACAAAAATTCTACAATGAGTTTGAAGAATTGGCTAACCAGATTTCAAGAATTCCTACAAATTCTGCTTGAACTGAAGTTAAGACAAGACATTAAGAGAGAAGTTAGAGCTTTACAAATTCAATCGCAGCCTTCCAGCTAAACTAATGAAAGACAGGTTAACATGAGGTGTTTATGGCAAGAACCTCAAGATTCAAATCAAAGAATAAAATATCAACAACCTCTGCTTCCTATTCCAACAATGCCAATTCACAACAACAATATTAACAACAAGCAAAATATTCCAATACAAAGACTCACACCAACACAGTTAGAAAAAAGAAAGAAAAAGGGATTATGTTTTAACTGTGATGAGAAATTCCATAAGGGCCACATATGTAAATCAAAGTTATTTGTCCTCACGGTGGTCAATGAGGATCAGGATTACAACCTGCAGCAGGAAAATTAATAATAAAACCTGTCAATATAAGAAGATATTCCAAAAATCAGTTTCAATGCATTCACAGTCGGCCAAATCCTAACCTGAGACTCTGTGGGGTTGATTGGAAATAAAATAGTAATCTTGACGTGGTTCAACCCACAATTTTATCCAATCCAAACTAGCTAAATTCATAGATCACACAATCACATCGCGTTTTAAAGTATTAGTAGGAAATGGGGAAATATTAAACTGCTCAGGAGTTTGCTCCAACATACCCATTAAACTACAAGGATATACTTTCAAAACAGAGTGTTACCTACTGCCAATACAAGGAGCACATGTGGTATTATACAATGGCTGAGAAGCAGGAGAATATTCAACATTACAAAAAAGCTAACTATGAAGTTCAAACACAATGACACATTAGTACAACTGCAAGGGGATACAACCTCAAAGGTGGAAAGCATTACCTTACACCAACTCACAAAACTACAAAACAAAGATGAAATAGCCTCATACCTGTAGATTACAAAAGTTCCAAGATCTACAGAGGCTATAGCAAATGAGTTCCAAAGCTTACCTGCCAATATTCAAAGAAATACACATCAAGAAATTTTTCAAGCTCCAAATAATTTACCCACAAAGGAACATTGATCATCATATCAACTTGGCACTGAACCAATTAGAATGAAAAACTACAGATATCCACATTTCCAGAAAATAGAAATTGAAAAGTTAATCAAGGAAATCTTTGGACATAATCGAGAAAAGCATCATTTCTCATCTCCAAAGACTACTAATAAGGAAAAAGATAACTTGGAGATTCTGGATTCTGAGCTTTAAATAAAATCACTATCCCTGACAGATTTCCAATTCCAACTCCAGAAGAGCTAATGGATGAACTACATGGAGCAAACATCTTTTCAAAGCTAGATTTATGTTCAGGTTATCATCAAATCAGAATGGCTGAAGAAGACATATACAAAACTTTCGTAAACACATGAGGGACACATGAGTTCATCATGTCATTTGGCTTAACAATGCACCCTCCACATTCCAAGCCATGATGAACACAGTTCTAAAACATTTTCTAAGAAAATTTGTCTTAGTATTCTTTGATGACATACTAATATACAACCCTACATTGGAGCAACATCAAAATCATTTGCAAGTGTTAGAAAAGCTGAAACACCACCTTGTATATTAAACCATCAAAATATTTTTTTATTCAAGAAAGATAGAATACTTATATATTTTATCACCAAAGGCATAGAAGTAAAAAAAATAAGCAAAGCATGGCCAACTCCAAAATCAGTTAAACAATTAAGAGGATTCCTAGGTTTAACAGGCTACTACAGAAAGTTTGTTAAACAATATGTAGCAATTGCTGCACCATTGACCTCATTACTAGCTAAACAATAGTTCCAATGGAATGAAGAAGCTCAAAAAATATTTGTACAGCTGAAACAAGCAATGACGTCTTTACTTGTATTAGCTTACCCCAATTTTTCTCAGTCATTTATAGTAGAAATAGATGCATCTGACACTACAATAGGAGCAGTCTTAATACAAAACAGTCACCCTATTGCTTACTTTAGTAAGAAATTATCTTCATCATTACAGAAAACATCTACTTAAAAGAGAACTCTATGCCATAACGTAAAGAGAGAAGATGGATGAGCAACAAGTTCACCATCAAAGCATAGATAACTACTAAATAATTCGACCACGAATAGCAAAGATTCCTTATTAAACTCCTTAGTTTTGATTATACAATAGAATATAAATCAGGGATCACAAACAAGGCAGCTGATGCCTTATCTAGAAAAATATATAATGCAGAAGAGCAAATAACAGCAGAAAGCTCTACACAACAAAGTTTATATGCTTATACTCAACAATTCACTTTAATACACAGGAAAAAAAATCTAACTGCAAATAACTTTATAAGCAAATTTCAGAAAGCCCAGGTTTGTTTCCAAAGTATAGAATTGCTAAGGGACTGATATATTATAAAGATAGGATTGTCATATCTAAGAATCAGAAATAAGAAATACTATTACAAGAGAATTACATTCAACCCCAGAGAGTAGAATTAAGAGGAGACATTGGCGTAATTACTCAGTACTGGAAGCAGATGAAACAAGATATACAACACTTTATATCCATATGTCAACAAGTTAAATATGATAGATGCACTGCAACCTCTACCTATACCGCATTTGGGAGGAAGTATCGATGAATTTTATCAGGGATTACCCAAGTCTCATACAGAACTACTATCTAGTGGTGGTGATGACTATCCAAGTATGCACGCTCACCCCTTGCCAGGTTTGACTACCTATATACTTTATTTTATATACCAAACTACATGGAATACCAGCGGGTTAGATAAACCCCATCTTTATGAGTAATTTTGGAACTATTCAAACTAAGTGGAACAACACGCCACAAGGTTTTATCATCTTCAAAGATGGCCAAAACAAAAGTCACAAATAGAATACTAGAACAATATATCTAGGAGTTTTGTATTAGTAAGAAATTGGTTACAATTTCTTCCATGGGCAGAATTCTCCTATAATACATCCATCAATAGTTCCATAAAAATGACTCCCTTTCAAATCGTGTATGGTAGACTTCCACCTACAATTATACCCTATAATGGTAACATAGCTACCAACACGAGAAACAATACAACGAGGACAAGATCCTACATCAACTTAAAACAAACTACAGAAGCTCAAAATAATGCAAAGAATGGCTAATAAACACGAGGAGCTTCAGTCAGGTAAATGATCTAGTGTTAGTAAAACTACAACCATAGGACAGACTTGCCTCAAGGAATCCTTACACAAAGCTAAAGGAAGTATTATGATCCCTTTAAAATTTTATAAGAAAATAAGAAGTATATGAGTAGAACTGACACAACAAGGATCCACAATGTATTTCATGTCTCCAGACTTAAATAATACAGACAGGATTCTACATTACACCCAACAATGTTACCAACTCAATTCAGAGAAGGGCATCCTTTATCACAACAAAGGACAATAATACAAGATAAACCAATTAAAGAAAGTATTAAGATAATGGAAGGAATACTATCAACAGATGCTTCTTGGGTATCAATCAAAATACATTTTCGAATTTGACCTTGGGACAAGGTCAATGTTTGGAGGGGAGTAATGATATGATCCCAAATGGATGGAAAATGAAAGAAAAGCCCTAAATTAAAGGATTTTACTAAAATAAGAATTGATAAAGATAATACATCAGAAACTACACAAAATAAATATTGTCAAAGAATAAAATAATACAATAAATCAGACAATAGAATATATAATAATATGGCAGATGCCAAGTAAATGAGATATAACATCATCAATAATATCAACATAGCATATAATCACAAATATATTTCTAAGCATGCAATAATAAAAGGAAGAGATATCTCAGAAAGACAAGAAATAAACAAGAAACAAAAGACATTGTTTATCGAATAGAATACTACCAAAGACTCAAGAAAGCAAGATCAGAGCAAGGTAAGCCAAAATAGAAAGAAGCTCTCTTGTAAAAACAAATAATCGAAAGCAAGAACCGAAATCTTGTAAAGAACTCTTAGATCTAGGGGAATAAAGGAAGTAGAGAATATAAATAGAGTTAAGAGAGACAAACAGAGGAAGGTAATCAATCTTCTGAAAAGAAAAACTTCTCTTCCTCTGCTCTTCCTTCTTCTCCTCCTTCCTCTTGCATTTTCTTCTAGTTTACTCGCCGGAAACACCATCTTCTCCGGCAGGAACCCTAAGTTTTCCCCTCTGCACCCTCAGCCTTTTCCCTTCTCTCTGGAGCCATTTCGGCCGCTCGAAGAGCCGAGCCCTAGGAAATAACCCCATTTTTAGTTCCTTCCCCGAGAAGCTCAATCCAACGGCTGTAAGAGAAAAGAAAGTCGCACTTTATACGGCTCAAATCCAATCCCTCGGTTAAAGTTCCCAGACAGATCGAAGGGTCTGTTTTAAACCGCGCTGATCAACGGCTCAGATAGAACCTGGTTCCTATCAGCAATCTTAAATAATTATGGAGATAGAATACATGGTTCAAATTCAATATGGGTAGCATGATCGTGAAAATAATAGAGCATCATTGATAAATAAAAGATCCAGGAAGGTTTCAGTTTCTGACGAGTTCTTAATTAATGGATAAGTAAGATTGAATATAAAGTAACAAGAAATGCTACTTAACCAAATCCTTGTTTTGCAAAGCTAAAAGTACATAACAGCAGAAAACAAATACTCCTGCCACGGCACATAAATTCACAGATAAAATCAACCACTTTCCTGAAATAAACACTGCAAGAGCAGTGTTTAAGTTAATCGTTGACTATAATATGAACAAGGCCCTGTTAATCAGGGCCTTACGAAACTCGAAGAATGAAAAATCATCATCAGGAGGTACCGAATATCATTTACAAGTCTACAGTAATTCCCACAAAACACTTCCTAATTGTTCACAAAAATGTCTTACTGGAAACAGCAAGACTACCAGATTCGAATTGCTGCAAAGCTTCAATTTAAGTAAATTATAAATGGAACTTCACCGGGTGTTAGTAAACTTACTCAATGAATACTTGCATAGAACTTTGGGAAGACTCTTTACAATCTAGGACAGCCTGTGAGACAAAGAAAAGAACAATTAGTATCTCTGTGCAAAGAACGCAAGAAAAAAGTTAAAGTAATTATAATACAGAAAATAATTTATTAAATAGTATATAACTTTGATTTGATGATGGAGGAATGCTCAAGAAGCACATTACTTTTTCAGTTTTCTTAAAATTTTGATCAAATGAGATGACATAATTAAAATATTAAATATATCTTTATTGTATTTTGAAACGAAGTTCTTTCCTAGCTTGTAGGTTCTAATTTTGAAGAGTTTTGAAAGATAGATTTTTCTCTTACACCTAGTAGAACACTATAATATATAGATAATCGACCTGATCATTAGTCTCTAGTGTGAGTCACGCTTTATCATGTATGTGCTTGTATTTGTCGGGATAGGGTCGTCTTGCCCAATCATAGGACAAAATAATGCCCATATCTGGCCTACATTCACAATAGGTCTTTAAACAACCATGTAACTTATTATTTATTACTCTCCTACATTGGTAGAAAAAGCTTTGTGTAGCCTAGCATTGTGAAGATAATCCTAGCAATAAAAAATCTTAAAAAAATAAAATAAAATTCAAGCAGTACAAATTGAATTAAATAATGTTCAGAATTGAAGTAGTCAAACATTAAAATAAACATAGTTCAAGATTATGAGTATCACCATGCAGTTGTTAATGGCAATCCACAAAAGAAGAAAAGAAAACTCTATGCTTAGCATTGAAAACAAGGAATTACTACTAAAATAAATGAAATTTTATAGAAATAAAATGGGGTTCTTTTAAGCTTTGGTAGGTACCGGCTGAGGCTTCGCTGAACTGTTGTGACCATTCCCAGCTGAATTGTCATGCAGACTTGAGCTTTTAATTCTGAATTGTCGAAACCCATTCAAATATTAAACGGTCTTATCAAACTTAAGGGGCAACGTGCCCATTGATCAGATCTAATAAATACAGATAGATAAATAAATATAGATTAAATAAATATATATAAATATATTGATGATGTATAAAATATTTTATCTTTCTGAAACCTTTTGTATCTTTGTAAACATCAGCTCTCCTTATAGTTTTAGATGCCACAATACCTTGTATTTATGCAAATCATTTGATGAGCTTTCATTGTCTCTTTACATGCCTCTATTACAAATTTAACTTAGGAGAGAAGCCCATTTTGATAGAAAGCTTTCTCCGCGTGTCGATTTGAAACATTTTAAATAGATGATTTCTTTCTCCTAAGTTAATACATGGCATATCCATTAGATAAAGAAAAAATTACATACATAACACACAATTCTTATGTATTTACATGTCTAGCACCTAAAGTTAATGTGTTATTTATGTAAATGCCCATTAGATAAATTAAATAGATTTTTAAATTTAATGTACTATATTCTTTCATCAAAAGTATTAAATATTCAAAAAAATTAATAGAGATCCATTTTGAAATGGAGCTCTCTCATCATGTTAAGGCTTTAAAGAAAATATGCATTCTATCTTATCACCTATTAATATATAGTATGTAAATAAATAAAATATTTTAAATAGAAATAACAAAATTATTAGAAGTTAATATAAAGAAATACTAGATTAGAAACTTGCATACAGGAAAGTACTAGAATAGTTAGATAAGCTTTTATTATTGTATTATATACACATAATTTAGGATATCTACCTCATTATCTTCCCTTTATATTCTTCTTATTTTGTCTTTTGTAGTTACCAATATTCAATCAACAGGATAAAACAAAAGCAGTTCTCTCCTCAAAGGGATCATAATTCTCACGAACAAGGCGATCACAATGGTGGTCATGATCATAACTTTTTTCAATCACCTTATTAATATCAATGGACACATACTTGTTTGAATTATTTTTTAAGAGAAATTTGGCTATCCTTCTACTACCCATTGTTAAATTTTCAGGATTAGTGACAATTTCCTAAGAAGATTATGACCATCTTCTGCAATACTCTCATAAGCAAAATTTTCTTTTCACACTATTTCCTCCTGTCTAGATTTTAGTTGCTCATTTTAGTACATCTTGGGTTTAAATTTTGACGCATCTTCATATATGGTAACCAACAATTACTTTCATCCCTTAACATGACACACTTTCACCTATCATCGGATCAAAATTGTCCATTGTTTAGTTTTCTTACCATAGACAATATTTAGTCTCATAGTTTCCTATCAACCTTCTATCTACACATTGTCTAACAAAACTCACAATTTTTCTTACCTTTTAACATTGTCATTGTGTTTTCCAAGATAAGTACGAAGATCAATAATGGAGGTGTTGAAGCAAACAGTATTATTATCTGAATACTGCTACTTTCACTATCTTATCAACAATTTTCCCATATCAGTGGCACTATTGTCTGGGTCACCTTCCACCTTACAATCGTCAGGGTTTCACACATATGATTTGGTCCAAAAAACTGATTAATGGAAGCACATAAACACTGTTAGCAGGTTTATTTTAGACTGACCAATAATAAAAAATATGTAACTTATTAAGTTAATTTTAGCAATCAAAGTAATCATAATGATAATGTCATCATCTATGAAACGAACAAGCATAAAACATCCCTGACTTAAGTGTAAATTATGTAAGTTGATGTTCAAGTAACTACAGGAGATGAAATAGCTGGGTACCTGAAAGCCTTGACAAGCCATGTTATTCCAGGGATTATCAGCTGCTTCGAAGCCTCCTATAGAATAATGATACCCATGACCCTGGAAATATAATTGACAAATGTAATACACGATAAGAAAAATGCCAAATTAAGAAAATACATTAGCTTTTAGAATAGAATAGACTTGAAACCCTGATTTTAAGGCATAACAATCACCAACACACAGAGGCACACACTTGCAAGTTTATGAGCTACTTGACTGCATTTCATTGCATTGCATCAATTAAAACATTAAATGAGCATATAAACTCTACCTGATCGAAGTTAGAATAAAAAGGTAACATATTTGGATAGCTTTGGAGAACTTCCCATGATTTTTCGACAAGATACCACCACCTATGTAGCTCAAAATAAAATAAAATAAAATAAAGACCCATATTAAAACCAAATCAAATTTGTACTGCTGAAAAGGTTAAAAAAATTATGAAAGATATATATAGAAAAGAAAAGTCAGTAACAAGATAATTAACAGCAAGTTGGCTCATCCATCTCTCAGCAAAACTAGAAGTACAATTGACCAGAGAGTTATGGAACGCACTGTCATTATCTATAACTCGCCAAATTAAAAAGCAGAAAGAACTATCAAAGAGAATCTCATAGCCACCATCATCTTCTAAAGTAGACTCTGCCATTAGTGTTCTTAATAAAGATATGGACAGCAAGTTTTGATGAACGGATCATGCAGCTCTCTCCTTCCTTCAATACAATTCCTATCTGAAAATGGGGTAGTGTGCCCCAACGTCTCCTTTCTCCAGGAATTCAAAAAGGCAATGACCGTCAACATTAACAAACCCTTCAAAAAAAACAATGACTTTCTACAGATGACTATGGAAGAGCCTAAAGTTGTGTCTCTCATCGCATCTCAGCTCCAACAGCTTCTCAGCATTCAATCTACTCAGGATTAGAAGCAGTCTCTTCCAGAGATGTTGCTTCAATCCATATTGAAGGAGAAAATTGTGGTGGATTTTATGCGGAAGGAATTCCCTTTTCGCCTGTTGATATGGGAGACATGGATAATGAATATTGGAGATGTGTGGACTATTGTAGACTAAGGGAAGAGAGGATTTTAATGGTGGCGGCAAGCTACCATTAATGGAGGATTATTTTAGCGGACTTGATATGTAGAGATCAAAACCAATATCTGCAATGTGGGGATTAGGCATTAAAATGTAATGGCAAACCAAGCAGTTTATGGTATTTTATTTTATTTTTTTAGTGATGAAATTTTATAACTCACCAATGGATAAAAAAGTACATGATAAAGCAATAACATATGACTGCCAATGAGAGAGAAAAGGAAAATACATCAGATGAAGCAAATTTGAAGAAAAGAGAGTAATGACATCCTAGAGAAGTGGCTCATGTATCTCAAACATTAGCCAAGTCTAGAATGTCAAATCATCAAAGGAGTTATTACGTCTAGCTTAGAATCTAGTGAGTCTAAAAAAATGAAAAAAATACTTTATCCCAATTAGTGACTTGATGAAAAAAAATATTGCCGCTGCGGAATCCCAAGTCCTAGATGAGAAAAGTGTAGAGCTGAGTTAGGTAGTCGATAGGCAACGTAAAGCTTGGCAAAAATCATGGCATGAAAATTTTAAGACATTGTGTCATTGCTAGGGCATTCCTTGGAAACGACATGTTGTATGACCTGAGTACAATGAAAAATGTGCAAGGGCCACTACACCGGCTACCAAGTGCAAAGTTAAATAAGCAAGAATTTCCACATTATGGATGGATGCGGGTAAACAAACTAATCCATGAAATTAGGATTAGAACAAAAACTTAGATTATAGGTACTCCATGAAATTAGGATTAGAACAAAAACTTAGATTATAAGTACTCTTACAAGTAAATTAATAGAATTGATGGATATTATAGTTAAAAGAAAGATAAATTTTTATGTATTCAAGAAATTAAATGGATTAAAGAGAAAGCCAATGAGATTGATAGTTTAGGATTTAAATTTTAATATTCAGTTAGGAGTCGTACTAGAAGCAATATAAGTGTGATCATAGATAAGAGCATGAAGGATAATGCTATAAAAAATAAAATTGAAAATAGAATTATAGATTTAAAGATTATTATTGATGCTAAAAATATTAATGTTATAAGTACTTATGATCCTCAAATAAGTTTCGATGTTACTCAAAAGAAAAATTTTAGAATGACCTAGAGGAATTAATACAAAGGATAGCTATTGAAGAAATGAGTATTTATTGGAGGAGATTTAAATAAACATATTGATAGAGTGATAGAAACTTCTAAAAGCATTTATAGTTGTTATGTATGGTATGACTAATGAAGAAAGTAGGATAATTTTGAATTTTGTTTTAACTTACGATTTTATAATTGCTAATACTTTATTTAAGAAAAGATATAAGCATATTATCAATTATAAGAATGAACCTAATAGAATGTAGATTTATTATTTTCTTATAATAAAATTTTATCATTTAAATTGTAAAGATTATAAGGACACTTCGGATTAAAACTAAGTATACAACATTAACCAATAATTTTGAATTTTAAGGTGAAGGGTTGAAAGATGAAAAATAAATCAAAATATTATCATAAGATTAAATAGAGGTACTAAAATAATGCTAACAAAAATATTTTTAAAAATAAACTATAAGATTTTAAGATGTAGCATATTCATGAGAAAGCTAATATTATGTGAGAAAGAGTAGCAAGTGATATTAAACAAGTTACAAAAAATATGCTTAGAAAAAAAAAAACACTAATTAGTAATTATAGCTGGTGGTGGAATCAAAATGTGCAAAAGAATATATATATTAGAAGAAAAAAAAATTTGATATAAAAATTAGATTAGATCTAAAAACTCAAAGAATTGGAAAATATATAGAGTATTCTGTAATGAGCTAAAGATTCTAATAAAATAATATATGATATAAAGAATTTAACAATTAACGATTTATATAATGGATTGGATATTAAAAGTGTAAAATATGTATATATAAGTTAGCCAAGCAAAAAGAAAAGAGAAATAAAGATTTAATTTAAGCGAAATGCATAAAGAATGAAGCTCAAAGAATATTTTTCTTATAAGAGGATATTCAATATAGATTGATGAGATATTTTGATAATTTTTTAATGAAAGCTTGAGAATACGAGTGACTTTAGCGACCTTAATATCCTAAATGAAAAAATAAATTTTTATTTTCAGCGACGTATTAGTAAAATTTAAGTTCGAGAGATTTTAAATAAAATGAATTGTGAAAGAGCAATAAAACCTTATGATATTCTAATAAAAGTGTGAAAATGCTTAGGAGATCTAGAAATTTTTTGGCTTATTAATCTTTTTAATAATATTTTAAAGACTAAAAAGATGTTAAATGACTGGAGAAAGAGTTTTTAGGTATTTATGTTTAAGAATATGAGTGATGCACAAGAGTGTGTTATTTATAAGAGAATTAAGTTAATGTATCATACATTAAAATTATGAAAGAGAGTAATTGAGCATAGGTTACGATGTGATACAAAAGTTTCTCAAAATCAATTTAGATTCAGGCCAAGTAAATCTATTATAGATGTTATACATTTGTTGAGAGGTTTGATGGAGAAGTATAGATACAACTAAGGAGGATCTACATATGATATTTGTTGATTTAGAGAAAGCATATAATAAAGTTCCAAGAGAAATGCTTTGAAGAGTTCTAGAAAATAAAGAAATTAATATTAATTATATTAAGTCATTAAAAATATGCATAATGAAGCTATTACTTGTGTTCAAACACAAGGCGAATCGATCAAGTATTTTTTTATTTCGGTTGGAATAAATCAAAGATCGGCTTTAAGCCCATATCTTTTTGCTTTAGTTATGGATGTTCTTACTTGACATTTACAGGAGGATGTACCTTAGTGTATGCTTTTTGTTAATGATATTCTTCTTGTTGATAAGACTAGAGAGGGAATTCAAGAAAAACTTGAATTATGAAGGTCAACCTTAGAGTTTAAAGGCTTTCGTTTGAGTATATCTAAAACAGAATACATGGAGGGTAATTTTAGTTTTAAAAGATCTAGTGGTGGGGTTGTGACAACAGATGATCAAGTCATTAAAAAAAATGAACATTTTAGATATCTCAAGTCTATCGTTCAAAGTGATGATGAAATAGATGGGGATATTCTTAGTCGAATTTAAGTTTGATGGTTGAAATGGAGGAATGCTACGAACCTATTCTATGATAGAAAAGTTCCGCTTAGACTTTAAGAGAAAATCTTAGATTATGGTGGTGAGACATGCAATGCTTTATGGCGCTCAATGTTGGCCAGTAAAAGAGAAAGATAAAATTAAGATTTGCAGAGATGAGAATGCTTAGGTAAATGAGTGGCTTGTCTCTAAGAGACAAAATATTAAAAAAATATATACGTGAAAAGGTTGGAGTAGCTCCAGTGGCAATACGATTATAGAGAGTCACCTTAGATGATTTAGTCACATAAAATGTCAGCCATCCGATGACCCAATTAAGAGAATAAATGTAATATATTTGACCTATGTTAAGAAATGTAGAGTTAGACCTAAAAAGACCAAGTTAAGAAGTATAAAAAATAACCTTATTTCATTAGATTTAAATAAGAATATGATCATTAATAAGATATCATAGATAAAAAAAAATTAATCATGTAGCTAACCCCGTGTAGTGAGATAAAGAATTGTTGTTGTGACTCGATGAGAGAATACAAGATAAAATCTTGTATTTATTAAATCAATAAAAGTTTCAATAAAATCTTGAAATTGAACCAAGCTATAATCATTAAAGCAATCTTGTGTGGCATTAGTAAGATTGCATGCAATATTGATCTAAGAAGAAAAAGTAAGAGTAAAAAAGAAATCCTAAATAAGATGACAAATGCCAAACCCAAGGATGGGTCTAGGTGAATTAGTAGACTCAATTTCTCAAATTAGAAAAATAGATGGGGTATTACAAACTAATAAACCATCAACAATAAGAAAATGAATTAACTTAAGAGACGAATCTCAAGTAACGTTCAAATCATAAAAACACTCTAAGGGTCTCAAATCAAAGGAAGCAACACCCAACAACCCAAAAGCTATTAATTGATCATGAGTATTTACTACACAATGATTTTGTGAGTTCATATAGTAATCAAAAGATCTAATCTTAGAAAATGAAACCTTTGAAAATGATTTTCTTAATTTTAGATCGACTTTAAAGCAACATAAAAGCTTAATAAGATTTGCAATAAATAGGCAAATCTTCAAATTCTACTTCTATCAATAGCAACATGAAGAAATTCATTTGTATATCTAATTTGAAATAATTTATACCAAGCACATAATGAGAGTTTGCTCAAAATCTATAAAAAAGAAATTTCTTATAACTTCTTAATGACATAACATAAAGCCATTATATCATTAATAATAATACGAAAGAGCAAGAATCATCATATCATTTATATTCAATAATCATGGTACTCCAATAACTTTAACAAAATATATTTGATGTATGATAACATAAAGACATATCTATAAGAACAAATACCTCTATTAGTAAGGTTGACGGACTCACTCCACTAGGGCATTACCCATTCTTAAAAATTTGTAAATGTAATATTGGTTAGCAAATAGATCACTAAGTTATATGAAACCTACAACTATATTTAATGCATGACAATAGAACAATATATATAGCATGAATATTATACATGTGATAAGTAAATCTATGTGCTAGTATTCATATGTATCATGTACATACTGTAAATCATAACCAAAGTATATTATTTTAATGACATAGTCATATGCAATATTATGTCAAAGCAGTAACAATTTATGTAACTTAATTGTCAAGTAGGATATTATAAAAAATATCTACAAAAAAACATATATTATGCAAAGACAAATGCTCTTAATTAATCATATAATTTAATGTAGTATTTTATCTTATATCCCTCAATGGGCTTCAAAAATTCGTCACCGACCTCTCGATAAAGAGAGTTTGATTTATGTCGGTCAAATTTTCAGAAAGCAGATGAAACAGTAGATAAGACACTATCCAGATATTTCACCCTCATTTTGTGAGGACTTTAAAATCTGATTCTAGGTTTCCTATAAACGCAAGCACCTATAGTTAATTACCCCTCCCAATGCTAAAAGAGAACTTTCTATTAAGGCTATTCGTTAGATCAATAATTACTTAGCGTATAGTAGCAGCGTATGGAGCTTTTGAGTATTCATGAAATTCATCATCGTTAGCTTAAACTGGATGATTAGGGAAAAGATGACGCGCCCGATCAAAATCTCGTGGTTTCATCATCCCGGACTGTCGTGATCTCTAGTCAACTTAATCAGAGGAGGTAGTCGATCCAACTTGACCAAAGGATTCTTGTCAACAGCCATGGATTGTGTCGTCTAAGGGAACCTTGTAAACTTGGGTGGTGTTTGTCTAAGAAGATAACATCAAGTCCACCTTAGCTAACAGATAACTTTTTGCCTATCAAATGCACTATCTGATTCATATCTCAAAAGAGAGAGTTATTGGGGAACATATGGGCTACAGTCGTGACCATAATATAATGATGTCATTCACAGCAAATCACCCGGTCAAAGAACTCTCGTCGTAATTACTTCATGTGTAGAGTCTATTGGCTAAATCACGCTGTCAGAGAACACAAATTATGTCCTTACTAGCATGAGATTGATTGAAAGTGAACATAGTAATACACCTGACTTGATATTGGCTCACTTATGAGCTTGAGTATTCTTAATTTGTCGCTTACGACAAATGGTTGCAAATGGCCGGATGAATTTTAAGTTTTAAGTTTAAGAAGTTGAACTTCATTTAAGAATTTAAAATTGATTTTTTTTTACATTTTTTTATATTCTTATGAAATTTGAAATTTAACTTGATTAAACATTGAATTTTAGATATACTTTGATGGTGATATCACCTCCAGTTGAGATGTTCATTCAACACAACCAGTATTGAGATGGACCTTGTCAATTCTGCTCTTTTACTTGTAGAGGATTGGGTCTATGGCTAGATTGAGATGATTTAGTATCTTCATTTTTTTAATTTTAATTTTGATAATCCTCTCCGGTGGAAATTCACAATCAACACAACCATCATTGAAGAATTAAGAGATAATCATCATACTGTCATATGGCTGAATTAACTTCTCAGAGATTTTCTCAAGTGGAGAAAGCTATAACAATATCATTAAGTTTTGTTAATCCAAATCCAATCTGCAGACCCAACCGAGAATTAACTCACGCATCATCTTTAGATACTAAGTTCATGGGTTCAGCATAGTATTGGGGCCCATGCAACTGATTCAAACTTGATTGCATGAGTTTTGGTGCATTTATATTGTGTGATTATATAAATTGTAGTATAACTACATAATATATATGTACATTTTCAATAATATGCGACCCAAGTCAATTTCATTATAATTCTCAATTTAATTTATTTCATTTGAATTGCATATACATCAACTTATAAGCTCCTTATAAGATTATTGATATTACGTTAGCAGAGAGATTATGAACAATCAATCGCTTTACTTTGGCAGAAGCTGTCAATTTCTTATTGTTGAAATTTCATATGGAGGGAATCTTCACTAGGTTTCAACCTCCGGCTAAAGGATCTATAGCATATGATCATTAACTAAATTTTAAAATTACTTCGAGATTTCCATAAGCGAATCAACAACGTTCATACTTGATTATCTCTTAGCCTTTAAGAAATTTATACTAACCTCAAGGTCCTATGATTTAATTGAGAATAATTTCTAAATCTATGTAGTCCCCATAATTATTTAAAAATTCACAAATTTTTACAAATATTAACCACCCAATAGCATATAAAGTCACATCTTGAATATTCAAAATGACCACCTTTTTTGTCTGGCACATGGGTAATTCATTGGTTTTAGTATTAGGTTTATCCATCAAATATTATTCTATATTTGTATATTATTCAAGGGCAGCAATTTTTGTCTTTATGTGATTTGAATAGCGGGTCCCCATGAGGCTTTTATGTTCAACTATAAATATGAGGCAGATCTAGTTCATTTTCATCCAAATTTATTCAATTCTTCTCAGTATTTTGAAAGTTGCAGGTGTTGGGAAGTTCTTTTATGTAGGGGATAATTTCAAATTCTTATTTAGTTTTTTTGTAAGTCTCACTTAGGCATAATTTTTACAAACTTTAATTTTATTTTAAGCTCTTGTAATTTCAAAAAAAGAAGTGACTTAATTTTTATTTCAAACTCAGCATAACTTACTTTTAAATTCAATTATTCTTTTATCTGTTTCTGTTCAAGTCCTTTGTTATTGTCTAATCTAGCCTCCCCAAGATCGTCCCAACATAAGAGTTTGGGACCTGCTACACTGTCGACTCTTCTAAGATACAGTCTTTGTGACATTACTGGCCAACTTCAAGCCCGTCACACACTTTTGAGCAAAGAGGGATCTTCAGATACTTGCACAAGATTAAACACATACACGCATACATTCATATATGTATACATCATGTTATACCTTTCCAAAGAGTAATACAAGACAATGAAATATGACAATTTTCTTTTTGAACATAATTGAATAAAAATTTTGTATTTCGGTTTTGTGGAAGAGGTTCGAGTAGAGAGAGAAAGGAAGAGAGGTAGATAATTTCTCTTTATTTTAGAGAGAAGCTTATAGAGAGAATGAAGAGAGATGAGTTATGTAGGTGTAGGTTGGTGGGACTGTTTCTAAATGTTTGGATTTCCGTGTTTGGAGTAGAGAGAAACTTTCTTCTCGGCTTAGAGAGAGAAGTCAGAATGAGGGACTCGTCTCTCTCTATTTAGAGAGAGGAAGTGATGTAGAACATCATGTGGATCTAGAAATTAAAGCTCAAGGTCTATTTACAAGATCTTAAGCTAAAGCCCAAGAAAATTCAAGAAAGGATAAGGCTTAACCCATTAGCTTGCTAAGGTCCATTTTATGATTTCATCTTTTTTATTTATGTAATTTTTAATTTTCTTCTAGAAACTCTAAGCTTGAAATTTTGAATTTAAAAATTCAAAGCATCACATGTGAGGTGGTTGAATCCACATAAAATAATAGCATGTGAAATAAGTGGATGACATAAAATAATAAGACAATTTAATGCTTCACATTAATATGGTCACCTATATTTTCCTCCATATTTTGAATTATTTTCTTTGGAAAGATGTTTGTAATGGCTATAAATAGTCCCCCTTGCTATAATGAAAAAAGATCTTTTAGCAATTACAAATTATTTGAGTTGTTCTTGTTGTTTGAGAACGTTGGTGATCAAACCTTGGCAATCCGTGATGGGAGCGCTAGTTATCCAAAATATCTTTCTTTCCTTACCTCCAATACCCAAGTTCTCTCAATCGCACCAAAAGAAAAAAACACCAACCTCCGTCAAATTTGATATCAAAGCGAAGCCTGGAAGGAGCAAATTTGGTCAAAAATTTGCTTCAACAAAGGAAGCATCTCAAGTGGTCGACTTATCTTCAAACTTATGAGTTTTCTTAAACTTGTGAGATCAATTAATTTTCTTTTATATGATAGTTTAAATACATATTAGTAGCTTGAAAAGATATATATTGCTAGCAAGTTTATGGTGATGACATAAAATTTCAATTAGTAAGCTCATTATATAATTTAATCATTTTCCGATTGTGTGAACTTGCCCCTCCCCCCTAATTAAAAAAATTAAGAGAATACCTTAGTAAAGTAGTACTTCATCTAAAAAACAACTTAACCATTAGTACAAATCAAAATCTAATTACTTGTTTTATTATCTTTGTTATTGTTTATGATTAATTTTAGAAATTTCTTTGATTAACTTATAATAACTTACTTTCTTAAGAAAATAAAATAAAATGACTCGATAAATTTAAGCATTTTTTTCATTGCATTAAAAAAATAAAAAAATTGCATGCATAATAATATAAGTGTGTTAAACTTAATGATTTTGGAAGCTAAATAGAACTTTGTCAAAAAGATGTAAACTGTCTAAAGAAAGCTTGAAATTTAAGTGGTCTTGTACCCCCCTCATTACTTGGAAGTTCTCTTAGCATAAAATTTCACTTTAATTGCACAATTATATTATACTTGTTTATTTTATTTCATTTTCTTTCTTTAATCCCTTTTCATATAACTTTTTTTTTCTTTAAAAAAAATCTCATTGTACTAAAATCTATCTCTTAGGACCAAGTTGAAAATTTAACTAGAATGATTAATGCCTTAAATCTTAAGATCCATGACAATCAATTAAAAACTCAACAAATATTAGAAGAAGATAGAATCAACTGCGAGAACTTCAAAAATAAATGCAAACTCTTATACCTCATCTGCAAAATAATAGAGTATCAACTCCTACAATACATGCTCAGACTGTGCCTATAGGGATACACGAAGAAAATTCATATCCAAACTATAGAGAAAACAAACCAATTAAAAGACCACTAATTGTTAGAAATGGTGAAATGAGAAAAAATTATTTTAAGATTACAGAAGACTTTAATGATCCATCTCGAAGAGTTAAAGTAGAAGCCTCAATTTATGATGGTATACATGACCAAAATAAATTTCTTGATTAATTAGTTCAAATGGATGACTTCTTTGATTGGTATAAAATGGATGATTATTAAATGATTATTTTTGCTAAAAATGAAATTGATAGGTGTTGACCTCATTTTTAGAACGAGCTTTCAACCCTTCCATTTTAGACATAGGGCTTCTCTTAGACTTTAAAATTCTTAGTCTTAAGACATCAGTGATTAGGACACTCAACCCACCTGTAGACTAAAAGAGTTAGCCATAGGAATAAGTCATGCCTTAGGGGTGTTAGGAAGATTTGCCTACTCTTAGCTTGAACCACTCCTCACCTTCCTTCATTCAAGTCAAACTTCAAATCAATCTTATTTGATTTTCTCCAAACTCAAATCAATGTCACATGATTGAAATATATGATTAAAATCTATGAATAAAACTTCAAACTCCAAAAATTTTTTAAGTCTTTAATTTCAATCTTAAGGACTTAGCCTGAATCATGATCAAATCAATTCAAACTCATAATATTTTCTCATTATCTATTTATATTCTCATTTATATTCACATATATAAATGAAATATAAATTCAAATCAATCAAACTAAACTCAAAATTCAAATCCCTACTCCAAAATTTCCTAAGTCCTTTAAAATTTCCTCTTAAAAGACTTAGCCTAGATCATAATCAAATCATTCCAAATTTATGAAATTTTCTCATAACTCATTTATATTATCATTTATATTCACATATACAAATGAAATATAAATACAAATCAATTAAATCAAATTCAAAAATTAAATCTCAAATTGAAAATCCTTCTTAAGTCTTTAATTTCTCTCTTAAATATCATGATCAAATCATTAAATTCATAATTTTTCATAACTTATTTATATTCTCATTTATATTCACATATATATAAATGAAATATAAATATAAATCAATCAAACCATTCAATCCAAAAAAAAATTAAGTGCCTAAATCATGATCAAATCAGTCAAAATCCTTGAAATTTTCTCATAATCTATTTATATTTTCATTTATATTCACGTATATAAATGAAATGTAAATTTAAACAATCAAAACTATTTCCAAAAATCAAACTCAAATCCACTAAAAATCCAACATAAGCCTTTCAAGTCAAAACTTTGAACTTAGCCAAATCAACTTTAAATCAAGCCAAACTCTTGATTTTCCTTTATGATTCAATCAACCCTACAATCATGAATCTAAATATAAATACAAACTTCAATCACTTAACCAAAACTCAACCTAAAAAATCAAACCCCAAATCCATTCATGTTCTTCCTTTGAATATGAAATTATCAAATGAATCAAAACTCATTTGACTTCAAACCACTTGCAAATGAATTTATATTTCAATCAGTCCATATAAGTTCAATCAAACTCAATCAAACTCAAGTCATTTTGAATTCACCAGCCACTTACTAAAAGTGACCTAAAGTACCCTTATGAACTAAATTATAATCCTAACCAATTTGGATTGAATCAACTCACATATGCCTCTCATCATGATAAACAATCATCATGAGATGATCAATCAATCAAAATGGGTCAAACCAAGTCAAACCTAAGGGTTGACCAAGTCAACAGTTAGCCAAAATGAAACCTAATATAACTAAAATCCACCATAGGCCAAATTAATTAAAACTATTGATCTAAATTCATTCATGAACTATGTTTAAACTTGACCAAGTCAACAAGTCCATAACATCGCCACTTGACCCAACACCCAAAACTTAAAAAAAAATGTCAAAACTTGATCTAAGTCAAATTAACTCAAACTAATGAGTTCATTCCAAATTACTTGTTGAACGACCAAAATCTCAATTGGCCAACCTAACATACCGACAACGATTGAATTTAAAGGGCATGATGAGTCAAATTCAAACTTAACCAAAATTGATTAGAAACAAAGATATCAATCCACTTCATATGACTAACCAAACTTAAACCTACCCGATCACATGGGTCAAATTGGTCAACTTGACCCATTTGACATAAATGAAGTCATATGAGCCAAACTCAAAACTAAACCAAATTGAATCAAACCAAAACCACCAAAATATTTCAAATGGTCATATGAACTGAATTCAACCTTGACCCCAAATTTGTCCAATTGTTAACTTGACCCAAGTTGACCCATTTTAACCTAAATGGATCAACATGAGCCAAATCATATCAAATGAACTCCAAATCCAATGAAACTTGGTCAAACCTATTTTCTCAACATACTCAACATATCTAAATTCAAAAATCAACCAAATTACCATTCTACCCCTAGGCCATAGAACAAATTTTGATCAAATCTATGAGAAATTTAGTCAAGTCCTCTTCATACCAACTTGATACCTTCCTAATAGGTCAAATAAACCCTATAGAGGGTGGTGCACCCAAACCAATGGGTTTGGGTCAACCCAAATTGACCCAAGGCCAAAACCGAGCACATGGCTCAAATTGGTCATATGGAAAACCTCCCTCCACTCAATTTGAAGCACATGGGAGGTTACCACTCCACTCCCTAGCCTAAACCGACCATCTCAGAAACTTCTAACAGCCCAACAAACCTTTCAATCTTAATTGGATCAAACGCCAAACAATGCTTCCCGTCCACAGCCATGGAGATATATTCTCCCCAATTCCACTTGAATTCAAGAGAGGCAAATTGATTGAGTGTTAGAGAGTCATAGAACCATTCTTGAGTGATCCTAAGCTCTCTAGAAGGAATTTGAAATTGCCATTCTCGATTTTCCCTTAAGCAAAAATAGGGGACCTCCATTGATTGGCAAACTTCCTCTACACTACAATTCTTCCAAATTGCCTTTGCACACTCCACCAGAGGATTAAGTCGAGCTTGCCTAAGCTCTCTCACAAGTTCCAAAGGCAAGGGGAGGTCTAATTCCATCAAAGCCGCAAGGGAGCTAAGGAGGGGTTGGTCCAAAGAGCAATATACTCAACCTCAAGAGCTAAAACTTTCACCACAGCTTCGTCTCAACCAAACAAAGCTCCTTCAAGGGAATCGAGCGCCGGTGATCACCTCTTGCGAGGTTAGACATTTTTCGATCACTAAACTTCATGTGTGTTGGTCTTTTATGAAAGAAATGTTAATGGCATGAGATTTCAACCGTTGGATGTGATCTATATTGCTTAATGATGGTGTGTGCAAGATTTTAACCTAATTCGAGCTCAATCGAGGATCTTGCTCTAGAACATGGACGGCCTCCATGGTTCATAGAGCTTGGCAAGGATGGATCTCCTCCGCCGCCCATCCCGACGCTGATGGACCAGACACACACGCTTATATCCTATTTCATCCTCAACCGCTGGGCTGTAATCGCCTGATCCTCGACTCGCGGCATATCAAACCACAGAAGGGCCGCCGCCACGCCGATGTGATGTTTAAGTTATCATTCACGGGTCGACGTGTGGAAAGTGCATCTGACTTAGCGCCTGCGTGTCATGCCGTGGAGATTAAAAATTTAAACAAGATTTATTTAATTTCTAATTAATTACTTATGCTTCAAAAATTCATATCTCTCTAACAAAAAACAGAAAAATATGAGAGCCACTGGCAGATAATTCAATCTAGAATATTTTAAAATTGGTTTTAATAAATTTTGAATTGTATCTTTCTCTAATTTTGGGTTTTATTAAAAATCTTAATTTGTTAATTACTCCATAATTAATTCACTGATTAATCTCAAATTTCTTGGATATATTTTGGGGAATGACTTTTGCCTCCCCTAATTTTCTTGAGATTTATTAGTAGCTTAATGGGGGGAATTGCTAATTCATTTCCAAATTATCCCATTTATGTAATTAAGGATAATTAAAAGTTTGATTAATGTTTTAATCCCTTATTGAAGTTGATTAAGGTATGATCTAATGAATAGGAAGTTTAGAGAATAATTTTAAAGTATTTCCCCTAAGCTATTTCTTAAATCCCATTTTCCTTTCTTAATCTTCTCTTAATTAAGGATTATTTCACTAATTACTCTCTTAATTAATTTCTTAAAATTCTAAAACTTTTCAGAACTTAATTAATCTATTTTGGGTAGATGCTTAGGTATTCAAGAGCCTAAGTCAAATTAAAAAAATCAAAACTCAACTCATATGTGTGATGGGTGTTTTGAAATTATTTAAGTTAAACCTCTTAGCTTAATTAATCATTAATCATGAGACAAATTGTATTAGGCCATTTTCTTCCTAAGTGCATTGCAAATTTAAATTCCTTGTGAAGTTTTATGTCATCTCATCGGCCATAATTATTTAACTATCGCTAAAGTTTGATAAATAAAGGTTAATTAACATGCTTAATTCATACCTTAACCTAATCAAAATATAAAATGAATCTAATCATCTAAAAATTAAAAAAAATATATTAAATATATGTGAGAATATATTAGAAACGGTAAACTCAACTCACATTTTCAAAATTAAATCAAATTCAAAACCAAATAAAAATCATATTAAATAAATTTTGATTTACTTTAAGCTTTTTTATTTCATAAGATTGTCTTTAGGATTTAATTAAAGTGAATGTGTTTACATACTTTTATTGCTTTAGTTCTTTCTCCAACATGTTAAATATGTATGTCATGTGATTTTATGCATCCATGCTTTTCAAAAATTAAATTTAAAATGAAAATATTTCCTTTATGTCAAAATTGCATGTGTTGGCTAAAGTAAGAATATGAGTAGCTATTATCACTATTAAATTCAAATTATTTTCAAACATATGAATCAATTATCAAAACTAAAAGTGTGTTACTTATATTTTATTTATAAGTTTGTATGTGAGAAAAATATAAGGATGTGTTTAGTGTAGATTTTCCTTTTCTTCTCTTTTAATATAGTTTTGAATAGGATCTGGTGAGATGTATGGTTCATTTGAAAGAACATAACACTTGCCTAATTTCATATCATATTCATTCCTATACTATCACTTAAGAAGAATATCTATGCTTGCACATATAAATTGCATAAATAAAAATAAATCAACTAACACCAACTTTTGTATTCTTTCTTTTTCATTCATTTCTTTTGTACACATACTTATATTTAAAGAAAGCGGTATAAACCCCGAGAAAAGTTTTAAGACCTGGGCTTTATGCCTCAGACCTTACACCTCTAATCAAGATCATACTCACTTATGCCTTTCATACATTCATATGTGCAAAATGAAAGTTGGATAAAAACCCTTTGCTACTTAATGAAAATAATGCATCATAAACTTTCAAATTTTCTTAAATGAATTACGCATGCATCATAAAGCGTTAAACATTCTCATATAGATATAGATGTAGGACTCATACGTATATTATACATGTTGGGGAAGAAATGAGGTGATATATGTTTTGTGAAGTTAGTTCATTTTAATTAATCTTAAAATGTATTTCTTTTAAATAGGTTTGTTTAGAGTTCATCTAAACTTAGGATTAATTAAAACACTTAACCAAAATATTCACTAAACAAAACTAAAAATATGAATCCACTTTAGAAATTACTTAAGTTAGGAAAGGAAAGAAAAGTTCTCTTCTCTTTCTCTCTCTTCATTACTTAGTAATTAATTGTAAAATTACTTGAACCTAATCGAAACATGAAATAAAAATCAACCAAAATAACTAAATCACTTAAAAGAAACCCTCCCCTAAGTTGAATATGTTTCACACTTAGAAAATTCTAACTTAAAACCATAGCCAAGCATACAATACAAACTTCCAAAGCACACACATTAGGCTAAGTCACAACTTCTAGCTTTAGGTTAGGACGGTGCATGGTTTGATACTTGCTTTTATTTTGTGATATATGTTTTAGTCTGGATGTTAGGATGTATGTGCGTAGAATGAATAGTAGGACGATCTTAATCTAACTATTATTTTCTGCAAGGGATTGTGCTTAAGGGATAATGTAATAAAAATATAATTGTCTTTGCTGTGCAAATGCTTATAACCCTAAGTATAATTCAATATGCTATGTGAACTTAGTCACCCATGTGTGGAGTGATGAGTCCAATATACATACTTGAGATTTAGTTGCTTGTTTAGTTAACATTTGTTTTACAAGTGTTAGCTAGATTTACTTTTCCTTTTCATATAAAATTTTCAATTACGATTTTGGAATGATTATTATGGAAATTAAGATAAACATTGGTCATAAGATCTCATCTTATGCACCATGTGAAATCTTTTGTAGCATATACCTTCCGACCATCCAAAAGAAGGAACCAAAGAAGAAAGAAGAAAATAAAAAGAAAGAAGAAAAGAAGAAAAAAGAAAAGAAAAATGAAGAAATGAAGCTTGAAGACTCCCATAACAATGAATTCTTTGCTTAATTGTATTTAATTCATTTGTAATCCGAGCTATATAAGAGCTTTATCCAATTTATTTTCTGTTGCGAAGTCCACCACAATCTATTCTTATTCTTTTGCAATTAACTTTATAAATTGATTGATGATTTGTTTAGGTTGTGCATTAAGTGGTATACTTTTCCTAGTTTCTTCCTTGTTTTATGTATGGATTGGATATGGATTAAGCTCTTAGGAAAAAATAAATCTTTTACCAAATCTAACAACTTAAAACTAAAAATAAAGAACTCATAATCTCACCTAAAGCTTAGACTGAAATCAAGATAAAAGAATGCAACCCTTGGATAGATTTCTTTTATAACATCATACACAATCGATATTATTTTACTCGATCAAGAGCTTTCACTTTATCGAGAAACTTGACGACTTTGAGTACTAGAAACACACCTCCTCTCTTCTCACTGATTTTGGCCAATAATCTCATTTTTCATGCATTAGACATATGAACCTATTAACCTGAGTCAAAATAATTGTCCAAAAATAAAAATAAAATGAAATCTAAATTGCATTAGATTTAGGTTATTTGAAACAAGTATTTGCATGATCTAGTCTTTTTAGAGAGTGAGTTTAAGAACTTGGTCACTTTTTAAATAAATAACCTAATATCGGATAAAAGATATGACTGTCTACATGAATTTAAAATCATAGGAGTTAGGCCACCCCAAGCGGTTGTAAGTCCAACAATCAGTGGTTTATTCTCTGTGGAGGTAAACCAAATACCCATTTTAGCCTTAGATTTAGGTTGTGCTTTCGACCCTCGCCAAAGCTCCCTAGATTTATGTTCTGAGGTTGCTTCTCCTTTTCATGAGTCATAAGCATAAATCCTCACCTCTTAGGTATTTCCATAATCTTGTGTTATGAAATCATAAGCCCTAAATTTCTAATGAAAAATTTAACTCAAACAAATTAAATCAATTTCAAAAATGTAAAACCCAACTATAGAATAGTTTGAAATGCTTGATAGGTTTCCTAGCATCGCGGACATCTCCTACTTATCTTTCTTTTTGAATAATAACTCCCTCTCTTTGATCAATCTCATTTTGATCTTCTAAAATAAACAAATCGATTGATAGTTCTACCTATTGAAATCTTTGGAGACAACGATCATTTATCTTAATCGAGAGTATTCCTGGGATCCGTCCCTTAAGATTAAACTACGCCGCTCGTAGAACTTAATGAACCCGATTTAAAATAAATCTTGTTTTACTTTTCTATGTAAAATAGGGGAAGAATCTTTGGTACATATGCAGACCGATGATCCTCAGGAGTCCTTGTTGAGGTGATGTGATTAGGTTCATTGTATGATGGTGACTTCTATCTTTCGAGATAGTACACCTCTCCTCAATGTTGTATCCCATCACCCTCAATAAGAACATCTGCGGATCTACGTGGTGTCCCAAGAAGGCGTATTTTTATATATTTCTATTTTTATTATCCCTCTTTTCCGAAAAGAGGGGCATAAATGAAGGCAGGGATGTATAAGAATATTTCACCACAATAGGACATGCTAAAATTTATTAAACAAATACTTTAGTGAAATAACAAAGTTTAGGAAGGCGAAACATAACTTAGATAGAAATAAAAGAAATGTTAAAAAAGATCGCCCTGCATCACGATAAAGGCATAATCAATTATTAACTTTAAGATAAGGTAATCATCTTGTAACTAAATACTTGAATACTTTGAAGATCTAGTTTAACTGATTGATAATGATGATTAACAATTTTAATAAATTTGTTATTAGACTTATAATTGATATTAGAAATGAAGTTAAATTATTTGACCCACAATCTTTAGAGAAAACATTTCATTATACCTTATTGGTTGAACAACAAAAGAAATCTGCTTGTATCTTTAAAACTAAAAGTCAAATGCCTTACATTTCATCCAATAAATCTATTGTTAGACCCACCCATCTAAATGGCTTGACCTTTTTGCTTAAAACTTTAATTGAAGAGAGCTTTAAGAGCACTAGAGAAGTAATATGTTTTAAATGTCATAAAATGGATCATATGCAAAATCAATGTAAAGCTCAAATCTTATTTTTAGAAGAAGTTGAAATCCAATAGATGATAATCTATAAGAAGTTTATGATGACACCTCATTATCTGATGAAAAATTAGAATTAATTGATAACTCTCAGATTAATGTGATGAAAAGTCTTACTGTAATTAAAAATGAGGCAAAAGATTAGAGGAGGAATAACATTTTTAGCATGTATGTTTTGTGTTATGTAAAGAGATGTAGGTTAGTTATAGATGGAGGAAGTGCTATCAATGTTATTTCAACACACACCTTAACTCGAGCCAACTTAAAATCTGAATATCACCCTAAACTATTTCATGTTAGTTGGGTAAATCATACATCTCTTCCCACTACCAATTGATGTTTAGTTCCAATTAAAATAGGAAGCTATGAGAATCAAATTTAGTATGATGTTCTCCCTATGGATATTGCTCGGCCGTGGATGTATAATATGATTGTTATTCACTAATGTAGGGAAAATACTTATGTTTTTAAACATAATAAAACTACTAAACTCCTACCAATAAAGCCAATAGAAAAAACACTCTCCATAGCATCACACAAAATAACTTCTGACTTACAACATAAGCCTCTATTGAAGAAAAATGTCAAACTTCAATTAATTATCATAGAAAATCATATTATTTGAGTTAATACTACCATTTCTGATTCTTATTTTAAAACATCTATTCTTCATTCTTTGACCCCAAAGATAGAAACACTAGGTTTTGGAACCTTTGTGAGCTCCGAAAATTCGCCACTAACCTCTCGACATATTGAAGAGAATATGATTTGAATGTCAGTGAAATTTTCAGAAGGCAGATGGAATAGTAGATAAGACACTACCCAAAGATTTCTTCCTCGTTTGGTGAGGACTTTAGATCTGGCTCCAGGTTTCCTATAGGCGCAAGCCCGTATAGTTAATTACCCCTCTCAATGCTGAGGGAGAACTTTCGATTAAGACTAGTCGTTAGATCGCTTAATGCATAACGTGTAGTAGCAGCATGTAGAGTTTTAGAATTTAGAATTTATGAAATTCATCATCATTAGTTTAAAGTAGATGGTTGGGGGAATGATGATGTGTCCGATCTAGATCTCATGGTTCCGTCATCCCGGGCTGTCACGGTCCCTAGTCTACTTAGTCAAAGGAGGTAGTCGACTCAACCTGACCAAAGGATCCTTATCAACAACACATAGGTTACGTCGTCTAAAAAATCTTTATAGACCTAGGATGGTGTTTGTTTAAAGAGACAATCTTAAATCTACCTTAGCTGACACTTTAAATACCTCTTCTCCTTTCAGATTTCAGCATAAATGGAAAGAAGCATGTCATATATAACCATACAATACTTTGGAAACTTTCCTTTCAATTTCAGATTTCAACTTGCATATGAAAGAAACATGATATATATAATTCCCTTCATAGGAAATCAATTGAGCGAGATAAGAAAAACATGGAACTCATAGAAACAACAAGTAGTATGATATTTAAGCACACATCCTTTATCGATTTTCAAACTTGACTCAAATAAAAGAAATTTTCAAAAGCATCACATCTTTAGATAATAAACTAATTGATTTCTCCTTAGATAAAATAAATTTCAGCAAGCATTGCATCATTCTCATACTAAATAAAAGAATTTCAGCATGTATCATAGCCAGAGGAAGCTAATTGAAGCCAATTGAACATGTAAGAACAACAAGTAGTATGACATTTAGGCTACACATCTTTACTTGTCATATTCCCATACTTCTATCTTAACTCCCTCTCTCCTTGATTTCAAATTTCATGTGCAAGAGGCAAAGCAAATGAAACTCATAGGAGATAGCAAGTAGCTACCCATACCCCTTAAAAAAAATGATTCAACCTCCCTTGGGTAAAACCGATTTCAACATGCACCTAAACCCCCTTTAAAAAAATTTGATTCAGCCTCCCTTAGGTAAAACAATTTTTAGCATTATGCTTTTAGAAAAGCAAAAAAACAAAGATTTCCCCTTAGGTAAAACCATTTCAGCAAGTCTTATACTCATCAAATAGCAAAAATGATTGATTTCCCCTTAGATGAAAACAATTTCAGCAATTTTCCCCATAACCAGAAATTTTTCAGCAAGTAACATCACAAAAAGCCATGAATAATAGCAATAAAAATGAGATTTGGGCCATACTTCATCCCACATCTCTAGAGGAAACTTTCAACACAATCCCAAGCATAAGATATAGCATTTTAAACAAAACCCTAACTTCCAAAGAAACTCAAATGTATAAGAATAAGCTTAGGGTTCTGGGAAACAACTGAGGTGTTGATTAGCTAAAAGAAGGAGAAGGGGTTTTCAGCTGGTTCGCCAACACACTCGGACTCGGTTAGAGCTCGAGAGACAAATGAAGAAACAAAAGGGGGACGGATGAACGTCAAGGTTCGATTTGAGCTCCTTCGGAAAGGAGAGAAATAAGAGATCGCGAGAACGAGAAGGAAGCAGGTGAGAGTCACGCGAGGGAGGATCGCTCAGAGCTTGATCAGCAAGCGAGAAAGAGTTTTGTGAGAGACCAGAATGCCGTGAGGGTCTTGCCGAGAGGAAATGTCGTCGGTGAAGAGAATGTGTGTATTCCTTTTGTCCCTTTAGACCCAACCGCTTTCTGGTTTACGATAAGAATCAATGCAGTCGTTGGTAAAGGCTTAATAGGATTAAGAGATTAGAGAATATAATTAACCCCTAATTGTAAAATTTTGACGAATCATCCTAATAATAAACCCCGATATGGGTGTTAATTTTAGGTGTTTACATTTACGCCGCAACGGTGCGATCGATTTCGCGATCGGAGGTTGTTTTGACAATGTCGACGACGGTTGAAGTGAAATTAGGTTTAAGTCGTGCGACGTCGTGTTTGAATTGATCGACATTCGCGCACACTTTGCCGAATCGATCGCGGAAGGCGTCGTTTCGACGTTTCGGCGACGATGGCGTAATTAATTTCGCTAATGAAAGTCGCTCGGACGTCGTCGGGGCTTCTCGACTTCGATATGTGAGTAATTTCATTAAAAATTGATTTTAATCATTTAATTGGTCATTAATTGATTCGATATTTTCTATTTAATTTATTTTGGATGCTTTCGACGCATTATGAAGTCGAATTTTCAAATCGAATCGAATTTAATTGATTTCAATCGAGATTAGGGGGTTTTAACCTCTACTTCAATTATTTAATTTCAAGTGGCATATAGTTGTAGGTCAATGAAGTTCGGCGGAAGCCGCATATCGAGGCTAAACTTGATCCAAAGATCAAATGGGGCAATGAAATGATCGAGGAAAAGTTTGGCATGGGAGGAAGAAGGCATTGAAGGAAAAGCAAGAGGAAGGGGAGCAGAGGATATTGGGGCTTGGAATTGGGATATCTGGATTCTGGAAGATTCGTCAAGGTCAGTCAAGTGAAATCTCTAGAAAGAAAGAGAGAGAGAGAGAGAGAGAGAGTTGCTTTTGCTGAATGAGAAAAGTCTGAGAACAACAGTTCCTCACGGTTTAAAGGAAGACAGAGGAGTAGTTAAGCTGGAGGGAACAGTTGAAGGATTGAGCATGCGCTTTCTCCTTATGAGCAGGAGAAACGACGAAGAGAAGCTTCGGGGTCATTGGAGGATTTAGCATATATGGGATTTTTTTTAATTGACTATCTAAGCCTTTAATCAATCTTAATATTTTTACATCGACCTCAATATAGGGTTAATATATATATATATATCAATATTAAATTATTCCAATCCTTCTGGATCAGTTTACGTCGGTCATTTAGTTCAAATCAACATCGAATCGAACTAATTTTGGTTCAAAATGCGTGCTCGTTTTATCGCTTCCAACCGCTTCACATAGCTGCGAATTGAAGCGAAGATCATTTGATAGATTTCGACGTTTCGAAGCTAACGACGCAACCAATTTCACGAGTGAAGATCGTTTGGACATCGTCGCGCAGCTTTCAGATGCTCATATGCGCGTTTGGATATGGGTTAATATATATGTCAATCTTAAGTTATTCCGATGTTCCGGACACAACGACGCAGTCCGTTTCGCGATCGGAGGTCATTTAGTTTAAGTCAACGTCGAATCGAGCCAATTTTGGTTCAAAAAAAATCGCGTGCGTTTCCAACCGACATTCACAGCTTGTCCAATTGGAGAATAGTCATTTGATAGATTTCAACATTTCAAGTCAACGACTAATTTCAGTGAAGATCGTTTGATACCGCAACTTCCGACTCGATATCGTGTGTCGTTGACGGTGATCGCGATCATTTTCGTCAAATTGTGCAATATTTATATTTTGATCAATTTTGGTGTTCTGAACGCAATGGAGAAGTCCGTTCGTCGATCAGAGATTGTTTCGATTGATTTTTGCACCGTTGAGTGTATTTTAGCCTTAATTTGCACACTGTCACTTCCAATCATTCGACATTCATGTAGATTCATCTGAATTAAGCGTGGACAGTCTCATTTGATAGGATTCGGCATTTTGAAGCCAACGATACAACCAATTTTATGAATGGGGGTCGTTTAGACATCGTCGCGACTTCTCGATATACGATGTCGGCATTGAAAGCTCGATACGATCGATTCATCGTTGGTACAATATTTATATTCCAATCAATTTCGATGTTCCGAATGCGATGACGAAGTCTGTTAGTCGATCGGAGGTCGTTTCGACTATTTTCGGTGATGTCTAGTGCATTTTGAGTCCCGATTTGCACACTATTACATCTGAAGTTCTTCAGATTTGGCTTATAGGCTTAACTCGACTCATGTAGCATATATGGAGGTCAACAGCCTTACGAAAAAAAAAATTAATCCATTTCTCCTTCACTTATTACATGTAAAAGAAGTCATATCAGACTCTAATGAGACTCACATACCTATTGTGGTCTCTTGCCTTCTTTTTCATTTTAAAGTTATTACACCCAATGAGCTTCCTGATGAGCTACCTCCTCTAAGAGACAACCAACATATTATTGAGTTCTTACCCAGTTCTCAACTTCTTAATCTTCCCCATTATAGGATGAACCCTACCGAGCATGTTGAGATTACGGGGTTGTTTGGTTGCCTGCATTTAGAGTGTAAAATAAAGCGAATCTGATGTAAAAGAATCGATGTATTTAGATTAACTTCATAAATACATGAATTTCTTTTTCTTGTTTGGAAATAAATATAATGTAAAGTATTTTTTGATTATCGATGGCGTCAAACGATCAGCGGTGGCGGTGGGTGGTCAGCGCGCTGCGCGGTACGATGGTGGTGTTGCGGCAAATCGGCGGCGGCAGTGGTCAGCGATGTGGTGTGGCCGACCATGGTATACGGTATGTGGCGCGGAAAGTGATTTGCGGTGATGAGGCGGTAGAAGGTGGTCGACGACGACACTTCTGGCCGGTGTATTTGAATTCACCCAATCGGCAAATTCCAAATACACCCAAAATGATTCATGCATTTCAAAACACTATAAATGCATTGAAATTTTACTTCACCATACCAAACACTCAAAAAATTAAATTCGTATTTGGTTTTTCTTATCTAAATACCCAAAAACTTAAACGATAAGTTGAGAAATTATTAAAAAAAATATTTTATTCAAAGAGAATCTTAACTCTTGTGCAGTACTAGCTTTATTAACTCTAAAGAAAGATGAAACATAGATAATGTGTGTTGATAATCGAGCAATAAATAAAATTACTATTAAGTATAAGTTTTCTATTTTCCGATTAGATGATATATTAGATTTAATCTTAGGAGCAAATTTTTTTTCAAAGATTAATCTAAAAAGTGAATATCATTAAATTCAGAGTAGATCAGGAGATGCGTGGAAGACGGCTTTTAAGACTACTAATGAACTTTATGAATGGTTTGTCATGTCCTTTAGACTTTCAAATGCTCCTAGCATATTTATGAGATTAATGAATATTGTTCTTAAATCATATATAGGTAAATTTTTTATGATATATTTTGATGATATTCTGATTTTTAGTCTAAGTAAAAATGAGCATCTACAACACCTACAAAAAATCTTTGAAATACTTATACAAGAAAAATTATGTATTAATTTAAAAAAGTGTTTCTTTTTGCAAGATGAGGTAATCTTTTTGGACTTATTATATCCACTGCTGGACTTAAACCTGATCCTTCTAAAATAAAAGTAATTTTAGATTATCCATTACCTAAAAGTTTTACTGAAGTTAGAAGCTTCAATGATTTAGCCACTTTTTATCGGAGATTTATCAAGAATTTTAGTACCATTGTCGCTCCGATAACTGATATACTAAAATTAGATAAATTTTGTTGGACTCCTAATGTACAAAAGACTTAGAGAAAATTAAAATTTGTATAACTTCTACACCAATCCTTAGGCTTCCTGATTTTTCTAAAGCATTTGAAATGACATGCGATGCTTCAGGAATTTGGATAGGTGAAATTTTAAGTCAAAAGAATCATCCTATAGCATTCTTTAGTGAAAAATTAAATGAAGCTATATCACAATATTCCACTTATGATAAGGAGTTTTATGCTGTGATTCAATCCTTAAGGCATTGACAACACTATCTCTTACATAGAAAATTTATACTTAATTATGATCATCATATCTTAAAATTCATTAATACTTAACAAAAATTAAGTCATAGGCATGCAAAATGAGTTGAATTTTTACAAAACTACTCTTATATTCTAAAGCATAAGTTTGGAATTCAGAATAAACTTGATGATATTTTATCTAAAGTAAACCTAATGATTTCCTCTTTAGAATTGAGAATCTCAGGATTTGATATAATTAAAAATGATTATATTATGTGCCTTGACTTTTACCTAATTTATCTTGAACACCTAAATAAATCAATAACTTTACAAGGAATATTCTTGATAACAAATGGATATTTATATAAAGGAAAATAACTATGCATTCCTCGATCTTCTCTTAAAGAATTCTTTATCACCGAGCTATATGTTAGAGGTGTAGCTGGTCATTTTGGAAATGATAAGATCATATGTTTATTAGAAAATAGATTTTGCTGGTCTTCATTAAAACAAGATGTTCAATTAATGCTTAATTCTAAAACTATCGAATAAAGTCTAGACAATACACTGTCTTACATGTTCCTTATAGGTCTTGGGAAGACCTATCAATAGATTTTATTCTAGAATTACCTAGGAGAGTTTGAGGATATGATAGTATTTTTGTTGCAGTAGATAACTTCTCAAAAATGGCTAATTGTTTGCCTTGTTCAAAAACAAATTATGCTTCTAATATTAGCCAAATTATTTTTTAAGAAAATAGTGCAACTTCATGGTTTCCCTTTAATCATTGTTTCTAGCAGAAATGTTAAGTTTGTCTCATATTTTTGATAAATATTATGAAAATTATTAAGTACCAAATTAAAATTTTCTTCTGCCTTTCACCTACAAACTGATGGACAAACTGAAATAGTCAATCATACCTTAGGAAATTTGCTTAGATGCTTGGTAGGTACAAGTTTAAGAAATTAAGATTTACATTTACCAACCTCAAAATTTACCTATAACAGTATTGTTTCTAGAACTTCAAAAAAAAATCACAATTTGAGATAATTTATGGTCAAAACTCACGATGATCAATAGATATAGTAAATCTACCATCTCATGTATTTTCTGATACAGTATTCTCATTAGCTAAAGATTTTCATAACCTTCATGAAGATATAAGAAAGCAAATTACTATAAATAATGAAAATTATGCTTCTAAGGCAAATCATAATCGTTTAACAAAAGAATATAAAGAATGTGATAATGTATTGATTCGCATTCGACCTGAGCATTATCAAACCATTAAATATAAGAAATTACATGCACGAGCTTGTGATCCGTTTAAAATTCTTAATAAAATTGAAACTAATGGTTATCATATTGATTTGCTTGCTGATATGCTCATTCATCCAGTTATTAATATTAAATATATTTTATTATATGAAGAAACTAACAAATCTACACTTATTCAGTCTAACTCTTTAGTAGAAGATATAGCATAATACTTGCAGAAGTCCTCTTTCTTTGAAGTTGACTATATTATCACCGAGGAAGCACCCATTAATCTAGCTTCTGAACATCTTTTTCTAATTCGTTGGAAGAATAAGCCATCTGCTGAATACACATGGTTGATCGGTACTGATTTGGAAACTCTAGCCCACAATTAGTAGAAGACTTCTTAGATTTCAACTCTAAAAAAAGAGTTCAATTGCGCCCAGAGGAGTTGATGTAGAACATCATGTGGATCTAAATTTAGGTCCATTTATAAGATCTCCGAAAATTCAAGTAAGAAGAAGACTTAGTCATTAGCCTGCTAAGACCCATTTTATGATTTCATTTTTTTTATTTATATAATTTTTAATTTACTTATAGAAATTCTAAGTTCAAAATTTTAAATTTAAAAATTCAAAGCATGACATGTGAGGTAATTGAATCCACATAAAATAATAAGGCAACTTAATACTTCACATTAATATGGTCACCCACCTTTCCCTCCCTGTTTTGAATTCTTTTTTTTGAAAGATGTTTGTAATGGCTATAAATAGCCCCCCTTGCTACAATGAAAAGATATATTTTAGCAATTATAAATTATTTGAGTTATTCTTATGGTTTGAGAGCTTAGTGGTTAAACCTTGTCAATCCTTGGTGGGAGTGCTAGTTTATCTAACATATCTTTCTTTTCTTACATCCAATACCCAAGTTCTTTCAATCTCACTAAAAGAAAGAACGCCTACCTCTATCAGAGAGAGATGGGGAAGAGTGGGAGAGAGGGTTGCAGCTAGGATACATGAAGTGTCCGTAAGCTAGCGACGAGTGGTGAGGTGTCGTGGAAGTATCGAATATGCTGTGAAAGAGAAGAGGGAGAGGATTTTACGTGACTAGAGGCTGGGGGTTTCGGCTGTTATAGGGTGGTAAATCGAGGGTAGAGAGGCGAGCTGCAGCTTCCATTTAAGGAGAGATGGAGAGAGTAGGCCATTCGTCCTTGGGAGTGCAGGATGATGAGGCTGCCGACGGTTGGGCTGTTGAGAAGAGAGGTTTGAGAATAAGAGAGAGAGAATGAGAAGGAGACGCTTAGAGATTGGTTGCTATGAGGGAAAAGGCGAGAACCTATAGGAAAATAGGAGATAGGTGAGGTAGTTGTGTGAGCTCTGGAGTCGGTGACAGGCAACGGGCTAGGAAGGAGCAGGTGCGGGAGAAGTTTTGGGAGAAGAGGAAGAGTTGGGATGTCGTATGAAAAAAGGAAAAAGGGTGCAAACTCCTTTCATAAAGCTACCTGCATGCTTCAATAGAAAAGTTCAACTTTTTCTTCATTCTTTTTTTTTTTGGTTTCACGTGATGTAGCATAGGAGAAGAGGCATGGAACCTTTTCATTGGCTAAAGAGGACACAGGCTATGTAAAACTTGGCATAGGAAAATAAAAAAACTGGAGGGTTTGATGGGCTGAGAGTTATGGCCGGAAAGAAAATTTTGTCTCTTCCTTTTTCTCATTTTTTTTAAATACTAAAACTATAACTTAAATATTAACAAGCAGATATATTTAATATTTAATATATAACAGCTAAATAATTTCCTTTAACCCAAACAGTTTTATATATATATATATATATATATATATATATATATTAATTTAACTGATTTATTATTGATATGAAACTAAAATTTCTACTAGTCGAAGCACAAATCTTAGTGTTGAAAGTAAACTAATCCGAAGTTGAAACTGGTCGAGATCAAGCACTTAAAATGTCATTGAAAACTTTGAGATATCAGTTAAATCCCTAAATAGCCTTCGTGGTGTTTATAGTCAAATCGAAGCGTCTACGAGCGGATCTAACGAGATCTCACAATTCACTTCATTTGAGCATTCAAATACTTAAAATACATCAAATGATCAAATGAATCATTTTAGGTCGATGAAATGGAGTGGTTGGATTTTGCATGTATTTCTGAGGCGCCCCTCCTCCATATAAATAGTCCTCATTTCTCATGAGGAGACCCAAAGCAGAGAGAGGAGAGCTCTAAAGCTGAAGATCCTCCAAGCACATCGTTGCCACCAGCAACCACCGCCCGTCGCCGTCAGCCGCCGCCGCTAGTTATCCTCGTCGTCGTCAATCTTTGTCGGTCTCCATCATGACGACCTTCATTGTCAATCGATGTCCTCACGTTTCACCGTCATCGCTACTCAAAGCAGTATAACTAACGTGGTTGTTGTTCCATTCTCATATATAATTTTGTAATCCTATTATCAGGAAAAATTTTGTACTCTGAAACAGATACATAGTGGAAGATTTTTTTCTTTGTTTTCTCGATTTTTTTCTCTTTTGAGATTTTTCAACGTAAAATTTACGGAGTTTTCTTGTTCACTCTTTAAATACATGTGTGATTTCACAAATATAAAGTAAACTTTCACTTTAACGCAACTGATTTTCTAGCACGCAATAATTATTTTATTTTAAAATTAGATTTGATTACTTACAATTTAATCAACTTAAAATTATATGATCTTTTATAACATATATGCATAATCATAAAATTTATTTAAGAGTTTGATTTCAATTTTTATTTCAATTTTTCATTTATTTTCAGTTTTTTTAATATATCATTTTTATTATTATTATTATTATTATTATTATTATTAGTATTATTTACAGCTCATTTGTGTATACATCATTTCAAATACATTAATAATTTTCATATCACACAATCGATATTCTATTTGCCACTCAAGTCTATTGAAACTGAGTTTATATCGTCGCCCTAGGAGAGCATATTCTGCCTCACTTTCAATTTCCTTTTAAATAAAATTTCACATTTTCTCATTTATCAAGCTCAATTTTTTTTCTATCCTCATTTTATACTGAACCCGCATTATTTAATTCATGCGATATTTTGATAATTTGGGAATCTTTTTAGATGATTTCAAGTGATTCGATAGCGTTTATTTTAGATCATACATTATCTTGAATGATTTTGGCCACAATCATAATATTTTGAGCTTGTTTCACTTTATATTATCTTTCATTATCTATCAATTTTATAATATTCACTCACTTCGATTTATGGGATAGATGTGGAGGTCAACACCCTCATTACAAGTCAAGCACAGTATCACATCATATCATATTATATCAAAAAGAACAAGTACATGGTATGGAACATGGCAATCATCACATCCATCATATTGACACTCAAATCATATAAATCATGCCATAACCTCATATTTCCCATTAAGTATCGATTTCACGCCAATAATTCATATTTAAAGCAAATTCCATCAATCCACCCTTTTGTATAAGATATTATGTCTCCGTCAACTTGAATTATAGTAGTCAACTATTCTTGTGTACACATATTTCAAAATATATAAGATATTTAATAATTTATGTCAAACTCAATATTCATCTTATCATGTTAATTATAGTACATATATAATTTATATATAAATTAGAAATATTAGAAGTTACATAATGCATCAATATATTCATTTCATATGTATAAACCATAATTCTTTTGTGTCAATATGCCATGATACAATTTTATAATAATTTTATACAAATCAGATTAAGAAACATACCTTAAGAATAAGAAATACTCAATAAAAAAATTAATATAAGTATGTTAATATGCGCATAATAACTAGGACAACAACTTATCAAAAATTACGTAATGAAAATTTTTAAAACACCGAGATATCATAATTTTTGTAAATTTTGAGCAAATTATAATTTAAAAATCACATATCAATAAAATCACAAAAAAAAAAAAAAAAAAAAGATAAGGCAATCTTAGCGTATCTTAAGTTGAGCAATTTTTTCAACTGACAGCCTAATGAAAACAACCATAAGACCTCCAAAATCTAATTTTCTCTCTATTTACTCTCATATTCTCCCTAAAACTCTCTCTCGATTCAGAAAGAATCGAAATAAATTAATAGAATCAAGAATGTGGATTATGCCTTTTGTATAAAATAAAGCTAAGGGGATTTTTTAATTATGTAAATTATTTTATATTAATTATAAATTTCATATAAATCCTCTTATATCTTAAATTCAAAGCTTCAAAAATTGTTAAACATAATCATAAAATAGAAAATTGTATCCAAAATGCTATTGTGAAAATGGTTCACAAAACAGATATCATATAGCTCTAAAAAACACATTTGCATCAATATATATCAATTTCATAAGAAGTTTTGAATAAATAATGTAACTTGTTTTTTTTTATACTTATAGTTCCCATAAGCACAGAGAAAAACATTATAAATTAGAGTTCATAAATGTAATGTGATGAAGATGATTTGTAAATTAGACTTACAATAAATATAAAAAAAGTTAAAGATTGTAGAGTAAATTTTAGCTAATAAATTCTTAAGATATTTAATTACCATTTCTTAGCAAGTCATTTATAAAATAACCAAAAGACCAAAATAACTTTAAAATATATAATTTAATAGATGTTCAAACATCATTATGATAAAAATGCATATTTTTAATAAATATTTTTAAATAAATAAATATTTGAGAGAGTATTGTTGACCTAAAAATAATGTCATCATCCTTTTGAACACATATTGAGCTAAACAAACGTTCACTGTCGTAACTTTTTAGAAATGGAGAAGTCTTGTCAAGTATAGAGGCATAAAATCACTATCTAGTTTCTCTATTAAAGGTTTTAAAATATCTGGTACTACTAGATGGACCATAAATAAATAGTGATTGTTTATGCTATAAAAATCATAAAAAGGTGTTTGGTGTCAATTTTTGATATAATGGATGGTTATACAAACCATTAATATGCATCACAAGTGATGACTAGATTGGCCATATGCCACCTCAGATTTTCGAGGTGACATTATACAACAACACTACCCTAGTAGAAGGAGACAAGTGGAAATTATGGAAAAGCAGAGAAGGATGTAGGTAGGATGAAATAAAGACAGGAAATGATGTGGATGCTAAGGCAGAGTGATCAAGGAGATGGAGTTTGTCTAGCCAAAATTAAGGATGTCATGTGGGATTCTAAACAGCCATGGTAAGAGTGATGGTAATTGATAAGTTCAGATGGTCATACACGTGCACGTATGATGCATCAAATGATAGGAAGCTGTTTGTTTTTATATCAAAGTTTCTAAAACCAATTGACACCTTTTTAAAGCATCTCATAAAATAATAATATATATATTATTTAACAAGTTCTGTAATAGCTGAATTTTTGCAGTGAGTTTTTTAACAAGTACCTATTTTGTGCGGTTTGGAAGTCTGGTCCTTGTTGAGTTTCGTGCACCCACCCTGGCCCAAAAATAGCAGCAGAAACATGATCTTTCTTCAATACATCAAGGCCAACATTTGTCTACCATGCAAGTAACAAACATGAGTGCAAGCAATTATCCAAAAAAATATTGAGTCATAATTACTCTACCAGAAGCTGGGATAAGGCTAATAAAGATGGCGACAATTACAAATCATAATGGGGTTCACAATATTCAATCATATATGGATCATACCCATAATTCGGATGACTGAGCACTAGTAAATGTCAAAGAGATGCAGACTGAGCACAAGTAAATGCCAAAGAAGCATCCATAAAGCCATGCCCAAAAAAAAGAAAAAGGAAGAAAAGATTCTACGATATGATAATCAAATGAATCCCTTCCACTTACTGTTGGAATTGAAAGGAGGGGCGGAGGTGTGATGCACAATTTGACGATAAGTTAGAACCACCAAGCCCCTTGCTCAATTCAATTCACCTCTTTTTAGGGAAGTTTACTTAGAGGGGTAGAAGTGAAAAACTATGTCAAAGTTGATTAAAAAAGAGAATCAGACCACCTCTTTGTTTACTCACGTTTGGGCTGGGAGATACTAAGAAATATGTCCCAATTTAATTAATCCAGAATTGTATGATGGAAAATACAACATCCAAATCTAGGCTAGAGATACTCTAATATATGGCAAAAATATTTCCAACAACGCAACAAATTCATAATATTGTAAACATTACATAATTCTCACACTACTGAATTATTTTTTATTGCATATTTATAAAGGAAGGAAAAGTGGTAATCCAAGACACAAAATTGACATGGTAAGTTTTCCAAAAGATACAACTAAACCAGTAGTGTCGAAAACAAATGCTATTCTTCATAAAGAATAGAGATCCCAAAAACCAGCCAAATAGTTGTTGTGAAAGGTTGATGATGAAAAGATTTCATTTTGAAATAGAACTTAACCAGTAGTGAGAAAACATGTTGAATATCTCAACTTCCCAGAAATTGGTGCAATAGAGATTAAGCATTTCTTTGCAAGTCAATGGAGCGTATTTAAAAGAAAAAAAGAATATATCACAATATTTGCCCGGTGTAACTGTTAAAATAACAATATCTCTACTTCTACAATTGTGAAACGAGTAAATAGGTGAAATTAGACAAGTTTGATGTCTCGATAAGAAAATAGATTGGCAAAGAAGTAATAATAGATTGTGGAGATTCAGGATCTCTACCACCGCACCTTGTTTGGAAGGATTGCAAGATGGTGATAAATTGTAAGGAATTAATCAACTGGGTGGCTAAAATTGCAGCTGTGCTGTCCTTTGCTTCCCTATCATTGTTCAATAAAGACCAAATGTATATGATAAAAAAATGTTCAGTCAACTCTAAACAAGTCTTGAGGCACCTGATATCAACATCAAGTCTCAAAAAGGTATGATCATAAATGCATTTAATTCATAAAATGAAAATACTTAATCATGGATTGTGGACTTGACGACATCAAATCACATGATTAAGAATATCTCCCTATTTCAGAAAATATATTATTCTGAGTACTTAGTGAGGATTGCCAACAAATCATAATCTTTAATTACAGGCATTGGTAGAATCGGCATCTCAAACTCCATGCCCCTACATCTTATCTATTCTTAAACTTCTTGAAATCTCTTATCGGCAAAATCTTGAAATCTCTTATCAGCAAAATAACTAGGGATATGATTAGTTATTTCTACTCATTATGAATTTAAGATGTGGTCTTGAAGATGACAATTGATATTAAGAAAAATGTTGGATTATACCTCCTGAATACTGAAATAAAATGGAGTCCCAAAATAAAACATGCTCAATATGTATCTTTTCGACAAGAGAGTACAATCATGTTATGACAAGTCCATCTTGATCATTCAAACTTTATGCATCTCAAAAAAATATTCCCTTCTTTCTTCGTCATACAAAATCTATCGTCAATTTAATGTGAAATTTGTCAACTATCAAAACACACCAAGAATACTTATCATTGCTATCAAATAATTTTAATCATTTATATTAATATTTAAAAATCATCTCATGTTATCAATATCTATGGGGACGAGTGATTTATATCTTTATTTGGTGACCACATTAGAACTATTTAGATTTTCAAAAACAAGTCAAAGATTTATCATATTATTATACAAAATTTAATTTAAAACCCAAATCTAAATATTCAAGACTGACAATAAAAACGAACATTTTCATTCTATTCTTAGAGAACTTTTTTCAAAAAGAGATTGCTCAACAAAGTTTTTGCATGTATACCCTAAAACAAAATGGAATTGCCAAAAAAATAGGCATCTTCTGAATGTTGCTAGATGTATTTTGATCACTGACAATATTTCAACAGATTATTGAGAAGAAATTGTCATAACTATCACATATCTCATTAACCATCAATAATTATATAATTTTAAACCCCTATAAAATCCTGATGTAAATATACCCCACAAATATTCATCTTCACCATTCATCGTAAAGTCTTTGAGTGATCTGCATTTGTTCACATCTCACCTCTCATGGAAGGAGCAAGCTTGACCCAAAAACCATCAATATACCTTTTTTGAAAACACCCTTAACTAACAAGGCTACAGATGTTACTATCCAAAGACAAAATCGAATGTTACACCATTATGGACATAACATTTTTTTAAATCAATTCTTTTTCCTAAAACTCACACTTAAGAGAGAAATATCTTCATAAATATGAGTTTAGCGAGAATTTTTTATCACTCTTCTTGAGCCTACATCTCTCTTGGATCTTCACAAAGCTCAATTCCCTAACCACATTGAAAATTCTTACAATCACATGCAACAATTCATATAGAAAGGAAGTGTTTATACTAAGCATCAAAACAAAAAAAAAAAAAATCCAACAAGCAGTGGTGATCCAAGCATTCCTCTATAGCAAAACCATCATTCTAATCCAAGCTATGATTATTCTTCACAAAGTAATATTAATTCTAATCATAACATCCTAATTGTCCACAATAAAGGTAAAAGAGTTATAAAACCTTCTACAAAATATATGATAACTGAGTATAACTCTTATGACAATTTATCTCAATGTTTTAACAACTAACCTTTCTAGTGTGAACATCCCCAACAACCATTCAAACTTATGATATTGATAATCAAAAAACCTGGGCACAATTGCTAAGATTAACTCTATCTGGGTCATTCTCTTTCTTACTATTAATCTTGACTGACTCCTTCACCAACTAGACGTTAAAAGTACCTTCCTAAATGGAGACCTTGAAGATGTATGAATATTCCTCTTAGATTCGTAACCAATGATAACAAAGGTGAATTCTACAAGCCTGAAAACCCCTTATATGATCTAAAACAATCTCCAAGAGCCTATTTTAATAGATTCACTATTACAATTAAAAAGCATGGATACTCTCAAGGGCGGGCTAATCACACTTTATTTGTCAAAGAATCACCCACTATTCTAATCACAATCTTCATTATATATGTTAATATTAGCTTAACAAATATAAAAAATAAATCAATAAACTGAAGAGATTCTTAGAAAAAAATATGAAATGAAAGAGTTGGAAGTCATAAAATATTTCTTGGGTATGGAAATCATAAGATCAAAGAAAGGCATAGCTGTCCCACAACAACAGTATACTCTACTATATATGTTAAAAAAATATGTATGAAGTGATTTAAGCCACTAAGACACCTATGATCTTATCAATAAAATTTGGACCAAAGGTGATGCTCTTACAATGGACAATAAAATAACAATATTTTATTAGAAAACTCATCTATCTCTCCTATACTCAACTTGGCATTTGTTTCTCTATCAATATTGTTCATTAATTTATAAAAAAAACAAGTAGAAAACACGTTGATACAATCTATAAGATACTAAAATATCTTAAAATATTTCGAAGGAAAGTTCAATTCATCAAGAAAATAATATATTAAAATCTTCACTAATGTTTATTGGACTGGCTCCATACTCTTCTTGCTAGCGCTCATCTGTATGGAGTGGTCACTTTCAGAAGTAAACAGCAGACAGTTCACAGTTGTTGTAAGAAGTGGAGCTAAAAGTAAATGCAGGGCCATGACTACTGGAATCTGTTTAAAAAATGTCGCTCTTTTTTGGAAGACCAGAAGGCACAATTAAAAAAACCAATGATAATGATGTGATAATCAAGCTATAATCAACATTATTAAAAATTCTATCTACAAAGATAATACAAAGCATATCAAGACTGGTAGACACTTTATAAAAAAAATTTAAAATTTTAAAATTTTAAAAATTTAAAAATTTAAAAATTTTAAAAATTAAAATTTTAAAATTTAACAAGACATTATCAAAGATATTTCTAAGCAAAGAATGATCAACTTCATTTCCTTAAGCAGCCATATAAAAATTCACGCTCTTTCCATCGCCCCATCCCTAAAGATTGCTAGATAGTGACAAATTGGAAAAAATTAATCACCAATCAAGTCGAAAAGTAGCCTCAATTCGTCAGCAATCAATTCCAGAAATCAAGCCCCAAAATTGCTGCAATCAAATCTAGCTTAATTTTGCAATAATGGAGGCGATTCTTACAATTTTTTCCCTCAATTGGACAGCTAGAAATGCAACCCAAATGTCGCTTATTTACTTCCTAATTTAGCATTATTTCGCATTTTACTTATTTTCATTAGGAGAAAATTAATTATATGCATTTAATACCAAATATGTCTGCTTAGTTTTTTACCTTTCAAGGCCCTTGGCTGGCCTCCCAAAACTCTTGTTACTTGCTTACAAATAATGTACCTTGGTCCTTCATTAACCCAAGAAATACAATTAAATCTTTCTCCTGTATTTTTACTTTGAACATTAATGCAAAGCTACTATTGACTACATCAAAATACAACCAGAATTAATACCTTTCCCCTGTGATTAAAGTTTAGATTGCCTATTCACACACAATTTATGTACAAGTAATCACACTACATAGTGCCATTACATATACTTCGTTCTGTTTTAAAACAGTTAATCAGAAAGTTGTTATCATATTTCTAGCTGCAATTTATGTTAGTGTTGAATCAGATTCGTGTTACACCTTAGCTATATGAGAATTTAAGTGGAGCTTAGCCATCGATAGAACTTGTTTGATTACCTATTAAGGCTATCACCTGTAAAGAGGCTGAACGCCATACAGTCTACTTACATTCCATTGTCCTCCACCATATGTACCTCTGCCCCAAACATCAATTCCCATATATACATCAAACCTGCGATCACCTGCAACAGTACCGGAATCTTTTGGGTAATTTTCCTGCAAGAAAGAAGACATACAAAATGAAAGAACAACAAAAGGGGAGTCACTTATAAAAATACTTAATTAATACAAACCTTCCAGATATAATTACAAAATATACCATCACAGATATCAAAAAAAGGCTTGTTCTTTTCATTTAACTGATTTTGGTAGTCAAGTTTACCATCTATAGTTACACTGTCATACCTGCATCACCAAATATAAGAAGCAATAAATGAGAAAGAGGTAGTATTTACCTAACAGTGTTCGGGCATAAATGAGGGAACCTTAGAAATCAGTGAGTTACCATATGACCAGGGATCCAGGGACAACCTTGTGCATAGTCTGAGTCAGATGATCAACAAACTCTTTCAAAATCGGGATTTGTTCTGGATCTAATGAAACTTCCATGTTTAGCTGAAAGTTCTAGCATGTCATTAACAAGATATTCAAGAAATGAAACTTCAAGCAAGCTGAATAAACTGACTACAATTACGCTTGGACTATTTCTAACGCTGCCAATGATAAGTCTACATAGAGAACTTTTTAAATTTTATTGAATTTAGAAGCAAGCCTTAAAGAATGAACAGTCATTTCATCCTTAAAAATATAAAAAACTATAAATAAACTAGAAGGCAAAGAAGCAAATCTGACTCCTGTTTTGAGGACGTGTGGGCATTGGTGAGTGGGTAGGTACTAAGCTCGGGGTGCATAAAGGTATTATGTAGAGGCTCGAAACTGAAAGTACACGCAACATAAGGTAAGGGTCTCGAAAAAACAGTACTAAACGACCAGAAAAACATTAACAAGTGCAACAAAATACAGTGAAAAATTAAGGGAATTTTTGGGATCAATTTTTCTTTATGTTTTTGGTTTTTGTTTTTATGTTATTTTTTTTTAAAAAAAAAATATTTGATACATTTTTTAAGTGTTTTTTTTTTAAAAAAAAAAATATTCAAACACATTTTGGATGTTTGACTATTTTTAAAAACAACTAATACTGTAAACATATTTTATTTCTAATCAAAATATAAACAAAATAAAATAAAATTTTAAAAAGTACTGACTCCTAAGCAATCTAACAAGGAAACCAAGTTTATCAGTATCCCAAGAAATAAGAGCGGCTGCACACAACCAAGACAGTCACTTGGTAAATGTAAGAGATAGGAATGACATGAAGTAATACCAGCCAGCCATCAAACCCCAAAGTATCAGCTAATTCAGCCAGCCGTTCAGCATATGTTCTTGCAGATTCAGTTGTTGAAAGTAAAGTGTTGCAGATCTCTCTGCCTTTCTCCCACTCAGTGATGAATGTCCCCAGTACCTTCATATGCATTGACCAAAACAATGAAATCAGATTAAAAAAAATACATTGATGGACTTGAAACTTATTCAAACAAATAACATAAACTAAGATAATTTCATCACCAAAACTACATCAAAACAACCATCACAACGAACTATTCATCATCATTCGATTATCTTGTGCAAAATTGTAGGAGAGTTACTCAATTTTCAACAGTACTTTAACAATTGGTCTACTTTATAGTCTGCAATTGACCGTACCTTGTACAACAACAACAACAACAACAAGCCTTAATCCCACTAGGTAGAATTACTACATGAATCATAGTCTCCATTTGTATTACCATGTCCAAATTCTCATAAAGCAAATCTAATACATCTACTCAATCCCAGACGGCGAGGCTTTATGTGGCCAAACCATCTAGCTCTCCCTAATCTCTCTACCAGAGCTACTCAACTTTTTCCGAACATACTCATTTTGCATTCTATCTCTAAGAGTAAAGCCACTCATCCACTAAGCATCCTCATCTCATCAGCACTTATGCTTCTCTTTATTGGCCTACCACGCAGTCATTGCAGTCTTATAAAATTTTAAGTTTAAGTGGAACTTTTTCATCACATAATATTGGGTACCTTGTACGATGAAGCTAAATAAATAAAAATGTTTTTTTCTATATATCTGGAAAGTCCACAAAAATATTCATGATTTTTCTACAAGCATACTTTTCCAAGAAAGGACATGTAGTTTTTGGTTAGGATTTCCTGCATCACATTGTTGCCATAAAATTTTTCATCAAAAGGATAAAACCACAAGGTTTTAACACTATCATTGCCGATCCCAAGTCCAGATGTAAAAGGTGGAGGGTTGCAATAGGCAGTCGACAGCCAACGTAAAACTTGTCGAAATAATCATGACATGAATCCTTTAAAACATTGTGTTAATGTTAGGTCCCATAAGCGATCGTTGTACTCTATGAAAAAAAGTGTCGCGAGATCGTGGCCAGAGTGTGTTAAATAAGCAAGGGTTCCCATTATGGACAGATGCGGGCAAAGAAGTTAGTCCATGAAACTAGAATTAGGTTAGGAGCTTGGAATATAGGTACTCTTACAAATACACTAATGGAATTAATAGATATTATGGTTCATATGAAGATAAATATTTTATGTGTTCAAGAAACTAAATGGGTTGGCGAGAAAGCCAAGGAGATTGATAGTTTAGGTTTTAAACTTTAGTATTCAGGTAGAAGTTAAATTAGAAATAACGTAGGTGTGATTATAGATAAAAGTTTGAAGGATAATGTTATAAATATTAATAGATGTGGAGATAGAATTACAACTTTAAAGATTATTGTTGATACTTAGATTATCAATGTTATAAGTGTTTATGCTCCTCAAGTGGGTCTAGATGTAGGCTCAAAAATAAATTTTTGGAATAAATTAGAGGGATTAATATAAAAGATACCTCTTGAAGAAAAAGTATTTATTGGAGGAGATTTAAATGGACATGTTGATAGAGTGATAGAAGATTTTAAAAATATTCACGTGGTTTATGGATTTGGGTAGTAATGAAGAAGTTAGGTATATTATTGATTTTCTTTGCTTTATGATTTGTAGAATACTATATTTAAAAAGCGTATTATTACTTAAAAAATAGATCTAGTAAAACACAGATTGATTATTTTCTGATAAGAAAAATAAATCGTTCATAATGTAAAGATTGTAAAGTCATTCCAAGTGAAAGTTTAAATACCCAACATCGATTATTAGTCTTAAATTTTAAGATGAAATATTGAAAGATGAAACATAAATCTAATGTCACAGATTAGATGGGGCATTTAAATAACACTAATAAAAATATTTTAAAGAGCCTGAAGAGCTTAGAATTTGGGATAATAAGGAAGCTAATGTTATGTGAAAAAAAGTATGAAAATTAAGTAAGTTGTTAAAATGTTGGAGAATCAAAAGAAAAAACTTAATAAAAAGTTGGTGGAATGAATGCGAAAAGATAAAAAATAAGAAGTGTTGTTATAAAACTTAGTTTATATGTAAAAACTCGGAGAATTGAAAAAATATAAAGTGGTATGTAGAGATTCTAAGAAAGCAATACATTATGCAAAAATTTAGCTTTCCTTATAAAAGGATATTGAAAATAAGTGGATGAGGTATTTTGATAAACTTTTCAATGAAGGATCATCGATTAATTTTAAACCTTAATTCCCTAAACAAAAATAGAAATTTTATTTTTATATCGTAATTAACGAAGTTAGATAAGCTTTAAAGAAAATGAAATGTGACAAAAGCAGTGGGACGATAATATTCCAAGTGTGAAAATGTTTAGAAGATCGAGAATTTCTTGGCTTACAAATCTTTTAATATTATTTTAAAGGCCAAAGATGTCAAATAAGTGGAGAAAGAGTTTGTTGGTTCCTATATTTAAGAATAAAGATGATGCACAAGAGTGTGCAAATTATAGAGGAATTAAGTTAATGTGTCATACATTAAAATTATGGGAGAGAGTATTTAAGCATAGGTTACGATGCGATACAAAAGTTTCTCACAATCAATTTGGTTTCATGACAGGTAGATCTACTATCGGTGCTATACATTTGTTACGAGGTTTGGTGAAGAAGTATAGAGAAAGCAAGGAGGCTCTACATATGATATTTATTGATTCAGAGAAAGCTTATGATAAAATTTCAAGAGATGTTCTTTGAAGAGTTCTAGAAAAGAAAGGAGTTAATATTGGTTATATTCAAGTCATTAAGGATATGTATACTAGAGTTGTTACTTGTGTCCAAACACAAGGAGGATTGACAAAATATTTTTCTATTTCAGTTGGATTATATCAAGGATCAGCTTTAAGCCCTTATCTTTTTGCTTTAGTTATGAATGTTCTTACTAGACATTTATAGGAAGATGTACCTTGGGGTGTATGCTTTTTGCTGATGACATTCTTCTTGTTGATGAGACTAGAGAGGGAGTCCATAAGAAACTTGAATTATAGAGGTCAACCTTAGAGTCTAAAGGTTTTCGTTTAAGTAGATCTAAATCTGAATATATGGAGTGTAATTTTAATTGTAGAAGTTATAGTAGTAGTGTTGTGACATTAAGTGAACTAGTCATTAAAAAGAGTGAGCTATTCATATATTTAGGCTTTATTGTTCAAAATGATAGTGAAATAGATGGAGATGTTATTAGTAGAATTCAAGTTGGATGGTTGAAGTGGAGGAATGCATCTAGCCTGTTGTGTGATAGAAAAGTACCGCTTAAACTTAAGGGAAAATTTTATAAGATGGTAGTAAGACTGCAATGATTTATAAATTACGAATATTGGCCAATAAAGAGAAGCATGAGACTAAGTTAAGTGTTGCAAAGATGAGGATGCTCACGTGGATGAGTGGCTTTACTCTTAGAGATAAAATGTGAAATGAGTATGTTCGGGAAAAAGTTAGAGTAGCTCCAGTGGCAAATAAGATTAGAGAGAGTCGCCTTAGATGGTTTGGCCACATAGAGTGTCGGTCGTCCAATGACCCGGTTAGGAGAGTAGATGCATTAGATTTGTCTTATATTAAGAAAAGTAGAGGTAGACCTAAAAAGACATAGTTAAGAAGTATAAAAAATGACCTTAGTATACTTGAATTAAATGAGAATTTGACACTAATATACGATGAGCAGAAGGATTCATGTAGCTGACCCCACTTAGTGGGATAAAGGCTTGTTGTTATTGTTGTTGTTGGTATTGTTGGAATCGGACTTCCTGAACTTTGCCTTTCCATTGTTTTAGAGAATTTTTATTTTTCAACTCATTCACAATTGTTTCAAATCCATGATAAAAATCAGTAATGACAACTCATCCCAACCCTCATGAAAGCCTTAGGTAGGAGGAGCATGCTCCAATTGAAATGAAAGCTATGTCAAGCTTTTCATTTGTTGAAACTTTATTACTGATCAAGCTTTAACCACAATTGGTTATACAGCTTGTAGGAAAATAATTTGATGGAGGCGGTGGAATGGTGACAATTGGTGTTATTGCATATATTTTCACCGATGATATCTTGGCAATGGATTGTTGGAAGATCTGTTTTGCTAAATTGGTGGTAACACCAAATCAGTGCTAAATGGTAGAACGTTTGAAGACCTACCACAACAAACTGGTGATATACCAAATCATCATTTAGAGCAACCATCAAAGCATTGAGATTGTCTATTTGTCATTGTGAGATCAAGGCTATGTTCTAAAGACTATTATGGGATGTCTGCGATTATTGTGAAAAAGTTTGAAATATCTAGTGTTGAAGAAGGTCACATATGAAGCCTCATGAAACAATTAAAATATAGGATCACACTTATATTGAAGGTTTAATTCCCATGCCGGGCATCCAGATATTATTCTTCAAATCTAAAGGATGGTGTCAAGAATAAGCTGATGAAGGTAGTCTGCAATGGCAACAAAGGAGTAGACATCAGTTTGACCTCTTGTATTTTAACAATTATAAGAGAAAATATCTCTCTTGATGAAATGGAAATACAATGATATGTTGCATGCTTCCAGTAATTGATATTATTACATTTATCACCTGATGTCTAGCAGGTATTGCTGGAAGATCTATTTCAAAAAAATGGGGATACGCCAAATCATCTCTAAGCAATTGATCATTAGAATGTCTATTTCTCCAACAAATTGGTGATAGATCAAATGAATATTTAGAGCAACTATCAAAGCATTAAGGAAATCAAAGTGTCATTGTAAGATCTATATTAGGTTCTGGAGACACTAACAGAATATCTGAAATTGTTGTGAAATAGTTAGAGAGACTGCACCTTGAGTAAGGATTCATATGAAGCCTCTACAGAAACTTTGACAAATACAACATGAGATTGAAACTTATACTGAAAGTTGAACCCGATGTTGGCAATCCAGAGATTATTTCCAGAATTTGGAGAATGGTGTCAAAAATGAGCTAATGAAGGAGTCTACAAAGGCGACAGAAGAGTTGGAATTACTTTGATGTCTTATGCTTTTTTACTTTTTCAAGAACAAAAAATGTAATATACGCCTTATGATTTGTATTAATAAAGAGATATTTTTTCTTATCATTTGTTTGTTGCTTCCCTGCTGATCTACCTCTAATGTGTTAGGTAAGGATGTAGGCTACTTTAGTGAAGAATATTTTTGTTCGTGTTGTTGAACATGTCATTCTCTATAATTTTTTTCAAAGGCAAAAGAATGTCCTTTTGATTTTGATATAAATTATTTTTTTTCCGATGTGTTGCGGTGGGCTGGTTCAAGACTGATTTGATAATCAATGGAAGATTGATTTGTTGAGTGGGGAACTGAGATACGTTTTAGAAAGCTGACTTGTAAAGCTTCAGCGTAGAATAAAAAATTGTCATATTGCGACCCTTGATTGTTGGGAACAACCCCAATCCTTCAGAAAAATATGTGTTGACAAGCAAATTTATTAGCCCAAATAAACAGAATACTTTTGCGCAGAATTTATTAGCTTTTATAACAATTTCTTTATTCACTAAAAAGATGATCTATTGAGAGAAAGAATAATATATCCCCTCCAAGTTTGAATTTTTAGTTAAGTTATAATAAATTTAAAGAGAGAGGAAGAGCTACTCTTTAGTTTTGTAGAATGCCACCAAGTTCTAAGGACAGTTTTATTTAATGTCAATTAGATCACAGTGTTGGGGGTGATATAACATGGCCTCCAACACTTGTATAAGGACTAGGGTTTACTGGGCTTGACCCCTGAAACAAATTAAGCCCTTCAGATGTCTTCAAGAATGATATAAAACATCCATGTTTAGTTGAATGATAGTACTCAAGGTTATCAGAGATGAATCATTAAACTAGTAGCAAGGGGATATTGCCCCTAGAAAAAACACATGGGATTAAAAATGATATAGTGAGGTAGTCTTTACATTTTTGTTAAGTCATGCCTTCCTAGGGTTTATTTGATAATAAGCCTTTGTAGGGAGTTTTTAGAAAGAACCTTTTGTCACTGTGTAGTTTGAGACTTATGAATCAGTATGCCACCAGAGCTTTTAGAGAAAAGGAGACTCTATCTAACACAAGCTCTTAAAAGACTTTCTAATAAGAGCCATATCTAGTAGTAAGTGTCCTATGGGACTTCTAAATCAACATGCTCTCCATTTTTATTTTTTATTTTTCTAAGTGGAGACTCTATCTATCACTTGTCCTCTTAGAATCCAAAAATTATAGAGCACTATAAGGGACGTTTTAGTGAGAAATTTCTCCAGGAATAGGTACCCTCTAGGGCTTCTAAATCAATATGTCATCTGATGTCAATTAGATAAGGATTTCAGATATGTTCATGCCATCTGATGTCAATTAGATAAGGATTTCAGATATGTTCATGCCATCTTTAAGCCCGTATGATGATAGGCCTCTTAAGAACATTCAAATATTAAATATAATAACATTTTCAATAAAAAAACAAGTTTATTAATATATGATCTTGAGTACATGATGGTCTAAAAAGAAAACCAGAGTCCCCCAATTGATGATATGAAGAACTTATTTGCAATGAAAAAAAATATTACTACGATTGAAAAGTCAACTTTTGACTATTCTTCAAAAGTGGAAATGACCACTCCAAAAGATCAACTCTTAAAGAAATCCTAATGAAAGGAGATGCTTAAGATCTTCTTTGAGGCAACTACCTTAATATAGTGGCTATAACATTTGTATAAGTCATAATATAGAGCAAGGTCTTTGCAAACCTAGTTTAGTGGGTGAGGTTAGAAAAGACAATTAATCATAAAAAGGTTAACAGAATATAAGGCCCTAATAATTTATTATGTGAAGTTTTTCACATATTGTCTCATAAATAAGCAAGCCAATGATGCCATAAAGTTTCCATTTTGTATAATTCAAGGAAAAAGAGGACTACATATTCTACAAATAAAGAAAAGAAATAATTCCACTAATATAATTGAGAACAAAATAGAAGACACCCTAATTAGAATATGTACCTTATTAATATCATGAGTTCTAAGGTCACTGGAATTGAAAAAGTTAAAGATTTAAAGATTTTTGACAAATTTTTTAATCCTTGAATTTTGACGCACCGGTTATAAATTATAACTATCTCTTTCAAGGCACACCTATGTATTCCATATTCTTCACTTCAAAATTTTCTTATTGAAAAAATAAATTCATAAGGCATATCTAGTCATTTTAATCTTTGATAAAATAATAGCAATGATGGATAACATAGTATAAAGAAAGATATTGCTCGTATTATTATTTAATATCACACCTATCAAATAACAAAAAGAGGTAAACAAAATTGTAGCCTATACACGCCACTTTTGATTCCTCATAAATTATTCGAAGATTGTAGTATGGACTTTATCCTAGGATTGTCTCGCACTTTGACTCTATCTAAATAGCTTTCGATCATTTTTCTAAAATGACACACTTCATTCCATACTATAAAACATCAGATGCATCACATATAGAACTATCTTCCTTTGTGAGCTAGTTTGTTTGCATGAGTTTGCTAAGATGATTGTATCTATCGTGATGAGAGATTTATTTGCTATTTTTTACAAATTTTATGGAAAAAGCTTAACACAATTTTTTTATTTTTCGCAGCTTATCACCTTCAAACAAATGGATAAATTAAAGTTATTAATAAAAGAATGATCAATCACGCTAATAGTTTAGATCTAGTTCTTCCTACTTCAAAGTTTGTCTATAATAGTTCAATTAACAGGTGTAACTGAATATAAACCAAAAAAATCAATTGATCTCATAGATTTGTCTATATCATATATGCATCTTCATTTGCATAAAGCAAGCATTATTTATATCCAGAAATTCAAAAAAAAAATTAGTTTGAGTTATGATAAATATAAAATTATCGTTAATGAGCATAGCTAATATATAGAATTTAATAAGGGGATCTAGTTCTTGTTTAAGTTAGACCTAAAAATTTCCAACTAAAACTATTAAAAAAATTAACCATTAAGGAATAAGGAAGATAAATAATAATGCTTATGAAATATATTTTTTCAATAAATGTTTAAATTTCTTCAGTCTTCAATATGCTAGATTTAACATTGCATCATGGGCAAGCCCCACATATCAATACTTTCTCTACAAAAAATACTAACATGGAGGTTGATGCTTCTTCAAAAATCCGTTTACCTTCTCGTCACTTAAGAACTCATCACCTAGATCAAATTTTAGAGGATCAGATCACCACCACATTTGATGGAGGCATTCATAAATTTCTAGTACGTTGAAAGGATTTTTCTCCACTTGAAGTTTCATGACTTACTTTTGAAGAGTTACATTATAAGCCCGTAGCTATTATATGATTACCTAGATTTTCATTCTCCAGAAGAGAAACCTTTGCAGCTAGAGAGGGTTGATATAAGATATTATTGTCACCATCATCGATGTCATTGTTATAAAATTTAAATTTATGTATTCAATACATATTGGGTTTTTATGTTGTAATTTAGGTTAGATATTACTGGCCACTTATATCTTTTGTATTATATTATTATACTTTGGATTTATATGTATTAGGTCATTCTTATATCATAACCCATATATAGATTTCATAGGAGTAAAAATAATAATGATGGTAGGTATAAAAATGATGGTAGATTTAATAATAGTGGTAGGTGTGATTATGATCATAAGTTTATGTATTCTGAACCCTCCCTCTCCACCCTATAACTCCCTCTCCACCCTATAAATTAGGAGACTCTTGTAAGCAAAGCATTTGAGTTTTAGTAATAAAAATTTCTTCTTGAGTTTCTGTACTCTTCTTATGTGTTTTTTTTTTTTCATGTAAAGAATTACTTGAGTGTGTAAGTCACATCCCTTAGAGAAGGACTTTTAAGAAAGAGTAATAAGATTTTGTAATTCTTTAATGCTTTCTCACTATTTTCACTAATTTTTTCAACCTTATTAATGATTTTAGACAATTTTTTTTATGTATGATCTCCATAATATGTCCTCTCAAATTTTCTTATTGCAAAATATAGTCGACTCAAACTTTTTGTATATTTTCTATTTTCAAATTATTATGGACAAAACTACAATTTTACTAACTTGATGATTTTTCACAATAAAATCTAGGATAAAAAAACTATATATTTATCTTGACTATTAGAGACACTATAGGCCAAGTCCAAATGTATTTTTTTTGTAAAAATTCTATCATATGATTGAAAATAAATTAAACAAAATAAGATTTTGGGACAATAATATCATATCATTTACTACCTTTGAAAAATAATTCAAATTTACAGACTTATAAAAATGCCAAAAAAAAAATTGTGGACTGCAAATTTTCCATGTTAAAGTTTTATTTTCAAAACTTTCATATTTCATAAAATCATTTAGCTCCATTGATTAGAGCTAACACTAATCAGAATTTCTCAAGTTTTCCATTTTTGAAACTTTATTTTTATCAAAAATAAATCATACTTAATTAAACATCTTCTGAAAATGTAATACGATGGAAGTGAGCAAGATGGCAACAATCAACATTATTCCATCCTTGTCCTCAGTGGATAGCCTTGTTGTACCTCTCTTAACTTCATGTGTGTCAAATAAACTCTAAGTGGTAGATAATTAAAAGACTGCTTCTCCAACAAATTAATGATATGTTAAATCAACATATAAAGCAATCATTTTTTAAAGAAATTATTCATGCACAAATTAATTTGTTACATATAGAGCAATCATTATAAGAATTCTTCTCTAAAAATTACCTTAATGGGATATCTAAGATCGTTGTGAAAGAATTGGAAAGACAACATACCGAGGAAGGAATCATATGAAGCCTCCTAAAAAACTTTGATTAATATAACATAAGATTGTAACCTACATTGAAGTCCAACCCCATGTTAAGCATTAAAAGATTATTTTTCTGAGTCTACACAATGGTGTCAAGAAAGAGTGAAAGAAGGTAGATTGATTGTAATGGTGACAAAGGAGTGAGCATTACTATAGCATCTTGTATTTTTAACTTTTTTGAGAAATAATATATCTCTTAATGTAACAGAAATATTGTGATAAGTTGCATGTTTCTTGTACATCTTAAGTTAACACAAGGAAGAGTAGGGGATCATATGATTTTGGTCCAAACGAGCTTGAATTTGCGAGAAGTCTGAACAGGTTTTGAAATAATTTTTAAAGTTTTGAATTTGATTTAAACTTTTGTAAATCTGAACATTATGCAAAAAATTTTGCATGATTAGATTAATTTAGTGCATTATATCAATAATTATTAAAAAATATGTATTTGAGCTAGAGCCCATGCAACATTCAATGGGAGAGCATAGAAAAGAGGGATTACTCAGTTGATACAACATAATTGGGAAAAGAATAGATTGATTGTCATGATGATCATCATAAGCATGCATTACTGTGGGACGATTTGTATGAGCATAGGTTAAAAATCTTTATGAGACAATTAATATGCTACTCTTATTATGCATGCATAGCCTCATTTGAAAAGAACTCTAGCAGCGTGGCAAGGAAAAGGAAATGACAGGACAAACTGTTAAAATTTTGATAAGCATCAAAAACTAATATCAGTCCAAGGATAAAAGTCAAATTCACTAAGTCACAAATCAAACTGATTTGTGGGCCTGGTTTATATGGTTTAAATCCAAAGTGCTCGCATCAATGTCTTGGACAAACAAACTTTGAGTGAAGTAAAAACCTTCTTGGGTTAATATTTTGTGCATTCGTATTTCTTCTTTATATATTCGTCCCATTATTCCTTCTCCAAGAAGAATACTCTTTGTGAACTTCAACAACTAAACAGACTCCATAATATTTTGCCACGCGCTTCGAAGATCAAAATTAAGCCTGAAACGATCTTTTCGCTAGTATTCCAGCAAGCAAAATACCCCGGGAGTTGCCGAACTGAATGAATATTCAATAAGCAAGTTTTTTCCGTTCCAGAAATTTTGTTTATAATAACCCCAAAAAGCCATTTAGTTGTCATAAATTATTGTAACAAATTCTCTCATACTGGAGTCGACTGCTTGCGGCAAATGCTTCGACGGCTATTGTTCTGTCCATTCGGATCGACGGCTATTGTTCTGTCCATTCGGATTGAGCCACTACATCTAATCCGCTTTGGACCTTAAGATTCAAACCCCAAACGAGTACCAACTTCCAAATCCAGACGCCAAACTCCGAACATCCAAAGTACTAAGAGCACGCACCGCTTAGCACCAAACTAGTATCAAAGAACTACAAAAACCACTAAGCCAATCGAACTAAAAGCCGCAGGTTATTACCTTAACACCATGGGTGTGGGCTGCATTGGTCCACCCAGGTGGCGGGAGAGTGACGAGATAATGGGAGAAGTAGACAAAGACGTCCATGAGGTACCAGTGCCAAATGGCGTACGCTCCGGCGTTGGTGCCGCCCTGAACCCACTTGTCGTCGTCAGTGTACCCACCCTTGAAATCGTGGCAAACGAGAATCCGCCTTCGAGGTGGCGTCACGACAGCGGCGGGCGGGAGGGGGACCGAGGATACATTGAAGGGATAGTGGAAAGAGTCAAAGTAGGAACGTGAGATTAGGGTTTCGAGGTCAGTGATGGGGTAAGACATCGGGATAGAAGGTTTCGTCGGACATGAGGGTGCAGTCATGGTGAGGAGGGAGGAGAGCAAGTGAAATTAGATGAGTCATGAGAGTGATGATTAAAAGAAGATAAAATTTTTAAAATAAGTATTAAACAATAATTAATTAATATATTAAGTAAGATAAAAAAATTTAAATATAAGTAAAGTCACTCCATAAATAGGTGATTAGTCGGCCACCTCACCGTAGAGGTGGCGTAGTTGATCGCCATTTATGGCGACTATATATTAAGTCACGATAATGGTGTGGCCCAAGTGAAAAACTGTCAATTATGACGGCTACAGATATATTCGGCATTATCTTGGCGTTCGGGAGTTTTTCAACATCCGACATCCTCGACCAACCTCGGTTTTCGGCATCCGACATCCAATAATCTCTCGCTTTAGGTTATAATTTGGTCCCTCCCCTCAATCACGATCCGTCCAGGCTCACAGTCATTGATGACTTTTTTTCTTTCTCATTCCAATTAATATGAAGTTTATTCTACTTTGGCTTCATCTCCTTTTCCTGATTTTCATACTTTTCCTTCTAAAAATTTTGTGTGTAGGCTCTGCAAAATATTTGAATTAGTTAATTTGTTTACTCTTATTTTTCTTTCTTGAATTGTTAGCCTTATAAATAGCTGAGCAAAATGTATGCTCTGATTGAACTTTTTTTGACGAATTATGAGTGAATTTTTAGGTTTTGTTAGAAATTTGGTTGTTAAGCATATAGTATAATGAGTCAGGAGCTCATTTCCTTAATTCTTTTACATGGCGGTCGTGATGATGATTATTCAAGTTATGTGGTCAAAAGATGTACATGCGAAGTTTCAATCATGCTTAGGAGATTTAAAAGCGAGCGCTGATCTGCGTTATGACATTGATAACTTCGGCCAGATTACGTGTCATTTTACAGCCGAGATACATAAACTTGTTGATGATGATGAAGTCTGCGATCAGTATTGGATGAAACTTCCGTCGACATTAATTCTTTTTTGGAAATAAAGCCAAACAATGCGATTCTGGAAGCGATCTTCATCGATAAAAGAAAATGTGCGCGATTCGCTTCGAGTTCTTTGGCATGGCCGCAGCAGCACTATCACGACCCATAAATAATGTTAACATTTACCTCAACATCAGTGTTGGTGTCTTTTCTTGTTTGTATATGGTATATTCTATTTTTTAAAAGATTATAGCTTTTTTTATCTGAACGGCGGTCTGTTCAAGCACGCATGAAGCAACTGGTTCATCAGTACTCGATGACGAGTACAAAATGATGAATAGCAAATCAAATAATGCATCTAATAATAGCGATGTTGACGATGATTATTTACTGGATAATGCTAATTTATGTGACATCAGTGTTGGTCACGAGCTTCTTCGGAGTCATTCGATCCGGAATTCATCTGTATATGTTTGATGCTACCAGTTTACATTTCAAATTATTTCTTTCACTACATGTTTGCATTACCTGTGGGTTATAAAAAAAGATAACTTATTTAAAAAAAAAAAACAGACAGCATATAGAGCGGTTATATTATGCGATAAATGAGCCGGTGGCCTAAAATAAATAAGTAGATATTATCGAATTGGTAGCAAGTATAGTCGGTCGCGTAAGTGGGTGGCGGGACCGATCTTATCTCGGCGTGAGTGGCCTAATACTTGAGAGAAGACTATACCTATATTAAAAAAAAAATTATCATACTTAATATATTAATTAATTATTATTTAATACTTATTTTAAAAATTTTATCTTAAAAGAACTCGCCATGGCCGTTGACCCATGACGTTAGCACGCATCCCCGCTGGCCTGAGCGCGCGAAGCAAATCAGATGAGTGCATGCAAGTAATGTTGACTAATGATTGAGAATTTTAATCTAAAATAAAAAATCTTAATTCAATATATATATATATATATATATAATTTATAAAAATTTATCATTAAATTTATTCAAATGTCAAAAAAAATACAATGCGAGTAAATTTTTGTTTATTTCTATAATATTGAGCGATATAAATTTTTCTTTAATTAATGGAGAATAAAAATTATGCAACAATATTTTAATATAATTTACACAATGATAAATTTAATTATTTTATATATACTTTAAAATTAATATAATATAAACCCTTTATTGACAACACTAATTTCAAAGTACAAGAGTTTTCAAGATGATCCAAATTTAATTTGCATTAGGATAATTTTTTTCTTAATAGGCCATTAATTTTTTTTCTACTTTTCTAATTACTATTATCAATTCATTAAAAAACTTTGACTTCATATCCCTCATAATAATTATAATTGATCATTAATTATTTTTTAGAAAGATATGAGCAATTTATTTCAATTAAAGTACCAAAATTATATAGAAATAAAAGTTGAAATCCTCACACAGCGAAGACTCTCACAAACTTTAGCTACTCAAATTATTATCTTCCCATCACTTCTTCTTTCAGTCTTTATTGGTGCCTTATTTGAGCCTTGTTTGATCGAAATTCATTTTGCTCAAAAAGTTAGAATGATTCACACAAGATTTGAATATAGTTCAAACATAATTTGAATATGTTCATAATACTTAATATTATATCTAATATTTTTTTAAATTTAGGACTTATTTAGGGTAGCTTTAACTTTTTAAAAAACTAATTATAAAATTACTATAAAAAATCAACTTTTAATATTACAAAAAAAAAAAAAAAATATATATATATATATTAAAAAATTTAAATAACAACTTTATAACACTTACTACACTCTAATAACTTTGATTATCAAAATCATATTTCTACTACAAAATTTTTTAAAAAATAATCAAAAAATTAATAACTAAATATAATTATAATTATTTTTTCGTTACTTTCTGAAAATCAAAATATCAATTATAAATTTATAAATATATATATGATTTTGTTTATTATTTTCTCTTCATATCTATTGAATACAATAACACAATACTTGAATTTATTAAATTTTCTATGATCACTAAGTTGAGGTTCGGTGAATTTTCATGTAAAGAGAAATTAAAGAAGATGACCAAAATAGTAGATTAAAAGATGTTTATCATTATTGATAAATAAAAATATACGTTTCATACAAAATATTATATTTTTATTGTTAATTTGGGTTAAATTATTGTTGTAAATTAATTATCAAAATTTATTTAAATTATTATTTATAAGTGCTTGCTTTCTTCAAAATAATACACTCAGCCTATCTCAATTAAATTTATGAAGGCGACCATCAAACATGTTGCAGGCCGCGTGTTACTTTTAAAATAAATTTATACAATTTTTTATATATAAAAATCATTTTAAATCAAATTCATTAACTGTTACACTCAATACAAATTATATCAGAACGTCTTATATAATTTTTTTCAGATTAAAATGTATTCTGTTGAAAAATTAATAATTTTTTATAAATGATAGAAATCACGTTTACTATTACTTCTACAAATATCAAAGAGATTGCCAATGTTGATCACACACCTTTCATAGCGAAAATATTTAAATAAAAAAGAATAATCATTCTCATCATAGAATTAAAAACAATCCATCAATTTAAAATAATACCTAAACATATTTCAATTTCCTGTGAAATAAGCAGATCAAATTATTCAAATTACAGTCCATAAATAGGTAAAATCATATTACATCACCTCGACCACACAAACAGCCAACGAAAACTTAAATAACAAAATTACACAAAAGTTCTAAGCAAAATAATATTTAAAGACTGCCTAACAACTATTCCAATATTTCAATCAAGCGGTTTATGCATCGGTGAGAGATCAATGGGATTATAATAAGAGAGAAATGCAAAGTTCTTCAGTAAATTTTTGCAAAATATCTTTGGGAAAAATGCAATAAAAAATAGAATTAGAGACTGGGCTTAGAAATCGAGCAGAAAAGCTTCACAAGAGGAAATGAATTGCTTACCTTTCAACAGTTAACGGGTTATTTGTGCTCCATTCAGATAAATGCTTATTAGAAGCAACTCACCAATTCCAACTCTACAGATTAAAATACAAAGACAATAACGTTAACATCTACGCAGAGCATGAGAGTGATCCAGTTGCTAGGTCTGTTAAAAAAAATTTTGACCGTTAGGAGCCAGGGAATTTAAAATTATAGCACCCACTCAATAGCCAAATTAGGTTCTCATTAGCTGCTGGTCATGAAAAAAAAAAAACGTCAATCAAAATTTTTACATAGTGGCTGGAAAGCAAACAAAGTTTTACTCTGTTGACGGCCTACATATAAATGGAGAGAAAATATTAGGTGCTGATGCCGGGCATAACTTATATGGGCTGAGTAACAGAATACAAATATGTGTACTCAGTACAAAGTGAGTACATTGTTATGTATTGGTATAGTTTGCCAGGAAAGCTACATCCATTGTTGCACCTAATAATTTCTCTGAAATTGAACCTCAGATTCAAAAGATGTGGCACGGAGTGAACTAAATTGCCTTTATCTTAGCAATAAGTTGAGCTTACCTAAAGAGAGGCAAGAGACAAGCACCCCTTGATATCTTCAAGGAAGCACATCCTATTTACACCTACCCTTAAAAAAACATTATTGACTGACAGGATTTTCCAAGCTTGACCAATCAATCTAAAATATTCTAAACTGAAGCCAAAGCTCCTTCACAAGGTCCTCAATCCCCGCAACTCTCCACTCCTTTTCTTCATCATTTGACTTTCCAAATCAATCGCAAAACTATAATTCAAAATAATAATAATAATAATAATAATAATAATAATAAAACACAAGCAAGAAAATGACGACATAAAAGGCTCAGCAAGAAAGCACCTGCAGATACAAAAGCAAAATGTTGTGCAGAGAGGTGCAAGTCCAGCATAATATATTAATGGTGGAAAAGTAGTACTCACCTGTAATTTTTCAAACTTAACAGCAATTTGAAGATTACATCCACTTGTCTCTAATTCCTTAACTCCCATCCAACTTAGAAAACTAAGAGAGGAAGTCCTAAGTGAATAGGTAAAACCTACCTTAGGCTCCTGTTAGAGTACATAACTCAGGTGATCTGGGATTGAATATTCTAGAGCACTTTCTCAGTACATTGAATCACTGGTTCTTCAATATGGCCTTGCACGCTGACCACCATGATAGTTTCTATCAGGCCCAGAACCACCACTGTCTCTGTAGTTGTCTCTGCGCCTATCTCCACCACCACCATAGCCACCCCTTCCACCACTGCATGGGATATCATATACCAAAGAACAAAATTACATTAAAAAAGGATATGCTTCAATGAAAGAATCATTGAATACCTGAAGAGGTTAGATAGCATGAAATCAAAATCCATTTGAAGAATACAAGTATGAGAGAGAGAGTGAGACGTCGGTTTGAGGCAAGGCATTTGTTGAAATTTTACTAACAAGTTTAATAGAAATGCTAACAACAAAAGTTGGGACTTTAATAGAACCTATGCAATGGATTCTAAAGAATCATATGCCCTTATCTATTTGCATGTGCAAGAATGCACAAGTCTACAAGTATACGATACCTGTTTTCAGAATAATTTAGAGTTTTAAGTTTGCACAGAATCTGATGATGCGTGTATGTCAATCTGTAGATGTGTTTAAGTCAATCACTAGTTGCTCCATAGCAAGTGCTCAAGTAACAGCATCTCTAGATCAAAAGATATTAAACTATACATCAAATTGAAGATTGAATATGAGTGGTGCAGAGCATAAAATGCATGGCAGCCTACAAAGATCCAAATTTTATAGGATTGCATATCTATGTTATTGCATTGTATATTCTTTTATTATTTGCATATTTAATTTATGTCAGGATAATTATGAAATAAGCATATGCATATCCATTAGTAAGAGTTAACTTCGTTTGTGCATTAGTTTGTTCGTAGCATATAAAAGAGCTTCTTGCACTGTAATCAAGGATATGGTTGAATCAAATTAATTTAAACCCTCTTTATGTAATTTTCATCTTATTTCTCTCAGCACCCTTTCCCCCAACAGAATCCTCTCTCCCCTCTATGAGCCCATCCCTTTCACTTCTCATTGTTTGACACCATATGGTAACAAAAAATTTGCTGATCATTTGGTTCATTAATCGCTTGTTACACCAGTCACATGCTCATGCGTATGCATTTTTTGCACATCACGCTTCACATGTTGCTGCTTTCTAGCACTTTGCACATTGCACTCAACTTTCAACGCCACACCACAACTAGCAACCCGATTGCACCAAAAAAGAATCACATAGGCATTCGCATCCCACCTTACTCTACCGCATCATCTTATCCCACCCCTCCACCACAGTCGCATGGCACAACACCACAGTATCTATTGCTTTGTGTTCACAGTCGCATCACATCATTAACATGGCGCTCGGTCCACGACAAGCAACCTGGTTGCACCAAAAAGGAATCACATACGCATTCGCATTCCACCTTACTCTACCGCATCATCTTATCCCACCTCACTCTCCTAATTAATTTATATAATAAAAAAATCTTTATATGCTAGTCAATAAATATAAATAAGAAAACGACATAAATATAAATAAGAAAAGGACAATATTATTTACAACTTAGTTAAATATTCCTTAAGTTTATACAAAAGACAATCAATCAAATGCTAATATCTATATTCATTAACTCTTCATTGGATCACGAACATAACAATTATTGATAAAATCTATCATTTATAAATTATGGCAATGTGAAACCTGAAATTTACAACTAAAGATGATGTAATATCATAGCCAACAAAGATTTTTGGCCAAATAAATTCATTGCCATATCCTAATAGATTTTTGCTATGTCCTAATATCATAGCCTACAAAGATTTTCAAATTCATTAGAAATTATATCTTTGATAATTTTATTAAATGATATTACATTGCAATCAATTTTGGAAACCAAGATAATTAAAAATATAGATCTGGTAATGTAAAGTGTCGTACAACAATTACATAAGATATTTCCAAAGGCAATCATGACAGTATAGTTTTCTGAACGAAGAGTGAAATAATGAGGTATTCCCTATGATATGATTGAAGGTTCTACAAGCTACAATCTAAAATTGTGTTTTTCATTTATGGCACTAAAGGTATTCAAAATCATACATTTTTTTAGTACATGATCTAGTGATGACTTCAATGCAATAGGATTTCTATACATTTTTCTCAATATCCAAGGGGAAGTGATTTTCATTAATCACTTTTTTGTTCAGAGAAATAATGACTTCACTTTTCCAGTTTTCACTCAATTGCCATCCCATCATGTTTCAAGCATATTTCATTGGTGTGCCCAAATTTACAACAGTGATTGCACCAAGATCTTTTCTTTTTTTAATAAAGTTATCATTAAATTATCACGCAATAAAAAGCAATAAATGAACTTTGGATTGTTTGAAGTTCTTTAATATCCCATCATAATCTATGGACTTCCAAGAAGACTTCTCAATGGAACTTTTATTCCAAATGTACTACCTCTGACTTTATCAAGATTCTTATTTAATCCATGAAAAACTTAGTCATCCTATCTCTCTCTATAATTTTTTTAATACTCGGGTACTTCTCAAGGGTAGTCACCATTTAGTTCTTCGAAGACAGCTAATTATTGTCAATACCAAGGGGATAAATCATGGAGGGTGACAGGGTGTCACTAATAAAGATATCCACTTATTGAAAATCATGGAGGTGTCATTAATTTAAGTAATTATGTAGCCTTTTTAGATGCCAAAGTAAATTTCTTTTGTGACATCCCAAATTTCTTTTATAATCCCATATAATATAAAATTTTAACAAGTTTCATTTTTTTAGTGTTGATAAGCTAGCAAATGCATTAATATGTTGTTTTTGGTTCTCTATATTCTAAAATTTGAGTCTTTTTTTGCAAAGGAATAGTAACACCAGTGAAATAATCATATTTACCTCTTTTGCTGCTGAATAACATAGATTGAGCCCATTGGAGGTAGTTTTATCCATTCACTTTGTACCTAATAACAATTGTTCCCATGTAATATTGATTCACGACTAGAGGTGACATCAAAGAAATAGCTTCTATCAATGGGGCATGTTAGACCATCGTCATAATTTTGAATTAAATGATGAAGAAATGAAAGGAATTATAAACCTAAGTTAAATTGGAAATCTGAAAGAATGATGCAAATGGCATGTTGAAAAACAAATAAGATCTATTTTCTTAACCCTTTGAGATAGAAAAAAGTACATGAGATATGCGAAATACATAGCCCAATTAGTGTCCTTCCAATAGAAATAAATAAAACCAATCTATGGGAAAACGGGAAACAGAAAACACAAATCCAAAGAATTAAATCAATAGTATTATTTTCCTTCACATGGAAATAAGAAAAAAATATATAGAAAATAAGTATTCTTGATTTGAACATGCAGCGAGATTTGCTTGCATGGAATCTGCAGTTTCACAGCAGTTGGGAGTCTACTTTTTGAAAGCTGCAGAAGAAATTTATGGAATGGAACCAGCTAGCAATTTTCCAGATATGCTAGAATGCTAGTCTCCGCCTTAGAGCCTTTTAAGAAATAAAACTTAAATTGCCAGAGTGCAGACACCAGAGAACTTCAAAAACACATCATGGATTATTAGACTGTTACCCACTGCATTGAAGGCTTTGGGAAATGGATACACGATTTCCATAATATCTTTAGGACATGTTGTCATAAAGCAATAAATTAAACAAACAAAATTCATGGTACACCATCAGAGCTGTCAAAAAAGTTTGTTGTTTTGTTAATGTTAATTTGTTTGTTAAACACCTAACAATCCTTCGCTCAATCATATATTTGCTAATTTAGCTTAAATATATATATATATATATATATATATATATATATATCATAATATAAAGATAACAAGATTGAGCTTTTTACGCAAAAGACGTACCAAGTTCAAATATCCTCCTCCCAAATTTTTCGAATTATTGCTTTTCGAGTCATTCCAAACCATTTTAAGCTTATATACGATCCATTTTGAATAATTCAAACACGAACACTAAATTTCGAGCCATTTCAAACACGAGCAAAACACAAACATAATTTTCGAGCGAGCCAAACACAAACAAAGGTTCAACTCGTTTACACCCCTATACACCATGATACTTTACTCATGTGGAGCCCCTCAACCATTAGCTTTTAGTAATCATCAAGCTGAAGATCTAGTGAAAAATTACTACTTAAAATGAAAAAATTATTTTAAAACCTTTTTACTTAAGGGTTGTTTGTAAAGAAGAAATTTGGGTGTAAAGTAAATGCAAAGGTTTTAACTTTTTTGTTGAAAGGTGCAAAGTAAAATTCTAAAGCAATATAATATATTTAGAATATATCACAAAGGTCATTTTGGTGTATTTGGAATTACGATTGAATTTCAAATACCCAAGATAAACTATTATGGCCGTATGCCGCCGTTGACTCACACCCACCTACCACTTTTAGCCGCCCACCACCGGCCATCACATTACATTTATTTCATGTGTTTGCAGAATTTTCAACCAAACAACCTAAAGTAATCCAAATATACTGCATTCCTTTTATACTGTATTCCTTTTCGGACAACCAAATAGCCCCTTAATGAATAGAGAGGGTGGAAAACAAATTCACTGGAACCATCAGTGAGAAGGCTGGACTCTAAAGCAGGAAGTTCTGAAGATTTCTAATGCCACTATATAAAATCTAGTCTAAAATGAAGACAGAAACAAGCATAAATCAATACATTACAGCAACTGCAATTAGTTCTGAAGATTTCTAATGCCACTATATAAAATCTTGTCTAAAATGAAGACAGAAACAAGCATAAACCAATACATTTCAGCAAATGCGATTAGTTGGACTTCTATGAAAATAGTTCCTAGTTTTTTAAGTGCTCTTCAGCTCTAGATTAAATAAATAACAGTAGAATAACTACACTTTAAGGACACAATCTACAACCAGAAACCAGCGTGAAAGTTGGATAATATAGTCTAAAAAGAACTGGCTGTAAATTTGAATTTTAAGTTTTAAAATCTTTTATTGAAAGACTCCAAAGAATGCAATTCTGAAATATCAAAATCTATCAGGCGAACAGCCAGGAACTAGCATGTTAACGACAGCTAACAAATAAAATTCAGGAATAAACAACTTTTGGATTGAGGTAGAAAACTAATTGACAAAATCTTATCAGCCTGAAAAGATATGATAAAAGCATTAAGTTAATGGTGAAGGAAGAATTCACACACTAAGTGCAAGGCATCAACCAAACAGAGAATAAAGTCATCATAAAAATAAAAGTACCCGTGACCATATGTAGGTGCAGGTCTTGGTGCAGTCTTTTCAGCCATAGTAACTTTGATCGGGTAGCCCCTTAAAACATGGTCTGATGAAAAGAAAATACCATAAGCATTTGTAAAATGCTTAAAAAACACATTTAACAATAAGACTAAACAATGCTAGAGCTCACTGTTATAGAAGCCTCCAGCAGAATGTGCTGCTGCAGGATCTTCATAGGAAAGAACAGCATCTCCTTTGCTATTTCCAGCTTCATCAGTATATATCTTTACGTTCCAGGGCCATTGATCTTTGTAACCACGTTTCTGTTTGATCCTTCCAACCTACAAACAAAATGATATATTTGATGATACCTCAAAAACCAAAGCAAGTACACCTTTCCTATTAGCACAAGTAGGACAGCTGCAGAGAACAACAAGCACAAAGAATGCATGTATAAACACCACTAAACAGTATCGGATACATAATGCCTCCATCTGATATTATGAAATCAAAAAATAAAAAATGAAAACAGTACTGTATGAAATCATACGCCAGTTAAAATGAACTAGTATAAAATTTCTCCACGTTCCATAGTGAACAAAAGTATAACTTGGTTCTACAACACCTTTAATGCCTCATCTCCATTATACAAAACACCGAAGATTTTGACCACTTTATAATAAAAAAAAACCGCTCACAAAGTTTCTCTAATATAATTATTTCTCAATAAAACCCTCCAAAAATTACCACAAAACCCTCTAACAAATCTATTTATCAGTCTTTTATAAGCATCTCCATAACCAAGAAAAATAAAAACTCGAAATTAATCCTTGCTATAATTCTATTTTGATTAAACATTCCAATACAAAAATTAATTATAATGCTAATCGAACTCTATCATGCACATATTTAAATTTTCAACTTAATTCAAAACACATTTTCTCCATCGTGCCAAACAAATCAGCCCATATATTAGTTGATCACATAATTATTTCAAGATTAATTAAATTCAAACAAAGATCCTTTTAATACTCTTTGTGTTTTCTCATTGATTCTCTCAGCATATCAAAGCATTAACATAAATATTTTTTACATAAAACAAAATGAGTTTCTTATATGGTATCATTTTTTAAGTCCACATTCCATCAATCTCTCTCCCATTTTTTTGCATGAATTTTCAGCTTGGTTCTCATATAATTAGCACAGCTTGTAAATCTCCTCAATTCTTAAATAATAATATCAAAATATTTCTTCAATAATCATTTAGCATACTCTTAATTGCGCAACAAGCAAAATTATGAGGAATCAAACTTAAAAGTCTCATCAAGACAATCCCCATAAATATCTTTTCTTCAATACATACTTGAGGAAGAAAGAATAATTATAAAAGGTTATTTAAATAGGCATATAGCTTATAGTAATATGGACTATGTTAGCATTCATGGTGAGAATTTGGAGTAGAAGATAAAAATGCAATGGGAGAAGCCATATTTGATTTCGCAATAGCCATGATATTGCAACAACGAATACAAACAACAAAAAACTACAAAAGTACTTAACTTTGAAATGTTAAGTCACAAATATAAGATAAGATGACTATTTCAATTAAGAATATTATTGTAGAAATCTTAAGATCATAAAAATAGATCATACATTAGTAAGAACACTTATAGGTTGAATGAGGAGGCATAAAAGATTGCTAAGAAAAAGAAATGCTCTTAAGGAGTAGCAAACATAAATACATCGAAGGCTTATAATAATTGTAAGAAATACTAGAATTCTTATGAAAGGATACAACAACAACAACAACAACAACAAGCCTTAATCCCACTAGGTGGGGTCGGCTACATGAAAAGGATAGTGAGAAAAAAATACTATAGTTTTTTTTATATAAAATACTTGTTAATAAAAACATAAATAATATAAAATAATTAGGCCAAGACATAAGATCTAGAGATTTTAGTCAATTTAAATTCATGTAAGTGCAGATAATAAGAATTTATTTCAGGATAAAAATATTAAATGGAATTTCAAAGAAGTAATTATTTAAGAAAAGCAGGATGAACAAAACAAAGAAGTATATAATAATAAAATAATATTAAAAATTTATTAAATAAACCTGAAATATAAGTTGGTTAGATAAGATGCATTGAAGTAAAGATAATAAGATCTTACTTAAAAAAAAAAAATGAAAGATAGAGAAATTACTTTATAAATTATTAAATAGGAATTTGAAAAAAATAAAAAATCTAAGAATTGCATAATAAACAAAAAATAAAGAACATAATAAAGGTATCCAAAAACTGAACTAGAGATAGCTTCAAGAACATACATAAAGGTAAAACTTTAGGTCTAGCCATCCAAATGTAAAAACAATTTAGACTTGGAGAGTTATAGGAATAATCATTGTTTATTTAACAATTTTTTTAAGTGAATTTTGAAGACAATATCCAAATACTGGGAATCTATGATGCCAATATTTAAAAATAAAAGATATGCTCTAAAATATGATAATTATGAAGAAAGAAAAATGAAGAATTGTAAAATGAAATTATAAGAAATAGTAACAAACATTGGCCTTGAATATTACATCAATTTTAAAAAAAAAAGTTATTTGGTTGTGACAAGAAGAATCGTTGTGAAAATGATTTTTATGACAAATCAATGAAAATACATAAATAACTAAACAAATGATTTTGACATAATTTGTTTGGATCTTAATAGATAAGAGTTTCAATTTGGACAACTCAACACAAAAAATCTAAATTAAAGTCAACTCATGCAAGATTTGGTTCGATTTAGATCAACTTAAGTGACTAAAAAAATTAATCAGATTTGGATTATGTTCAATTAGGTTAGGGTCAACCTAAAAGTTCTGACTTAACTATATATTTGTTAATGAAAAGCTCATATGAAATTTTAATTTTTTATCAAGTTATTATGTTCAAATAAAATAATCATGTTCAATTTGAGTTGACACTAATTCATCAAAACTTAATTGTTTTTCATGTTACGCCAATTTTGGGTTTGATCAAATCTAAGTTTAGGTTGTGGGATTTTTGATCATTTAATAAATGAATCTAGTTTGAGTTGACAATTTTCAAAGTCATTTTTGAGTCAGATTCGAACTAGCCTGTGAATCTAAATTAACATATTAAGTGATAGAATATCATAAGGTTGATTTAATGCACAGTAAACAAGAAATGTGTGATATATTGAATTTATTAAATATATATATGACAAGGCATAAATCAATAAAAGTAGTAATAAAGTAACCAAGAGTTTACAATTAAATAAGATTACATCAAAATTCAATATTTAATATATCATTTTATACAAGTTCATCTAAATGCCCACAAAAAGATATGAACGTGAGATGTCCAGGTGTATGATTGATGACATAATTTCAATTGGTGAAACATATACTAAAATGGTTGGAAAATTAACAAAATGAAAAAAAAAATGTTTACAAGAAAAGAGAGATTACATTTAATCAAACAATACTAAGTATATGATATGACATTTTTAGACTTTTAGCGACTATGATAATAGCAGCTAATAACCAAAATTACAAAAAGTAATAATTAAGTATGATAAGTTTAAGTATTTTTTATCAATTATACAAACTAATAAGAATATAAATGAAGTTTGAACTTCTAACTTTAAGGGTGAATGGTTAAAATGGAGAAGTTCCTTGAAAGTACAACATGATAAGAGACATCGTGGTAGCTTTAGGATGAATTTTATAGAACTTTAACTACGCCTATCATACTGTATGGATCCGAATTTTGGAACATTAAATTTTCATTAATAACTAAATTGGGCATGGAGAAAATAAGAGTTGATGAATATGTGATAACATTAAAAAGAATGAGTTATCATATTAAAGGAATATTAGAGTAGTGTCTATTAAAGATATGAAAGTTGAAAATAAATTAGATCATTTGGAAATGCTTATAGATGGGTAGAAAATGCACCTATTATTAGTGGTAGAGCCCTTTTTTTATATATTAGAGTAGTGTATGAGCTTTTATGTAATTTTTTTTTTAATTTAATTTGAAATCTACTCATTCTGCAAATTTAAAGTACTCTCAATTTTTTTCATCAGAATTTGAGAGCAACATTAGCAGTTTTAAATATTAATTTTTGTTAGTCATCAGAATTTGAGAGCAACATTAGCAGTTTTATTTTTATTTATTTTTTGTTAGAATATATTTACAAAAAAAGATAATAAATATGGACAAAAACTTACAATTGATGACACCTACTCTTCATATTTTGAAAGTGCTGAATAATCTTGATACCATTCAACATCTCTTTCTTAATATAAAAGACCAAAAATCATTCATCTACTCAATTTTTCACAAAATTCATAGCACAAAAAGCTTTTTCAACACTTATAGAGTTAATTTTAGTTTTAATAATTTGAAAACAAGAGGATATAAAATGCTTTTCTTTCTTTCAACTATTTTCTAATCAAGTATTCCAATGTCTTCTAAGATTAAAATTGCTCATTAAGCTGCATATCTAAAATATATGTTCCAACTCATTATACATAATCATTAAATATATTTGTATAAAATCATTAGGTTTATAATATAAGAATTAGGTTTATGTTGTCCTCATTCCAATAATTTATGTATCTAATATCCAATTTATTATTATTCATTACATAAATAAATTTAACTTAACATTTAAAGAAAAATAAAATAATTTTAATTATTTATTATGAATAAATAAATAAATATATGTGACAAATAAAAATAATAAATAAATATTTTTTTATAATCTTAATAAATAATTTTTAAAATTTTATAGGGATCATAATATGATTTTTTTTGTAAATGAAAGTAAAATTTAAAAGAATACATGAATTTTTGAGGTGGAATGTGCCCCCCTTGACCCTTCCCTAAATCTACCAATGCCTACCATACGGATGAATACATTTGGTATCAACAGATTAGGTAGGAAAAGAATAGACTTGGATAGAGGTTATTCAAAATAACTGACTAAAAAGGATGGATTTAATATCTCATGTAGCACCCTATAGAAACAAATAAAGATTCACAAAATCAACTTCAAATGGTTAATATAAGGTTGATGATGATGATGAGTGCTTAGAGGAAAACCTAATACCAATATGCTTTCCATGAGAAAAAGGCTAGTGGAAATCTCTTTTCTTTGGTTTGTGTGTTATGTAAGTGAGAGGTAAGTTTCCACCACCATCTAAAAAAAATAAATGCTCCCTTCGTCGAAAATGGAACCATATAAACATAATAAAAGGATACACTATTCAAAAGAAACCATACCCGCTATATTTGAAGACAAAGGAAATATAATGAACTTAAATAATTAGAAAATAAAAAGTACATATACTTCAAGTTAGTGGACCATGCAAAAACCAAGATAGAAAAATGTTCATTGCATGACTACAAAAATATCAATAAGATATACAATTGCTCATTATTCGGCTCAAAAGATGGCATTCAACCAGAGAATTTCTATGATATGACAAACCTTTGCAAACATGAGAATTATAAAAAAAATCAATCAATCTACAAAAACTAAATACATTCATTAAGTAATACTACATGAATCAGACCATCCATAATGATGAGTATACAGCATAGCTCAAAAATTAAAGTCTGAGTCTGAAATAAACATTTTACATGACCAGCATGAAGTTACAAATATAGGAAATTTACCTTTTCAATAAATAAAAAAACAATAGACAAAATAAAAATTATACCTGTCCAATGCCACCAAAAAGATCCCTCAATTCATCAACTGTCACATCTGTTGGTAAATTTGAGATGTAAATTCTAGAATTGTCACAAGTATCTCCGCAGGTTTCATCACATTGCTTTATAATTGATGGATGTTCAACAGTAGCACCACCATAGGCACCACCTCCAAGAGGTGTTGGAGCAACACCACCCATATCACGACCAACCTGAGGAGCACCACGCCCACCATCATAACTCGGAGCACCCCGACTAGAGGAATAATCACCTCCATAAGGATTGGGAGGTGGGGCACCATAAGATGGAGGCAAGGAATTCATCCCACCATAAGCAGCAGTTGGTGGAGTAGAGTCATGTCCGTAAGCACCACCTCCACCATAAGAGCTTGGAGCAGGAGGATAGCTTCCACCACCTCCGTAAGAAGATGCCACTGGGGGAGGAACCTCAGCATAACCTGTATATTCTCTGCCACCGTACCCACCATCATCTTCTCTACCTACTTTGTCATGACCACCATCTTCCCTTACATGGCTGTTGAAAGAATCAGCTCTACCCCTATCACCACGACTTCCATTGTAACCACGATTTCCCCCACCATACCCACCTCGACTACCACCATAATCTCCACCTTCGCGATTATAACCTCCATCACTGCCACCTCTGTTATAACTTCCTCCATCACCACCTCCTCGGTTATAGCCTCCATCACTGCCACCTCTGTTATAACCCCCTCCTCCACCACCTCTGCTATGACCACCGCCTCTGCTGCTGTTGCTCCCAGGGCTAGGTGAACCACATTTGTTGCATTCAACTCGCCTTGCAAAGTTCAGATTTCCACAACTAGATACACAGAAGGCCACCAGATAATTACACTAGAAGAAAATCTAAAATAAAATCGAATATCAGGGCCAATATGATTTCTTGAAAATAAAAATAATGGCTTGAAAAATAATGATTTTGTTAGAATCCATAATCTGATAGCATGTATTTAGAAATCAATATTCTCGGTGTTATTAGAAATAAATATTCTAGATATTTTGAAATATAGCAAACACCTTCAAAATCCCTCAAATGTGATGATTTCATCAACTCATAAAGAAATCAGAAATTAAATCAACACTTGCAAGCAACCAAATAAGTCCTAAGTCAAAATGAAACAAACCTAGGGTTTGGGCATCTCCAATCCCCTTCCCGCCCGCTGCCCACACGACCGCCGCCTCGATTCCCACCACTGTTTCCCCCGCGGCTCCAGCGATCTCCACCACCGCCTGATTCAAAAAAAAAAGAGATCAATGTTAGATTTTACAAATCCCAAAAACAGATAAATCGTGAAAAGTAGATAAACCCTAAGACCTCGATTCGGAGGGCCTCCATATCCGCCACCGCTACCGCCGCCACGTGGGGCAGAGAAGTCCCCTCCGTCAGATCCGTAATTACCTGACATGCCTCTCTAAGGTATAGCCTCTGTCGAGGAAGAAGATGGGAAGGCGGCTGAGATAGCAAAGGAACCCGTTAGTTCAGATTTTAGCTTGAGAATTAGGTTAAAGGAGCCGGTCCAACACAGACGGTTAAATGGATGAATTGCTTTAATTAGTTCATCATTATTTTTTAAAATAACTAACTCAAAATTATTATTTTTAATTTAAGATATAAATATATTTATTATTAATATTATGAATATAATAATTTAAATAATGGATATAACTATGGTTAATTTAAGTATGATTATTAAAATATGCAAATTTGATTATTTAAGATATAAATTAAGGTTTTAATTATTAAAAGAGCACAATAAAATCTCATTTGCTCATCAAAATCTATCCACTCAAAGTCTATCAAATTATTTGATATATTATTAGATGTATCACTTTAAGATTTTATGATGGGCTATTAATTATTTTATCTCATTCACTCAAAAAATAAAAGCAATCCAATCTAAGAATCCCATTGACAAAAATATATGATGTTATTAATAAATATTTTATTGTGATATGTCATTAAAAAAAAATCTATGAATTAGAAATGAATCTTAATGCAAGAAACTTTCAAGATTGACTTTATGATCATTTGATCTCTAAATTTAACAAATCTCAATTTAAACGTCTCTATGAAATATACTCAATAAAATTAAACGAGATATAATCTTACTCTAAATAACCTCAAATCAGGTACTCAAAATGTGTTAAAAACTTTATAACATTACTTAGAAATAGGACTGAGAAATTAGCCCGAAAATTGTTGATCGCTCGAAATTGACTCGTATTTGGCTCGAATCGAGATCGAGTTGAAGCAAATTAGTCAAATTTGGAGCCAAAATTTTGGTCGAAATTTTTTTAACTTGATTTCGATCCACATACGTGGCTCGGTCAATTGAGTCACGATCAGATCGACTTTGCGCAACTTTCCGTTCGGGCAGGTCGGGTCATGGGCGAAACTCGAATGTTGACTTTTGTTTAATTAAGGGCATCGTTGAGCAACGCTGGAGATGAAATTCCTTTCCGTCTTATAGTTATAATGCATCGGGTCCTCGAGGCGACCTCGACTGCTCGACACTCGACAATTCGAGACTCTTTACTCTACATTCTTCTTTCTATTCTTCTTGTGCCCTAATTTTTTGAAAGTCGGTAGTGTCACTCACTGCTCACGGTCTCGTCGATCAGCGACCTCGATCTCTATTGGTTGTAGTGTCTGAGACATTGAGGTGTTTCTTTGTCGCTATCATCTTCGTTCGACATAGCTTGTTCAATCCCTCGGTTGCTACTTGCTCAGTTTTCTTCTTTACTCTAGATTTACTCAAGTAGTACACAATAAACTACATACTTGTTTCGTTTCCTAATTCTGCAAGTATTTCATGCTATGAGATGTCGAGAATAGACTTGTGCATCTATTCTCAGTTCCAGGCTCAGAATAGCAGGTCAACTGTTTCATTGTTGTATATAAATTGAGTTCTTCATTTCTTTGAACCTTCTTTCGGTTATTTCTATATTTAATTTCAGCTCTTTCAATTAATTTCAAGCTCAAGCTCTTTTGAACTTTAGAGATTTTGGTTCTTTTAGTGATTTTGGATTTTCCTTAAGCTGCTTTTGTTTTAATTACATTTAGATTTCATGATGTTGTAATAGTAAATTAGTAACCTAACTAAGTGTCCAAGCTCATGATGTGCATCTTCGCTTTACTGCGGATGAAGTTATATTTTATTTTTTTACCTACATGTCAGTCTTATTGTGTTCTGAATGTTCTGCTTGGAATATTTTGTGGAATTAGGGAGAGTTTATTCTTGATCGTGACGTCCTAAACCCTAATAAATTATGGGGCAGTGAGGGTTCTACATGACTGCATGTCAGCCTTATTGGGTTTTGAATCTTCTGCTTAGAAGTTGTTATATAGTGGAGAATTGTAGAAGGTTGAACATATCCAACTTTTGTCTTGATTGTGCAAATTTCAATTCTAATATAGGGAGTGAGAGTTCTGAAAATATTTGTGGAAGGCTAAATAGAGCACTCATTATGGGAGAACCTGAAAATATTTGCTTTATTTATTTACATATTTCTATATATTTTTCTTATTTGCTTTGTGTAAGCTGGAAGGCTAAACATAACCACTTTTTTTCGGGTTGCTTGAGATTATTATGCATTAGATTAAGTATTATCTTTATCTATTGATATCTTGAAATTTTTAATTGAATTGATGATGTAATTTCTCATAAACACAATGGAAAGTCCTTCTCAAAGCAAATCTAATAATTATTCAAGTCATCCTATTGATGATAATGCAACAACTCCAAATGAGAGTGTGGGTGAAATAGCTTATATGATAAAAACAAGGGTAAAAGAAATAGATCTGAAGTTTGACAACACTTTATTGAAATTTTTGTAATAGAAAAAGAAAAAGTGGTACAAAAGTTAAAATATAATTGTTGTGTGAAATCTTATGTCAAACAGAAAACTGTAACCACATCTTAGTTAAGTAGACACTTCAAGACGAATCACTGTATCAAAATTGATAATAAAGGAAAGAAGCAAAAACTATTTGATCCAGTAGCACAGGATTTGGAGAAAATTGAATCGATATCTACTTTATGTGTTTCAACTGCTTATGATCATTCTAGAATAAAAAAATATTATGGCTAAGATGATCATTATTTATGAATATCTTTCATGGTAGTTGAACATTTATGGTTCAATATCTTAATGAAATCAATGAATCCAAATATCATAAAATTTCAAGATTGGACATCAAGGAAGAGTGTATGGAAGTGTATGAAATTGGAAAAGATAACTTAAAAAAAAAGTTTAAAAGTTATGGAGAGAGTTTCGATTACTAGTGATTGTTAGACATCAAATCAAATAATTGATTATATGTATTTTACTGTGCATTACATTAGTTATGATTGGAAATTACAGTAGATAATTAGTTTTATTGCTTTGGATCCTTCTCATAGTGGGGTTGTGATTTCTAAGGCAATTTCTGAAAGTTTGTTGCAATGGGGTCTACAAAATAAAATAAGTACCATCACTTTAGATAATGCATCATCAAATGACATAACAGTTGAAAATTTGAAAGCAATGTTCAATAGAAGATCTAGATTTTTAATGATGGAGGAATTCTTTCATGTTCGTTGTGCCGCTCATATTTTAAACTTAATGGTACATGATGGCTTGAAAGAGATCGATAAAATAATTGAAAATGTAAGAGAATCTATCTTATTTATAAAGTAATCTTTAACTCGCTTACATAAATTGAGAGAGATTGCAACACAGATTGACTATCTACAGCAAATGCACTTCGTATTATGTGCCTACACATTGGAACTCCATATACAAGATGTTAGAGTCTGATTTTTATTATAAGAATATTTTTTTCTGAATATGCTTTGTGTGATCTCAATTATACATGGCTGCTTTCTCAAGAAGATTGGGTTAACTTTGTGAAAGTAAGAGAATTGCTTCAAATTTTTCATCGAATAATTGAAAATTTTTTAGGTTCGACCTATCCTACTACAAATAGACTACTTCTTAATATAATTCTAATCAACAAAATACTGGATCAAGAATGCTTATCTAGTACTCTTTTCATTTCAAACATGATAAGTAGCATGAAGGCTAAATTCGATAAGTATTAGATAGACTGTTCAATGTTATTTTCAATTGCTTGCATTTTAGATCCTATAATTAAACTATTTGCCATCAATTATTACTACCCACAAATATATGATGTTGATGTTGTGATTGAGAAGAAAGATAATGTCGAACAAAATTTTTTTGAGCTATACTCTTATTATGCGGTTGATATACAGCCGACTGCTAAAGAAATTACTGAAGCATCCACTTCTCAACTTGAAATAACTACAACTGAAGGTGGTAATATTTCACATGATGATCTCACTGATTTGTATGACTTTATAGATTCTACTAGCCTTTTAGTTCCACAAAAGTCTGATTTAGAGATATACCTCAAAGAAGCTTGTGTGTAATGCCCTAATTCAGAATTTGATATTTTGGAATGGCGAAAAATGTCTGCCATGAAATACAATACTCTCTCAAAGATGACCAAATATATTTTTACCATCCCAGTAACAAGCTTGCTTCTAAGTCAGCTTTTAGTGCAGTGGGTCGTGTGCTTAGCGATTATAGAAGTTCAATTTTATAGAGAACATAAGATGTTTTAGTATGTAGTGGAAATTGGATTCGGGCCACATATAAATCATCGAAAGATCTATTGGTAATATCTACTTTTCTTATTTTAAAATGCAATTTGCTTCTATTCAAATATGAGTCTCATTTCTTCTATTGTAATTTCATTAATATTCTTGCGGAAGAGAACTTAGTTGTAAGTGTACCTCAAAGCTTATATATGGAATTACAAATATGAAATTCAGGTGATAACATTTTAATTATGCTCTACATTTCTCCTTTTTACATATTTTTATCTGCAGTGAATGTTTTATGAGACTCCAAAAACTTGAACAATCTAATTGGAGAACTAGTTTGACTGTGTTATGTGAGAGTCTGTGACATTTATTATGGGCTATGCATTTTATTATATATTTTTTGCTTTTGCATTGTAATGTTTTATGTTAATGGCGTATGATACCCAATGATAAAATTAAATTGAGATGGCCTAATGAGGGCTTTGATGGTTGATTTTTTATATTTTTAATGAATGACTTGGTCAATGAACTAAATTTGAGACCATTTAGTCATTTAGGGTGACATACTTGATACTGTCTTTAAATTTTATGTATTTGAATTATGGTGAAATTTTGGTTTGGCTTTACAAACAGATTGCTTCATCTTACTACATTTTATCTACTGATGCATGCTATGTTAGAATTTGAAAATATGAATTCTGTAATGCCATCCTAGATAGTAATACTGTTATAATAGTGTTACTTGGAATGATGCTAGTTATCTTGTTTTATCAATAAATATAAAATAAAGAGGCTATGGAACTATGGAAGGCTGGAAGCTTAGAATGATGTGATGATTTAATTTTGTTGGAAATTAGTTTATTGGAATTCAGTTTTACTTTTGCTGGAATCGTATGTAGATACTTTTGTTGCTACAAGCAGATTTCAATTCTCCATTCTTTTATCTACAGAGAATTACTGTTTAGTAATGATTATTTGTCTATTAGTTGATCTGTTGATCAGTCTTTTGTGTTTTGTTTAGCATGAGTCATGACTATCTTTTCTATTTTGTTTTGCATCTTTGAAGTTCTTTTTTAGAAATTGAAATTGGAATTGATCAATATTATATCTTTTAGTTTAAATTATTGAAGATGAGATGACTTTTGGATTTTGTTTTGTTGTTCAAGGATTAAATTAGGGAAATGTTATAGCTATTTTGATGATTGTTTACCTACAAGGAATTAAATACTTTTGAACTTTATTTTATTATTCCCAATGGGCCATGGCTTTACAATCTAATATGCTCTACATAAGTTAAAATAGTTATTTTGATAGCTGTTATAGGATTAAATTAGAATAGATCAATTTTGTTCTAAGAAGTCTTATTTTGATGAAACCATGCAATTAGATGTTGTTTGATGATTGTTATATATGAAGTCTTATTTTGCTTAATTAATTTACCACTCTTACCCAAAAAAATTTGTTTAATGTCACCCTAAAAATTATCCAATCTTCTCAATTTTTTGAGGACACAAAATCTATTAATTTTCTTTATTGTTTTGGTTTTTGGTTCTCCATTCTTTCACCAACAAGGAATTACAATTTGGCTGTCTGGACTCTGACTGAGGTAATTTACTTTTTTCTTGAATTTCTATATATATTGTGGATTAAAGAATTGCATATATTATGGTAATCATAGAGATTACTGATTTGATTTTTCTTACTAATTTTTTTCTTATCTATTTAAACAAAGATTTCCATTGTATTTCTCACTAGTTTTTGTTTTCAATTCTAGACTTGAGGTAATTATTTTCCTTAATTTTTATGTGTCTTATGGACCCGTGATCGACCTAAAGTGGGGTTATCATGAAGAATTTTTTATTTTCTAATTTGAGACAATGATGGGAGGAGATTATATTTGTAATTTGGGCTAACTCAATAGTTTTTGCTTCATTATTTGTGGCTCTCATTGGATGATTGGACAACCTAGATCATTTATTTATACCATCAGCATTGATCATATTACCTTTCTTGCCTTTAATATTCTCAGTCTCATATATACGTTATATTTCTGATTTGTGAGATTTTGTAACTTTTGTTAGAGATTTGTTTCTCTATCTTTAGGGCTCTAATGGATGGCTTTGGCAACCTAGAGCCTACAATTATTTAAGTCAAGTATACAAATTACAAATTTCTGCTAATTGCTGATGCTTGAAGATGGATATTATTTTCTCCGAGTCTCGTAAATAATAGTTAATTTAAATTTATTATTATTTATTTATTTTAAATGTTATGTCAATTGTAGCATTTTATGAACTTCTTTATTATTTTCAGGTGATCAAATATGAAATGTAAAATGTATAACATTAGTCAAAATTGTACAAAATTTATATTTATAAGAACTATTTGTCTGTAATGTGAAATTCTAATTTATTTTTGAAAATTTTATTTTTCAATTCAATTGTGTTGTATGTTTATATTACATTATTTACATATTCAAAGAACTTATGAATTTTGAGCCAAATCAACTTTCGAGCCAATCAAGCCAGCTCGTTTCACTTTTGAGCTAGCTCGAGCTCAATCTAGTTTCGATCCGAGCTAGCTCAAGCTTGATCTGGTTTCGATTTGAGCTAGCTCGAAATCGTAACCATCGAGCCACGACTTGATTTCGAGTTGGTTATAGTTTGGCTCGAAATCGGATCGTACACACCCCTGCTTGGAAGTTCAAATAATCTTCAAATTTTTTTTATCTATGATCATAACGAGTAATTTAATGAGATAAATCTAACAAACGATAATAACATTAGCAACATAACAACTCTTAGATAATTGAAGATATTGAGACTATTGCTAAAGAATCATTATTATGATTATTAGTTTTTCTCACTCCAAAAAGCTCACGCTAATTTCTATCACATTTGATGATTTTATTTTAAAATATCTAGATTTTGCATCTAGACATGCTTGTTATCAATACTTAGAGTGTAGATTGTTGCTATAACAATTAGAGAATCTAAATTGGTAATGAGAGCTCTATTGATGTATTATTCTATTTTACATTCTTTAGCTTATGCCTAGTTAGTAAAAAAAGCTCTAACTAATTGTAAGGTAGTTATATGGATTCGATATTTGGTTAGTGGGGTAGACAAAAACATTCATTCTTCTTATCACTCATGGAGAGTTCTCCATCAAGCAATTTAGCTCATTCAATTTACAATAATTAAGTCGGAGTCAACTTATAATGTTCCATTTAAGAGGCTCTTCCAATCAATTTTTTGTGCTATTACTTCTATGTTACACTTTAAGAAAAAGTTCAAATTCTTATTGGGGTTGGTGAAGTATATGCAAATTAATATGTGGCACAATCATATTACCTTATGCAAGCTTAATCACAATCCTTAATAACTTTTGAGCATTGAATTTTTTTATCTGTGGGATAATGATACGCTTTATATGGCCTTCTTTGTGGAATAATTGGTTCGTATTACAGTATCAGATGAATATCTATCACAAATAATATGATTTAATTTTTTAAAATCTAAGTAGAAATTAAGAACTATGCAATTTTTTTGCATTGCTTTCAAAATATCTTTGCTTGAACTTTGATAAATATGAGCGAGATTGATCTTAAGGTAATCTTAAGCTCCATAAAAATAGAATTGATGTTGAATCCTATCATTTATACAATAAAATGTACACCAAATTGCCTATAAACTATTGAGTAATAACTTAATAAACTCTTAGATGCTTGGTTTATTTGAGCAGTATATTAGCAAATGTTGTAATGCTCAAAATGGCTAATAAAGTTTTAAGAATGTGTGTAGATTATACGAATTTGAATAAAATTTACATGAGAATAGCTTTGACTTCCATGTATAAATTAGCTCATAGATGCTACTTTTGGATATCAAATGCTTAGCTTCCTAGATGTTATTCAAGATATTATTAGATAAAAATGAATCTCTATTATTAGATAAAAATGAACCTTTCTAATGAAGAAAATAACTTCTTTCAACCTAAGTAATGGTTGTCATGTTATCTAGTTATGTCATTTAGATTGAAGAACTCTATGCTACAACTTGTTGACCAATGGTAGAAAATTGAGTGATAAATCTAAGAAATTATCTAAGTTGAATTCAAAACAAATTGAGCCAAAATCAAATTTGATTCAAAATAATTCAAAACATCATAGTTTAAATGATCATTAAATTAACAAAGATCTAGCTGGGTTAATTAAATTTAGTCTTAACTTATCTTGGTTAAATACTTATTTGAGTGTTTAACTAAGTTTGGGGTTAAATCCAAACTTAATTAACTCATATTAAATCAAATGATCCAATCACCCAAAATAATTCATTGAGAATACATTTAATCAAAACTAAAACTTAATAGGCATTCAAGATGAAATAAATAAATAAACATTAGTTGAACTAAAGTTTATTATAAATCAAATTCAATAATCTTTAAAGTTGTCATGGTTGTTTCTCAAATGACCAATCATTCATCTAACCTAATCTAAATTAAATAGAATAAATCTAGTTACCCAAGACCATCAAAACTAGGGATTAAGTGCCTAAGTTAAAATTACCTAACTCAAATTCCATTCGAGACTTCTATGTATGCATCCCAACCATTTATAAAATAAATTGATTGTTGTTGGCTTGAACTTGCAGTAGAAAAATCATCAAATTTAGCTTAATTAGGCTAATCTAAATATAATTAAATGCATAAAAAGAGGAAGAGCTTGACTCAAATACTTCAAAAGCTTCTCATGGAGATAACTTTTGTAACATTTATTTAATAAATTTGCTTAACTTAAGTGCAATTAAATCAAAATTTAATGAACCAAATATATGTAATATTTCCCTATTTTAACTAAATCCCTTTAAGAACCTAAAAAACAACATGCTCTTGTAAACATAATCTATGGTCCTCTCCATTTTTTTTCAGAGTCATCCTATTCTTCTATATTTACAAATCAACCATCATCAATCTTATTTTTTTAAATTGACATTCTAATATTGAAATTCATAACAAAAGCTTAACTCATATTTTTTATTTTTGAAAAATTTTCAATGATTTGATCGTGAAACACATAAATATATGTATCTGATAGTTGAAAAATAAGGAAGATGATTATATTGTAAATATATGCATTAAATGGTTAATTTGAATAAGCTTCTTGTGGCAACTGGCATTCACTCCACTTCTCACATGCAATTATATGCATCAGATAGTTAAAAAAAAAGATGATTATATTGTAAATATATGTATTAGATGGTTAATTTGTATAAGCTTCTCATGGCAATCACTCAACTTCTCCCTAACACGCTAATTATAGTGAGCCATAGAGGGTAATCCTAGTTCATCTAAACCATCCGATTATAGTAGATAGGGGAACAATATGGTAATTAATCCAACTCAGAATCGAATCGACAAAACTGTTGTTTGCCTCCGCCCTTCTGCCTCCATGAGAGAAGCTTAAGAAAGATCGAAGTCGTTTGATCATAATAGAGCGAGGGCTTAATCATCTTCATCCAAGCTCCATTCAGCTATAGAAGAGGGATTATTCATTTTGGTCACTTCAAACAATTCCTAGCGGGAAAAAGCTTCCTCATACTCCCTTGAACAAGAATAAAACTCCTTTTTTTATATGCTCTATGAGCTTCCCTGCAGCTGAGTCTGATTAACTTGTGGTGGCCTTAACAAAACTTTGGTTTGTGGAGCATCCCTGAGGGGGCAAGATTATGAAAATCAAATCGAATATTTAACTAGAAGAAGGCGAGATTTAAGATTTAATGAATTGATAAGAGTTGAATCAAAAGATTAATAAATATTAAAAATATTAAATATTGATTTAATTTAATGATGAAATAGTATAAATATGTAATAAAAGAGAAATAGAATAAATACATAAATAATATTTTTTAGTAATGGTAAACTTGAAAATAATTATATACATATATATATATATATATATATATATATATATATATATATTATAAATTTAAATATGCAAAGGTCGATGGAGCGTGGGTGCACGTGTCCCCACTAAGCCATCCTGCCAATACGGGATACGACCCGTGATTCAAGGATTTATGCATTTGAAACCCTCGTCTTTTCTCCCACTCTCTGTGCGCTTCTGCTTGTCTAAGGGCCTATTTGAACAAAATAAAAAGTACCGTGAAGGTAAGATGCTGGAAGTTCATTTGCCGTGTGATTCTCGCTTTAAAAAAACTTCAGAATTTGTTGTCAGCTTGTGTAGAAATGACTAAAATATCTCTATGAGCATATGAACTAAATAATATGAATTAGAATGAAGAAAAATAGAATAACTGATACTCATATATAGTCATAAGTCAACTAAATTACATTAAGAGATTATACATCACTTAATAAATAACACTAATATTAAAAATATTGAATCAATCATGCTCAATTCAAAGAAAATCAACCTAATCCTAACAAATTTGCATGTTCATAACTGCAAGGGAGATGCCCTTGGACATTTCAAGTTTTTTAGTACATCATTTGTAGGATAAAATGGAGGAGCATCAAATAAATAAAATAGAATAAATCAAGCAAAGAAGAATACGTGCTTTTCAAACTTGGGTATGGCATACAATAGAACCCACAATTTAACTAAAAGAAGAAGAAGTTAAAAGCCAGACGAGCAAGACATCATGATATGAAAATCATATAGCATGGCAATGAAAGGCATTTCTCAATTTACACATATACAATGTTTTTCCTAACAACTACTACTAAACAGGCAATTTTCACAAATCAAATGGATTAATCCTCATGAATGTAAAGCCAATGCTCTTTAACATTGTTAAACCTCAAAAAAAAAAAAAAGAATGTCAAAGAAAGAGAAATATTTATGTGATCTTCCTGTTAGAAGAAAAATGGAAGTCTTAGATTCTCCTCGAGTGCCAGATGCACGACTGTGATCAACCCTATTTTCACTCTATGAATTATGCCCAATAGGATGAAAGTGAGAAAGAAATCAATAGCGCTGAGGGGAGCGAAAGGGGTAAGTTTTTTTTCCTGGAGGTGGTTGAGGCATGCGCGCTAGGGTTTTTGCCTTCCCTCACTGGTGGTTTTGCGAGCTACTTCTTTAGGCGGTGTTGGCTGCAAGTACATTTCTAGCTCACTCTTTGGGTTCAAGGCAGTTTCCTTCGCTCTCCTGGCCTCCGATTTTGACCTGAGTCTGGCCATTTGTGGTTCCCTTTCCCCTCTCTAAGCCCTCAGATTCCCACTTGATTTGCTGAGCATGGACATTGCGTCTACCTCCTCTTTCCCCTCTCTTACTACTCCTTCCACTGGCAGCTCTTTTCTCGGTGCCACTCCCTCCGTTAGGGCATTCTTTCTCCCATAGATTTATGCCCCTCCTTCTTGTAATTGGAAGGAACTCTTGAATTCCCACAATATTTTTAGCAAATCACTCTCTTTCCTTTATCCCCTCTACATACGCTGATGTCTATTTCTTCGAGGCTGAGCTTGAAGCTAGTTAGAAAGAATGACAACTTTCTTTAGTAGGCCATGCTATTAGCAAGCGTCCCAACTATGGCTCTCTGTTGGCTGCTATGAAGAAGAAATGGGTCTTCAAAGGTCATCTGGACCTTCTCACCCTTGAGGGCGATTTCTTTCTGTTTAAATTTTCTTATAGCGAGGACTTTAATCTAGTCTGGGATAACATACCCTATTTTCTGATTGAGAGGCCCTTCATTTTCAAGAAATGGTCTTGGGATTTTAGACCTATTAAAGAAAATTTCTCTGATCTCCCCCTCTGGATCAAGCTCTCGAATTCCCTTTGTATTGTTGGAACGAGGAAGGCCTTTCTAGAGTTGTTAGTAAAGTCGACATTCTCTTAACTGTCGATCATCTCAGTGCGACTAGATCGTGACTTACCTTTGCAAGGATTTGTGAGCAAATCTGCACTACATCCTTTCTACTGGATTCATTTACTATTAATATAAATTGACTTAAATTTGATCAAGAAATTCATTACGATTGGAAGCCCCAGACATGTGATAAGTGCTCTACTTTCTCTCATTCTACCGAATACTTCATTTCATCCTCCCCGGAGGGCGTAGGTCGGAGTAGGGTCCTGCGCGCCCCAAACATCTTCCTCAGGTGAATGAAATTGAGACTTCGGTTGAGAACACTATTCCTTCCTTTGATCCCCCCAATGTTGCTCTGGATCCCCCTTCCCACCCAAATGAACAAGTCAATCATGAGTCAGAAATTATTACCCCTCCTAAAAGCTCTGCTCCACTAAATGACCTAAACCAGCTTCCTGCTCAATCCCACTCCTCTCCTGAGTAGGAAGATACTGACCCTCCTTCAAATGAGACTATGGCTGATACCATTACCTCCTTCATCTCTAATTCACTTTACAACATCATCACTCGTTCTGCTGTTGCCTCCCCTTTGAAGATAAATGGAAATAAATTTCAGGATTCCTTTCTTAAAACCCCTATAAACGTTGGCCAATATAAGATTATGTCTAAATCCTCCTCTTCCTTCTTATCATAGGCTCAAAAGGCTAAGAAGAAGGAAAAAACCACTAACTATTTTGTTTTGATGATCCTCCCCAAGCTCGGATATTGGAATGTGAGGGGATTAATTGCTGAAGGCCAGATTCGTGACTGTAAGAGAGTTATTAAGGATTTCTAGCTCGATATGATTTGTCTCTTGGAAACCAAATTAAATAGGGACTCCTCTACGGTTTTCCATCTCTAATGAAAAGTTTATTCTTCTTCCTTTTGAAAAGAGTTGCAATAACTTCGACCATAGTCCAGGGGGCCGCATCTAGCTAAAATGAAATTTTGAAGTCTTCTCCTTTATACCTACTCTCATTACTTCTCAACTCATCCATGGGGTAGTCTCTTCACCCAGCTCTCAGGAATTCCATGTCTCTTAGGTGTATGCTCATAATGATGCCATTGATTGAAGAGATCTCTAGAATTCTATTCAATGTATTTCTATCTCATTGGATGCTCTATGGCTTCTTCTGGGAGACTTCAACTGTATTCTTTACTCTCATGAAAAAGAAGGGGAGAATGAGGTCCCGCCCAACCATTTAGTTGATTTCAAGGATTGTGTTAATGAAGCTGGTCTATTAGATCTTCCAAGTTCTGGGATGTTCTACACTTAGTCTAATCAAAGGGTCGACTCCCCATTCTATCTAAGATTGATAGAGTCCTTTGTAATGTGTCATGGCTGGACACTTTTCCCTCCTCCTTCTACAAGGTTCCCCCTCCTCTTTCTTTGGATCACTCTCCTCTGATCATTTGCTCTCAAGTCTTTGATCAAAGAATCCATAGATTTATGTTCCGCAACTATTGGGTGCTCTATCCAAACTATCAAGACATTATTTGAGGTGCTTGGGCTTCTTATGTTAGGGGTGATCCTGCTTTGTGTTATTCAAGAAACTTAAAAGGGTTAAAAAAGCTCTTAGGAGTTATCATTGGGAGGCTTCTCCGTTGGATCAGTAATTGTCAAATCTAAAAAAAGGATCAGGAGCATTACTTGAATTTGCTTGAATATGACCCATTGAACCCTCTCTTTCTTCGTAATCTCCATGATATTAATTCCAGTTATGTGGATGTTGCCATGAAGGAGAGCCTTTAGGTTAAGCAACGAGCCAAGACCTTTTGGTTAGCTCATACAAATGATGATCTCAAGTACTTTACCATTCGATTAAGGAAAGGAGGAACTCTAATCTGATTAAAGAACTTCTCTCAAATAGGGGAGTTCTTACTGATCCTTGTGAGATTGTAGATGATATTTGTAAGTATTACTTCTCTCTCTTTAATAAGCCTCATTCTACAAATGACCTGGTTGTGGATATCCCAGTGGGGAATGTTATCTCTCAACCTCAATCTTTGGATCTTGGTGCCCCTATCTCGGATCAGGAAATCCTTTATACTCTTCATAGCATCAATGGAGATAAAACTCTGGGTCCGGATGGCTTCACATCAAAGTTTTTCATTTGAAGCTCGGACATTATTGGAAGTCAATTCTTACTAGCAATTCACCATTTTTTTAAGACACAAAAGCTTCCAGATTGCTTCAAGCATAGTATTATTATGTTGATTCTAAAGATAAATCATGCTAATTGATTTGGATGATTATAGACTAATTTCTCTTTGCAATACTTTTTATAAAGTTATTGCCAAATTTCTGGATAATAGACTCAAAAGTGCCATTCCTTGTATTATATACATCAAGCTCAGCCTGCTTTCATTAAGCATAGAGATATAACAAATAATATTGCATTGGCCCATGAGCTCTGATGAATTCAGGAATATGAGTTCTTCTAAAGTCTTTTGAGCTAAGATTGACCTTAAGAAAGCCTTTGATTGTGTAAATCAAAAAGCTCTCCTACAAAAAAAATGCAGCAGAAGGGCTTCCCTGAGATTTTTGTCAAATGGGTTGATGCTTGTATTTCTGATATCCCATTCTCTATCATTCTAAACGATCAGATAAAAGGCTATTTTTACATTTTTGAATGGGCTTCGCCAAGTATGCCCCTTGTCAGCCATTATTTTTACTATTATCATGGATATTTTTTCTTATGGATAAGATGGTTTTCAGATTCTTCTTTCAAGTCGATAGTGCTAGGTAATTGCTCTATTTCAGTCCTTTTTGTTGATGATATCCTTATTTTAGGAGAAGTAGACTCCTCTTCTGCACTTTCCCTCAAGGATACTTTCAATATCCTCTCTACTTTCTCTGACCTGGACATGAATTACAACAAGTCTCATATTTGCTTCTCCAAGGAATCGGGTGGATCGATCATTTTGCCAATTTTAGATATTGAGAGGGGGGGGCTCTTTCCTTAAAGTATATGGGCTCCCCTCAATTGCTGGTCCTTTGAAATCTGTTCATTTCACTTCTCTCTTGGATAAGCTCTCTTCTTGGCTTGCTGGGTGGAACTCTAAATGACTCTCTTATTAGGGTCGTCTTCTACTCATCAGATCCTCCATAAATAGTTACCTCTCCTACTGGCTGCGGGCTTTGTTATTTCCTGAAGGCATTCTTAAAAATATTACCTCTATTATTTCTAATTTTTTTTATCATGGTGATTTGGTTAATAAGCTGCATCTCATCTCTTGGTCTAAGACTACTTTGCCTTGTGACAAAAGGGGGACTAGGTTGATTTCTGTAAATTCATTCAAAGTGATGTAAAACTAAAGTCCTATGGAAAGTTTTAAATCACTCCTTTGCTTTAGCTTCCTAGTTTAATAATAAGTATGGCTCCATCTGGCGGAGGTCACTTCGCTCCTCTGTCCTTTGGAGGGAACTCCAAGTGTGTGCCTTTGAAGGAGTGAAATAGAGCAATTACTACACTATCGGCTTAAAGAAAAACTCTCTTATTTTGTGGGGATGGAACTTCTTTCTCTCTTTTTTTTTGATTCCTGGTGTTAGGGGTGTTCTCTTTTTGACATCTATGGGACATAGTGCTTCTCATTATTTGATATCCCAGTGAATGCAACCTTTATTCTATTATTAAGCATAATTGTTGGTCTTTACCAGCAACTCTTGGAGAAAGGAGCTCTCCTTGTTCTATCCCTCTTGCCCCCTCTCCTCTGGGCCAGATTCCTCCTTTGGATGAGAATAAGATTATTACAAATAAAAGGATTTTAGCAGTTATCTTTAATCTTTCTCCATCTATGGATTGGTCTAGGAAAATTTGGTTTAAAGGATTTGCAATCAACTATGCTATTTTTGTTGAATGGCTTCTATTGATGGACTTAAAGTCTTAGATGTTTTAAGTTTCCATCATCTTGGCCCTGCCCTTGATTATAGGCTTTGTCATAGTGAAAAGGAATCTCATTCACATATATTCTTTAGTTTCCCTTTTTCCCTCAAATTTACTAGGAGTCTTCTTTCCAATGGGAGTTTCTTTCTATTTCAACCAACTATGAAGCAAGTGTTGGCTGCTTCCTCTCTTCTTGGAGATAATGGGTTGAAATGACTCTATTTACTGATAGTTACTATTATTGTTTACACCATCTGGTGTGAAATGAATACCAAGTTTTTTTTAAGACCAGGAAACCTCTTTTATGGGCTTATGCCTTAAGATAAAACCTCGGGTAGCGTCCAAACTTAATCGTTGGTCTTTGAAATCTTCTTGGCCACACTATGTTCTCCTCACTTTGGAAAATTGGAAAAACTTTAGTTGCTTTGATGTTCTGGGCTGATGTGTGGAATCGGAGTTTGTCCTGGAGTTTATGATCTCTCTTCTAGTTGGTGCTCCATGCTGCAGTACTTATGCTTCGATCATTGGTTTTTGATCTTAACTATCCTTTTGGGACTGGATGATTTTCTTCTTCCTTTCATACCTTTAGCTTGGGTTGTTCTCTCATGGCTTTATTTTTGAGATCGAGGAGTTTCTTTCATCTCGTCTGTGGACGTTTTGATGTTGTGCCAGTCGATGCCTCTGTTACACTTATTTTCTCGATTTCAATCGAGGACTGGACTGGAAGTTCTTACCTCCCCCCTCTTTCTATTTTTTGTGGATGTTTTTCTTTTGGGGTTTTTACATACATAGCATCTGAAATATGTCTATTTACATGTTTCACACCCCAAACTTAAATATTACTTACATAGCACTCAAAAGTGGTATAGTTGCACAAAAATAGACTTCCGTTAGACTTCCATCAACCTCCCATGAACCCATTCTAGCGTGAAAACTCAAACGAGAGACTAACAGAGTGCTATGTAAGTAATATTTAAGTTTGGGGTGTGAAACATGTAAATATACATATTTCGGGTGCTATGCATGTAAAAACCCCTTTTCTTTTACTCTAACAGATACTTTCCTTGTTACCCTTTATTCCCGGACTATGATGAGATCCTTGTTGTAGTAGGTCACATATCCTACAACTCTTCAGCAACAAACAACCCAACCCCTCCTTGGATGACGCTCCTCTGCAACCTAGACCATGGCTGTGCCTGTTTTCTCTCTTACTGCCTATTTTCTATTTCCACTGTTCAATTGGATGGCAGGAGTAGTCAATCGTTGGCAAGCCGTCAACCATATCATACGGTGTTACTTCTGTTGGCTCACATTCCTTCAAGCATATTTACGTCTCTGAGTCCAGATGATTTTGCTTTAGCCTTTTCTTAATGTTTTGATGGCTGTCTTCTTCTGCCTTTTTCTATCCCTTTATAGACCATCTATATTTTTGGCTTTGGCCTATTGTTCTTTGCTTTTGTATTTTTTGTAACTATTCACTTTGGAATGAAATTGGGCTATTGCCCTCATGTTTAAAAAAAAAAGCACAGAGGGAAAGAGGAGGAAACTTCAATCTGCATAATATGGGATATTCCCATCTTCCTTCTCCCGTCAACAAAAAAACTACATCCAGACAGTGTTGAGTGGTCGAGGGTTTTAACAACAAGAAGATGAGAGAAAATTATTTCTTAAATTTGCCGGCAAAGAGCACAAGCAGATCGAAGAAGAGTCCTTGCAAGCGAGATCAGAGGGGTAATTTTGGGTAAGAAATTCTATGACCTCGGGCTGCTCCACGAAAGGATCGAGTCATAGCTTCACGATAGCTGCGGCTAGGATTCCCAAATTTTGACCTTCTAAAGCAAAAACAAATGGTCCTGCCTTGCGTAAACCGCACAGTGTACCGACGGTCTCAAACAAGCCCTAAATCCCGTAAATCTGCGTTTGAAATCTTCATCTTTCTACTGCTCCGCCTCCGCTACTGCCAAGTGCTGATGTCACGAGTGGTGACTCTCCGACTCTCAAAGTTAACGATCATCTTTCCTCCCACCCTCCATGCACTTCTGCCAGTCTAAATCCTGTAAATCTGTCTACGTATAGGCTAAATTTAGGCATTTGAGACCGTCGTCTTTCTACCCACTACAAAGGGTGAATCCATTGCTATCGATGTTGCAAAGGTAACTCTCATCTTTCCCCCCACCCTACTTCACATGCTTCTGCTTATCTAAATCCTGTAAATCCGTCTAGCTACCTATAGCCCTAAGGATTCCCTAATAGAAATCTAGCAAATAAATTCAAAATCGTTCAACAATAAAACATCATACAACAACTAGAAATCCAAAAATATGTTAGATTTGACTAATTAAAATATACAATATAATTAATAAAAAAGTATAGATAATAAAGAGATTAGAAAAATAAATCACCAAATTATTAATCTAATCTTTATATTTATACAAGAAGAAGACCTTATGTGAAATTTGGCATTGATCACCTGCACCACGCTTGGAGAATTCATATCCATCTCTTACATAAAAAATGAAAGTTTTATTAAGCAATTGATTGTTCTTTTCTTATCTTAGTAATCCCTCTATAATCATAACATCCATCTTCTATTAAAATTAGTTAGTTGCATCATCGTAAAAAAATTGAAAGTCATGAGATCTTGTGAAGTAACAAAATTGCAATCCGCCTCATAGAAGATTTTGAAGTCCTGTTTCATTACATTAACACAATTGGTAAACATTTGATTTGAATAACCAAAAACCCATTTAAGGGGCCAATCGCAACTCCATTAAGAAGTTAGACCCAAAAACACATCAACAAATCAACGGAACTACAAAACTAGTGATTGAAGTAACTCAAACCATTATAGGGGATTGAACTAAGCTACATGAACATTAGAGAACACAATTTATTCTTTATAAAAAGTATATTTATTAGCATCCTTTTAAAAAAAAAAGAATTGAATTTAAAAAAGAATGAAATCAACTAATTGTTAAATTGAAATGATTCAAATGGAGGATATTGAAATGATTCAATAAAAATTCAAGACATTGGTTCAAATAATTCAAATCATTCAATTGTAGAATTATTTAATAAAATGTTGAAAAGATTCAAATAGAGGATTTTAAAAGAGAGAATAATTCAAGATACCACAACTTTCTCATAATTTTTAATTAAGTTAAATCCTTCTTAAATCCTGCAACCAAATAGCTCTTAGATTTTCTTATTTTAAGTTAAATTCTTCATGACTCTTATTTTTGTATTGTGTTATTTAGATTTATTTTTTAAAATTTTGATATGTATTTACTTATTAATTATATGCTTTATATTACGTGATCTTGGAGTAGCAAAATGTTCAAAAATATTTCTCAGTGAAATAGTCTTCATAATCGATTAAGGTATGTGAAAATATTTTTTGTTTAAAAGAGGCCAAAGTGTATCATTTTTAAAAATTTATTGATTTGTTATTTTTTAATAAATGTCGACAGTGTACCTTTATTTTGAAAGATTATTGATTTATTTATTTATTTTGATAAATATCAACTATGTACCTTTGTTTTGAGAAATTATTGATTTTTTTAAAAAAGGCAAATGTGTGTTTCTATTCTATTTTAAATCTGATCAAAACTATGCATTTTGATCTTTTATGCATATTAATGTATGTAATTGATTAAGAGTTTATATTATTATTTTAATTGATTTTTTTTAATTAGATATAGAGAGCTACTTTAAAAGAAAGATTGAAATGGATGAGCTCAACTTTTCACTTGTTATTATTGGTAAAAATAGTAATACAAATTCTAAACAAGCGCACCCAAAATTCAGCTTAGAAAATATTTTAACATATCTTAGATTAAGAAGAAAATTTTCAAAATATCATTCTAATGATCGTGATAAAGTTCGAAGAGTATATCTTCAAAAAGAATCATGTTAGCCTTGTGATCATGAATTTTCTCAAACACATATAGAAAATAAATTGCGCAGATTTAATATAAAATGATTTGATGAATGTAAAGGTTGATTATAGTACAATATTATAAAAGATGCAATATATTTTTTATTTTGTCATCTTTATAGGCCTGATATTGGTGACCAATCAGGTGGTGATATTTTTTATTCTAAGAGATTTAAAAATAAAAAGTTAAATTTAAAGTTTATATTAGTCAAGTTAATAATGCTTATAATATTACTCAAAGAAAGTATGAAGATTTAATGAATCAGGTTCAACATATTGTATTTGCTTATGAAAGATATTCTAATCAAATCCAAAGCGAATATAGAACACGATCAAGCATCACGATTGATTGTATATGTTTTCTTTTATGTCAAGAATTAGCTTTTTATGGTAATGATAAATTAGATGATTCTAAAAATAAAAAAAATATTGAGCTTTTGCACTTTTTGATTGATCATAATGAAAGTATTAAAATACCTATTCTTGAAAATACTCCAAGAAATAATATGCTAATTGCTATTGAAATTCAGAAGGTTATTGCATAACTAGTTGCTATTAGGACTTCAAATATTATTATTAATGATTTGGGTAATGAGTTATTTACAGTTCTTTAGATAAGTCTCGTTATATATTAATGAAAGAATAAGTGGCTATTGCATTTTGTTATATTGACAAGAGAGGTTACATTATCAAGCATTTTATTAGAATTATATATGTTGGTGGAATAACTGCTCCAATACTTAAATGTGATATTAAATCACTTTTTTTAAAGCATGAATTGAGTATATCATGAATACGTGGTCAAGATTATGATTGAGTAAGCAACATATGAGGTGAGTTACATGGATTAAAAGCTTTAATTTTGAAAGAAAATAATTCAGCTTATTACATTTATTATTTTGTTCATTAATTACAATTAGCACTAATTGTTGTGGCTAAAAATCAAGTTCAAGTTGCTATATTTTTTAATAATGTATCTAATTTAATAAATATTATTGGGAGTTCTTGCAAAAGAAGAAAAATTAGATTTGAAAGATAATTAAACAAAATTGTTGAGCATATAAGGAGTAAAGAATTGCAATATGACAAAAGTTTAAATCAAGAAATAACTCTCCAATGAGCTGAATATACATGTTGGGGTTCACATTATGCTGCATTAATCAATATACTTATTTTAATTGGATATGTTACAAATATTATTGATAAAATCATAGAAGATGATTTGAACAGTAAACAAAGAGGTGAAGTAAATACTCTACTTGACTCAATTTAGTATTTTGAGTTTATTTTCAATATGTACTTGATGAAATCTATATTATTAATCACAAATGAGTTATCTCAATTTTTATAAAAAAAAGGTTCAAGATATTATAAATATCATGACTTTAATTAAAGTGTTAAAACAAAGACTACAAAATTTAAGAGGTGATGAATGAATTATTTTACTTGAAGAAGTTCATACATTTTATGAGAAAAATGATATAATTATGCTAAATATGAGTGAAAGGTTTGTTATATGTGAGAGGTGAAGCGATATGCTTAAAGAATCATAATTTATACTATTATCAAATTGAATTATTTTATTAAGTGATTGATATGCAAATTCAAGAGCTTAATAATATATTTGATGAAGTCAATAATGAGTTACTTTTATGTGTGACTATTAACCTCACTTTTGAAGTGAGGATTCAATCTTCCCATCTTAGATCTAGGAATCTTCTAGACACTAAGAGCTCCTTGATCATAAGGCACTTCTAGTGACAAAGTGAATACTTAACCTAAACCTAGAGTCTTTAGGAGGATTAACCTTAGGTTATGCTATAACTTAGAGTTAAGGAAACCTACCTACCCTATGGTCTAACCCATGACTCATGCCCAATCCCTTTGCCAAACCAAACCTCAACTCAAACCAATATAAATTGAATCCCAACTCAAATCCAAACTCCAAGCTAAAATTAAATCCAAGTAATCTAAACCTATGCCAATGACTCAATCTTATGGACTTAATCAAATTCATTCAATCAAACCAAGCTCAATTGAATTTTTTCAAACCATTCAAATCATCATTCCAAACCATACCAAAACTATAATCAAAATCAATCAAACTAAAATCAATTCAATTAATCTAAGCTAGCCCATTTGAATTGAAATATCTAAATGAGCCAAAATCTAATTAAACTCAAACCAATTAAAATGAAAGCTATCAATCAATCCCAAATCAAATATCAAACTCAACTCAACTCAATTCAACCCAAAATCGATTCAATTGACCCATTAGGCTCACTTGACCCAAAGTGACTTAAAGAATGTATTTGAACCAAATCTCATTCCAACCCAAATTGGATTAAATCAAACCAATCAAAACCTCCTTTGATGATTGTTGATCATCCTTGATTGATAAATTGTAATCAATTGGGTCAAACTAAGTGTGGTGTTTATTTTCTATTATATGTATGGGGGACATCATGCAGATCTGAGGATGTACTTATTGAGGTGACCGGGTACGACATTAAGGAATAGTGCACTATCTCAAAAGATAGAAATATCCACCCAACAATGGACCTAATCACCTAATAAGGACTCCTAAGGCATGATAGGTTTTCAAATATACCAAAGATTTTTTCTCTACTTTACATGTATGAACAAAGCAGGGTTTATTTAAACCAAGTTCTAAAGTTTCCTATGGGGGCAAGCCCTCATAGTTCATTACATCCTAAGAAAGGTAAGTTTCTTAGGAATACTCTCGATTAAAGTAGACAATTATTTTCTCCAAAGCTTTCAAAGATAGGACTATCAATAAATTGGCTATATTTGGAAAATCAATTGGGATAGAAAAAAAAGGAGAGCCTTATTATCAAAGCCAAAGGGAGATGAGTAGGGAATGCTTATGATACTAGGAAACCTACTGAGCATTCTAATCTATCCTATGGCTGGGCTTTATATTTTTGAAATTGAAGAGAATTATATATTCGAGTTGAAATTTATTAGAAGGCTAAGCCTTATGATCCCACAACACAAGATTATGAAAATGCCTAAGAGGTGATGACTTGTGCTTGTAGCCTGAGGGGAAACATAAACCTTAGATCCTAAATCTAGGGAGCTTTAGCGAGGGCCAAAGCATGTCCTAAATCTAAGCAAAGATGGGTATATGGTTTATCTCAATAAGAGAGGGTAAACCACCCGACTGGTGGACTTATAACTGCCCGGAGTGACAACTAGCTAACTCTTCCTATGCTTTAAAATCATGTGGTCAAGTCATATGTTTTGCAAGATGGTTAGGTTGTTATTATTAGAAAGAAAACTAAGATCTTTAAACCCACTCCCTAAGAGACTAAACATGAGTGGTATGAGTAATGACTTAGTTTAATTCACATTTTATCAATTTTTATTTGATTTTAGATTCTTCATTTTGATGAAGCCTATAAGATTTTTATGTCTAAATTCATGATAAAATTAGGTTATTGGCTAAATCAAAAGGAAAGAGGTATTTTTTACCACAGAGGAGACCCTCAAAGGTCAAGTCTTCCCCTATCGTGCAAGGATGGAAACCCTCTCTTAACAAAAGTGAAACAAGATGTCTTGCATGATATTGAGCAAATAACATTCAGCTAAGGGATTATTAAGTCTTTTAATTATCTTAATTTAATGCCTAGGTTTATGTGAGGTTATGAGTTATTTAGAAAATTTAGTTATGAGTTGTAGTTGGGGTAGAAAATTTATTTTTTCCCTAAGAGCTTAATCAGATTCAGGCCACGCATTAAATCACTATGTATGAAGAAACTAGGAAAAGATATGTTATTTCTATTACACAATTGTAAACAAAACATCAAACAATTTATAAACCCAATGTAAATGAATATAGGCGGTTGGGTTGGGTACAGAAAGAGAAATGTGTAGAGCTACTTACTTACAACTCTGTATATGAAAGAATAATTAAAATTAAAAATGAATAAATTCTTTGGGGGGTCTTCTTATCATCTTTCTTCATATCTCATCCATTTCTCCATTTGGTTTGCTTGCTCCAAAGGAATCATGGGGGCCTCCTAGGACAAAGCCTTCTAGCCTCCGTTCATCCAAATCCCCCTAAAACACTAATCCTAATTCTTAATGTATAATTACATTAAAAATAGGAAAAAATAAATCTAACTACACTTGCAAAATAAGTATTAGCTAAACACAGTAAACAACCTAAGCAGTTATATGTATAATATGGACTTAGCACCCTACACATGGGTCAAGTCCACATTAGATTTTAGATTAGGGTTTAGCAACCTACAAGAAAGCATTTATATTTATTTTCTTAAAACAATCTCTTATATAAAATATAATTTAGGCTAATCATGCTGTATACAGTATCTGGCTGTTTCACCCAATAACATCATAAAACTAAACTTACATCAAGCCATGCACCGCACTATTATAAGACTAAAAGTGGTGACTTAATCTAAGGTGTGTGTGTGTGTATTAAGTCTTGTTTGGCATGCCCTAACTAGGCTTTGTCATAATTTTCTAAGTAAGAAAGGATTTAATTGTAAAGGATGATTTCACTTTAAGTGGCTTAATTGATTTGTAAGTTTTACTTAATATTTTATTTTGTTTCATTTGGCTTACACTTAATAACTAAGTGTTATAAAGAGAAAAAAAAGAGAGGATCACCCTCTTTTATCCCTACCTTAAGTAACATTTAAAGCAAATTAATTAAATAAATTCTCTTTAGTGAATGACTTATTACATATTTTAATTAGTTCTAGGTCTAGGTCCACTTTAAATAGTCTCATTCAATAAGAAAGATATTTTAAGATTAATCGGAGTTAATTACTATCACAACAACATTTGTTCATTTCTTTCCATCATATGTAACATGCATATGATTAAGCTCTAAACATACCTATACATGCAAATATGTTTTTGGCACACTTAAATGCATGATGCATAAATGATTTTTTTTATAGAAAAAGAGGACTCATTCAAGTTTTAAGCAAGTATTTCACCATTATTTGACCAGAAGAACGAGGTAGGAACCTTTTTGGGGCTACTTAAAGCCGTGCATCCCCAGGTGTCCAGACTAGTTATACCCGCTATTCTTAAATACATATGGATGTATAAAGAACTATAAGAGCAGAGAAACATAGAAAAATTGTATTTTTTTGATTTATTTATACATGTGAGCTAAAATTCTATCTAAATTCTAACATGGATATACATAAGAATAACCCAAACAAGTGTTGTGTCTTTTTCAAGTGAACTATGCACTTGTTAATATTCATATCCTTATGTAAATTCATGAAGATTAAAGAAAAGATAACTTCATATCGTATGTTCTAAAGTGTAAGCACATACAAGCTTATAAATACTTTATAATTATCATTACTTTATGTGTTATAGTTGATTTATATACTTTTTAAAATAATTTTTTATTTAATAATGATAATAATCACACATATTTTTAATCAGGTCAACACATGCAAATTTGAAATAAAGGAAATCATTTATTTTAATTAATTTTTTAAAAGAAATGAATCCATAACTACCAGTGGCATACAACATTTTAATATGATTAGAAAAAAAAAATACAAGCATGTAATTTCATTCAATCTAACTAATTTCTAAGGACAATCATATTAAATAAGCTTATTTAAAATAAACCAAAGTCTCTTAAAGTCACTTTTAATTTTATTTTTAACTTAATTTAAGAGAGATGTGAGAAAAATGTGCTAATCCTAATCCCATTCCACATATGTGTAAATTAATTTGATATAATAAGAAGTAATTAAATGATTTTTTATGGATTGATTAAGTTAGGAATGGATTAAATCAATTAGTTAACCATTACTTATGTTACCTTAAGAGAATTGATTAAAAAAATTATGAGCTAATATAATATGCAAATAAATTAAAAAGGAAGTAGCAATGCTCCTATGAAATGAAAGGGTTAGCTCACAATCATTAATTAATTAAGCTTAAGGAACTCACTAAATTACTTTTATGATTTTCTCACACATGTGAGCTAACCATAATTTTATTAGTTCTATTTAGATTATTGAACACCTAAAGAACTACCCAAGCATTAATTAGAGAAATTAGATTTGATTAAAATTTTAATTTAATTGATCAAAGGATCCATTAATTCACCTCTTCTAAAAAGAGGCTAAATAAAGCAATAGTATCTTAAAGTGAGATGGGCTTAAGGGAAAAGGTAGGAAAAGAGGTCCCAACCTAATTCCATAAGCCATCCACTAGATTAAGCATGATTTAACATGATTTGAATTCCAATTTACCTAACTAAATTTCTAATTAGTTAATTAATTAATAATTAGGACTTTAGTTGAAAAGAAAGGAAAAATTAGAGAAAGAATTAGGAGGAAGGCTCCAATCTACTTCCCTGAGTCTCCTTACTATCCAACAGTGATTAGGGAGTCCAAATAATTAATGAATCACTCTTCATATGCTTAATCACCCCTTAATGAAGTTAAGAGGATAATTAGGGTTTAATCAATCAATCTTTTTAATTTAACAAGTAATAAATCTCCAGAAAGTTAGAGAAGGTAGAATTCATCCTCTCAAATATTCTCATAAATTTTGGGATCAATCACTTGACAGATTAGAGAGTAATTATGCTAATTAAAATTTTAATTAAACCCTAATTAAGCTCTATTTATTGTTCAAAATCTATTGAAAATATTTTTATTAAATTCTTCAAAAAATACCTTTTAAATGAGCTATTATTTGCAATTTTGGATTTTTTTTCTATAATTAGTTATGAATTATGCAAGTTTTAACATTAAAAAAAGGATTAATTAACCTTAAACGTGACATGACAGGATTGGGTATTAAATTTGTCACATTGAGCAGTTGGGTCAACCAGCGGTGGATGCACTTTCTCATGGATCGTTCGATTTAAGATTTGATGATCACGATTAATCCCATGATTTAGAGGGAATAATAAGGGGATTGTTGACCCCATTTTGAGAATGAGCTCTTAACCTCTCCATCTTAAACATAGGACTTCTCTTAGACTTTAAGAGTCTGTTAGTCTTAATACACATCTAGTGATTAGGTGGACACTCAAACCTAGCCCTAGAAGACTTAGAAGAGTTACCCATAAGAATATGCCATGCTTTAGGGGTATTAGGAAAATTTCCTACCCTTAGCTTAAACCATTCCTCGCCTTCCTTCTTTCAAGTCAAATTCCAAATCAATTATATCTGATTTTCTCCAAATTCAAATCAACTCCATATGATTGAAATCCATGATTGAAATTTATGATTGAAACCCATGATCAAAATTTATCAAAAATTCTTAAGTCCAAATTTTGCACAAGTCCTTAAGCTTCCCTTAAGGACTTAACCAAAATCATGATTCAAACTTTTTCAAACCTTTGAGATTTTCCCATACCTCATTTATATTCTCATTTACATTCAAATTTATAAATGAAATATAAATTCAAACCCATGAAATCAAATTCAAAATTCAAAATTAATTCATGAAATTTTCCATTAAAGGACTTGGCAAAAATCAAACCTAAATCATGATCAAACCTATTCAAACCCTTGGGATTTTCTCAAAACTTATTTATATTCTCATTTATATTCTTATAATAAAATATATATAAATCAATCAAATCAAAGGCAAAAATTAAATTCTAATTTAAAATTTCCTTAAATCCTTTAAATTCCTTTTAATGGATTTAACCTAAACTTTGATCAAACCATTTCAAACTCATGGGTTTTTCTCAAAACTTATTTATATTCTCATTTATATTCACATATATAAATGAAATCTAAATATAAATCAATCCAATCCAATTCAAAAAAATTAAATTTTAAAATATATTTTTTTTAAAAATCCTTTAAATTCCCTTTAATGGATTTAACCTAAATCATGATTAAACCACTTCAAATTCTTGAAATTTTCTCATGATCAATTTATATTCTCATTTATATACACATATATAAATGAAATATAAATTCAAACAATCAAAACCAATTCCAAAAATCAAACTCAAATCCATTCAAAATCTAATCTAAGCCTTTCAAGTCAAAATCTTGAACTTAGCCAAGTCACTTTCAAGTCAAGCCAAACCCTTAATTTCCTTTGATGATTCAATCAACCCTACAATCATGAGTTCATATATAAATCCAAACTTCAACCACTCAATCAACCCTAATTCAAAAATCAAACCCAAAACCCTTTTGTATCCTTCCTTTGAATCTAATATTTTCAAGTGGATCTAAACCAATTTGACTTCAAACCACTTATAAATGGATTTATATTTCAATCACGAGTCCGTATACAAGATCAACCAACTCCAAATCAAGCTTTGACCAAGCCATTTGACCTACTTAGGCTCACTTGACCCAAAGTGACCTAAAGTACCCTTATGAGCAAATTTTGATCTAACCAAATTGGAGTGAACCAAACTCATATATCCCTCTCATCATGATCAACAATCATCATGGGATGATCAATCAATCAAATTGGGTCAAAACAAGTCAAACCTAAGAGTTGACCAAGTCAACACTTGACCTAAAATGAAACCTAACATAACCAAATTCCACCATAGGCTAAATTGATTGAAACCATTAATCTATGCTCACTCATGACCTATGTTTGAACTTGACCAAGCCAACATTTGAGCCTAACCTAGCCAAATTGGCTCACTCGACCCAAGTTGACCCATTTTGACCTAAAGGGTGAAAATATGTCAAAACTTGATCTAAGCCAAATTGATTGAAACCAATGGGTCAAGCCCATTCCAAATCACTTGTGGAACTTGACCAAAGCCTCAATTGATCAAAAAGACCTAACTAGCCCAATTGACCTTGACCCAACACTAAAGGGGTCATGTTGAGCCAAAATGAACTTAACCCAAATTGATTAGAAATAAAGATACCAATCCACTCCTTGACTAACCTAACCTAAACTGCCCTTAAATGAAATAGGTCAAATGGGTCAAATGGGTCAAATAGGTCAACTTGACCCATTTGACCTAAATGAAGTCATATGAGCTGAACCAAATATATACCAAATTGAATCAAACTAAAGCCACCAAAACATTAAAATGGTCATTTGAACTTGAGCCAACCATTGGTTTGACCCAATTTGACCAATTTGACTAATTTGACCCAAAACTCATAAAAAGAAATAATCACTTTTACTTTACTTGACATACCTAAATCTGCTAAGTAAAATTAAAAAATAATAAAAAATAAAACCAACTTGACCCTTACTTTAATATACCTAAATTTGTTAAAGGAAAGGGTCCTCCAAATCATAAAAATTTAAATTGAAAATAACAATGAACTTATGGAAGCATCCTATCAAAAACTTTGAATCCATATTTCAACATACCTAAATTTGTTGAAGTTTGGATTCATATTCAAATTCCTCTTTCAATCAATCTCTTCAAATCCATTTGACCCACTTAACACTTCCAAGTTGTTGGATGTGGGTTCAAATTTTCAAAATTTAAATTCAAAATCATAGAGATAAAAAAGCGATGCAAGTTCATTTCTCATTGCATATTCTTTTTTAGTCGATGGTCAGGAGTGTCGGTTACTATAGTTTTGGAAATGGCCAGTTCTCACAAATTTGTCTTTACTTTTCCCCATGGTATGGATCTAGCTTTAGATCAAGCTGACTTCCCCCGTATAGATCATACCCACTTGATCCACTTTGGCAAGGGATTTGAGGGGGCCAGGATCACTTGTGAGGGCATTCCCCTCACCACGGTCATTTGGAAGGTGTGGCGTCGTCGGGATAAACTTACCATCTAATTTTGATGTCTCTCTCTTCATAAAGAGGGCTTCATTTGTTACAATTCAGCTATCTTGGCGACTGGGCTCTAGTTGTAGTTCATCTTAGAGTTGTCTATGTTGCCCCAGTGCGGGCTAGCACCCTACCATTTGAACCCTCCATGGGTAAGGCTCCCCTAGTTTCAGGGTTTGCCTCTCCCATATTTGAGTATGAGTCTAACTCGCACTCCTCCCATCTACCTGTACCTAGCATAGGAACAAGAATCGTATGGTCAAACGGTTCCACACTCAGATAGCTAGGGAGCTAAAGGTAGCAGCTCGATCAGCCATGGATGAGTCTCTCATGATCACTTCACCACTGATTATGAAAAATAAGTTTCATCCTCTCTCAAGATCAGATAGAGAGGTGCACTTACAGCTAGGAGGATCCGTTCATCGCCTCCTCTAGTGGTGCACTTACAACTAGTAGTTTCTTTGAGTAGTAGGTCATATGCCGACCTCGTCTGTTCTCGCTAGGTAGCGAGCATCTGATTGCTTTCGAGTGTAGTAGCGGTTCGATCTTGATCTGTTATCCCCAGCTTGAGGAGGTAGATTCATTAGAAGAGGGCCCATGAGGCCCAAACATCACATATTACTAGCAGAGAGCGAAGGAGGTTCAATCGTCAATCGGCCACTTTTGCTTTGGTTAATTTTCCAGCTCGACGTGCTACTCACGCCATCCATACTGATAGTATTCTCCTCTCTGGGACTAGCCACCACAAGAGGGTAGTTCCTGTGCACAAAGAGTCAGTGGTGACTCCACCCCATCGCTCTACTCCTCGTCTACCATCGCCAGTATAGGTTTTAGCATCTCCCATTCCTCCTAAGGCCATGAAGGCCACATCTGGGAAAAAATATACCCTGTTGGTGATCCGACTACAGCCAAGGGATCTCACTCCTCCTACACCACCCATTGTGGTAGGGCCGAGCTTTCCTGCTTGACCTTCTGCCACAGTGGTGGTGGGGAAGGAGTGGCGACCTCGGAGTATCGTGGTCATTCCTTCATCAACTCCACCCATACAGCCGGATATGGAGATGGTTACAATTATCACAGAAATTTTAGATGCCATTTCAATTGCAGCAGAGGTAGAGGATCATCCTAGGATTGTTACCCCTATTACATTCAATATCAGTCAGGAATATCATTCTTCTTGTGAGTATAGATCGCACAAGATTGACTCCCCAATTGCAGCGAGGTCCGGTGCCCTTCAGTGCATGATAGTGATCACACCGGTCAGCCTAAATTGTTTGTACTTGCTGAGGTAGATTGATCCTTAGATGAGATAATTGCACACTATTTTATGGAGAAGAAGGAAATCTTGGGGAATGCGATGAAGAGAAGGACTTTTGCCGCGAAGACTTGATGATGGGAGGATTTGGAGTATGCACGATCGATACTAGAGGTTCTCTTCTTAGAGAGCAACATGCCATGGAAGGTGATGAGGTTGATCAAGGAGACACCGCAGAATTAGCACATCACCTCCAGGTTGAGGCGAAGGTTGAAGGATTGATAGGATGGCAAACACATGACTTGTTAGTGGATGTCGATTACTTTAAAAATAAGCCCCTCTTGTTCATCCTATTATAGTCAATGTTAGTCAGCCTGAGCTAGTGCATGTCTTAGACCCAGTTAAAACTCTACCTCAGTTGAGCAAGGCACAGTATAGGAAGGTAGTGGAAAGTAAATGATCTAAAAAATGATGGTTGAGCAACAGGTGAAGGAAGCTTTGGCTCAAGCCCAGGTGGGATCATTGGTTCCAAAGGGTAGACCCTACCCAGAGGAATTTGATGCTATCTAGTATCCCAAGGGTTTCATGCCTCCTTCTTTCAAAAGCTTTGATGGCAGTGGGAATCCAAGGCAACATATAGCTCACTTCAGGGCCAATTATTGCAACAAAGGTGGCAGCAATGCTTTACTCTTTAGACTCTTTGCCAGTAGCCTAGCAGGTATCACTTTTGATTGGTATGTTGAGCGCCCCAGTTTAGTAAAGATCTTTGAGTTAGAGTAGCTCTTCATCAAGAGATTTCTTTGGAGCTCAAGAGGGTTCTTGTAGGTGATCTCGTTATAGCCCGACGATACTCCGGTGAGTCACTTGTTGATTATATTCTCCAATGGTGTAACCTGAGTATGAAGTGTGAACTGCAATTGTCTGAACATCATGCCATTGAGATTCTCTTGAAGAATATATATGGTTCGGTTGCCTTCATGCTTAAGGGCTTCACCATAAAGGCATTTGAGAAGCTAATCAACAAGGCAGTTAGCCTACAAGGAGAGGACAAATAGTTCCCTTTACAAGATCAGTTGCCCAAGCAGAAATCCCAAAAGGTCTATGAAAAGAAACTTGAAGTAGTAGTAGCGAGTGACAAGGGGAAGCAGCCAGCTAGAGATCAGTCCGAGAGACCATGACCTCACCGACCCTACCTCCTTTGCACCTGCGAGGCAACCACTGGCCTCCACCATAGCCTCCATGGCCGGTCTGATCCACCACCTTAGCCATATCACCGGCGATATCATGCATATCCAGCCATGGGGAGTATGGTCCTATTTTAGATAAGTTAAAAAAACCTTATTCTTTTAAGAGGGAGGTAATCAAGAAAATCTTTAAGAATCTTTTAAAGAAACCTGATTTTTAGCTACCCGAGCCTAGGAGATTGGAGGAAGTAGGCAAAAGTAATGATCTAAACTTTTTCCCTTACCGCCCTATGCTAGGCCACATTTTGGAGGATTGCTTTACATTCAAGGACTGTCTTGAACATAGTTTCAAGATTGGTTATGTAGTTATCCCAAAGGAATATCTTGTGGAACAACCTTCCAGCTCCATTAGGGTAATCTTAGGGGATACAAGTGATCCTACCAAAATTAAAGAAGGTTGGGACATTTCCTTGTCTAAAACCTCTATAAAAATAATTCAGAAGATTAAGAAGCTTTCCTTATAGGTGCTTGAGTCAGCTCAAACCTCCAATACCAAGGAAGGTTTGCAAGTTGCTAGTGCCAACTCTAGGAAAGTGAGAGCTTAGTTGCAGCAACAACAACATCGTGTGTTAGCCCGGGATAGCCCCTTGACCATGTCGACCTTGACCTTGATTCGACTTCCTGCCGTGACTTCTTCTATTTCAGCTTTTACGTTTCTTCTACTAATAGAACTCTTGTGTATGTATCAAATCATCTCCATTTACTCTACTTGACTTCTACTTTGTACCTCCAAATAATTCTAATTAAAGAATAAAGCTAATTTGAATTACATCGTCTCTTACGATGAGTTATCTTCTTCTATGATAACTCTTCAAGTCTAATTAATATTAATTCGATCTTCCTCTTTCGATTGAGTTGGACTTTCCAACTCTATGTTCACTCTTGAGATAGACTTGAAATCATCAGATTTTGAGAGTCCCATAGGAGAAGCTATAGGTGAGCCTGAATTACAGGTAGAACCTTCCACCACCTTGCCTCAAGAGATTACCGAAGTCAACCTTCTTAGTGGCAATGTGCTACCTCCTAGGGCAGCACCTCTAGATAGAGGGAAACAAGTCATTAGTACTAAAGATCGAGAAGCCTTTCCACAAGATGCTCCACCCTTGGATATGCTTATGAAAGACCAGTCGAAGGTGGACTACAACGTCCTTTCTCATCTAAGAAAGTTGCCATCTAAGCAAAGCATATATGATGCCATTGTCTTATCAAAGAGATGAGGGAATCACTAATCAAGGCCCTCCTTGATCTTGAAATATGCTTAGCTCATCTAACTACTATAGGTGAGGAAGCACACTATGCAAAAAAAGCCTAAGGGATCACCTTTATAGACGAAGACCTTCTTCTATGGGACTTGGAGTACAACCATCCCCTATACATCACAGTTGACATGGACAAGTTTAGACTCACCAGGGATCTTGTGGATTCAGGTGCATTGGTGAACCTTATGATTCTAAAGACCCTTTCCTATTTGAAGATTGAAATCTCTACGCTCCGAGGAGATAGAATGATGTTGAGAGGATTTAATAATCAAGGTGAGCGAGCTTTAGGCTCCATAGTGTTACCGTTGGAGATCGGTGACTAGAAGAGTGAAGCCAAGTTCTACGTTATTGATTCAAATATTTCATTCACATCTTTTCTTGGTAGGCCTTGGATACATCAGACCAAGATTTTTCCATCCTCCCTTCATCAATGCATCAAGTTCAGAAAAGATGGAATTGAGTATCATGTGAATGGAGATGAAAAGCCATTTTAAGTTAGAGATGTTGAGATCTATGAGGATGCGACCTCCTATCTTCCTCTGAACACCCTTACTCATGAACTTGGACAAAATTCAAATGCAAATACAAAAGCAAAAGAAAATGAAGCAAAAGAAATGATAAAAGAAAATGGGAAGAAAAGAAATCAAAAGGGGAATTGAAGAAGAAATAGATCGATCACATTCCACCCACAGTTCATTCTATCATATGGACATGTGGGTAAGATGGCTTAACCTCTACTAGGTAGAGGCGGCGGCAGTAGTTCGAGGTGGGAGACCCCTAGTTGGCCTTGACCAATAGAGGTGTTCAGTTCATAGGACCCTACTATTCACATAGACTTGGAATCTAGTTCAAAGGATGAGTCTAATGTGATTAGTATACCAACCAACCCCTCTCAACGGGTTCCATTGGAGGTGACCTTTGATCCAGCCAGAGACGAAGACCAAGCCTCCAAGCAAAGCAAAGTATTCAAATTTGGTTTATATGAAACTATTAGGTAGCAGTTAGGAATCTTAGCTCTAACCTCACTTACATCTCATAAAGTTGAAGGTTTAGTAGTTAAGGAAGTCCCTAAGTATTCTAGTGAATGAAACAGAAGAGATTCATTTTTGGTTCATCATTCTCAAGTCTAGAGCTTAATGTAGGACTTGAGGAAGATACTTTTAAAGAATTAATAGAATTACCTTTTGACTTAACTCATATTGTGCTCAAAATCTTATACAGAAAGGTTTAGTTCCTTACACATGGTCCAAGCACAGGTCGGAATACTTCAAAAAGCTATGAAATAATACAGGTAGGGAAGCACAATCAAGAGCAGGACTAGGATTCGGTATAGTGGGTCCAATCATTGACGAAGATTATTGCCTAGTTTTTAGCAACAATTTAGAATTTGATAGATTCTTCTCACACATCCCCAACTCTTATGAGAATATGTGTTTAGAAACTTTAGATGATCCAGATGATCTCCAAGTAAAAGAGGCACTGCCATAATTTCAATAGGAGATTCATTCAACAATCAACAAACTTAAAGAAATCAACCTCGAGACAGAAGAAAATTCTTGCCCGACATATATCAGTTCATTACTGAATGAAGAAGAAACCAATGACTTAGTTAGGTTATTGACTGAGTTTAAAGACTGCTTCGCATGGAGTCATGAAGAAATACCTGAATTTTCTCTTCATGTAGCAGTCCACAAGCTAGTAATAGATCCTAACATTACCTCTATTAAGCAAGCTCCCAGACGCATGCGATTAGAAATTAAACAACATGTCATTTCTAAAGTGAAGAAACTGATCGATGTTGGTTTCATCAGAGAAGAAAAATATCTTACCTGGTTAGCAAATGGGCTAAGTTTGGCTTTGGCTCATTTGGATTCAAATAGGTCAAATGGGCTAAGTTGACCAATTTGACTAATTTGACCAAATTGGGTTGGGTTAGGTGTTGGTTCATTTTCAATTGGTTAAATGGAAATGGTTGTAGGCTTTGGTTTGGTTTGATTTGGGTTTAATTTGGATTTTGGCCAATTTGACCTTTTAGGTCAATTTGGGCTAAGTTGGGTCAAGTTGACCAATTGGTCAAATTAGGCTCAATCATTGCTTTGGCCAAGTTCAATAAATTATTTGGAATGAACTTGAGCAATTTGTTACAATCAATTTAGATCAAATCATGATTTGACCCATTTTGGCTTTTTAGGCCAATTTAGGTCAACTTAGGTCAAATGGCCAATTGGACTTGGTTTGGCTTAATTGAGAGTTTGGTCATGTTCAATCATTCATTATGAATTATTTTGAATAATGATTTCAATCAATTTGGTATATGATGGGTTTTGGCTAGTTTAGGTTTCATTTGGGTTAAAGGTTGACTTGGTCAAAGGACCAAGTTGAGTTGGTTTGGCCCAATTCAAGGTAATTGATTACCCTAGGATGATTATTGATTATGATATGAGGTTCGGATGAGCTTAGGTCAATCCAATTTAGGTTGGATTAGAACTTGGCTCAAAAAGGGTCTTTAGTTAAGTGGACCTAAGTGGGTCAATTGGTTCGGTTTTGGCTTGATTCAAGTTTAGTTGAATTCACATATGAGCCTGGGATTGAAATATAAATCCAATTGCAATTGCTTTGGAGTCAAATGGATTTTGGTTCATATGATAGTTTGAAGCTAAAAAGGATCAACATGGGCTTGACTTGAGTTGACTAGGATTTGATTTGATAATTGTAGTTTGTGTTTATATTTGGAACAATGATTGAAGGAATGATTGAATCATAAAAAAATCCATAGATTTTGAATTGATTTGGGTATCATTTAGCCAATTTAAAGAAATTAGCTAAAAGGGCTAAAAATGAGATTTTGATTTAATTTAGGTTTGGTTTTGGCCATTTGGATTTATATTTGTGAATAAATGAAGATATAAATGATTCATTAGAAAATCAGTTGAGTTTGGAGTGATTTGGAAGCAAATTTGACCAAGCTTAAGGATGTTGGTCATAAGGGCTTAAGTAGGGAATTGATTTAGTTTGATTTATTTTTGGTCATTCAAGGGTGTGTTTCATTTATATTTGTGAATATAAATGAAGAAATAACTGATTTATAAAAAAATCAATCAAGTTTTGGTTAATTTGGGTTGAGATTTGATTAAGCTTATGGAGGTAGGTCCATATGGCTTAAGAAAGTTCTTGATTTGGTTTGATTTAGTTTAATTTGATTTGGATAGTTTTAATTTGGATTTCATTTATATTTGTAAATATAAATAATAGAATGATTGATTTATAAAGAAATCAACCAAGTTTGATTTGGTTTAAAGAGAGTTTTGCTAAGCATATGAAAGTGGTTCATATGGCTTAGGAAAGGATTTTGGAATTTGAGTTTGATCATGGGTTTAATCATTTGATTTGGATTTAATTTAGAGTTTGGGTTGATTTGATTTGGATTTGATTTAGAGTTTGGGTTGGGATTTGATTTGAGATTGAATTTTGATATTTAAGAAAATCAATTGAATTGGGGTTTATTTGAATTTGGTTAAAGCTTAGTTAATAAGATAAAATCAAAGGGATTAGGAAGGATTTTGGAATTTGAATTTGATCATGGGTTTCAATCATATGATTTGGAATTGATTTATGATCTTGGATTTGAATTTGAGGTTTGGTTTGAAGAAGGAAGCAAGGATTGGGTTTAAGGCTATAGGGTAGGCAAGTCTTCTTAAATCTCTAAGGTATAACCTATTCCTATGGCTAACTCTTGTAAGTATTTAGGCTTAGATTAAGTTTTCACCTAATCATTAGAAGTGTCTTAAGATTAAAAGCTCTTAGTGTATACAAAAGTCCTAGATCTATGATAAGGAAGTTGAGGGATCACTCCAAAAGTGAGGTCAACAAAGGGCAGCCAATAGGTGTGGTGTAACTGACTTGGTGCACCGCACATATTGGTGTTGATCGAGATGATCAATAACGTTTGAAGGATTATAACCACTAACAGAAACAATCTGCTCCCAAACCCAAGAAGTAGAAGGAATCAAGATCTTAGTGCAATGCAACTCAACTTATGCCAAGGGCATAAGAGGGGAAGGAAGGATCCACTAAGGGATCAAGTATGTAAACCTTCCACTAGGGAAGCAGGTTCAGATTATCCACTAGGGATAGAAATTTGAATTTGATATGACTTGGGGTGAAAAGATCTCATGGGGATGAGTGCATGAACCATCTACTAGGGAAGCAGGTTCAGATTATCCACTAGGGATAGGGGTTTGATTTAGTTTGATTTTATGAGGGCTCCACTGGGGAGAGGATATGATTCACGCCTCGCTGGGGAGAATTTGATTTGATTTAATTAGTGTCCATCCACTGGTGATGAGAATTTAATTTGATTTGTTGGCTTATGATTTGAGGCTCCACTGAGGAGAGGATATGATTTGGTTTTGAGGGCGCATCTGCTAGAGATATGAGCTTAAATCCGCTGGGGACAAGATGCATTTAATTTAGATTCCACTAAGGAAGGATGATGATTTGATAAAAGGGACCCTATAGGTGTGCGATGGATCTACTAAGAAGGGGCTAATATCAGCCTAGTCCTATCTTAGGTTTACAAATCCAAAGGGAAAGTCTACTAGGGACCCAGCCTAAGGGTTTTGTAATGGTCAAGTTAGGAAGAAAGCTTATAGACTTACATATTCCTGAGCAAGGAACCATTGGGGTGATCAGTTAATAGCACAAGAAATTAAACCCAACCTAAGGTGACTATTGAGTGAATGCAGCTGTGGACTCACATCGACTCAAGAATAGTCAAGATCAATTTCATTTCGGATGGACCTTGTCGGTGTGCGATGGATCCACTAATAAGGGGCTAATATCAACCTTGTCCTATCTTAGATTTACAAATCCAAAGGGATAATCTACCGGCCATGAGGTAGAGCTATTCAACCTAAGGGGCACCTTTCAATGTGCAATGGTTAAGTTAGGAAGAAAGCTTGTTGACTTACATCTTCTTAAGCAAGGAACCACTAGGGTGATCAGTTGATTGCACAATAAATTGAACCCAACCTACGGTTTCCCGTCTGTATGCAATAGTTGTGCTAGAAAGAATGCGCGATAGACTTATATCTTCCAAAGTAAGAGTGACTATCAGGGTGACTCATTGGTGGCACAATAAGTTGAGACCAACCTAGAGGCTTTTGCGGGGACTTATCTTAACTCAAAGTAGGGGCAAATCCTATAGGAGTTTAGGTCTAAAGATAGGATGCTAGCTTGAAAAAAAGGTATCATAGGGAGTTTTACTTCTAATCCATAAGAGAAGATATATAAACTTATTTTATTTATATATTTGTGTGGACCCTATTGGTGTGCGAAAGACCACACTGGGAAGGAGCTTATATCAACTTAGTCCTATCTCAGACTTACTGGACTAAAGGAGAATCTACATATCCATAAGACAAATTCTCCACCCATAGGGGTGGCTACTAGGAAAGGGGGACTGTCCAATCCAAGAGTAACTAGGGTAGTGTCTAAATAGGATTGTTAAGGAAGTAATCCAAGTAGAGTGCCCACAGGGGAGGTGTTGCTGGGGGCTTTATCCAAAACCCTGTAAAAGAAAGCCTATAAGTATTCGATGGCCAACTCAAGGAGAAAGTGTAGTAGCCTTACCTGCCAAGAGTGGTGTATCCATTGGGTGTGTCACCATCAGAATGGCAATAACTAACCAACCTAAGGTGCCTGTCGGTGTGCAACGATCAGTCTAGAGAGAAGGCATGTTGACTTACATCTCCCTAAAGTTGGCGATTGTCGGGATAGTCATCATGAGGCGGATGCTACCTGGGTGGCTACTAGTGGGAGTCACTGTGGACTAGACCTAGTGGTAGGAGGAAAGGAGCCAGGGGACTTATCTAAGCCTCAAAATATATAGTGGGTGCATAATGACTAGTTCAAGAAGAAAGCATGTAGGCTTACGTCCTCTTAAGCAAAGTCATCAAGGGGTATCTTACCAGCTGCGTAGTAAGCCTACCAAACTAACAAGCACTCGTCGGTGTGCAATGGTCAAGTTAGGAAGAAAGCATGTAGACTTATATCCGCTAGATAAATAACCACTAGGGTGACACACTAGCAAGGTAGCATGTCAGCCTGACCTAGAGCAGCTAATGAGTGAATACTGCAGGGGGCGTTATCTTTCATCAAAATAGCCCGGGATGAAAGATATGTGTTTGTTTTATATGGTTGTGTGTAGTTTGTATTGGTGTTATGTTGCTAAAGGATAGGATGCCGCTTGGGATCCATACACGTACACTAAACATGTTGTGGTGGATTCACAAGCAAGGATATTTCTAATCAATATGAAGAGATAGAATTTGAGATGAAAGAAAGATTTATTGATAACTGTTTTCAAATAAGATTCATGGATAGTATTTCTTTAGGTAGAACTCGTTGATTGGAAGCATTAGGCGTTCTCGCTTGTAATTTATAAGTTGATAAGATCCTCCTTGGTAGGCCTTTTCTATGGCAAGAGGGCCTTCCTAAGTGGGTTCAAACTTGCCTCCCATCTTTTGAAGGACAAAAATTGGTCTCCTTAGATCTAAAACAAGCTCTCCTACTTAAAGAGCTATAGGAAGGACCAGCTTGTTGTGAGCTTGAATCATTTTGACTTTGTATAACTCGAAGTTCAAGCATGCTAGGAGGCATCTCTCCCCCAAACCTTTGAGCTCTTCTAACCACAACTTGGTGTTCTACTCCGTTGTGATTTTACTACCCACAATTATCCTTAATGATGGGAGTTGAACTTAGAATAGTAGAACTGCTTCAGACCCATACACTAAGGAGAATTAGATAGATTGAGTTGGAATCTTTTATATGGTGCGGTAAGCCCATAAAGCTTCAACTAACTGCTCATAATATTATCGCTTATTATCATGGAGTGTCTTCTTTAATATATGGATGAGAGTTTTGTTGAAGGCTTCTGCTAAGCCATTTTCCCTCGAGTAATATATGGTAGAATATCTCCAATCTATGCTGTGTCTCCGGGCAAAGCTGATGATTTTGGTGCTCTTGAATGCAGTACCATTATCAGATATAATTCATCGAGGCACCTTGAACCTATATACAATATGATTCCTGAAAAATTAGAGCACATGCTGAGCTGTGACCTCTTTGAGTGAGATTACCTTGGCCCATTTATAAAAGTAGTCGGTGGCAGCTAGAATGAACTGATAACCCTTGGAAGAAGAAGGATCAATTTGATCCACTATGTCGGTACACCAACACTCAAATGGCCATGACGCCAATGTTAGATGTAGAATGTTGGGTGGTTAGTGTAAGACCACACCGTGTACTTGACATTGGTGACATCTCCTAGCAACATTCATGCAGTCTGTGATCATCAAAGGCTAATAGTATCCTAGTCTCTTGATCTTGGCTTTGATCTTGGACCGGATTGATGCGCTCCACATAAACCTGAGTGTACCTTAGTCACGATCTTATGGGCTTCGTGTTTGTCCAGATAATATAACCACATATGATCGAAGGACCACCGGTATAAGGTGCCATCCACGTGAGCATATGAGAGGGCTCTCTGCTTCACCTAATGGGCTAGTGACTTCTCTTGAGATAGTTTGCTTGTATTTAGGTAATCCATGAATGGATGCATCCAATTTAACTAGTCATCCTTTTTGGCAATGATAACCTCCCCTTTAAGAGAGAGTCTCTCGATGAGTTCAACGTCAATAAGGGATAAGACATGTCTGCTTTGGACTCTTATTGGTATAGACTCATCTTCCAAACATGCCAACTCTTATGATAAGCTTGGCTAATGCATTCATGACAGTGTTTTCTCCTCTAGGAATCTTGTAGATGGTAACCTCTGGGATTTAGGCTAGCAACTCCATGGCATACTTGTGGTAATGAAGGACCTTAGGCTTTAGGACTTTGTAAGACCCATCAATTTGGTTGATAACTAATTGAGAATCCTCGAAGATGTTGATGCTTTGGATGCATAATGTAATGGCTAACTCCAGATCTATAATCAAAGCCTCATATTTGGCTTCATTATTGGTGCATGGATTGGACATATAATATGATAATCTCATCACATCGTGATTTAGAGTTAGGAGAATTATTCTTACCCCTGCCTTTCCTGGAAGAGTAGATCGTGGTTCTTCTCCCTTTTGAAATGAAGCTGCACCATCAAAATAGGTCTCTGTTGGTGAATAAATCTCTATTAAAGAGTAACCTTTCAAATCTGTGGAGAAAAGAAAGAAGAGACCTTATAGAAATTCATCTTAGTAAAATGCCATGCAGATCCATAGATGTACTTATTCAGGTGATTAGGTACGTCATCAAGATATAGTGTACTATCTTGAAAGATAGAAGTCACTACCCTTTAATGGAATAAATCACCTCAATAAGGACTCCTAAGGATGATGGATCTGCATATGTACCAGAGATTCTTTCCTACTTTATATGAAAAAGTAAAGTAGGGTTTATTTTAAATCGGGTTTGTTAAGTTCCCTACAGGGGAAAGCTCCCATCATTAATTACATCCTAAGAGACGGGATCCTTTAAGAAAACTCTCAATTAAGGTAAATGATCATTGTCTTTGAAGATTTCAATAGGAAGGACTATCAATCGATTGGTTTATGTTTGAAGATCAAATAGGATTGATCAAAAGAGGGAGTTATTATCGAATCCAAAATGGGAAATAAGTAGGAGATGGTCACAATGCTAGGAAACCTAACGAGCATCTCAAACTATCCTAAAATTGTGCTTTACATTTTAGAGATTGATTTAGTTTGTTTGAGTTGTATTTTTGATTAGAATTTTAGGACTTAAGATTCATTAACACAAGATTCAAGAAAATTCCTAAGAGGTGAGGAATTATGCTTATGGCCCACAAAGGGGAGAAGCAACCTCAGAACCTAAATCTAGGGAGCTTTGGCAAGGGCCGAAAGGATAACCTAAATCTAAGATGAAAAGTGTGTAATTGGTTTGCCTCCCTAAGAGAGGACAAATCACCCGATAGGTTGGACTTACAACTTTAGGGGTAACTCCTCCTACGATTTTAAATACATGTAGGAAAGTCTTATGCTTATGCAAGATAGATATTTTTATTTAAAAGAGACTAAGTCCTTAAACTCACTCCCTAAAGAGACTAGATCATGTAAAAGGCATGCTTCAAATGACCTAAATCTAATGCAATTTAAATTTCATTTTTTTATTATTGGATAATTATTTTGACTCTGGCTAATAGGATTTTTATGACTAATGCATGAGAAATCAGATTATTGGCCAAAATTAGTGAGTAGGGAGGAGGTGAGTTTCTACCACGGCTCTCACAAGTCAAGCCAGGTTCTCTGGTAAAGGTGGATGCCCTCCAATCAAGAGTGAAATAAGATGTATTTTTGCATGATATTATAAAGAAATGCTCATAAAGTTAAGGGGTTGCTAATTCTTTTATCTTGATTTTAAACCTAAGCTTTAGGTGAGGTTATGAGTTGTTTATTTTTATTTTGAGTTATTAAGTTGGGTAAAAGATTTATTTTTCCTAAAGACCCTAATCCACATCCGAGCCGCTAAGGAAGAAACTAGGAAAATCACACTGAATGCAAAAGCTAAACAAATCATCAATCAATTTATAAAGCTAATCGCAAAAAGAATAAATGATCGTTTATGGTTAGGCACCACCGCACAAACCTAAAAATATCAAATATGGGTAGCCGAGCTCTACCCTTATACAACTTGGATTACAAATGAATTAAATTATAATTTAAGCAAAGGAATTCATTGTTATGTGGGTCTTCAAGCTTTATTCTTCTTTCTTCTTTCTTCTTTTCTTCTTTTTTTCTTCTTTCTTCTTTTCTTCTTTTCTTCTCTGGTTCCTCCTTTGGATGGTTGGAAGGTGGATGCTCCAAGGCTTCACATGGTGCATAAGATATGATCTTATGACTAATGTTCATCCTAATCCTCATAACAAATCATTCCAAAATCCTAATTATACAAATTTTTACATGAAAAGGAAAAATAGAAATCTAACTAACACTTGCAAAATAAATGTTAGTTAAATCGCACCACACAAATCCCAAGCATGTATATTGGACTTTTCACCTCACGCATGGGTGACTAAGTCCACTTGGCCTATAGATTATGCTTAGGGGTATAAGCACCTGCAAGCAAGACGTAGTTATATTTTTATTTATGATAACGCCCTTTAAGCATAAACCTCTGCAGAAAAGAACAGTTAGACTAAGCACGTCCTACCATTCATTCTATGAGCATACACCCTAACATCCAGTCTAAAATATATATCACAAAACAAAACATAACATCAAATCATGCGACTAACGTGCTAGAAGTGAGTGACTTAGGCTAATTGTGCTTTGAAGGTGTTGTATGAGCTTAGCTTAGGACTTTGGGTTTAAATTTTCTAAGTGTGAAGGATTTGTTCAACTTAGAGGAGGGTTTCATTTAAGTTGTTTAGTTATTTTGGTTGATTTCATTTCATGTTTTAATTTGGTTTAAGTGAAACCTACAATTAATTACTAAGTTATGAAGAGAAGGAAAGAGAAGAGAACTTCTCTTTCCTTCCCTAACCTAAGTAATTCTTTAAAGTAGGTTCATGTTTTAGTTTCATTTAGGTGAATGTTTTGAATAAATCTTTTAATTAATCCTAAGTTTAGATAAACTCTAAACAAACCTATTCAAAAAGAAAGGCATTTTAAGATTAAATAAAATGAACCAAAATTCACATAACACACATTACTTCATTTCTTTCCTAATATATATATACATATAGATGGATCTAAGCATATCTATATCTATGAAAATGAGAGTAGTTAACATACTTTATGATGCATGCTAAGTAATCCATTTAAGAAAATTTAGAAGTTGAATATGCATGATTTTTCTTAAGTAGAAAAGGTTTTCCTTATCCAAAATTTCACTTACATGCATAAAAGTAAGAAAGGCATAAGTGAGTACAACGCCATTATTAACCAGAGGTGTAAGGTACAAGAACTACTTAGGGATACTTCAAGCCTTGCAACCTTGGAGTTTTCCAAACTAATATACCACTTTCCTTAAGTACAAACATGCACATAAAAGAAATGAAATAGAAAAGGAATATGCAAAAGTTGTTTAATGGATTCATTTTTGTTTATGCAATTTATGTATGTAAGTGTAGGTAACTCTTCTTAGATGGTAGCATAGGGATGAATAGGATATGAAATTAGGTGAACATTAGGTCCTTTCCAAATGAACCTTATATCTCACCAAAATTCCTATTCAAAACTATACCAACATAGGAAAGAAAGGAAACCTATACTAAGCATACCTTTATAATATTTCACATGCAAGATTATAACTAAAGTATAAGTAGCATACCTTCAGATTTAACATTTCATTTATAAGTTTTGAAAATAATTTGTATTTAGTAGTGATAATAGCCATTCAAATTTTATTTTAGCCAACACAAGCACATTTGACATAAAGTAAACAATTTCATTTTTAAATTTGAAACATGGAATTATGAATGTATGAAATCACATGGAATACAACTTAACATGTTGGGAAAGATCCAAAGTAATGAAAGCATGTAAACAAACTCACTTTTCTTAAATCCTAAAGACATTCTTATAGAATAAAACAAATTTAGAATAAATCAAAGTGAATTTAAAATAATTTTTGTTAAATTTGAAGTTTGATTTAACTCTGAAAAGGTGAGATGAGTTTGCTGTTCCTAACCTATTCCCACATGTGTTTGATATTTTTTTTAATTTTTAGATAATTAAATCCATTTTTAAGCATTGATTAGGTTAAGGTATGAATTAAGTAGCTTATTAACCCTTACCTACACCACCTTAAAAGAATTAACTAAATAATTATGAGTTAATGAGATGACATAAAACCCACAAAGATTTTAAATTTTCAATGCACCTAATATTGAAAAGGCCTAATGCAATTTGGCTCACAATTAAAAGTTAATTAAGTTAAGGGGTTTAACTTAAGTACTTTCAAAATACCCTTTCATAATTAAGAAAGGGGTTTTAATTTCCTTAATTGAACTTAGGCTATTAAATACCTAAACATCTACACAACATAGATTAATTAAGTTTCGAAACTTTTTAGAATTTTTGAAAATTGATTAAGGGGATAATTAATGAATTAACCCTTAATTAAGAGGAGATTAAGGAGAGAAGAGGGGGTTTAGAGAATAGCTTTGTGGAAATGCCCCAAAATTATTCCATAAGCCTCCTACTTACTGGATCTAACCCTAATCATAGGGTAAATCCACTAATCACACCTTAATTACCCTTAATTACATGAAAGGAGTAATTAGATGATGAAATAGCAATTTTCCCAATTGAGCCCTCAATAAATCTCAAGAAAATTAGGGGAGGTAGAGGTCATCCCCTAAAATGAACCTTAAAAATTTGAGATTAATTGATGACCTAATTAGAGGATAATTAGCTAATTAAGATTTCCAAAGAAACCCAAATTTAGAGAAAAGAGTAACTCAAAATCCATTGAAAACATTTTTTAAATATTTTAGATGAAATTATATTTCTATAGCATTTTTCCTTTTATTTTTCTAATTTTTCTAGAGAGAATTATGAATTTTAAATGTTCTATGGATTAATTAGGAATTAATTAGGTATTTAACTAATCCCTACTTAATACCTAGCTCACGGCGTGTGATGGTGGCGATGATGATACAGCCTTACCTTTGTGAGGGGTGACTTATATGTCACATCCCAAATGGTAGCGATGGTGCACACACTTCTAGGTAGATGAAATATGGACTAAGGATCCACCCGCGATTTTAAAGGATAATTATATTTTTAAATATTTTAAATCATCATAATTAGATCCATCTAAAATGCGGCGGATGGGGTGAGATTAATAAGTTCTTCCCGAGGATCGTGGGGACCGTGATTATTCGAAGGGGAGATCTTCGATTGAGCTGAGTCGAATGAACTTACACCCGTCTAAGCACAATTACAAACCTTATCAGATGGTTGATTTCACATGCCATGAACATTTCTTTCACAAAGGACCAACACCTCCAAAATAGAGTGGTGAAAAATTCCACCTTGTCGGAGGTGATCACGGTGCTTCGATGAGGTAGCTTTATGCAGTGGAGAAGAAGCCTATTGAAATTCTAGGCCTTGGGGATTGGTGGATCAATGGATGGACCAACACCACTTCACTTGACCCGCGGCTTACTTGAATTGATCCTCTCCTTGCTATGCGAACTCCAATGTGAGCTTGAGTGAGCTTAGATTGATCCTTAGAAGAAGTGTGTAGGAGGAATTTGGAGGAAATCAAGTGTAGAGGAAGTAAGCAATTCACTCTACCTCCCCTACTTTTGCATTGTGCAAAACCAAGAAAGAAAATTCAAATCCTCTCTCAAGACCTTGGGAATGCTCTGATTTCTAGGGTTCTAGGCTGTCGATGAGTGTGTAATGAAATTTCATTGAATTAGGGGGAGTATATCTCCCATTATGGCAATCAGATGGTCTAACCATCCTTTGTCAATTTGATCCAATTAACCAGATCGGGAGGGTTATTTATGCTATTAGATTTTTGCACATGGCCGGTTTGAGGCCATGAGTGGAATGCCAACCTCCCATGTGCATCAAATTGAGCTTAGGAGGGAATTTGAAAACTCAATTTTGCTCTAAGTGGTCGGGTTTGGTCTAGGGGACAAATGGGCTGACCCAAATCCATTGGGTTGGATGCACCACTCATCACTAAGTCCCCTTGAGCTTTTAGGAAAGCCTCAAGTGATTGTGAAGAGGGTATGACCAAAATACCCATTAGCTAGGCCAAAATTTGTTCTATGGCCTAGGGTTAAAATAGTCATTTTGTTATTTTTCCACTTTGGATATGTTGGGTACGTGGAGAAACTAGGTTTGGCCAAGTTTCATTAGATTTTGAATCCATTTGATAAGGTTTGACTCATGTTTACCCATTTAGGTCAAAATGAGTCAACTTGGGTCAAGTTCACCAATAGGTCAAGTTGGGTCAAACCAAGGGTTGGGTCAAGTTCATATGACCATTTGAAATGTTTTGGTGGCTTTGGTTTGATTCAATTTGGTATATATTTGGTTTTGGCTCATATGACTTCACTTAGGTCAAATGGCTCAAGTTGACCTATTTGACCCCATTTGACCTATGAGGTAGGTCAAGGGTAGGTTTAGGTTAGGTTAGTCATATGGAGTGGATTGGTATCTTTGTTTCCAATCAATTTGGATTAAGTTCAATTTTGGCTCAACATGACCCCTTTAGGCCATGTTGGGTCTAAGGTCAATTAAGCTAGGTTGGGTCTAGTTGGCTAATTGAGGCTTTGGTCAAGTTTCACAAGTGATTTGGGATGGACTTGGCTCATTTGTTCCAATCAATTTGGCTTAGATCAAGTTTTGACACATTTTGACCCTTTAGGTCAAAATGGGTCAACTTGGGTCAAGTGGGCCAACTGGGCTAGGTTAGGCTCAAATATTGGCTTGGTCAAGTTCAAACATAAGTCATGAGTGAATGTAAATCAATTATTTCAATCAATTTGGCCTATGGTAGATTTTTGCTATGTTAGGTTTCATTTTAGGTTAAGTGTTGACTTGGTCAACCATTAGGTTTAGCTTGGTTTGACCCAATTTGATTGATTGATCATCCCATGATGATTGTTGACCATGATGACTTGGTCAACCGTTAGGATATATATGTTTGGTTCAATCCAATTTGGTTAGGATCAAAAATTAGCTCACTAAGGGTACTTTAGGTCACTTTGGGTCAAGAAGTGGGTCAAATGACTTGGTCAAAGCTTGATTTGAAGTTGTTTGATCTTGTATATGGATTCATGATTGAAATATAAATCCATTTACAAGTGGTTTGAAGTTAAATGGGTTTTGATCTATTTGAAAATTTCATATTCAAAGGAAGAATATGAAAGAATTTTGGGTTTGATTTTTCATTTGGGTTTTGATTGAATGATTGAAGTTTAGATTTATATATGAGCTTATGATTGTAGGATTGATTGAACCATGAGAGAAAATCAAGAGTTTGGCTTGATTTGAAAGTGTTTTTGGCTAAGTTCAAGAGTTTGGCTTAAAAGCCTTAGATTTGATTTTGAGTAGATTTGAGTTTAATTTTTGGAATTGGTTTTGATTGTTTGAATGTATATTTCATTTATATATGTGAATATAAATAAGGATATAAATGGATCATGAGAAAATTTCAATAATTTGAAGTGCTTTAATCATGATTTAGAATAAATCCATTAAAAGGAATTTAAAGGATTTAAGGGAATTTTTAATTTAAAATTTAATTTTTGAATTGGATTGGATTGATTTATATTTATATTTCATTTATATACGAGAATATAAATGAGAATACAAATAAGTTTTGAGAAAATCCCATGAGTTTGAATATGTTTGATCAAAGTTTAGGTTAAATCCATTAATGGCAAATTAAGGGATTTAAGGGAATTTCAAGGATTTTAAATTTGGAATTTAATTTGAGGGTATGATTTGATTGATTTATATTTATATTTCATTTATATATGAGAATATAAATGAGGATATAAATAAGTTTTGAGAAAATCCCATGAGTTTGAATAGGTTTGATCAAGGTTTAGGGTTGATTTTTGCTAAGTTATATAATGAAAAATTAAAGGTACTTAAGAAAATTAGTATGAATTGATTTGGATTTTTGAGTTTGATTTGATGGGTTTGAATTTATATTTCATATATATATATGAATATAAATAAGAATATAAATGATCATAAGAAAATATCAAAGATTTGAATTGGTTTAGATCATGATTTTTGTTAAGTCCTTAGGCAAATTTTGGACTTAGGAATTTTTGATGGATTTTGATCATGGGTTTTCAATCATAAATTTCAATCATGGATTTAAACCATGGAATTAAATCATGGAATTGATTTGAGTTTGGAGAAAATAAAACATAATTGATTTGGAGTTTGACCTGAAGGAAAGAAAGTGAGGAATGATTTAAGCTAAGAGTAGGAAATTTTCCTAACCCCCCTAAGGCATAACCTATTCCTATGGTTAACTCTTCTAAGTCTTTTAGGGCTAGGAAGTGTCCACCTAATAACTAGATATGTCTTAAGACTAAGGAACTCTTAAAGTTTAAGAGAAGTCATATGTCTAAGATGGAGGGGTTGAGAGCTCATTCTAAAAAATGAGGTCAACACCCTATCAAGCAAGCTCCTAGACGCATGCAATTAAAAATTGAACAACAGGTCATTTCTGAATTTAAAAAATTGATCGATGCTGGTTTCATCAATAAAGAAAAATATCCTATCTAGTTAGCCAGTGTCATATTAGTTAAAAAGAAGAATGGCCAAATTCACATATGCGTCAATTTCAGGGATTTAAATAAGGCATGTCCTAAGGATGAGTTTTCTCTTCCTATACCAGAATTAATGGTGGACATTGCCTCATCTCATGCAATTTTCCCTTTCATGGATGGGTCATCTAGCTATAACCAAATCAAGATGGCCCCCGAGGATGAAAGAAACACTGCTTTTCAAACCCCAATCAAAATCTATTGTTATAGGGTCATGCCTTTTAGCCTTAAAAATGCTGGTGCTACATACCAATGGGCCATGACTCAGATCTTCAACGAACTCATCCACTATCAAGTTGAGTGCTATGTTGATGATCTAATAGTCAAGAACAAAGAAAAGAAGACCATCTCTTTGATTTGAGAGTAATTTTTGAATGGTTAAGATAATATAACCTCAAAATGAATCCCCTGAAGTGTGCATTCGGAGTAGCTTCAGGGAAATTCCTTGGGTTTATTGTCTAACATCGTGGAATAAATATAGATCCAGAAAAGATTAAAGCTATCTTAGAAATGCCACCTCCTAAGAGTTTAACTCAACTCAGATCCTTCCAAGGATGATAGACATATCTAAGACACTTTATTTCCAACCTATCAAGGAGATGCAAGCCATTCTCAGCACTTATCAAATAGGATGCCAAGTTTAAGTGTGATGGCAAGTGCTAGCATGCCTTTGAAGATATCAAGCAATATTCTGAAGCCCATTTAGCGACCCCATCCGAGCGCCACTCATCCTCTCATGATTGGATGACTCCCTCAGCACTCTGTTGACCTAAGCCAATGATGAAGGGAAGGAGAGCACTCTCTACTACCTCAGCCGTTGTCTAATTCCTGCTGAAGCGAACTACTCACCTATTGAGAAACATTGCCTAACTTTAATTTTTGCATCCCAAAAGCTACGGTACTATAATGTTTTCTCATAGGTGAACTTGATTTCCAGAACCAATCCACTATAGTATCTCATGACACGACCAATGCTATCTGGATGTTTGGCACGATGGTCCATGATTCTCTCATAGTTTAATATCACATTCATACCCCTCTGTGCGGTAGAAGGATAGGCACTTATGAATTTATTAGCAGGACACCCACTTCCTGCTGATTCCCCGCTCAGTGATGATTTCCCTGATGAAAAAATCATGAACTTAAGGGAGCTTAACAATCACCGTTGGGAGATGTATTTTGATGGTGCAGCTTCTTTTTATAAAGGGGAAGCACCACAATCTACCCTTCCAGGAAAGACAAGGGTAGAAATAGTTCTTCTAACTCTAGACCGCAAAGTGATGAGATTCTCATACTATCATTCTAACCCCTACACCAATAACGAAGTCGAGTATGAGGCTTTGATTGTTAGTCTAGAGTTAGCTATCACAGTGTGTGTCAAGAGCATCAAAATCTTTGGGAATTCTTAGTTGGTCATCAATCAGATTGCTGGGTCCTACAAGATTCTCAAACCCAAGCTTCATCATTACCATGAGTATACCATGAAATCATTGGCCCAAATCCCCCAAGTCACCATCTGTAAGGTTCCCTGAGCATAGAACGTAGTAGCAGATACTTTGGCTAAACTTGCCAAAGAATTGGCATGTCCGGAAGATGAGTCCATTCCAATAAGGGTCAAAAATAGGCAAGTCCTATCCCTTATTGATATTGAACTCATCGAAAAACTTTCTCTTGAAGGGGAGGTTGCCATTGCCTATAAGGATAAGGAAACTAGAGGAAAAATCAGACTATTTGCACCCAAACTACCTCAAGAAAATTCATAAGAAAGTGGCGAGCTCTCTCCTATGCTCTTGTTGATGGCACCCTGTATCGACGATCCTTTGATCAAATGTGGTTACAATGTTTAGATAAACACGAAGCCTATAGTATTATAACTGAGGTACATTCAATTTTATGCGAGTGCATCAATCCAATTTGAAGATAAAGATGAAGATCAAGAGATTAGGATACTACTGACCTTCGATGATTACAGATTGTATGGATGTAGTTAGGAGATGCCATCAGTGTCAGGTATACGGTGTGATCCTACATCAACCTCCCAACATTTTGCACCCTGCCTCCTTGGCCATTGTGTTGGTGCGGCATTATGGGTCCGGTCGATCCTCCTTCTTCCAAGGGTCATTGGTTTATCTGCCATCGAACTTTTTCCAAGTGGGGAGACAATCTACTCGAGGTCACAACTCGGATGTGCTTGATTTTGAATCATGTCGTATATAGATTTGGGTGCCTTGATGAGCTATATCCGATAATGGTACTGCATTAAAATGCACCAAGATCAATAACTTGCCAAAAGACACGGTATAGATTGGAGATACACTATCATCTACTACCTTAGAGCAAATGGCTTAGCAGAAGCATTCAATAAAACTCTCATTCAAATATTAACTAGGTCAAGTATATTTGAGGTCTAGGATAAGTCCCTCAGAGGCTTCTTTCTTCTTGACTACATTTGAGTCGATATAAGTCCTCCAACAGTATTAGCTCAGTATTCGCCCTAGGTCGGATGGCGCCTGTGGAGCCAAAGATAGACTATCCCAGCAATCAGTTCCCTTATAGGAGGATGTGAGTCCCCTTCTAGTGATTGTTCATCGATGGTACCTTAAGTTGGTTGATGCTATCTTTCGGCAAACTCAGTGGATACACCACTCTTGATAGATGTGAGTCCTAGTGCTTTTTTCTTGAGTTGGCCACCGAATACCTATTTGATATATGATTAGCCATGTCATATTCTCCAGAGTTTTGGATCAAGCCCTTTAGTGGCCCCATTCCCTGCGGGCATTCTATTTGGATCACGTCCTTTGCAACCCTATTTAGACACCGAGTTACTCTTGGATTGGACACTCTCCCTTTCATAGTGTAGTTGGAGAATTTGTTTAGCGGATGTGTAGATTCTCCTTGGCTCAGTAAATCTGAGATAGGTCAAGGATGATATAAGCTTATTCTCAGTTTGATCCTTTGTAAACTAACAGGGTCCATGATAAACCAACAAATAAAATAAATAAATTAATTCGCTTATGGATTAGGAATTCAAGCCCCTAAAGGGCCCCTTATCCCAAGCAGGCATCCTATCTTTAGGCAATGTGAACTCCCCATGGAATTGCGACTACATGAGATAAATCCCCTAGTTGGTACTCACTCCGTAGTCACCCTTAGGTCGGATTCAATCTATTTTGCCACAAGCAGGTTACCCTGACAATCATTCTGCTTTAGAAGATGTAAGACTATGATGCATTCTTCCTAGCATGACTATCGCAAACTGAAGGGCAGCCCTAGGTTGGGTTCGAATTATTGTCCAAAGCATCCGATCACCCTAGTGGTCTTTTGTAGTGGAAGATGTGAGCCTCCGAGCTTTCTTTCCTTGAATTGATCATTACAAATCAAAAGGCACTCCTTTAGTCGGATAGTTCTCCCATCGGTCGGGAAGCTACTCCCTTTGGTTCAATAAATCTAAGATAGGTCTAGGCTAATATAAGCTTCTTCTCAGTGTGATCCATCACAAACTAATGGAATCCATCAAAATAATTAAAAATGAAATTTTTTTTGAGTTTATTTAAGCGACATTCCCCAAACTAGGTTTGGTTTTGTCTTGCCTTATCAATGGATCACCCGTCGGTCCTTATTTTGGAGGATGTAAGTCTACACTTTCTTCCTAGTTTCGAAAGGCATTTTCTTTGGTTATAGTCCTACTATGTATTTGGTAGACTACCCTTTGGATTGGTAAATCTAAGTTAGTCTAGGCCTCAGCTCCTTTCGCTGCATCCAACCAAATAGGCATCTCAAAATCCAAATTCTAAAAATCTAAAACAAATTCAACCCTCCTCCTTCAATGGAGTCAAACAAAAAAAATCCAAAATTTAAAGCAAATTCAACAAAATGAATCCAATCAACCTCCCCCAGTGGAGTCAATCAAATCAAAATAATCAAAATAAATTAACAAATCAAATCAAGTTTCTCTCCAACGAGACTCAAAATCAAATCAAACCTCCCATCCCCTTGTGGAGGACTTAAACCTTTTCCCTTAGTGGAAGGTTCACATACTCTATCCCTAGTGGATTCCTTTTTCCCTCTCTTATGTCTTTGGCATGAGTAGAGTCACATTGCACTAAGCTCTTGATTCCTTCTACACCTAGGGTTGGGAGTAGATCATTTCTGTTAGTGCTTGTGATTGTTCGGTGTTGTTGGTCATTTCTGTCAACACCAATACGTCTGGTGTACATTGTCAGTCACGCCACATCTATTGAGCACCCTTTGTTGACCTCATTTTTAGAATGAGTTCTCAACCTTTCCATCTTAAACATAGGACTTCTCTTAGACACTAAGAGTTCCTTAGTCTTAAGATACTTCTAGTGATTAGGTGAACACTCAACCTAACCCTAGAGACTTAGAAGAGTTAGCCATAGGAATGGGTCATGCCTTAGGGGTTTTAGGAAATTTGCCCACCTTATAGCCTGAACCAAATCCTCACTTCCTTCCTTCAAGTCAAATTCAAATCAACTCCAAACTCATATCAACTTTAACTCCAAATAAAACTTTGAATAAATTTCAATGGATTTTCTCAAATCATGAATCAATTCCAAATAATTGAAACCCATGATTGAAATCCATAACCAAATTCAAATTCTGAAAATATTTCCTAAGCCCTTTAATTCTATCTTATGGACTTAGCTCAAATCAAATCCAAACCAATTCAAATTCAAGAAATTTTCTCATAACCCATTTATAATCTCATTTATATTCACAAATATAAATGAAATATAAATTCAAATATCCAAAGCCAATTCCAAAACTCAAACTCAAATTCAACCAAAATTCAACCTAAGCCTTTCAAGTCAAAATCTTGAACTTAGCCAAATCAATTTCAAATCAATCCAAACCCTTAATTTTTCTTCATGATTCAATCAATCCTACAATCATGAATCTAAATATAAATACAAACTTTAATCATCAATCCAAGAATCAATTCAAAAAGAAATTCAAATTCAATCAAAAATCCAACCTAAGCCTTCAAGTCAAAATCTTGAACTTAGCCAAATCAAATTCAAATCAAGTCAAACCCTTGATTTTTCTTCATGATTCAATAAATCCTTCAATCATGAATCCAAATATAAACACAAACTTCAATCATCAAATCAAAATCAAGCTATCCCAAGCCAAAGCCATATTCATCCTTTTGACTTGAAATTATCAAATGAATCAAAACCTATTTGACTCCAAATCTCTTGTAAATGGATTTATATGTCAATCACAAGTCTATATGTGAGTTCAACCAAACTTGAATCAAGCCTTGATCAAGCCAACTAAACCCAATTGGCTCACTTGACCCAAAGTGGCCCTATTTGACCTACATGAATCAAAATTTAATTCAATCCAAATCAAAGTGAATTAAGCCAATCCAAACTTCATGTCATGTTTGTTGATCATCATAAGTTAATCAATTGTCATGAATTGGGTCAAACCAAGTCAACCCTTAACCCATATGAACCCAAACTAGCCAAATTGCAACCTAAACCAAATTGATTGCAACTAATGGGTCAAGTTCACTACAAATTAATTATTGAACTTGACCAAAGCCTTAATTAAACTCAATTTGACCAATTGGTCAACCTAACCCGACTTAGCCCAATTTGACCTTAAGGGTCAAATCAACTTTAACCCAATCAAATCCAAATTTAACTTAACCAAAGCCTATAATATATTTCAAATGATCAACCAAACCCAAACAAAGCCATGATTCAAGCCAATTTGGTCAATTAGGTCAAATCAGTCAACTTAGCCCAAATTGACCTAAATGATCAAATTGGCCAAAAACCAATGCAATCAAAATGATCATTTGAACTTTACCCAACTCTTGATTTGACCCAATTTGACCAATTGATCAACCTAGCCTATTTTGACCCGATTTGACCCAAATGGGTCGAATTAACCCAAATTAAACTGAATGAACTTCAAATGACATGAAATTTGCTCCAACTTACTTTTGACTCATTTCAAATCTGTTCAAATCAAATTCAGTGCCAAATGACCACTTTGCTCTTGGGTCAATGGCATCCCATGAGAAAAGACACTTTTCCAAGTGGTTATTTATCTTCCTTGGCCACTTGACACTCATCCATTGGTCCACATAGGCACCAAGGACACATTTTTGACCCAAGGAGTGGTTCAGGGTAGTCATGACTCATGGGGAGCTGAAATCACCTCACCTCTCCTATTAGAACACTTGGCATGAATGACTCTAACCTCCCCTTCCCATTTGTCCTTCATGGAAGCCACTTTCCATGCCTTAGCCAACCATAGAGAGCCACCTAGGATGATTCTCTTCCATTCCCAACCACCCCAAGCTAAATGACATGAGTTTGGAGCCAAAATCTTAAACAAAAGATTCATTTTCGTTCACTTTTCATTCCAAGGAATTAGAGGTTAAAGAATTCTTCCATTTCTCTCATTCTCCATATACTAGAGCTCCCAAACCCATTGACAATCACCCCCACTTCATTTTAGAGAGAAATACTTCAAAATTAAGTGGATTTCAGCGAGGAAACAATGATCAATGGAAGAAACTTCATTCCAGCATGAAGGGAAAGATCTAAGCTCATTCCAAGGCCTCTTCTCTCACTCAACAGCGTGCTCAAGTCATCACCGCCACTGAACATCATCCCCGGTGAGGTAACTTTTAAAAAACTATAGCTAGCCTTAGGATTCTTCATTTGTGATAGTTTTTCATGCAATTTTTAAGAATTAATCCTAGATAATCTAGCTTTTTTACTTTAAATCATCCCAATTAGAAAATAGAATTTTTTCGGTGTGAACCGACATGAAAATGAATCCATTTGGATAAGTTTTCACTTAGAAATTCTCTTTTTTCTCATAAGCCATGATTTTATTGTTCACCACCAACGGCGAAGTAGCAGACATCCGATCCCGCAGTTCATGGGATCGGACAGCTCGAATCATGCGTGGATCACGTGATCCGATCCTTTGGATTGCTTGATGCGATATGGACCGTCTGATCATGTGATTCACGCTATCGGATGGTTCAGATCATGCACCGATTGCGCGTTCTTGGCCTCTGGATTACATGATCTAATCTATGATCGGACGGCCCAGAGTGAACTTCGGGTCACGATCCTATGCACCCGTGGGTTTTCCCTCCTGTTTGGCTGACGTGACACTGCTCTCCAATTGCATAGCAAAACGTGCATCGTGCCGTGACATCATCGTCAATCACTCTGCTATATGAGAGTGCCACATTAGCACCACACGGTATGCTAACTGTGCTAAGTAGGAAAATCAAATTTTCTAATTTAAAAATTATTTTAAATCACTCTGAAACTATAAAAAATTTTTAGAAAATAAAATACTTAACAAAAACTTGTAAACAAGGGTTTGTTGGAATCCAACAAACTTAAAATCCCCAAATTTTACTGAGTATTTTGAGTTTAATTTGAGTTTTAGCAAAAATCAAATTTCATTAATTAAACTAAAGGTATATATCATATTAAGTTGAAATTTTTAGAGATTAAAATTAATGTTAAAATACACCTACCATAAAAATTTCAAGTATAAATGACCTTTGAATTAAAAGATATTGAATTTTGAGTATCAAATGATTTATTTTAATAAAATAAATTAATAGAATTCGTAAAAATCACTTAAATCAATTAAAACTTCCTAAATTCATAACTAATTGTAAAGAAAAATTCAAAAAAAAAAAATGCAAACTCAGGTTTATTTTAAAGATAATTCAGAGGAGAATCCAATAAAATTGTTTCTAATTGAATCTGAATAGTAGATTTTCCTTAATTAGAGTTTATTTGAAAACTTAATAACCCTAATTACTCTTTAATGACTTCATTAATTAATTTCAAACTTCTCAGACATGTTTAATGTGATGACTTCTACCTCCACTAATTTTGTTAGAATTTATTATCGAGTTAATTAGAAAAATTAATTAATGAACCCCTAATCACTCTCTTAATGTAATTAAGCTTAATTAAGCATGTGAACAGTAGTTTAATTCCTTAATTAGGTTAATTAAACTTTGCTTAAGTGATCAGAGGGTTATGGAATGATTTTGAGATATTTTTCTTAAGCTATTCCCTAAACCTCCTTTCTTCCTGAATCCAAATCTAATTAAGGGTTAATCCACTAATGATCTACTTAATTAATCAAGTCAAATTCTTAAAACTAAAATTAATCCAAAAACTTAATCAATCCTTCTTGGGTAGATGCTTAGGTGTTCAATGACCTAAGTAACTTAAGGAAATCATACCTAACCCATATGTGTGGGAAGGGTTATGAAAGTACTTAAAGTAAACCCTTTAGCTTAATTAATCTTTAATTATGAGACAATTGCATTAGGTACCTTTCTTTCCTAGGATGCATTGCTGATTTAAATTCCTTGTGGTTTTATGTCATGCATTGGCTCATAATTATTTGATTAAATATGTTAAAGTGGTAAAGGTAAGGGGTAATTAATGAAGTTAATCTACACCTTAACCTAACCAAAGCATAAAATTAATCTAATCACCTAAAAATTAAATTAAAATAATACACACATGTGGGAATGTGCAAGGACCAACAAACCTTCTCACACTTTCCTAATTCAAATCAAACTCAAAACAAAATGAAAATCTCTTTAAATAACTTTTGATTCTCTTTAAATGATCTTACTTCATAAGATTATTTTTAAGAATTAATTAGAGTGAATGAAATTACATGCTTACATCAATTTATTTCTTTCCTAACATGCTAAATATGTATGTCATATGAAAAATCATATATTCATACTTTTCAAAAATCAAATTCAAAATGAAATATTTTCTTTATGTCAAATTGCATGTTTTGGCTAAAGTAAAAATATGAGTGGTTATTATCACTATTAAATTTAAAACTATTTTCAAAATCTATAAATCAAATACATAAAATTGAAAGTGTGCTTCTTATAATTATTTATAAGCTTGCGTGTGGATATAAATATGAAGATGTGCATAGTGTAATTTTCTTTCTCTTTTCTTTTAACATAGTTTTGAGTAGGATTTGGCAAAGTATATATTTTATTTGAAAAGAATATAACACTTTCCTAACTCTATTCCTATTCATTCCTATGCTATTACTTAAAAGAAGTACATCCACACCTACACATATAAATTGCATAAACAAATCAAGCAAACAAATACTAACTTTTGTATCTTTCTTTTCCATTCATTTCTTTTGTACATATGCTTACACCCCTGGTTAACAATGGCACTATATTCACTTATGCCTTTTATACATACATGTGTGCATGTGAAAAATGGATAAGAAAACCTCTTTTCTACTTAACAAAATCATGCATACATGAAAGATTCTAATTTTCCTTAAGCAACCTGTCCTAGCATTCTCTTTCCATGCATTCCTCTTTATACATGCACATGAATTTAAGAAAAGTGGTATATTAGTTTGGGCAACCCCGGGGTTGTGAGGCTTTAAGTAGCCCTAAGTAGGTCTTGTACTTTACACCCCTGGTGCTAACAATGATGTCGTACTCACTTATATCTTTTATACTTGTAAATGTGCAAATAAAAAATGGATAAAAGAATCACCCTCTTCTACTTAACAAATCATGCATACATGAAACATTCCAAATTTCTTTAAGCAACCTCTCTTTGCATTCATTATTAAGGTGTGCTAAATACTTGCATCATTTGTATAGATATGCTTAGGATTCATTCATATGCACAATACACATGTGGGAAAGAAATAAAATATTGTGTATTTTGTGATAGTAATTCACTTTACTTAATCTTAAAATTCATTTATTTTTGAATAGTTTTGTTTAGAGAAAATATAAACTTAGGATTAATTAAAATACATAATAAAATATTCACTAAATAAAAATCATTAATGAATTTATCTTAGAAATCACTTAAGGTAAGGAAGAAAGAGAAATTCTCTTCTCTTTTCCTTTCTTTACAACCTTTAGTAATTAAGTTGGTTTATTCAAACCAAATCAAATCATTAAATAAAATTAACCCATATCAACTAAACAACTTAAATGAGACCACCCTTCTAAGTTAAACCTTTTCACACTTAAAAAATCCTAACCTTAAAGCTTAGCTAAGCATACCACACAAATCTTACATGACACGCACATTAGGCTAAGTCACCACTTCTAGTTCTATGTTAAGCCGGTGCATGATTTGATGTTTGTTTTTATTTTGTGATGTGATATTTTAGTTTAGATGTTAGGGTGTATGCACATAGAAAGAATGGTAGGATGATTTATTCTAATCATTATCTTCTGCAGGGGATTGTGCTTAAGGGGCGCTGTAATAAAAATATAACTGACTTTGCTGTGCAGGTTGCTTATACCCCTAAGCATAATCCAAAATAGGTCAGGTGGACTTAGTTACCTATGTGTGGGGTGCTAAGTCTAATTTTTTTATATACATGCTTGGGAATGTGCTTTGTTTAGCTAATCTCTATTTTACAAGTTTTAGTTAGATTTACTTTTTCCCTTTTCATGTTCTTTTCCAATTAGGATTTTAGAATGATTATTATGGGGGATTGAGATGAGCATTCATTATAAGATCACATCTTATGTACCATGTGAAGCCTTTGGAGTATCTACATTCCAACCATTCAAAAGAAGGAATCAAAAGATGAAAGAAGAAAGAAGAAAGAAGAAAGAAGAAAAGAAGAAATGAAGACCCCCTATAACATGAATTCCTTGCTTAATTGTAATTAATTCATTTGTAATCCAGGTTGTATAAGGGTAGAACTCAACTACCTAATTTATTTTTGGATTTGTGCATGGTGCCCGACCACACTTGGTCTCTTATTCTTTTGCATTAGGTTTATAAAATGCTTGATGTTTTGCTTAGCTTGTGCTTAAGAAATAACATACTTTCCTAGTTTCTTCTTTGCTTGATGTATGGCCTAGATGACAATTAGGCTCTCAGGAAAAAATAATTCTTCTACCAAATTAATCAACTCAAAATTAAAAATAAATAACTCATAACCTCATTTAAAGCCTAAGTTAAAATCAAGATAAAAGAATTAATAACCCCTTAGCTGGATGACCATTTCTTTTCTAACATCATGCATAAAAACATATTATTTCACTCTTAATTGGAGGGCCTCCACCTTTGCCAGAGAACTTGGCTTCACCTTTGAGAGCCATGGTAGAAACACACCTCCCCCTTCTCGCTGATTTTAGCCCATAATCTTATTTCTCATGCATTAGGCATATAAATTCTATAAGCCCGAGTCAAATGAGAGTCCAAAAATGAAAGTAAAATGTAATATATTTTGCATTAGGTTTAAGTCATTTGAAGCATGTCCTCACATGATCTAGTCTATTAAGAAGTGTGTTTAAGGACTTGGTCTCTTTCTAAATAACAACAACCTAGCTATCTTACATAAAGCATAATACTTGTCTACATGTATTTAAAATCATAGGAGGAGTTAGTTGGTGGTCACCCCCAGGCAGTTGAAAGTCCAAGCAGTCGGGTGGTTTGTCCTCTCTTATGAAGGCAAACCGAATACCCATTTTTCTCCTTAGATTTAGGTCGTGCTTTTGGCCCTCGCCAAAGCTCCCTAGATTTAGGTTATGAGATTACTTCTCCCTTCTATGGGCCATAAGCATAAATCTTCACCTCTTAGCATTTCCCTAAGCTTATATTATGGAATTATAAGCCCTAAACTTCTAATAAAATTTAACTCAAATAAGTAATTCAATTTCAAAAATTTAAAGCCCAACCATATGATAATTTGGGATGTTTACTAGGCTTCCTAGTATCAAAAACATTCCCTACTCACTTCCATTTGGATTCGATAAGAACTCCCTCCTCTTGATCAATCCCACTTGATTTGTCAAAAATAAACTAATCGATTGATATTCCTACCAATTGAAATCTTTGGAGACAACGATCATTTACCTTAATCAAGAGTATTCCTAAGGAATCCTCTTCCTTAGGATGTAATTAACTACAGGGGCTTACTCCTGTAGGGAACTTAATGAACTCGATTTAAAATAAGCCCTACTTTACTTTTTCATGTAAAGTAGGGGAAGAATCTCCGGTACATATGCAGACCCATTATCTTTAGGAGTCCTTATTGAGGTGATTAGATCCATTGTAGGGTGGTGACTTCTGTCTTTCAAGATAGTATACCTCTCCTTAATATTATACCTGATCATCCTAATAAGAACATATGCAAATCTATGTGGTGCCCCAACTAAAGGTGTATATTTTTATTTTCATTTATCCTCTTCAAAAGGATAGATGAAGGCAAAACATTTCAACACAGTTTTTTCTGGTGACTCCGCTGGGGATTGTTCCTCTCTCCATCTTTGATAAATGACTTTTGTCTTCAAGTATCGATAGTGGGTTTGTATTTTATATGAATATGAGGCTATCCTTCTTTTATGTTGGCACTTAGTTTATTTTATCCTTAAGCTAAGCTAGCCAACATCTTTAGGTTTTAGGACCTCATTCCATGTAGGTCTTAAAACCCCTATTGGGCTCCCCAATAGGTGAAAATAAAATTTTAATAATAAAAAAAAGAAATTACTAAAGATTTCCTCCTTACTATTTCTATGGTAAAGAAAGGTTCAGTCCAAAAATAGAGAAAGAATAAATCCTTTATGAAAAACATCATCTTTCCAAAAAGCACTTTTTCAAAATGCACATAATAAAATATTTTCACAAAATTTTTGAAAACCAACCTCATCTAACAATCTTCATGATTGTTATATGTAGGACCTTTTTTTAAAGAATAAAATAAAAATCCAAAATCATTCTTTTCAAAAAAGCACAATGAACTTCATTATTCAAATTTATTGAATGAAGGTTTCCGTTTTCAATCAAAATCAACAATCACATTTTCCAAAAGCACAAATGAACACTTCCATTCAATATGCTCAAATTTATTGATTGAAAGTTTTCATTTTCAATCAAAATCAACAATCATATTTTCCAAAAGCACAAGTGAATATCTCCATTCAATATACTCAATTTACTGAATGAAGATTTCTTTTCAAGATAAGAAACAACAATAATCTTTTTAAAAATAAAATCAACAAACAACTTTTCAAAAATCAAAATTAACAATCATCTTTCCAAAATTAAAACAACATTTGGATTCTTCATATAACATACCCAAACTTGCTAAGTGAAGATCCTCTTTTCAAAATAAAATCAATAAACATCTTTTCAAAATATAAAATAATATTTTGATCTTTCATTTAGCATACCCAAATTTGCTAAGTGAAAATCCTCTTTTTCAAAATCAACATACATTTGGATTTCCTTAGTATACCTAAATTTGCTAAGGATCCTCTCTTCAAAATAATCAAAATGAAAAACATTTGGATTTTCTTAGTATACCTAAATTTGCTAAGAATTCTCTTTTCAACAATAAAATAAGCACACTTGGATCTCTTATTTAGTACACCTAAAATTGCTAAGTAGAAATCCTCTTTACAAAAAAAAATCAAGAGAACAAAACCAATAACATTGGATCCTTTATTTAGCATACCTAAATTTTCTAAGTAAAGATCCTCTTTTTTAGAAAAATAACAAAACATTTGGATTCTTTATTTAGCATACCCAAATTTGCTAAGTGAAGATTCCATTCTCAAAATTCACACGATTCACACAAAATAAAACAAACAAAGAAACAAAAAGAAGAAATTATTTTCAAATATCTCACTTAGCATACCCAATTTGCTAAGTGAGTAAATTCCAAAAATCCCAAATCCAAAATAAAAGCAAATTGACCCTTTACTTTAACATACCTAAATTTGTTAAATAAAGGATCCTCAAGATCAAAATTAAAACTCAAATATGAACCTATGGAAGCATCCCTATAACAAAATATTTGAACCCATTTTCAACATACCCAAATTTGTTAAAAGTGGATTCTATATCCAAACAATTCCTCTTTCCAATCAAAATCTTGAAATATATTCCAAATCATTTGAACTTGACTTAACATTTTCAAAATGTTGAGTATGAGTTCAAATTCTAAATTCAAAACTCAAAGTCAATAGAAATCTGATTCAAGTTTATTTTCAATATTGTAGACCCTCATTTAGCAATGGTTTTTAGTGATAGCTCAGTCTCAGTTTCAGTTGATAGAAATGGCTGCACCCAAGTACGTGTTTACCTTTCCCCATGAGATGGACTTGGCCCTAGATCAAGCCAGCCTTCCTCATGCTGATTACGCCCACCTCATTCATTTCAGATGAGGGTTTGAGGGAGCGAGGATTACTTGTGAGAGCACTCCCTCATCTGTAGTAGACCATGCGGTGCGTAAGTCCATTCCATTGACTTGCCATGACTCGATATCCCTCAGAAGAGGAAGGCAGAAGCCAACAAGAAGTGCTGTGGCAGCATCATGGCTAGTGCACCGTTATTTCTGTCGCCCAAGTGAGGGCAAGCACCCTCTCATTAGCACCCTCAAAGGGTAAGGCTCCTCTGATCCCAGAGATTATCTCCCTAACTTTTGAAGTCAGGTCTAGTTCTTACTCCGCTCTCCCCACCAAGACTCAGAGGAGGAACAAAAATTGCATGATTAAGCGGTATCATACACGCATCTCCAGGGAGATGGAGGCAACTACACGGTCAAATGTGGAGGAGTTTTCCACTCTAATTTCCCCATTGGTTATAATGAACCCATTCCATCCTCTCTATGGGTCTGATAGAGAGGATGCTAGGAGGATCCCTACTTCACCTCCACCAGCGGTTCGATTCCAGCCCATAGTCAGTTAGAGCAGGAGGTCATATGCTGGCCTCCATTCAGTTCTACACTAGGTTGGTAGAGCTTATAGACGTTCTATGTCCAGGGCTCAATTTGACTTGAGATATGTTATCCCCTGTAGTGTGGGGAAGCATTTACGGCATAAGAGGGCCAGGGAGGCCCATATTATAGCTCATATCACTCACTAGAGAGGAGGTTTGGTCGTAGCCACCTCCCTCGACTCATTGATTGATCTCCACCTATGTCATCATCACACATATAATATTCTACTTGTAGGAACTACTCTTCACAGGAGGAGGGCCCCTATTTTGAGATAGTCATTGGTGTCTCCACCTCATCACTCTACCTCCCATCCACTGTCGCCGTTCATCAACATCTCAAGTTTTGCCCAAGGCCATGAAGGCCATATCCAGGGAGAAGAGGACCTCGTTGGTGATCTGGCTATGGCCAAGGGATACCATTCCATCTATATCACGTAGTATGGCAAGGTTAAGCTCTCCTGCTTGACCTTCTGCCCCAGTTGTGGTGCGGAAGGAATGGCGACCCTGAAGCATAGTGGTCATCTCTTCACCATCACCACCACAACAGGATTTGGAGATGGTTACAACAGTTGCAGAGGGAGAGGGTGGGAACCCAATTGCACCCATGATCATAGAACCTCCTAGGAGTGTCACCCCGCACAGAGTCAGTGACAGTCAGAAGTATATATCTTCTAGCGAGTACATCCCTCACAGGGTTAATTTTCCAAGAGGGAGGTCCATTTCACAAGACACAATGTATGTTGATCACCACCAAAGCATTTGTACCAGTCCTGATAGATCATTCTTTAGTTGACATAGTAGCTCACTATTTTATGGAAAAGAAGGAGATACTAGGATATGATTTGTCTGATGAGGAGAAGATCAATTTTGATCCCAATGAAGATGATTTGTTAGGAGACTTAGCAGGGGTTTGCATGGTAGATACTAGGGGATCCCTTCTCAGAGAGCATTAGACTATGGAAGGTGTTGATGCTAAGCAAAATGACACAACTCACTCGACCAAACACCTCTTAGCACTGATAAAGAAAAAGGATGAAAAGATAGATAGGATGGAGAAGAGGCTCGAAGATCTATTAGCAGCTATCTTAACATTACATAACCAAGCCCCAACAATCCATCCTACCATAGATGAGACTAGTCAGCCAGAGTTGGTGCTTGTCTTAGACCCAGCCAAGACTTTACCTCCAGTAAAGCAAGGTAACACTAACATGTATAGGAAGGTAGTGGATAGTATCTCCATACAGGAAAAATATATCAAGTCCATGGTTGAGCAGTAGGTGAAGGAAGTATTTTCTCAAGCCCAAGGAGGATCATTAGTTACAAAGGGTAGACCCTACCTAAAGGAATTTGATGCAATCCAATATCCTAAGGGTTTCGTGCCACCTTCCTTCAAGAGTTTTGATTGCAGTGGGAACCCGAGGTAGCACATCATATATTTCAAAGTTAGTTATTGCAATGCTGGTGGCAGTGATGCTTTACTCTTTCATTTCTTTATCAGTAGCTTAGCAGGGATAGCTTTTGATTGGTATGCTAAACTTCCCAATAGTTCAGTAAAGACTTTGCTGAGTTGGAGAACTCTTTATCAAGAGGTTTCCTGGAGCTCAACAAAGGGTCACTATTGGTGATCTCATTATGGCGCAATAAAATCATGGTGAGTCCCTTGTTGATTACATTCTCAGATGGCAAAATTTTAGTATGAAATGTGAACTATAACTGTCTGAATAGTATGCCATCGATATTCTGCTTAAGAATATCCATGGCCCGATCACCTTCATGTTTAAAGGTTTCACCATCAAAACTTTCAAGAAATTAATCAATAAGGCGGCTAGCTTGCAAGGAGAAGCCAAATAGTTACCTTCTCTAAATCTACCAACTAAGCCAAAGACACAGAAGATATATGAGAAGAAGCCTGGGGTAGTGATAGCAGTAGATAAAGGGGAAATAGCTGACCAGAGAGCAGTTTGAGAGAGTTCGTGCTCCATAGCCATCGCTTCCGCCTCCTCTATCACCACTAAGGTTGTCCTACCGGCCGCCACAACAACCTCCATTGCCTACACTGCCTCCTCCTTAGCCATATCCATAGCAGAAGTAGTACACATACCCATCGCTAGGTAGCTACCATCCACCTACTCTTATGGATAAATTAAATAAACCATATTCATTTAAGAGGTAGGTAGTTAGGAAAATATTTAAGAATCTCTTAAAGAAACATGAATTTCAGCTACCCGAACCTAGAAGGTCAGAGGAAGTGGGCAAAAGCAATGATCATCCTTGGGGATACTTGCGATCCTTACAAAACCAAAGAAGGTTGGGATATCTCCTTATCCAAAACCTCTAACAAGATTATTCAGAAGATCAAGAAACTTTTCTTACAGGTGCTTGAGTCAGCTCAAACCTCCAACATCAAGGAAGGTTTGTAAGTTGTTAGAGCCAACTCAAGGAAAGGGGGAGCTCAATAACAACAACATGTGTCAACCCAGGATAGCCCAATAGCGCAACCTCCGACCGAATCTAGCCTCCAGTCCACCATTGCAGCTACCACATCAGTAGCTACCACTATATCAACTAGTTCTTCTTCTACTAGTATACATCTTGTATCAGTGAATGAGGGCATCAAATCTTTCACCCCTTTTACTTTACTTGATTTCTACTTTGTACCTCCTATCAAATCCAAGAAATTGATGAATAAAGCTAGCTTGAATTACATCTGTGCCACTTCTGATGGGTTGTCTGAATCTATTCTAAATAGCTCTTCAAGTCTAAATAATAACTATAATAATTCTGATCTTCCACTTTCAGATTTAGAGTTGGATTTTCTTACTCTGAATACTACGAGTTTACCTCTTGAGATAGACTAGGAATCATCCGATTCTGAGGGTCCTATAAGAGAAGCTGTAAGTGAGCTTGACATGTAGGTAGAACCTTCCATCACCCTACCACAAGAGATCACCGAGGTCAACCTCCATAGTGGCAAGGTTCTACCTCCTAGGGAAACACACCAAGATAGAGGGAAATAAGTCATTAGTTCATAGGATCGAGAAGCCCCTCCACAGGATGCTCCACCCTTAGATATGCTTGTGGAGGATTAGCCCATGGTGGATTACAATGTCCTCTTTCTCCTAAGAAAGTTGCCATCTAAGCTAAGCATATACGATGCCCTTATCTTATCCAAAGAGATGAGAAAATCATTAATCATGGCTCTCCTTGATCCTGAGATATGATTAGCTCAGCTGACCGCTATTAATGAGGAGGCACATTATTTCAGAGAAACCCAGGGGATCACTTTCATAGATGAAGATCTACTTTTGGGGGACATGGAGCACAACCGTCCTCTCTACATTATAGTTGACATGGGCAGATTCAAACTTTCCAGAGTTCTTATCGATCTAGGTGCATCAATCAACATTATGAGTCTAAAGACCCTTGCCCATTTGAAGATCAACATTTCCACACTCTGAGGAGATCGATGATGTTGAGTGGATTCAATGAACAGGGCAAATGAGCTTTAGGTTTCATAGTGTTACCTTTGGAGATAGGTGACTGGAAGATTGAAGCCAAGTTTTACATAATTAATTTAAATACTTTGTTCACCGCTTTGCTCGGTAGGCCTTGGATACATTAGAACAACATAATTCCATTTTACCTCCTTCAGTGCATCAAGTTTTGGAAGGATGGGATTGAGTATTGTGTCAAAGGAGATGAAAAGCTATTTTCAATTAAAGAGGTTGAGATATATGAAGATGCGACCTACTATCTTCCTCAAAACATCCTTTCTCATGAACTTGGAAAAAATTCAAATTCAAAAGAAAAAGAAAATGAAGAAAAAGAAAAAGAAAAAAAAAGTAAAAATCCAAGTGAACAAGAAATGAAAATTGAATAAGAAATAGAGCCGCATATCACATTCCACCCACAATTCATTCCTTCATATGGACATGTGGGTGATGACTCAACCCAATAGGCGAGAAAGAATGTAGAACAGAGGAAGATCCCCTGGCCCTGGTTAGCCATCAGCCAATAGGGGTTAAGTTCTAGTTTATAGGAGTACCCCTGCTATTCACATAGACTTGGAATCTAGCTCGAAGGATGAGTCTAATGTGATTAGCATACCAGCCAAACCCTATCGACGGGTTTCATTATAGGTGACACTCAAGCCGGACAATGACAAAGACCAAGCCTCCAGATAAAGCAAAGTATTCGAATCAAATGTATGTGAAACTATCAGGAAATGGTTGGAAACTTTAGCTCTAACCTCACTTTCACCCCAAAAAAGTTGAAGGTTTAGTAGATAAGGAAGCCCCTAAGTCTTCTAGTGATATGAAGCCAAAGAGATTCTGTTTGGGATCATCCTCCTCAAGTCCTGAAGATGATGTAGAACTTGAGGAGAATTCATTCAAAGAATTAATGGAATTATCATTTGACTTTTACTCGCCTTGTGTTCATAATCTTATACAGAAAGGTTTGGCTCCTCATACATGGTCCAGGCATAGGTCAGAGTATTTTGAAAAGCTGTGGAATAATACAAGCAGGGAAGCACAATCAAGAGAAAAATTAAGATTCGGTATAATTGGTCTAGCATACTTAAATTCGCTTAGTTGTTACCACTAGTCCCGCTAAGCTATTGACGAAGAGATGGAAGAGTAAAGCATCGCTGCCACTAACATTGCAACAACCAACTCTAAAATGCACAATGTGCTGCCTTAGGTTCCCACTACTATCAAAACTCTTGAAAGAAGGAGGCACGAAACTCTTAGGATATTAGATTGCATCAAATTCCTCTAGGTAGGGTCTACCCTTTGGAACTGATGATCCTCCTCAGGCTTAAGCCAACACTTCCTTCACATGCTGCTCAACCATGCTCTTGATATATTTTTCTAGTATGGAGGTATTATCCACTACCTTTCTATACACGCTGGTGCTACCTTGCTTTACTGGAGGTAAAGTCTTGGCTGGGTCCAAGACATGCACCAACTCTAGCTGATTGGTCTCAACTATAGTAGGATGAACTGTCAGGGCTTGGTTTTGTAATGCTAAGACAGTTATTAATAGATCTTTGAGCCTATTATTTATCTTATCTATCTTTTCATCTTTCTGCTTCATCTATGTTAGGAGGTGTTGGGTTGAGTGGGCTGTGTCTTTTTGCTTGGCCTCAACACCTTCCATAATCTGCTGCTCTCTAAGGAGGGATCCCTTGGTATCTACCATGCAAACTCTTGCTGAGTCTCCCAACAAATCATCTTCATTAGGATCAAAGCTGATCTTCTCCTCATCAGACCAGCATATCCTAGGATCTCTTTCTTCTCCATGAAATAATAAGCTATTATATCACTTAGAGAATGATCTATCAGAACTAGCACAAATGACTTTGGCTGATCGGTTGTGGGATCACTATCATGCTTGTGAGGCACCTCCACTCTTTGGAGAATCTCACTAGAAGAAATGTGTTCTTGACATCCTTTGAATGGGGTGACACTCTATCATCATATGTGCAACTGAATTATCATCCTCTCCTCAATAACTGCTACAATCATATATATGTCCTGCTGTGGTGATGGTGGTGAAGGGATGACCACTATGCTTCGAGGTCACTATTCCTTCTTCACCACTACTAGGACATAAAGTCAAGTAGGAGAGCTCGGCATCACCATAATAAGCAGTGTAGATAGGATGGGATCTCTCAGTCATAGTCAAATCACCAACAGAGTCCTTTTCTCCCTAGATGTGGCCTTCATTGCCTTTGGCAGAATTGGAGATGTTGAAACATGGATCAGAGATGATGGACGGGAGGTAGAGCAGTGTAGTGGAGAAATTACCGACTCTCTCAGAATAGGAGCTTCTCTCTTATGATGGGTAGTCCCCGTGAGAAGAATACTGTCGGTATGATCGAGGCGGGTAGCACACCGATCAGGAAAATCAATGAGTGCAGAGGCCGATGACTACCGACTAAACATCCACCTCTCTCGGTCGGATACAGCCTCCGGCTCTCTCCAAGATGCTTCCCCATCTTTGCGGGGATAATAGATCTCAAATCAAATGGATCCCCGAACTTAGATCATCCACAAGCTCCGCCAACCTAGCATAGAACTCAATGAAGGCTGGCATATGACCTCCTACTGGTGGTGGCGAACCAGTGCGGGTGAAGCAGAGATCCTACTAGCATCCTCTTTATCGGAGGAGAAGGGGTACTATAACCGGCGGAAACCAAAGTGGGCAACTCCTCAATAATAGACCGTGTAGTTGGTTCCATCTCTCTAGCGATGTGAGTATGGTACTGCTTTATCATGCAATTCTTGTTCCTTCTTTGGGTCTTGGTGGGGCAAGTAGAGTAAGAGCTAGACCCGACCTCAAAAGCAGGGGAGACAATCCTTGGGATCAGGGAAGCCTTCCCCTTGAAAGGTGCTAGTGAATGGGTGCTAGCCCTAACTAGGATAGCACGGGGAACCACGGGGCGTGCAAGCACTGACGTTGACACTGCTGTAGTGGAAACTGTCACTAGCTTCCTCTTCAATGAGGAAATATCATAATCTAATGGCATGTCAACCCGAATGACTGACTCCTGCTCGGCCACTATGCTACTTCTAATAGTCGTGAGGGGAGTGCCCTCACACGTAATCTGGGCCCCCCCAAAACCTCATCCAAAGTGAATGAGGTGGGCGTAGTCAGAGAGGGGAAGGCTGGTAAGATCTAGGGCTAGATCCATCCCGTGGGGAAAGGTAAACACATATCTCTGTGCAGCCATTGCTATCAACTAGAATTGAAACCGTACCATCGAGCAAAGTCTACAATGTTGAAAATAAACTTGAATTAGATTTCTGTTGACTTTGAATTTTGAATTTAGAATTTGAACCCATACTCAACAACTTCAAAGTGTTAAGTCGGGCTCAAATGATTTAGAATAGATTTTGAGATTTGATTGGAAAGAGGAATTTTTTAGAGTAGAATCCACTTTCAACAAACTTGGATATGTTGAAAATGGGTTTGAGTATTTTTGAAGCGATCCTTCCATAGGTTCATATTTGAATTTTAATTTGGATTTTAAGGACCCTTTATTTAACAAATTTGGGTATGAAAAAGTAAAGGGTATATTTGCTTTTGTTTTGAATTTATGACTTTTGGAATTTACTCACTTAGCAGATTTGGGTATGCTAAGTGAGACGTTTGAAAACAATTTATTCTTTTTATTTATTTGTTTTCTTTTTTTGTGAATCATTTGTGATTTGAAAAATAGAATTCTGATTTAGCAAATTTGGGTATACTAAATGAGGAAATCCAAGTGTGTTTTATTTTTTGGAAATTTTTGAAAATAGGACTCTTAGCAAATTTGAGTATGCTAAGAAAATCCTAATGTGTTTCTTTTCATTTTAAATTGATTCTTAAAAAAAGTAGGATCTTTAATAAATTTAAGTATGCCAAGGGAGTCCTAATATGTTTCTTTTGTTTTGAATTTTGATTGAAAATGGAGACCTCAATTTAGAAAATATAGTGTGCTAAAATGAAGTTTCAATTTTTTTCTTTAATTTTGTGAAATGAAAATTTCACTTAGCAAATTTGAGTATGCTAAATAAAATTCCAAAAAAAAAAAAATGTTTAAAATTTTTGTGTTTTGATTTTGTTTTGAAAATGGAGACTTCACTTTAGAAAATATGGTAAGCTAAATAATGAAATCCCAAAAGTGTTTCTTTTTGTTTTGAATCTTTATTGAAAAATGGAGACATCACTTTAGCAAATGCGGTTTGCTAAAAATGAAGTTCCAATGTGTGTGTGTGTGTGTGTGTTTTTTTTTTTTGAAATTTTGTGAAATGGACATTGCACTTATGAAATTTGAGTGTGCTAAATGAGATTCCAAAAATGTGTTTCAAATTTTATTTTATTTTTTTGAAAAGGGAGACTTCTTTTTAGCAAATGTAGTATGCTAGAATGAAGTTTCAAATATATTCTGAAAAATTTTATTTTTGTTGATTTTGAAAAGCGAGATTTCCATTTAACAAATTTGGGTATGTAAGATGGAAATCAGTTATGTTTCATTTTTCCAAAGATGTATTTTTGTGTGTGATTATTGCTTTTTTGAAAGAGGAAATTTCAACCTAATCAAAAATAAAATATGTTAAGTGGTATTTCAAAATAATGTTATTTTATTTGGAAATGAAATTTCCATTCAATAAATTTGGGTATATTGAATGGAGATATTCATATGTGCTTTTTGAAAATTTATTTTTGGTTTTGATTGAAAATGAAACTTCCATTCAATAAATGTGGGTATATTAAATGGAGAGGTTTCATATGTGCTTTTTGAAAATGTGAAAATTCCAACCTACCACATGTGGAATGTGTTGAGTGGAATCTCAAAATTATGATTTTGCTTGAAGATGTAACATCCATCCAACACATTTGGATGTATTGAATGGAAAGACCCCTTTTCAAATTTTATGCTTTTGAAAACATGATTGTTGGAATTTTATTTTTGAATATAAAGTCTTCATTAAAATGAATTGAGTGAAGAAGTTCATTTGTGCTTTTTAGAAAATGTGATTGTTGGAATCTTATTTTTGTAAAGATAAGCCTAATATAACAATCATGAAGATTGTTAGATGAAGGTGATTTAGAAAATTTTTTGTGAAAAATATTTTATTATGTGCATTTTGAAAGAGTGCTTTTTGAAAAGAAAGATTTTTAAGAAGGATTTATTTTGTCTTTATTATTTTAAAATGAACCTTTTCTTACCATAAAAATGGTAAGGAGGAAGTCTTTAATTAATTCTTTTTGATTAAACTTTTATTTTCACCCATTGGGGAACCCAACAAGAGTTTTAAGACCAACATGGGGTGAGGTCCTAAAACCTAAAGATGTTGGCTAGCTTAACTTAAGAATGAAAGAAGCTAAGTGCCAACAAAAAGAAAGATAGTCTTGGATTTGTGCAAAAGTACAAACCCACTTAGATATGAATATTTGAAGTTTTCTTGATTAATTAGATAATTTAATCCCCTAATTATATAGCTAATCTCGTCAGTGCCATGTGGAGGCTGACACGACGTGCACCTTCCACATGGCCCGATGGAGTGGCTACTTAAGTAGTCACATCATAGCATCACGTCAGCGGTGGTGCTACGTGCTTTCTCCCTGTCCGTCTGATCACGGATCGAATGACTGATATTAAATTTGCAGTTCTAAAGGGATAATCTTTGGATCTTACGTGTTTTAATCATGGCCGTCAATCCAAAATGCACAGATGGACAGTCCATGATTCACCCCTGATCTTCCCTGTGGGAGATGGCCACCATCCATCTTCTAAGGGAAGATCCGAGCTTGATTAAGCTTAGATTGAAAGAAAATTTAACCCACACCATCACCATGTAAAGGAGATCACATCCAATGGCTAGTTTCTCATGGGATGGAACTTCACATCACAAAGGACCAAACTATGGCTAATCTAAGCTTAGTTTGGCATACCTCACTGGAAGCTATCATCGATGCTTGATTCCCTTGAAGTAGCTTTGTCTAGTGGAGACAAAGCCTTGTTAAAGGTTTGGCGTATTGAAATTGGATGGATCTTCTTATAGACCAACTTCACCTTCACTTGAGCTTGGTCTTGGTCAAAGGGACTCCTCCCTTGCTTGGAGAGCTTGTGTGAAGCTTGGAGTTTCGATTTGATCCTCTGAGGGTGCACAAAAGAGGAATTAGGTTGGTTTGGAGTATTGAGTGAGATGGATTTCAAGTGGAGCTCCCCTATTTTTAGTCCATGAAAACTGAGAAAATAGAAATTCAAACTCACTCTACAAATCTTGGGGAGGCTTGCTTTGGCTTCCCTAACCTCAATCGAATTGGAGAATAATGAAAAGAATTGGAATTAGGGGGAGTATATCTCCCTCTAGAGCAACCAGACAACTGAGAAGGATCTTACTATTTTGATCCAATTGACCTTATTCCATGGGTTTGTTAGGCTGTTAGGAGTGTCCTTGCATTCAGTTTGGAGTGAAGAGTGGAGTAGTGGAGCTCCCATGTGCCTAATTCAAGTGGAGGAGGGATTCCATGTGCTTAATTTTAAGTGAGGTGGTCAGCTTAGCCTTAGGTTGGGTTGGGCTGATCCAAACCCATTGGGTTAGGTGCACCACACTCACTAGTGTCCACTTGGTCCTCTAAGAGGGTGTCAAGTGGTCATGAAGAGGATTTGACCAAATTCTAAGTGAATTTGGACAAAATTTACCCTATGGACTAAGGATAAAATAAACATTTGGCTTGGGTTTCAATTTGAATATGTTTGGTATGATGGAAAAATGGGTTAGGCCAAGTTTCATTGAATTTAGAGTTGGTTTGATGTGTTTTGGCTCATGTTGACCCATTTAGGTCAAAATGGGTCAACTTGGGTCAAGTTGACCAATTGGTCAAATTGGGTCAAACCAAGGGTTGGATCAAGTTCATATGGCCATTTGAAATGTGTTGGTGTTTTTTGTTTGGTTCAATTTGATTTATATTTGAATTTGGTTCAATTAAGTTCATTTCGGTCATGGGTTAGCTTAGGTTTCATTGGTCATATGAAATGGATTGTTATCTTTGTTTCCAATCAATTTTGGTTTAATTTGATTTTGGATTAATAAGACCTTTTAGGTCAAGTTGGGTTCATGGTCAATTGGGCTAGATTTGGTCTAGTTGGCCAATTGAGGCTTTGGTCAAGTTCAACAATCATTTTGGAATGAACATGACCTATTGGTTTCAATCAATTTGGCTTAGATCAAGTTTTTACATATTTTGGCTTTTTAGGACAAGTTGAGTCAACTTGGGTCAAGTGGCCAATTATCCTAGGCTAGGCTCAAATGTTGACTTGGTCTAGTTCAAACATCGGTCATGAATGAGTTTTGATCAATGGTTTCAATAAATTTGGCCTATGGTGGATTTTGGCTATGTTGGGTTTCATTTTGGCTAAGTGTTGACTTAGTCAACCCTTAGGTTTGACTTAGTTTGACCCAATTTGAGTGATTGATCACCTTATGATGATTGTTGCTCACAATGTGAGGCTTAGGTGGGCTTAGTTCAATCCAATTTGGTTAGGATTAGAATTTGGCTCATAAGGGTACTTTATGTCACTTTGGGTCAAGTGAGCCTAAGTAGGTCAAATGGCTTGGTCAAAGATTGATTTGGTTTGATTGAACTCATATATGGACTTATGATTGAAATATAAATCCATTTGCAAGTGGTTTGAAGTCAAATGAGTTTTGATTCATTTGAGAATTTCAAGCTTAAAAGGGTGCACATGAGCTTGACTTAGGTTTGATTTTTGGATTTAGTTTTAGTTTGATGGTTGAATTTTATGTTTGTATTTAGATTCATGATTGTAGGACTGATTGAATCATGAAGAAAAATCAAGAGTTTGGATTGATTTGAATTTGATTTAGCTAAGTTCAAGATTTTGACTTGAAATACTTAGGTTAGATTTTGATTGAATTTGAGCTTGATTTTTGGAGTTGGTTTTGGTTGTTTGAATTTATATTTCATTTATATATGTGAATATAAATGAGAATATAAATTGGTTATGAGAAAATTTCATGAATTTGAAGTGATTTGAACTTGATTTAGGCTAAGTCCTTAAGAGGGAATCAAACTTGGGAAAGATTTTTTTATTTGGATTTGAATTTCGAATTTAGTTTAATTGATTTGAATTTATATTTCATTTATATATGTGAATATAAATAAGAATATAAATGGGTTGTGAGAAAATTTCTTGAATTTGAATTGATTTAGATTTGATTTAGGCTAAGTCTGTAAGAGAGAATTAAAGGACTTAGGAAATGTTCTGAGCTTGGAATTTCAATTTTGGATTTAGTTTGATTGATTTGAATTTATATTTCATTTATATATGTGAATATAAATGAGAACATAAATGGGTTATGAGAAAATTCCTTGAATTTGAATTGATTTAGATTTGATTTAGGCTAAGTCTATGAGAGGGAATCAAAGGACTTAGGAAATGTTTTGAGCTTGGAATTTCAATTTTGGATTTAGTTTGATTGATTTGAATTTATATTTCATCTATATATGTGAATATAAATGAGAATATAAATAGGTTGTGAGAAAATTTCTTGAATTTGAATTGATTTAGATTTGATTTAGGCTAAGTCCATGAGAAGGAATCAATGGACTTAGGAAATATTTTTGACTTGGAATTTCAATCCTAAGCATCAATCATTTGGAATTGATTTGAGTTTGGAGAAAATAAATTAAGTTGGAATTGATTTAAGTTTGACTTGAAGGAAGGAAGTGAGGAATTTGCTTCAAGCTATAGGGTAGGCAAATTTTTCTAACACTCCTAAGGCATGACCTATTCCTATGGCTAACTCTTATAAGTCTCTATCAGTGTCCACCTAATCACTGGGGATGTGTTTTAAGACCAAAGACTTTAAAGTCTGAGCGGAGTCCTATGTCTAAGATGGAGGGGTTGAGAGCTCATCCTAAAAATGAGTTCAACACACCCCTAAGGCATAACCTATTCTTATGGCTAACTCTTCTAAGTCTCTCACCTAATCACTAGAAGTGTCTTAAGACTGAGGAACTATCAATATCTAAGAGGAGTCCTATGTCTAAGATGGGGAAGTTGAGAGCTTACTCCAAATGTGAGGTCAACAAAAGATTGGACAGATAATATGAGAATCCCCAAAGATGTTGATATTTTGGATGCATAGTGTAATGGCTAACTCCAGAACAAAAATCAGAGCCTCATATTCAGCTTCATTGTTGGTGCATGGATTGGATAGATGATATGAGAATCTCATCACATTGCAGTATGAAGTTAGGAGAACTATTCATACCCTTGTTTTCCTGGAAGAGTAGATCGTGGTTCTTCTCTTTTTTAAAAGGAAGCCGCACCATCAAAATACATCTCCCAACGATGAATGTTATTGTCCCCTAAGTTCATGATTTGTTCATCGGGGAGGTCATCACTAAGTGGGAATCAGTAAGAAGTGGGTGTGCTACTAAGAAATTCGCTAGTGCTTGTCTTTTCACCGTACAGAGGGGTACAAAAGTGATGTCAAACTGGGACAAAATCATGTACCAACATGCCAACCATCCGGATAGCATCGATCATGTCATGAGATATTGCATTGGATTGATCCTAGATATCAGATTCACTTGATGAGAAAGCATATAGTGCCGTAGCTTTTGGGATGCAAAGATTAAAGCTAGGTAGTGCTTCTCAATAAGTGAGTAATTTGTCCCAGTAGGGATTAGACGATGACTAAGATAGTAGAGTGCATTTTCTTTACCTTCATTATTGGTTGGGCCAACAAAGCACCAAGGGAGTTATCTAATGTAGTAGTGTAGAGGATGAGTGGCTTGCCTGGGATAGGGGCTGCTAAAATTAGCGGCATCATCCGGTAGTGCTTGATATCTTCAAAACATGTTGGCACTTATCATCCCACTTGAACTTGGATTCCTTTTTGACAAGTTCTAAGAATGGTTGACATCTTCTTGGTAGGTTAGAACTGAAGCATCTTAGATATGGAAATTGCCCTTGAAATGATCTGAGTTGAGTTAGACTTTTTGGGGGTGGTATTTTTAATATCGCTTTAATCTTCTCCAGATTGATGTCTATTCCGCGATACCGAATAATAAACCCAAGAAATTTCTCTAATGCTACTCCAAAAGCACACTTCATGGGATTCATTTTAAAGTTAAATTGTCTTAACCATTCAAAAACTACTTTCAAGTCAAAGAGATGGTCTTTCTTTTCTTTACTTTTGACTACAAGGTCATCGATGTAACATTCAACCTGATGATGAATGAGTTCATTGAAGATCCGAGTCATGGCCCATTGTTATGTAGTACCAGCATTTTTAAGGCCAAAAGGCATGACCCTACAATAATAGATTCTGATCGAGATTCAAAAAATAATATTTTGCTCATCCTTGGGGACCATCTTAGTTTGGTTGTAGCCAGATGACCCATCCATAAAAGAGAAGATTGCATGAGATGAAGCAATGTCCACCATCAGTTCTAGAATTGGTAGTGAAAATTTATCTTTATTACATGCCTTATTTAGATCCCTAAAATCGACACATATGCAAATTTGGCCATTCTTTTTCTTAACTGGAACGACACTGACCAACCATGTAGGATATTTTTCTTCCATGATAAAACTAGCATCGTTCAATTTCTTGACTTCAGAAATGACATGTTGTTCAATGTCTAATCACATGCGTCTAGGAGCTTGCTTGATAGGGTTAGCATTAAGTTTTATTGCTAGTTTATGGACTGATATGTCAGGAGATAAACCAGGCATTTTTTCATAACTCCATTCGAAGTAGTCCTTAAACTTAGCTAAAAGCCTAACTAAGTCATTGGTTTCTTCTTCATTCAATAAAGAACTGATGTATATTGGACGTGGATTATCTTCAGTTCTTAAGTTAATTTTTTTAAGCTTGTTGATGGTTGATCTGATCTCTTCTTCAAACTCTGGTGGTGCATTTCTGACTTCATGATCATTTGGGTCATCTAAAGTTTCTCAACACACCTCCTCATATGAGTTAGCATGATTTGAAAAGAATCTATCAGACTCCAAATGATTGGTGATCACTAGGCAATGATCCTCATCATCAACTGGACCCACTATACCGAATGCTAGTCCTAGTCTTGATTGAGGATGTGTACTTTGGTTGTCCCATAGCCTTTCAAAGTAGTCTGACCTGTGTTTAGACCAAGTATGTGGGATTAATCTCATCTTTGCTAAATTAAGAACACAAGGAGAATATCAATCAAAAGGTAATTATATTAAATCTTTATATGAATCATCCTTAAGTTCTTCATCAGCTTCCTGACTTGAGGATGATGCTCCCAAAAAGAACCTCTGAACTCTCCCATCTGTGGATGACTTAGGGGCCTCCTTAACTACTAAACTCTTAACTTTCTGAGATGAAAGTAGGGTTAGAGCTAATGTAATCTAGGTCAGTGTCGTGCTCCTCGATTCCTCCTCGAGTACACAACCTATAATGAAATAACTCTTCTAAATACTTCTAATACATACAACTCATAAATGAAACTCATAATTAACACCAATCTTACCTGAAATTGATATCTCCTCATATAAGCTTTCGAAATACTGGAGTACGATTCCAAAGTAATCTACTAACGCCAATACATACCTGATTAAATTAACATAAACTTAATAAGATTCCTTGTTTGCAAAATTAATGCATTCATACTACTACAGACATACATATTCTCTTTTCCCCAAACATTTTAGATTTCCCCCCAAAACCCTATCACTTGGCTGTTAGCAATGTATTGATTACAGGAAATTAAATAAAGTGACAATCAAGAACAAGTATCCACTACCGAGGATTGATGATTTATTTGATCAGTTGGAGGGAGCCACTGTATTTTCCAAAATTGATTTGAGATCTGGATATCATCAGGTTAGAGGCATTGCAATATGAGAAAATCTCTTGACAAACTTCCTGTAATAACCTGCTAAGCCCAGAAAACTATGAACTTCTGTAACATTCTTTGGTGCGGACCATTCTAAATTGCTTTTACTTTTTGAGGATCAATAGAAACTCCTTCGCCACTGATAATGTGACCTAGAAATGCGACGCTATGCATCCAAAATTCACATTTTGAAAATTTGGCATATAATTGATTTTGTCTTAACAATTCTAAAACAATCCTCAGATGATTTACATATTCTTCATCAGTTTTAGAATAAATTAGAATATCATCAATAAAGATGATAACAAACTGGTCCACCAAGGGCTTGAAAACACAATTCATTAAGTCCATAAAGACTGCAGGAGCATCTGTTACACTTCAGATTGACCCTAGGATAAGGGTAGGGGGTCATCTAGGGTGTGACAGCTAATCTTCCCAATTGACTCCTAACTGTCTCATTAGCAGACTTAGATATATTTATGCTTTGCTTTAGAGCCTGATCTTCATCACTGTCATGCTCCAATGTCACCTCGAAAAGGATCCATCATTGAGAAGAGCTGACTTGTGTGCTAACCACATAAGACTCATCCTCAAACTAGATTCTAAGTCTATGTGGATAATAGGTGTACTCTTTGTGGTTGGGACATACCTTATATTGGGTGGCTAATAGGGAGGCTTTCCACCTCGGGGACTACCTCTGAACTGTCCTCTGCCTCTGCCTAGTGGAGGTCGGGTCATCCTACTCATATGTTCAAATGGAGTAATGAATTGTGGGTAAAATCTAATGTCAGGCTCTATATCTTCCCTTAAGTCCATGTCTCGCTCTCTTTTATTTTCTTTTTATATTTATTTTTTCTTTTTATTTTCTAATTATTTTTCTTTCTTTTTGTCCCTTTTGGAGATCTTGACTAGATTCACCATAATGGACTTATTGATTTTGGGGAAGAAAATAAGTTGCATCCTCATATATCCCGACCTCATGAATTATGATGGGCTTGAGAACTCCTCTGATGTAGTATGTAATTCCACATCTCATGAACGTCATGCACTGATGTAGAGAGGATGGAACTGTGTTGTTCTCATGTATCCATGGTCTCCCAAGCAAAGCATTGAATAATGTATCCGAGTCTATAATATATAACTTGGCTTCAGTCTTCCAGTCATCTATCTCTAATGGTAATACTATAGAGCCTAAGGCCCTCTCACCTTATTCATTGAATCCTCTCAACATCATCCTCACCTTTTGGAGTTTAGAGATGTAAGTCCTCAAGTAGGCAAGGGTTCTTAAACTCATAATGTTGACTGATGCACCTTGGTCAATCAAAACTCTTAAAATCTTGTATCTGCCAACATCCACTATAATGTAAAGAGGGTGGTTGTGCTTGGTCATTCCTAGAAGCAAGTCTTCATCACTGAATGTAACTCCCAAGATGTCCTTTGAACTATGTGCCTCCTATTTAATAGCAGTCAACTGAGGTAAGCATATCTCTAGGTCAAGAAGAGCCTTGACTAGAATTCCCTCATCTCTTTGGATAAAGAAAGGACATCATATATGCTTAACTTAGCTGGCAACTTTTTAAGATGTGCTAAAACATTGTAATCAACTTTTACTTGGTCCTCCACATGCAAATCCATGGGTGGGGCATCCTGTGAAGGGGATATCTGCTCACTAGAACTAATAACTTGTTTACCCTTATCGAGAGGTGCTACCCTAGGAGGTAGAACTTTACCACTGCGCAGGTTGACTTTAGTGACATCTTGGAATGATGAACTTCTGAATAGTTCTACCTTCTCATCAGGTATACTTACAACTTCTTCTATGGGATCCTCGGTGTTAGTTGACTACAAGTCAATCTCAAGTGGTGAACCGAATTGATTTAGATAGTTTGATTATGAATCAGAAGAGAGTTAATCGGAATGACTTGAGCTGCTATTATTATTTTGTAGACTTAGATAATTTTTGAGAGGAATAAAATCTAAAGTATTAGAAGTGGATAAGATGTAAGTAAAAGCTTTCTTCATTGATTTCTTTTTATGTTAATGTACATGATAGAAATATAATAAAGTAAGTGTGGTAAAGGATTTAACGCCCTTGTCCATTGATACAATGCTCCTGCTAGTAGAAGAAGAGCTAGTGGAGGAAGAAGTAGTAGCTGCAACTGTGGATGGAGTATTGGACTCAGACGGTGGTTGCACTACTGGGCTATCCTCGACAAGCAAAGTGGATTGCTGCTGCTGCTGGGCTGTCCCCTTCTTCAAGTTGTCTTTGGAAACTTGCAAACCTACCTTGACATTGATAGTTTGAGCTGCCTCAGGCACCTATAGATAGAGTTTCTTAATTTTAGAAACTACTTTCTTAGAGGTTCGGGATAGGCAATATTCTAACCTTATTTTGTCTTAAGAGGATCGTAGGTTTCCCCAAGAATTACCCTAATAGAACTGGAAGATTATTCTAATGGGTATTCCTTGGGGAAAACTATGGCGTCTGACCTATAGCTATGCTCAAGCTAGTCTTTAAATGTAATACAATCCTCTAAGACATGGCTAATCATGCGGTGGTAGGGGCAATAGTTAGGATCATCACTCTTGCCCACTTCCTCTGGCCTCCTGGGCTCTGATAACTGAAAGTTAGGTTTCTTTAAGAGATTCTTAAAGATTTTTTTAACTACCTCCCTCTTGAATGAATATGGCTTATTCAATTTATCAACAAGAGTATGTGGGTAATTGCTACCAGGTGGGGGGTAAGAATGCCATTGTTGAGTAGGCTACTGATATGGTGGGAATGGCCATTGTGATGGATGAGGTAGTTGATATGATGATCGAGGTGGTGGTAGAGGAGGTGGTAAAAGAGGCTGTTGAGCTCAAGGTCTCTCATACTGAACTCTGGCTGGCTGCTTCCTTTTATCAATTGACACAACTATCCATAGCTTCTTCTCAAACACCTTCTGCGGCTTGGGTCGAGATGACTGGTTGAGAAAGGGAAACTATTTGGCCTCTTCTTGTAGGCTAGCCACCTTGTTAATTAATTTCTCAAATGTCTAGATGGTAAAGCCCTTAAGCATGAAGGCGACCGGGCCATGAATATTCTTGAGAAGAAACTCAATGGCATGCTATTCGGATAGCTGCTATATTTAATGCTTAGGTTATGCCACCTAAGAATATAATCACCAAGGGACTCGTTGGTAGCTTGTGTCTCTACAACAAGATCGCCTACAATTACTCTTTGATGAGCTCTAGCAAACCTCTTGGTGAAGAGGTGCTCCAACTCAGCAAAAGTCCCTATTGAGCCATTGGGCTACTCGGCATACCAATCAAATGCAACTCCTGCTAAGCTACTAACAAAAAGTCTGAATAATAATGTGTCACAACCATCGACGTTGTAGCAACTTGCTCTAAAATGTGTAATATGCTGATGCAAGTTCCCACAGCCATTAAAAATTTTGAAGGAAGACAGTACAAAACCCTTTAGGTATTGAACTACATCAAATTCCTCTGGGTATGGTCTACCCATTGGAATAGATGAGCTCCCTCGGACATGCACCATCGCTTCCTTCACCTGCTACTCTACCATGTGCTTGATATCCTTTTTGTACATGGAGGTGCCATCTATAACCTTCTTATGAAAACTACCAGTATCATCCTCTGCGGGAGTGCACCTCAGATGCTCTAGGGTATGTATCAACTCTGGCTGGTCGGCTATCATAGGAGAAAGCTATGAGACTAGGGATGAGTTCTACAATACTACAACTACTGCTATCAACTCCTCAATCTTTTTCACCATCTGGTCAATGTGATCATCCCTCTATCTGATTTGGCAAAAGAGGTGCTGAGTCAAGTGAGAAGTGTCACCCTCCTAGAGCACATCACCTTCTTGGCTTGTCTGATCTCACTATAAAGATGCCCTAGTATCAACCATGTGGACCTTGGCTGTATCATCCAACATGTCATCCTCATTAGGGTAGAATCCTCATCCTGATCAGAGCAGTCACTCCTCAAAATCTGTCTCTTCTCGACAAAAGTAATTGACTAATATGTCATTTAGTGACCTATCTACTATGCCTGATTGGGCTGGGACAAAAAACCCATTGACTACTAGCTACAGGACTGTGCTCTTCTTCCTGAATGCAACGAACATTGGCTATTATCATGGCTTACTCATTGGGAGGATTAACTATTATGGGGATTGTATCTGTGTCTCCTCTTCTCTATATCTCTATATGCTACGGTGGTGGTGGTGGTACATCGACGATGCTCTTGGGTCGCCACTCCTGCCTAACCACAGCTGAGGTAGAGGGTCGAGCAGGGGAGCTCGATCTCACCTCAATAGATGGAATGGATGGAGCAAGATCCTTGGGCCATAGTTAGATCACTAGAGGGGAAGGTCTCTCCCTAGATGGGGGATTTTGAACCTTAGAGGGAGTGGTAGATGATGCGAGCTATACGGGTGATGGTGGATGATGAGGGGAGCGATGTGATGACAACACTGACTGCCTCTCAATCGAAGATCTCTACTTATGGTGGGTTGTGTCAGTAAGAACAATGCTATCTGAATGATCGGCTTTGACGGGGCGACGATCAGAAAAATCTATCAAAGTAGAGGCTGCCGACTGCCTAGCATGCCTAGGCCACTCTCTGCTACCTGCCTGTGCAAACACTCGAGCCTCCATGGCTCCTCTCTCTATGGATCTAACCCCTAACCTCCTAGGGATCAATCATCATAAATTAAACAAGGTACCAAACTCTGAGTGTCTGTATGCTCTATCGACCTATAGTAGAACAATCTTAAGTTCGACATAGGGCCTCCTGTGCTCCCTATCCAGTGTCTCATGGTATGCTAGTGGTGGAGGAGAAGCAAAAATCCTTTGATAATCTTGCTCTCCGTCTGAAGCAGAGAGGGGGTGGAACTTGTTACTACTTAGAAGTGGAGAGACCTCACGGAGAGAACCCTCCTCGACTACATGAGAAGTAGTATCAAGCTCTCTGGCTGCTCGCTCGTGCTCCCGCTTAATCTTTTGATTTTTATTATAATGCTGAGTATGAGTGAATAAGGTAGAGCGAGAACTAGTACCTACCATAAATATAGAGGAGACTATTTTAGAGGCTAAGATAGCCTTCCCCTTCGGGGTGACAAATGAGGAGGTAGTAGCTCTTTCTAGAGCTATGGAAAAGACAACTAGACAGACAGGTGCTAAAAATATCATTGAATAGGGCGTGGGAACCACTACAGCCTTCCTTCAGTGGAGGAAACTCAAATTAGACAGGATATCCAACCGAATGAGTGGCGTCTGTCCCGCCACCTCATCCCTGCTGATGGTGGTGATGACTACCCCTCACAAGTAATGCGGACCCCCTCAAAGCCACAACCAAAATAGATCAAGTTGGCCACATTAGTCATGGTGAGATTGGCCTGATCCAAGGCCAGGTCTACACCAGAAGGGAAAGAGAAGATGAACTTGCTAGGAGCCATGATCACTGCACTAACCAAAGCTAGACTAACTAACTGTACTGAAGTCACTGCATTTATTAAAAGAAGATTGAGTTGGACCCTTGCCTTGATGTTTGTCTTCAATCACAAATTTCAATACTTAGTTTGGAATTCGAACCCACACTTAAAAAATTTAGGTATGCTAAGTGGGGTTCATTTAAATTTTGGAGAGATTTTTTATATTTGGAGGGGAGTCTTTACCATATAATTTTGATTTAAAACCTATACTCAACCAATTTATGTAGGTTGGGTGGGGTTCAAATATTTAAAGAGACCTTTGAACATATTTGCATCATGTATCTTGTTTGAGAATTTTGATTTGAAAGAACCTCTACTTAACAAATTTAGGTATGCTAAGAAGATGTTTTGATTATATGTTTAGAAAATTTTGTGAAGGTATCTTTGCTTGTGATGTTTGGTTATGTGTGATATATGTTGATGTGATTTGAAAATGGGGCTTCTTATTTAACAATTTTGGTATGTTAAGTAGAGGCCAAGTGTGTTTGATATGTGTTTGAAAATGATACTCTCACTTAACAAATTTGGTGTGATAAATGAGAGCCAAATGTGTTTATGATTTGCTTTTTGAAAATGAGACTCTTACTTAACAAATGTGGTATGTTAAGTGAAATTCAAATGTGATATGATTTGTATTTTGAAAATGAGACTCTCACTTAACAAATACAGTATGTTAAGTAAAAGTCAAATGTGATATGATTTGCTTTTTTTTTTTATTTTGAAATGAGACTCTAACTTAAAAAATGTGGTATGTTAAGTGAAAGTCAAATATAATATGATTAGTGTTTTGAAAATGAGACTCTCACTTAACAAATGGGGTATGTTAAATGAAAGTTAAATGTGATATGAAAATGAGATTCTTACTTAACAACTTTGGTATGTTAAGTAGGAATCAAATGAATATGATAATGAGATCCTCACTTAACAACTTTGGTATGTTAAGTGGGAATCAAATGTGACATGAAAATAAGATCCTCACTTGAAAACTTTGCTATGTTAAGTGGGAATCAAATGTGACATGAAAATGAGATCCTCACTTAACAACTTTGGTATGTTAAGTGAGAATTAAATGTATATGACGTGTTCTGTTTCTTTTTGGAAAAGAGGGAAACTCTTTGTTTGACAAATATGGTATGTAAAATAAGATTCCAAAATATGTTTGTGATTTTAAAAGAGGGAAATTTATTTAACAAATTTGGGTATGCTAAATAGATTTCAATGATATGCTTTGATGCCATGTATGTGATATCTTACTTTTGAAAAGAGAGAAACTTCAATTCTAGCATATGTGAAATATGTTGACTAGAGTTTTAATTTTATGCTATGATTTTATTTGAAAATAAAATCTTTATTCAACAAATTTGAGTATATTGAATGAAGGTGGTCATTTTCAAAAGTGTGCTTTTGAAAAAGAAAGAAACTCCTACTCTAACATATGTGAAATATGTTACATGGAATTTTAATTTTATATTATGAATTTATTTGAAAATAAGATCTTCATTCAACAAATTTGGGTATGTTGAATAAAGATAACTATTTTCAAAAAGATGCTTTTTTAAAAAAATGATTTTAAAATTTAATTTTCTATTGAAAAGAACCTCCATGTAACAATCATTAGGATAGTTAGATGAGGTTTGGTTCTTATGAATTTTGTGTAAAATCTTTTATTTTGTGAATTTTGAAAAAGTGCTTTTAGAAAGTGGTATTTTGCAAAAGAGTTGATTTTCTTAAATATTGGAATGAACCTTGCCTCACCAAGCTAGTGGTAAAGTGGTTTTAAATTTTTGTCATCTCCCTTAATTATTTAATTTTATCTTTCACCTATTGGGGGACCCAATAGGGGTTTCAAGACCTACAAAGAGTGAGGTCCTAAAACCTAAAGGGTGTTGGCTAGCTTTGCTTAAGAATGAAATAAGCCAAGTGCCAACAGAAGGAACGATAATCTCTGACTCATATGAAATACAAGTCTACTATCGATGCTTGGAGACAACAATTGTCTACTACAGATGGAGAGAGGAACCATCCCCAGCGGAGTTGCCAAAAAAATTTGTATTTTTTATTTTTGAGTTATGTGTATGTGTGTGTATATAGGGGGGGGAGGACACCACGCAGATCTGAGGATGTACTTATTGAGGTGATCGGGTACGACATTAAGGAATAATGCCCTATTTTGAAAGATAGCAATCACTACCCTATGATGGACCTAATCACCTAATAAGGACTCCAAAGGCATGATGGGTCTTCGAATGTACCAGAGATTTTCCCCTATTTTACATAGATGAATAAAGTAGGGTTTATTTAAACTGGGTTCTAAAGTTTCCTATGGGGGCAAGCCCCCATAGTTAATTACATCCTAAGGAAGGAGAGTTCCTTAGGAATACTCTCGATTAAAGTAGGCAATTGTTGTCTCTAAAGATTTCAAAGATAGGCTATCAATAAATTGGCTTTGTTTGGAAAATCAAGTGGGATAGATCAAAAGGAGAGACTTATTATCAAAGCCAAAGGAGATGAGTAGGGATACTAGGAAAACTAGTGAGCATTCCAATATATCCTATGGTTGGGCTTAATATTTGAAATTAAAGAGAATTATGTATTTGAGTTGAAATTTTATTAAAAAATCAATGACTTATAATCCCACAATACAAGGTTGTGAAAATGCCTAAGAGGTGAGGATTTATGCTTGTAGCTCGAAGAAAATAGCTACCTTGAATCCTAAATCTAGGGAGCTTTAGTAAGAACTGAAGTGCGACTTAAATCTAAATGAATATGGGTATATAGTTTACCTCCACAACAGAGGAGAAACCACCCGATTGCTGGACTTATAACTACCTGGAGTAGTAGCCAGCTAACTCCTCCTATGCTTTAAAATCTTGTAGGCAAGTCTTATATTTTGCAAGATAGTTAGGTTGTTATTATTTATAAAGAGACTAAGTCCTTAAAGCACTCCCTAAGAGACTAGAGCATGGGTGGTATGAGTAATGACCTAGTTTAATGCAAATCTTTTTAAATTTTATTTATATTTGACACTTCATTTTAACAAAATCTTTGGGATTTTATATGCCTAAATGTATGATGAAGTTGATTATGGGTCAAATCAGATAGAAGAAGGTGTTCTCCAACCCCATGGGATACCCTCACAGGTCAAGCATTTTCTTGATGTGCAATGGATGAAAATGCTTCATTTTCAAGAGAGGAATAAGATGATATGCATGGTGTTAAGCATACAACATTCAACTAAGGGATTGCTAAATATTTTATTATCTTGATTTAATACTTAGGCTTTAAGTAAGGTTGCAAGTTATTTTAGAAAATTTAGTTATGAGTTGTGACTAGGGTAAAAAGTTTATTTTTTCCTAAGAGCCTAAATGAATCCAGGCCACACATTAAAGCATCAATATATAAAGAAATTATAAGAGGCATGCAATTTTTAGTGCATAATATAAATAAATCATCAAATAATTTATAAGGCTAGTGCAAAAGAATAAAAGGCCAATGCGATCGGGTGCCACAGTACAACCCAAAAAAAAAATGAGTAGCCAAGCTCTACCCTTATACAACCTGGATTACAAAAGAATAATTACAATTAAGAATGAATACATGTTATGGGGGTCTTCATCTTCTTCAAATCTTCATGTCTTCTTTCTTCCTCTTTGTTTCTTTGATTTGGCTCACTTCAAAGCATCACATGGCATACAAGACTAGTCTTTCTTGCCAATGCTCATCCTAATTTCAGTATAGCACTAACCCTAATTCCTAATTATAAAATTACATTTAAATGGAAAGAGTAAATCTAACTACACCTACAAAATAGAGGTTAACTAACCATACATTCCACCCAAACAATTATATTTATAATTTGGATTTAGCACCCTACACATGGATAACCAAGCCCATTTATCTAAACTTGGATTATGCTTAGGGGCTTAAGTAAGCTATAAAGAGAGCATTTATATTTATTTTTCAGCAGCCCCTTAAGAACAATCTCCTGCATAAAACATGATTAGGCTAATCACGGCCTAACATCTAGCCTACGAAACATACACCCTAACATCCAGTCTAAAATAATACATCACAAAATAAAATATATATCAAACCATGCACCATCCTAATATAAAGCTAGAAATGGTGACCTAATCTAATGTGTGTGTATTAAGGCTTGTTTGGTATGTCCTAACTAGACTTTAGAGTTATAGTTTCCTAAGTGTAGAAAGATTTAATGTAAAGGGTGGTTTCGCTTTAAGTTGTTTAGTTAATTTGTAAGCTTTTAATTAAAGTTTTCTTTTGTTTCATTTGACCTACACAAAATAACTAAGTGTTATAAAGAGAAGAAAAGAGAGGATCACACCCTTTTATCTCTATCATAAGTCATTTCTAAAGCCAAATTAATTAAACAATTCTCTTTAATGAATGGCTTATTATGTCTTTTAATTAATTCTAAGTTTAGGTTCACTTTAAATAAACTCATTCAATAAGAAAGACATCTTAAGACTAATTGGGATGAATTACCATCAAATGACACATGTTTATTTATTTCTTTCCATCATATATAGTTTGCATATGGTTAAGTCCTAAACATACCTATACATGCAATTTATGTTTTAGCATACTTGAATGAAGAATGTAAACAAATGTATTTGGGATTGATATTTCATTTGATTGAATTACTTTTATCATATTAACTTAAATTTCTATATAAATTCTTATGCAAAAGCATAAGCAAAGAGCTTTAAGTTACATGATTAATCAATTCAACCACTTGAACAAAGTATGAATGCATGTTTCTTTTTAATAAAAAATGGGACTTTTATTCATTAGCCAAATGCACACACAAATGTATAAGAGTTTTAAGCAAGTACATCGCCATTATTCAACACCAAGGGAGTGAGGTAGGAACCTCCTTAGGGTTACTTAAAGCCATGCATCCGTGGGATGTCTAGGCTAATATACCCACTATCCTTAGATACATGTGAATGTATAAGCAACTATAAGAATGAGAATCATGCAAAAGTAGAATTTATTTGATTAAATTATTATTTTCATCCACTAGTTGCATCACACACACACACACACACACACACACACACACACACACACATATATATATATATATGAATGTGCAAGCAACTATAGAAATGAAAACTATACAAAAGTTGGATTCAATTGAATTGATTTATTTGTGTACATAAATTAAAGCTCTATCTAAATTCTAAAGTCAAAAATGCATAAGACTGAAATCAAGCAAGTATGTCGCTATTGTTCTACAAAAAGGGAGTGAGGTAGGAACCTTCTTAGGGCTACTTAAAGTCGTGCATCCCTGGGATGTCCAGACTAATATACCTGCTAACATTCTTACTTATGCAAATCAACATATGAATATAAGAAAGAAACTTCACTTCATACACTAAATTTATATTCACATGCACTTAATATATATATATATATATATATATATATATATATATATATATATATATATATATATATATATATATATATATATATATATATATATATATATATATATATATATATATATATATATATATATATATATTGCACATTCTTATTTATTAGCATATGTTTGAGATTTAGAAGTGATAATAGCCACACATATTTTTAATTAAGTCAACACATACAAATTTGACATAAAGGAAATTATTTTTTTATTAATTTTAAAAGAGATGAATGCATGAATAAAATGACATACAACACTTGAATATGATTGGAAAGGAAATAAAGAAACATAAGCATACAATCTCGTTCAATCCAACTAATTCCTAAGGATAATCATATTAAACAAGCTTGTTTAAAATAAGCCAAAGTTTGTTAAAGCCACTTTTGATTTCATGTTTGATTTGATTTATGAAATGTGGAAGAGGTTTGTTGGTCCTAATCCCATTCCCATGTGTGTGAGTTAATTTGGTTTAATAAAAGGAAATTAAGTTGATTTTATGGATTGATTAAGTTAAGCATGGATTAAATCAATTAATTTACCCTTACATATGTCACCTTAAGGTAATTAATTAAACAATTACGAGCTAATATGATATGCAACCACATAGAAAAATAAATAACAATGCTCCTATGAAATGAAAGGGGCCTAATGCAATTAGCATTGATTAATTAAGCTTAAGGAGCTCACTTAATTACTTTTATAATTTTCTCACACATGTGAGCTAACCATAATTTCATTAGCTCTCTCTTTAGGTTATTGAACACCCAAAGAGCTACCCAAGAGTTAATTGGAGAAGTAAATTCAATCAAATTAATTATGTTCATTAATTATCTAATTAAATTTTAATTATCTTTAATAAACAATATGAAATAAACTTTGGGCAAGAGGCGAAGAAGGGAGCCTAAGTCTCAATCCTTAAATCCTTTCAAATAGTTAATTAAAGTTTAGGTATGATTTGGATTTTTGATTAATTTTGTTAATTAATTAATTAAGTGGTTTTAATTAATTAATTATTTAAGAGGTAATGGAGAAGACTTAAAGAAAAGATTGGGAGAGGGAGTCCTAATCCATTTCCCTAAACTTCATCACCATTAACGGAGGTTAATAAGCTTAAGTGATTGATTAATTTGTTGTTCATTTACTTAATTATCATTAATTAAGAAAGGAGAATAATTAATGCTTAATCCATTAGTTTTTCCAATTAATTATCCAATAAATCCTAAGATAAATAAGGGAGGCAGAGGTCATCCCCCTAAACATCTCTTAAAATTTTGAAATTAATTGGATAATTAATCAGAAAGTAATTAAGCTAATTAAATTTTTAATTAAAATTTAATTAAGCATAAATTACTATTCAAAATTAGTTAATAATAATTTTAATGAATTTCCTTTTAAAATACCTTTTAAATGAACCCTCATTTGTACTTTTTTAGATTTGTTTACAATCAGTTATGAATTTTAGAAGTTTCAGCATTAAAAATAAATTAATTAACCTAATTAACCCTCCCAATCCCGTCGGAGCCACATGGCGGCTAACACAACACGCTTTCCACGTGATGCGATAGGATTAATTGTTTAAGTTATCACGTCAAAGGCTGACGTGGATGGGGGCAAAATGCACTTTCTATGTGGGCCATTCGATCTAAGATCGGATGGCCATGATTAAACGTGCAATTTTGAAGGGGAAAGAGAGGTTCTACGCGTGATCAGATCTGGATCGTTCATTCCAATCAAGCAGAATGGACGGTCCGTGATCTATCTCCTCCTGAGCGGCGAGCAACGAATATTGTCCGTCGATTAATGCTCGATCTGAGCTCACCCAAGCTCAGATGGAGATGAAATTGATCCCACACCTTCGAGGAAGCATAATAAACACATATAATGGTGGAAATCATATGAAATATAAGTTTCCTTCACAAAGGATCAATCTATTTTGAGCTAATGATTGGTTTTAATGGCATACCTCACCGAATATTTTGACCGACGGTTCCAATGATTAAGGAAGCTTCATTTGGTAGAAACGAAGCCCTGTTGAGCCACACGAGCTTTGATTTAGTGTAGTTTGCTCGAAAGACCAACCCACGACACGTAAGCAATTGGTCTTGATCAAACTCTGCCCTCTGGCTATCGGGAAGCTTGGGAAATAATTCATTTTAGCTCATCTAGATCCAAGGATTGTGTGTGCAAAATTAACTGCACTTCAGTTGTGAAATGAGGAAATGGGAATCACTGATTTTCTCCACTATTTTGGTTTCACGTAAAAGTGAGAATGAGGATTTTGGGGAGCTCAGGAAATATAGAGGGGCTTTGGGATCTCCTTTCATGGCTGCTAGGGTTGAATCGAATGTGAGTCTATGAGTTTGAGTGAGAATGAGGGGGGTATACCCCCTCCTTTTTTGGCTTGGATGATGGTGATGGTTTTAGCTTGATGGATCAATGGATGAGATGGGGAGCTCGATTTGAGCAGAGAATCACACCACTTGGCCTCACATGAGTGGAGGAAGGGTGGAAGGTGTCTGCCATGGTTGTAGTGGGTGTCCTTGGTGGTTTGAAATGCTCTAATGGGAATGGAGAGGTGATTTCACCTCCTTATTAGTCATGGCTGACCCAACCACCTTTGGTTCAGGTCAGCCATGGTCCTTGGTGCCTAGGTAGACCTATGAATGGGTGCCAAGTGGCCAAGGGGAGGAAATGACCAAATATGCATGTCTTATCTCATGGGATGCCCTAGACCTAAGGACAAAGTGGTCATTTTGCTATAAGTTTGGTTTGGGCAGATTTGAAATGGGTCAAAAGTGGGTTAGCCCAAATCTCAAGTGGTTTGGAGCTTATTTATTTTGATTTGGCTTGATTTGACCTATTTAGGTCAAATTGGGTTAGGATGGGTCAAGTTGACCAACTGGTCAAATTGGGTCAAACCAAGGGTTGGCTCAAGTTCACATGACTATTTGGAGTATATTGGTGTCATTGGTTTGGTTCAAATTGTTTTGGATTTAATTATGGCTCATTTGGGTTCATATAGGTCAAATGTGTCAAGCTGACCAACTCGACCAATTTGACCAAATTTGGCTGGGTTAGGTGTTGAGTCAAGTTCAATTGGATAATTGAAAATGATTGTTGGTTTTGGTTTGGTTTAATTTGGAATTAATTTGAATTTTGGCTAATTTGACCCTTTAGGTCAATTTGGGCTAGGTTAGGTTAGGTTGACCAATTGGTCAAATTGGGCTCAATAATGGCTTTGGTCAAGTTTAATAATCAATTTGGAATAAACTTGAACCATTAGTTGCAATCAATTTAGGTTGGAATGTGATTTGACCTATTTTGGATTTTTAGGCCAATTTGGGTCAACTTGGGTCGAATGACCAATTGGACTTGGTTGGGCTCAATTGAGGGTTTGGTCATGTTAAATCATTGATTATGAATTGGTTTGAATCAAAGGTTTCAATCAATTTGGCATATGGTGTGTTTTGGTTAGTTTAGGTTTCATTTGGTTTAAAGGTTGACTTGGTCAATAGGCTAGGTTGACTTGGTTTGACCCAATTCAAGACAATTGATTAACCTAGGATGATTGTTGATCATGATATGAGATTTGGATGGGCTTAGTTCAATCCAATTTGGGTTGGATTAGAACTTGGCTCAAAAAGGGCTTTTAGGTCACTTTGGATCAAATGGACCTAAATAGGTTAATTGGCTTGATCATGTCTTAATTCAAGTTTAGTTGTATTGACAAATGGGTTTGAGATTGAAATATAAATTCAAATGAAAATGGTTTGGAGCCATATGGATCTTGGTTCATATGACAATTTTAAGTCAAAAGGGCTAACTTGCATTTGGTTTGATAATTATAGTTTATATTTATATTTGGAACAATGATTGAAGGAATGATTAAATCATGAAGAAATCCATGGATTTTGAATTGATTTGCATAGGATTTGACCAAGTTCAAGGAGTTAGCTTAAAGGGTATAAATTAGATTTTGGTTTGATTTTAGATTTAGTTTTGGCTATTTGAATTTATATTTCATTTATATTTTGGAATATAAATGAAGATATGAAAGATTCATGAGAAAATCACTTGAGTTTGGAGTGATTTTAATTTGGTTAAGGCTAAGTCCATAAGACAAAATCAAAGGGCTTAAGAAGAGTTTTGGCATTAGGATTTGATCATTGAATTGAATCATTTGACTTGGAATTTGATTTATGATTTGAAGTTTGAATTGACATTTGAATTTGAGGTATTGTTTGAGAAGGAAAGCATGTGTTGGGTTTAGGTCATAGGGTAGGCAAGTTTTCCTAAGTCCCTAAGACATAACCTATTCCTATGTCTAAACCTTTCAACTTTCTAGGCTTAGGTTAAGTGATCACCTAATCACTGGAAGTGTCTTAAGACTAAGGAGCTCTTAGTGTCTATAAGAGTCCTAGATCTATGATGAGGAAGTTGAGAACTCACTCCAAAAGTGAGGTCAACACCCTCCACCTCCTCCCTACTGACTGTTGTGAGACCTATCCCCTCACAAGTAGCTCGCACAGCCTCGAATCCATAATCAAACTGAATCAGATGCACAATGGGAGAGGTGAGCTTGGCCTGATCCAAGGCCAAGTCAAGTTTTGATGGGAAGGAGAACACAAACTTGCTAGGAGCCATGTGTAATGAGCTAAACAAAAACTTACTGATCTGAAAGTCTTCATTTGTTGAAAACATAATTGAATCAATCCCTCTTGCCTTGGTATTTACCTTCAAAAATAAATTTTAGACTTGATTTAGAAATTTGAACCCACACTCAACAAAGTTAATTGTGTTAAGTAGGGCTCATTGGAGAGATTTTGATATGTGAGGAGAGTCTTTGCCATATAATTTTGATTTAGAACTCATACTCATCCAATTTAAGTAGGTTGGGCGGGGTTTAGATATTTGAAGATGTTTGTGTTGTTATCTTATTTGAAAATTTTGATTTAAAAAAAAACTTTACTTAGCAAATTTAGGTATGCTAACGAAAGGTTGTGATTGTATGATTAGAAATTTTTGTAAAAAATCTTTGCTTATGATGATTGATTATGTGTGTGATATATGTTGATTTGATTTAAAAGTGGGGCTTCTTACTTAATAAATTTGGTATGTTAAATAAGAACCAAATGTGATTGATATGTATTTGAAAATGAGACTCTCACTTAATAAATTTGGTATGTTAGGTGGGAGTCAAGTGTATTTCTGATTTTGAAAATGAGGCTCTTACTTAACAAATATGGTATGTTAAATAGAAACCAAGTGTGTTTACGATTTGAAAATAAGATTCTCACTTAATAAATTTGGTATGTTAAGTGGGAGCCAAATGTGATATGATTTATGTTTTGAAAATGAGACTCTCACTTAACAAATTTGGTATGTTAAGTGGGAGTCAAACATGATATGATTTGAAAATAAGATTCTCATTTATCAAATTTGGTATGTTAAATGAGAATCAAATGTGTTATGATTTGATTTTTGAAAATGGGACTCTCACTTAACAAATTTGGTATGTTAAGTGGGAACTAAATGTGATATGATTTGTGTTTTAAAAATGAGACTCTCACTTAACAAATTTGGTATGTTAAGTGGGAGTCAAACATGATATGATTTGAAAATGAGATTCTCATTTAACAAATTTGGTATGTCAAATGGGAATCAAATGTGTTATGATTTGCTTTTGAAAGTAGGACTCTCACTTAACAAATTTGGTATGTTAAGTGAGAGCCAAATGTGATATGATTTGTGTTTTAAAAATGATACTCTCACTTAACAAATTTGGTATATGTTAAGTGGGACTCAAACATGATATAATTTGAAAATGAGATTCTCATTTAACAAATTTGGTATGTTAAATGGGAATCAAATGTGTTATGATTTGCTTTTTGAAAATGGTACTCTCACTTAACAAATTTGGCATGTTAAGTGGGAGCCAAATGTGATATGATTTGTGTTTTGAAAATGAGACTCTCACTTAACAAATTTGGTATGTTAAGTGGGAGTCAAACATGATATGATTTGAAACTGAGATTCTCATTTAAAAAATTTGGTATGTTAAATGAGAATCAAATGTGTTATGATTTACTTTTTGAAAATGGGACTCTCACTTAACAAATTTTGGTATGTTAAGTGGGAGCCAAATGTGATATGATTTGTGTTTTGAAAATGAGACTCTCATTTAACAAATTTGGTATGTTAAGTGAGAGTCAAACATGATATGATTTGAAAATGAGATTCTCATTTAACAAATTTGGTATGTTGAATGGGAATCAAATGTGTTATGATTTGCTTTTTGAAAATGGGACTCTCACTTAACAAATTTGGTAAGCTATGTGGGAGCCAAATGTGATTTGAAAATGAGATTCTTACTCAACAAATTTGGTATGTTAAGTAGGAATCAAATATGATATGATTTTTTTTTTTTGAAAATGGGAAATCTATTTAACAAATTTAGGTATGTTAAATAGAGTTCAATGATATGTTTTGCTTTAATGTGTGATTTCTTGCGTTTTGAAAAGAGAGAAACTTCAACTCTAGCATGTGTGAAGTATGTTAAGTGAAGTTTCAATTTTATGCCATGATTTTATTTGAAAATAGAATCCTCATTCAACAAATTTGAGTATGTTGAATGGAGATAGTCATTTTCAAAAGTGTGTTTTTTTTATATATAAAAAAAAAGGAAACTCCAACTTTAGCATATGTGAAATATGTTAAGTGGAGTTTTAGTTTTATGCTATGATTTTATTTGAAAATAGAATCTTCATTCAACAAATTTGGGTATGTTGAATGAAGGTGGTTATCTTCAAAAAGATGCTTTTGAAAAAGAGAGAAACTTCAACTCTAGCATATTTGAAATATGTTAAGTGAAGTTTCCATTTTATGCCATGATTTTATTTGAAAATAGGATCTTCATTCAACAAATTTGAGTATGTTGAATGAAGGTGGATGTTTTTAAAAAGATGCTTTTGAAAAATGATTTTGATCTTGATTTTGAAAAGAACCTTTATGTAACAATCATGGGGATTGTTAGAAGAGGTTTGGTTGTATGAGTTTTGTGCTTTTAGAAAATTTCTTATGAATTTTGTGCAAAATATTTTGTTATGTGATTTTTGAAAAAGGTGCTTTTGGAAAGTGGCATTTTGCAAAAGAGTTTATTTTCTTAAACATTAAGATGAACCTTACCTCACCAAGCTAGTGGTAAGGAGGTTCTAAATTTTTCTCATCTCCTTTCATGAGTTAATTTTATTTTTCACCCATTAAGAAACCTAATAGAGGTTCTAGGACCTACAAGGAGTGAGGTCCTAAAACCTAAAGGATGTTGGCTAGCTTTGCTTAAGAATGAAATAAGTTAAGTGCCAATGAAAGGAAGGATAGTCTTGGACTCATATGAAATACAAGTCCACTATCAATGCATAGAGACAACAATTGTCTACTAAAGACGGAGAGAGGAACCATCCCCAGTGGAGTTGCCAAAAAAATCTATGGTGTTTAATTTTGGTTTATGTTGTGTGTGTGTATATGGGGGGGACACCACACAGATCTGAGGGTGTACTTATTGAGGTGATTGGGTACAACATTAAGGAATAGTGCACTATCTCAAAAGATAGAAATCACTATCCTACGATACACCTAATCACCTAATAAGGACTCCTAAGGCATAATAGGTCTTCGAATGTACCAGAGATTTTTCCCTTGCTTTACATGGATGAATAAAGTATGGTTTATTTAAATCAGGTTCTAAAGTTTCTTATGGGGAGCAATCCCCCATAGTTAATTACATCCTAAGGAAGGTGAGTTCCTTAGGAATAATCTCGATTAAAGTAAGAAATTGTTGTCCCCAAAGATTTCAAAGATAGGACTATCAATAAATTGGCTATGTTTGGAAAATCAAGTGGGATAGATCAAAAAGAGAGACTTATTATCGAAGTTAAAAGGAGATGAGTAGGAGATGCTCTGATACTAAGAAGCCTAGTGAGCATCCCAAACGATCCTATCATTGGGCATTATATATTTTGAAATTAAAGAGAATTATATATTTGAGTTGACATTTTATTAGAAAGCTAGAACTTATAATCCCACAACACAAGATTATAGAAATGCCTAAGAGGTGAGGGTTTATGCATGTAGCATGAGGGGAAATAGCAACCTCAGATCCTAAATCTAGGGAGCTTTAGTAAGGACCAAAGCACGTCCTAAATCAAAGGCAAAAAAGGGTATATTGTTCACCTCCATAAGAGAGAGTAAACCACCCAACTGCTGGACTTATAATCACCTGGAGTGGGAGCCAGCTAACTCCTCTTACATTTTAAAACCATGTAGCTAAGTCATATGTTTTGCAAGATGATTAGGTTATTATTATTTAAAAAAGAAACTAAAGTCCTTAAACCCACTCCTTAAGAGACTAGAGCATGAGTGGTATGAATTAAAGACTTAGTCTAATGCAAATTTTGCCTAATTTTATTTGATTTTGGACTCTTTATTTTGACACAAGGTATAGGATTTTATATTCCTAAATACATGATGAAATAGGGTTATTGGATAAATCAGAGAGAAAGAGGTGTTTTCCACCACAAGGGAGACCCTCAAAGGTCAAGTCTTTCCCTATCAAGCAAGGATAGAAACCCTCTATTAGCAAGAGTGAAATAATATGATATGCATGATGTTAAACATACAACATTCAGCTAAAGGGTGGATAAATCTTTTAATTATCTTGATTTAATACCTAGGCTTTAAATGTGGTTATGAGTTATTTTAGAAAATTTAGTTATGAGTTATGATTGGGGTAAAAATTTTATTTTTCCCTAAGAGCCTACACAGATCCAAGCCATACATTAAATCATCATATATGAAGAAATAATAAAAATACATGCCATTCCTATTGCATAATGTAAAGAAATCATCAAATAATTTATAAACTCAACGTCAAAGAATAACAGGCTGGTGCGATCGAGTACTACCGTACAACCCAAAAAGAAAAATAAGTAACCGAGCTCTACACTTATACATCTTGGTATATGAAAGAATAAGTACAAATTATACAAATGATAAATGTTATGGGAGGTCTTCAAGTTTTCATATCTTCACATCTTTGTTCCATTTCTTCACTTGATTTACTTCATTTGATTTGGTAGGCTTTTAGGCATCGCATGACACCCCAAGATTAAGCCTTTTAGCTAATGTTCATCCTTAACCCCCATAACACTTAACCAAATTCCTAATGCATAATTACATTAAAAGAATGAAAAAGTAAATCTAATTACACCTGCAAAACAAGCGTTAGCTATACACACCATATAACCCAAGTAATATATATAATTTAGACTTAGCACCCTACACATGGGCAACCAAGTCCACCTATCCTAATGTAGATTATGCTTAGGAGTTAAGCAACCTATAAACAAGAGCATTTATATTTAATTTAAGCGCCCCTTAAGCCTATAGAAAATATTATTAGGCTAATCACTGCCTAACATCCAGTCTATGAAGCATACACCCTAACATCTAGTTTACAATAATACATCACAAAAGAAACCTACATCAAAATGTATGGCCTTAACATAAAGCTAGAATTGGTGACTTAATCTAAAGTGTGTGTATTAAAGCTTGTGTGGTATTTCCTAACTAGGCCTTAGAGTTATCATTCTCTAAGTATGAAGAGTTTAATTATGAAGGGTTGATTTCTCTTTAAGTGATTTAGTTGATTTGCAATATTTTACTTCATGATTTCTTTTGTCCTATCTTGGCCTACACAAAATAACTAAGTATTATAAAGAGAAAGAAAGAGAGGATCACTCTGTTTTATCCCTTCCTTAAGTCACTGTTGACCTCACTTTTGGAGTGAGCTCTCAACCTCTCTATCTTAGACATAGGACTCCTCTAAACACTAAGAGTTCCTTAGTCTTAAGACACTTCTAGTGATTAGGTGAACACTCAACCTAACCCTATAGACTTAGAAGAGTTACCCATAAGAATAGGTCATGCCTTAGGGGTATTAGGAAAACTTGCCTACCCTATAGCTTGAACCCAATCCTTACTTCCTTCATTCAAACTAACTTCAATTCAAATCCAAATTCAAATCAATTCAAATTCAATTGATTTTCTCAAATCATGAATCAATTTCAAATTCAAATCAATTCCAAATCAAATCTCAAATCGATTTCAACTCAACTGATTTTCTCAAATCAAAACTTAAATCAATTCCAATTCAATTGATTTTCTCAAATCATAATTCAACTCCAAAAATCCAAATCATGAATCAATCCCAAGTCAAATGATTGAAACCCATGATTGAATCTAATTCACAAAATCTTTCCTAAGCCCTTTTGATTTCATCTTACGGACTTAGCTAAAACCAAATCCAAATCACTTCAAACTCAAAATATTTTCTTATAACCCATTTATAGTCTCATTTATATTCACAAATATAAATGAAATATAAATTCAAATAACCAAAACCAATTCAAAACCCAAATCCAAATCTAGCCAAAATCCAACATATCCCCTTTCAAGTCAAATTCTTGAACTTAATCAAACCATTCTCAAATCAATCCAAACCCTTGAATTTTCTCTTCAAACAATCAATCCTTCAATCATGAATCCAAATGTTAACATAAACTTCAATCACCAAACCAAAATCAAACTAACCCAAGTCAAATCCATGTTCACCCTTTTGACTTGGAATTGTCAAATAAATCAAAACTGATTTGACTTCAAATCACCTGTAATTGGATTTATATTTCAATCATAAGTTCAAATGTGAGGTCAACCAAACTTGAATCAAGCCTTGATCAAGTCAATTGACCTATTATAGACTCACTTGATCTAAAGTAGCTTAAAGCACCCTTTTGAGCCAAATTCTAATCCAACCTAAATTGGATTGAACTAAGCCCATATAAGCCTCACATTATGAGCAACAATCATCCTAAGATGATTAATCACTCAAGTTGGGTCAAACCAAGTCAAACTTAGCCTTTGACCAAGTCAACACTTAACCCAAATAAAACCTAAACTAGCCAAAATCCACCATAGGCCAAATTGATTGAAACCATTGATCTAAACCAATCCAAAATCAATGATTGAACATGATCAAGCCATCAATTGAGCCAAACCTAGCCAAATTGGCCACTTGACCCAAGTTGACCCAAGTTGACCTAAAAAAGTAAAAAATGGGTCAAATCTTGATCTAAGCCAAATTGATTGCAACCGATGGGTCAAATTCATTCTAAATCACTTGGAACTTGACCAAAGCTTCAATTGGCCAACTAGACCCAACCTAGCCTAATTGACCATGAGCCCAACTTGACCTGAAAGGTTAAATCAACTTAAAATCAAACCAAATCAAAATTAATTGAAACCAAAGCTTGTAATATATTTCAAATGATCAACTAAGCCTAAACCAACCCATGACCTAACCCAATTGGGCCAAATGGGTCAAATTGGTCAACTTGACGCATTTGACCTAATGAAATCAAATGAACCAAAACCAAATATAAATCAAATTAAACCAAATCAATGATACCCATAGGCTCCAAATGATCATTTAAACTTAATATAACCCATGGTTTGACCCAATTTGACCAATTAGTCAACTTGACCCAAGTTGGACAATTTTGACTTAAATGGATCAAATTGAACCAATCTAAACTAAATAAATTCCAAATCAATTGAAATTTGGCCCAACCTAGTTTTTAATCATTTCAAATCTAATCAAATCAAAATTAAGGCCAAATGACCATTTTACCCTTGGGTTAAAGGGTAACCTATGGCCAAATCCACTTAGAATTTGGCCAATTCCTTCTCATTGCCACTTAGCATCTTCCTAATGGACCACATGGACATCAAGGAGGGTGATGCACATGACCCAATGGGTTTGGGTCAGCCATGACCCAACCCAAGGCCAAACCGACCCCTCCAATAGGAATTCTCCACGTGGATCACTCCATACACTCATTTAACACATGTGCACTTCCTCCCCTCCACTCCTCTACCAAAATCGAAGCACATGGAATCCCTAATAGCCTAAATAACCCAATCAATCTCCTCAATTAATCAAAAATGGAAGAGCAAGCCTCGATCATTCGATCCGAGGGGCAGATATACTCCTCCTCATTCCAACGCAAATGAGACACTCTGAATTTTATTGAGCCCTAGGAATGAAAACCAAGCTTTTGCAAGTTTCCTCAAGCATTCTTCTGCTCATTTGCTAAACAACCCAATCAATCTCCTCAATTGATCAAGAATAGAAGAACAAGCCTCGGTCATCCGATCCAAGGAGGGGCAGATATACTTCTCCTCATTCCAACACAAAGGAGAGACTCAATTGAGCCCTAGGAACTAAAACCAAGCTTCTGTAAGTTTCCCCAAGCATTCTCAAGCTCATTTGAATTTCTCCTTCTCGATTTTCTTCAAAGCTGAAATAGGGGAGGCCTAAGGAAATTTCAACTTGCTAAATTCTCCACCAAACCCAAATTCACTTTGCAAGCACCATCAAAGGAGGTAAACAAGCTCACCCAATGTGTTTTCCAAGTCTCCAAGCCACGGGAAGGGAGACCTAGACCAAAGTTTGAAGCCATTGGAGAGAGCCTTGGTCAATTGAGCAACTAACTTAAAATTAAAGCTTGAAACTTTCAACAGAGCTTCATCTCCACTAGACGAAGCTACCTCCTCCATTGGAAGCATCGGTGATAGCCTCCGACACAATATGACTCAAAACTCACCTTAAGTTGAAAAATGCTTAGTCCTTTATGAAGGGAATTGCAACCCCATTAAAATCTAGTCGTTGGATGTTCTTCCCTACACCTCTTGATGGTGTGGGGTTAATCCTAGCCTAATCTGAGCTTAGGTGAATCCTAGCCTAATCTGGGTTCATTAAGTTCTGAATGAAGGCAAGCCCCCTTAGTTAATTACATCATAAGGAATGATATTCCTTAGGAATACTCTCATTAAGATAAATGATCATTATCTCCAAAGATTTCAAAAATAAGACTATCAATCAATTAGTTATTTTTGGAAAATCAAGTGGGATTGATCAAGTGGAGGGATTTATTTTCAGAACTAAAGGGAGATGAGTAGGGGATGCTCATGATACTAGGAAGCCTAGTGAGCATCCCAAACTATCCTATGGTTGGGCTTTATATTTTTGAAATTGAGGAGAATTATTTGTTTGAGTTAAATTTTTATTAGAAATCTAGGGCTTACAATTTCACAATACAATGTCATGAAATGCTTAAGAGTTGAGGATTTATGCTTATAGCCTGCAAAGGAAAATAGCAACCTCAAATCCTAAATCTAGGGAGCTTTGACGAGGGCCAAAATGCAACCTAAATCTAAGGTGAAAATGTGTATATGGTTTACCTCCATAAGAGAGGACAAATCACTAGACTACTAGACTTACAACCGCCTAGGGGTGGCTTGCAACTAACTCCTCCTACGATTTTAAATACATATAGGCAAGTCATATGCTTTTGTAAGATAGCTAAGTTGTTATTTATTTAAAAAGGAGACTAAGTCCTTAAACACACTCCCTAAGATATTAGATCATGTAGGGTATGAGTAATGACCTAATCTAATGTAAATTTTGTTAAGTTTTATTTTGATTTTTGGATAATTTATTTGACATAGGCTATGGGATTCATATGCCTAATGCATGAGAAATTTGTTATGGGCTAAATGTTGATTTGGTCAAAGGTTAAGTTTGACTTGGCTTACCCAATTTGAGTGATTAATCATCCTATGATGATTATTGCTCACAATGTGAGGCTTAGATGGGCTTAGTTCAATCCAATTTGGGTTGGATTAGAATTTGGCTCAAGAAGGTGCTTTAGGTCACTTTGGGTCAAGTGAACCTAAATGGGTCAGTTGACTTGATCAAGGCTTGATTCAAGTTTGGTTGAACTCACATATGGACTTATGATTGAAATATAAATCCAATTGTAAGTGATTTGGACTCAAAAGGGTTTTGATTCATTTGATAATTTCAAGTCAAAAGGGTAAATTTGGGTTTGACTTGGGTTAGTTTGATTTTAGTTTGATGATTGAAGTTTATTTTATATTTGGATTCATGATGAAGGATTGATTGTCAGGAGAGAAAATCCAAAGGTTTGGATTAATTTGAGAATGGTTTGGCTGAGTTCAAGAATTTGACTTGAAAGAGCATAAGTTGGATTTAAGTTGGATTTAAGTTAGATTTGGATTTGAGTTTTGAATTTGGTTTTGGTTATTTAAATTTATATTTTATTTATATTTATGAATATAAATGAGAATATAAATGGGTTATGAGAAAATATTTTGAGTTTGAAGTGATTTAGATTTGATTTGAGCTAAGTCTATAAGATGAATCAAAAGGGCATTGAAAAGATTTTGGATTTGATTTAAGATTTTATTTGGAAAAATAAATTGATTTGAAATTTGAGAAAATCAATTGAGTTGGAATTGATTTAAGTTTGATTTGAATTGAAGTTGGTTTGAATTTGGAGTTGATTTCAATTTGAAGTTGGTTTGAATTTGAAGTTGATTTGAATTTGAAGCTGGTTTGAACTCGAAGTTGACTTGAAAGAAGAAAGTAAGGATTTGGTTCAAGCTAAAAGGTAGGCAGTTTTCCTAATACCCCTAAGGCATAGCCTATTCCTATGGCTAACTCTTCTAAGTCTCTATGATTTAGGTCAAGCATTCACCTAATCACTATAAGTGTCTTAAGACTGAGGAACTCTTAGTGTTTAGAGGAGTCCTTTGTCTAAGATAGAGAGGTTGAGAGTTCACTCCAAAAGTGAGGTCAACATATATGTTGGCTCACAATTATTTGGTTAATTATGTTAAAGTGGTATAGGTAAGGGGTAATTAATGGACTTAATTTATATCTTAACCTAAATAAAAAATAAAATCAACTTAATTGTTCTCAAATTAAACTAAACCAATTCACACATGGGGGAAATGGGTTAGGACTAGCAAACTCTTTTCTCATAAATCATAATCAAATCAAATTTAAAACTAAAAATCTCTTTAAATAATTTTGATTCACTTTGAATAATCTTATCTTATAGGATTGTCCTTAGAAATTAATTAGGGTGAATGAATTCATATGCTTACATCACTTTATTTTTTTCCAAGCATGCTAAATATTGTATGCCATATGAAATCATGCATTAGTATCTTTTGAAAAATCAAATTAAATAAAATATTTCCTTTTATGTCAAATTGCATGTTTTGGCTAAAGTTAAGAATATGGGTGGCTATTATCACTATTAAATCAAAAATTACTTTTCAAAACTCATAAACCAAAGATTATGAATGAAGGGATGCTACTTATAAGTACTTATAAGCTTGCATGTGATTATAGTATAAGATGTATTTTGTGTTATTTTGTTCTCTTCTCTTAACATGGACTTGTATAGAATTTGCAAAGTGTGTAGTTCATTTGAAGAGAATATAACACTTGCAAGAATCTATTCCTATGCACTTCTATGTAATGACTTAATAAAGATCTTCATATTTAAACATGTAAATTACATAACCAAATTAAATAAAAAAATTATTTGCATGATTCTTCACCCATTTTTTCTTTCTATATATTTACATGTATTTAAGAAAAGTAAGAGGACATTATGGGTGAGACTTCTTAAGTAGGTCTTTACCTTACACCCCTGGTGTATAGAATAATGGCGTCCTACTCACTTATATCTTTTATACATGTGTATGTGCATTTTGTTAATGGATAAGGAATCCCCTTTTTCTACATAATAAAAACATGCATTCATGGAATATCTAAATTTTATTAAACAACATCTCTTAGCATTCATCATCAAAGTGTGCTAAAGTTTTGCATTACATGTATAGCTATGCTTAGGATCATTCATATGCATGGTATACATGGTGGAAAGAAATAAATGGTTGTGTTATGTGATAGTAATTCACCTCAATTAATCCTAAGATTCCTTTCTTATTGAATAGGACTATTTAGAGTAAATCTAAACTTAAGATTAATTAAAACACATAATAAAACATTCACTAAATAAAAATCATTAATGAATCTGCCTTAGAAATTATTTAAGGTTGTGATGAAAGAGAAAGTTATCTTCTCTTTTCTTCTCTTTATAACACTTAGTAACTAAATATAAGTTCATTTAAACCAAATCAAATCATCAAGTAAAATTGACAATCAACTAAATCACTTGAAATGAAATCACCCTTCTAAATTGAATCTCTCACACTTAGAAAATTCCAACCTTAAAGCTAAGACATACCATGATGTAATATTTGAGGATGCCTAGTGTAATAAAGGTAGACTAGATGGTAGGGCAATCTTAGCCTAATCATGTCTTCTACAGGGGATTGTACTTAAGGGGCATTGTAATAAAAATATAAATATTTTTATTATGTTGGTTGCTTATACCCCTAAGTATAATTCAATCTAGGACAGGTGGACTTGGTTACCCATGTTCGGGGTGCTAAGTCCAACTTATTCATATACACGCTTGGGTTTTGTGATATGTTTGGCTAATCTCTATTTTGTAAGTTTAGTTAGATTTATCTTTTTCCTTTTTCATGTAATTTTGTAATTATGATTTGGAATGAATGTTATGGGTGATTAGGATGAACATTGGACAAAACATCAAGTCTTATGCACCATGTGAAGCTTTAGAGCAACCATGTTCCAACCAGCCAAAAGAAGGAAAATAATGAAGAAAAAAAGAAATTAAGAAAAGAAGAAATGAAGAATGAAGATCGTCATAACATAAATTCCTTCTAAATTGTAATTATTCATTTGTAATCCGGGTTGTATAAGGGTAGAGCTTGGCTACCCATATTTCTTTTAGGTTTGTGCGGTGGAGCCCGATCACATTGGCCTCTTATTCTTTTGTGCTGGCTTTTTAAAATTAATTGATGTTTGTTTAGCTTGTGCATAGTTTATTCATTGTTTGATGAATGTCCAAGATGCGATTAGGCTCTTAGGAAAAAATAAATTTTCTATCCAATTAATCAACTCAAAATTAAAAGTAAACAACTCGTTACCTCACCTAAAGCCTATGACATAAATCAAGATAATAAAAGATTTAGCAACCCCTTAGCTGGATGTTGTTTGTATCACATCATGCATAAAAATCATCTTGCTTTACTCTTGCTAATAGAGGGCTTCCACCTTTGCCAGAGAAAATGGCTTGACCTTTAAGAGCCATGGTGGAAACACACCTCCTTCTTGTTGATTTTGGCCCATAACCAATTTCTCATGCATTAGGCATATGAATCTCATAGCCTGTGTCAAATAACAAAGTCCAAAAAGTAAAATAAAACTTTAAAAAATTTGCATTATATTAGGTCATTATTCATGCCTTTCATGATCTAGTCTCTTAAGGAGTGTGTTTAAGGACTTAGTCTCCTTTCTAAATAAACAACAACCTAGCTATCTTGCAAAATATATGACTTGACTACATGTATTTAAAATTATAGGAGGAGTTAATTGGTGGCCACCCCTAGGTAGTTGTAAGTCCAACAGTCGGGTGGCTTATTCTCTCATGTGGAGGTAAACCATATACCCATTTCTCCATAGATTTAGGTCGTGCTTTGGCCCTCGCCAAAGCTCCCTAGATTTAGGATCTGAGGTTATTGTTTTCTTTTGTAGGCTACAAGCATAAATTCTCACCTTTTAGGCATTTTCATAATCTTGTATTGTGGAATTGTAAGCCCTATATTTCTAATAAAAATTCAACTCAAATAAATAAATCACCTCAACTTCAAAAATATAAAGCCCAACCATATGATAGTTTGGGATGCTCACTAGGCTTTCTATTATCACGAGCATCCCCTATTCATCTCCTTCTAGTTTTGAAAATAACTCCCTCCTTTTGAACAATCCCACTTGATTTTCTAAAAATAACCAATTGATTGATAGTCCTATCTTTGAAATTTTGGAGACAACGATCGTTTACCTTAATCGAGAGAATTCCTAAGGAATCTCATTCCTTAGGATGTAATTAATTATGGGAGCTTGCCTCCATGAGGATCTTAATGAACCTAGTTTAAAATAAATCCTACTTTATTTTTTCATGTAAAATAGGGGAAGAATCTCTGGTACATTCAAAGACCCATTTTCCTTAGGAGTCCTTATTAGGTGATTAGGTCCATTATAGGATGGTGACTTCTATCTCTCAAGATAGTACATCATTCCTCATTGTTATACCCAATCACCCTAATAAGTACATCTGCAGATCTACATGGTATCCCAACATACATAAATTTTTATTTTTCAAATCTCCCAAAAGGTTTGAAAAATAAAAATAAACACCATAGTCAAGTCTAAAGCAAATTAATTAATCAATTCCCTTTAGTGAATGACTTATTACATATTTTAATTAATCCTAAGTTTAAGTTCACCTTAAATAAACTCATTCAATAAGAAAGCATCTTAAGATTAGTTGGAATAAATTACTATCACATAACACATGTTTGTTCATTTCTTTCCATCATATATATATGGCATGCATATGGTTAAGTACTAAACATACCTATACATGCAATTTGTATCTTAGCACTTTAAATGATGAATGTAAGCAAATATACTTGGAATTTATGTTTCATTTGGTTGAATCATTTTGTCATATTAATTTAAAGCTCTATCTAAATTCTTATGAAAAGTATAAGAAAATATCCCTAAATCAAATGATTAATTAATCCAACAATTTGAACAAAGTATGAATGCATGTATTTTTAATAGAAAAAATGGGGTTTTCATTCATTGGCCAAATACATATTTAAATGTATAAACATTTTAAGCAAGTACGATGCCATTGTTTTGCACCAGGGGAGTGAGGTAGGAATCTCCTTGGGGCTACTTAAAGTTGTGCATCCCCAGAATGTCCAGACTAAAATACCCACTATTCTTAAATACATATAGATTTGTAAGCAATTATAAGAATAGAAAACCATGCAAAAGTAGTATTTAATTGGATTGATTTATTTGTGTAAATGAATTAAAGCTCTATTTAAATCCCAATGTCAAAATGCATAAGAATGAAATCAAGCAGGTACGTCGCCATTATTCTACACTAAGGGAGTGAGGTAGGAACCTCCTTAGAGCTACTTAAAGTCATGCATTTCTGGGATGTCTAGGATAATATACCCGCTAACATTCTTATTTATGCAAATCAACACATGAATGTAAGAAAGAGACTTCATTTCATACACTAAGCTTATACTCACATGCACCTCCTATGAATACATAACTAAAGGCACAATATACATTATCATTCTTTATTAATAAGCTTTTGAAAATACATTTGAGATTTAATAGTGAAAATAGCCACACATATTTCTAATTAAGTGAACACATACAAATTGACATAAAGGAAATTATTTTTTTTATTTGATTAATTTGAAATACATGAATGCATGAGTACAAGTGACATACAATATTTTAATATGATTGGAAGGAAATAAAAAAAATACAAGCATGTAATTTCATTCAATCCAACTAAATCCTAATGGCAATTATATTAAACAAACTTATTTAAAATAAAACAAAGTTTCTTAAAGCCATTTTTTATCTTTATGTCTGATTTGATTTAAGAAATGTGAAAGTGGTTTGTTAATCCTAATCCCATTCCCCATGTATGAATTAATATGATTTAATAAAAAGTAATTAAATTGATTTTATGGCTTGATTAGGATAAGGTATGAATTAAATCAATTAATTAACCCTTACCTACATCACCTTAAGCTAATTAAATAAATAATGATAAGCCAACATGAGATGCATCCACATGAAAAATAAATTGATAATGTTCCTAAGAAATGAAAAGGGCCTAATGCAATTGGCTCATAATTAATAATTAATTAAGCTTTAGGGAGTCAATTACTTTTATGATTTTCTCACACATGTGAGACAACCATGATTTTATTAGCTCTCTCTTTAGGTTATTGAACACCTATGGTGAAAAAATATATCTCTCGCCTTCATCTATCCCTTTTGGAAAGATAGATAAATGAAAACATAAATATTACCGCCTTTTTGGGATACCACGTAGATCCACAGATGTTCTTATTAGGGTGATCGAGTACGAAATTGAGGAAATGTGTACTATTTTGAGAGATAGAAGTCACCACCCTACAATGGACCTAATCACCTCAATAAAGACTCCTAATGACTATGGGTCTTCGTATGTACTAGAGATTCTTCCCCTACTTTACATGAAAAAGTAAAGCAATATTTATTTTAAATCGGGTTCATTAAGTTCCCTATGGAGGCTAGCCCCCATAGTTAATTATATCCTAAGGAACAGGATTCCTTAGGAATACTCTCGATTAAGGTAAATGATCATTGTCTCCAACGATTTCAAAAGTAGGACTATCAATCAATTTATTTATTTTAGGATTGATCAAGAGGAGGGAGTTATTATTGAAGCTAAGGGAAGATAAGTAGGGGATGCTTATGATACTTGGAAGCCTAGTAAGCATCCCAAACTATCCTATAGTTGGGCTTTATATTTTTGAAATTGAAGTAATTTATTTGTTTGAGTTGAATTTTTATTTAAAAATCTAGGGCTTATAATTTCATAACACAAGGTCATGGAAAAGCCTAAGAGGTGAGGATTTATGCTTGTAGCCCACAAAGAGAAGTAGCAACCTCTGAACCTAAATCTAGGGATCTTTGGCGAAGGCCAAAGCACGACCTAAATCTAAGGCAAATGTGGGTATTTGGTTTACCTCCACAAGAGAGAATAAACCACCAGACTATTTGGACTTATAATTGCTTGGGGGTGACTGTCAACTAACTCCTCCTACCATTTTAACTACATGTAGGTAAGTCATATGCTTTTGCAAGATAGCTAAGTAGTTGTTTATTTAGAATGAGACTAAGTCCTTAAACACACTCCCTAAGAGACTAGATCATATGGGCACGATTTAATGTCTTAAATCTAATGCAAATTTTTTTATATTTTATTCTTATTTTGGACAATTCATTTGACACAAGCTTATAGGATTCATATGCCTAATGCATGAGAAATTGGATTATGAGCCAAATTCAGCAAGAAAGGAGGTGTGTTTCCACCATGGCTCTCAAAGGTCAAGCTAAATTCTCTAGCATAGGTGGAAGCCCCCCAAATCAAGAGTGAAATAATATACTTTTTATGCATGATATGAGAAAGAAAATATAACATCCAGCTAAGGGGTTGTTAATTCTTTTATCTTGATTTATAACTTAGGCTTTAAGTGAGGTTATGAGTTATTTATTTTTAGTTTTGAGTTGATTAATTATATAGAAAATTTATTTTTTTAAAGAGCCTAATCATCATCCAGGTCATACATCAAAGCAAGGAAGAAACTAGAAAAACATGCAATCTTAATGCATGAGCTAAACAAACATCAATCAATTTATAAAGCTAGCACAAAAGTATAAAAGGCCTTTTATGGTCGGGCTCCACTGCATAAACCCGAAAATAAATTGGGTAGCCGAAGCTCTACCCATATACAACCTGATTATTATGAACTAATTCATTTTATGGGTCTTCATTCTTCTTTCTTCATTTCTTCTTTCTTCTTTCTCCTTTCTTCTTTCTTCTTTTGGTTGGTTGAAATGTGGTTGCTCTAAAGGCTTCACATGGTACATAAGGCATAGTCTTATGACCAATGCTCATCCTAATCACCCATAACATTCATTCCGAATTGTAATTGCAAAATTACATGAAAAAGGGAAAGGAAATCTAACTAAAACCAGCAAAATAGAGATTAGCTAAACAAACTACACAATCCCAAGCATTTATATTAGACTTAGCACCCCACACATGGGTAACAAAGTACACCTGACCTATTTTGGATTATCCTTAGGGGTAGAAACAACCTTCACAGCAAAAGTAGTTATTTTTTTATTGCAGCGCTCCTTAAGCACAATCCCTTGCAGAAGATAATGATTAGACTAAGATCATCCTATCATTCAGTCTACACACATACACCCTAACATCTAGACTAAAACATTAGAACATAGAATAAAATTAAACATAAAACCATATACCACCCTAACATAGGACTAGAAATGGTGACTTAACCTAATGTGTGTGTCATATAAGGTTTGTGTGGTATGCTTAGTTAGTCTTTGAGGTTTAGCTTTTCTAAATATTAAAATGTTCAACTTAGAGGGTGGTTTCATTTAAGTGGTTTAGTTGATTTAGTTAAGTTTTATTTCATGTTTTGATTCGGTTTGAATGAACCTACACTTAATTACTAAATGTTGTAAAGAGAGGGAAAGAAAAGAGAGCTTCTCTTTCCTCCCCACCTTAAATAATTTGTAAGGTAGATTCATTAATGACTTTTTTTTAGTGAATGTTTTATTATGTATTTTAATTAATCTTATGTTTATATTTTCCCTAAACAAACTTATTCAAAGAGAAAGGCATTTTAAGATTAAGTAAAGTGAATTACTATCACAAAACACACAACACTTTATTTCTTTCCAACATGTACAACATACATATGGATGAATCCTAAGCATATCTATACTTTCAAATGAAAATGTTTAACACACCTTAATGATGAATGCTAAGGGATATTACTTAAGAAATTATGGATGCTTCATGATGTATGATTTAGTTATGTAGAAAAAGAGAGATTCTCTTATCCATTTTCATATGCACATTTACAAGTATGAAAGACATAAGTAAGTACAATACCATTATTTTCTATACCAGGGGTGGAAGGTACAAGACCTACTTGAGGCTACTTAAAGCCTCACAACCCCGTGGTGTCCATACTAATATATCACTTTTCTTAAATACATGTGCATGTACAAAAAGAAATACCTGGAAGGAGAAATTATGCAAAAGGTTTGTATTTGTTTGATTTTGGTTTGATTGATTAGTTTACATGTGTAATGTGGAGTTCCTTATTAAGTCATGACATAGGAGTGTATAGTAATGGATTTAAGCAAGTGTTATGTCCATTTTAAATGGACTATACACTTTGCAAATCTATACAAACCTATGTTAAGAAAAGAGAACAAAAATCACATAACACATTTTATGCTATTCACATGCAAGTTTATAAGTACTTATAAATAGCATACTTTTCATTTTTAATATTTGATTTCTAAGTTTTGAAAATATTTTTGGATTTAGTAGTGATAATAGCCATTCATATTCTTACTTTAACCAAAACAAGCAATTTCGCATAAAGGAAACACTTCATTTTAATTTATTTCTCAAAATATATGAATGCATGATTTTCATATGACATACACATTTAGCATGCTAGGAAAGAAACAAAGTGATGTAAGCATGCAACTTCACTCACTCTAATTAATTCCTAAAGACAATCCGATGGAATAAGATTATTTAAAGTGAATCAAAGTTGGTTTAAGGAAATTTTGGTTTTTTTGAGTTTGAATTTAATTTAAGGAATGTGAGAAGGTTTGCTAGTCCTAACCCATTCCCCCATGTGTGAGTTGATTTAGTTTGTTTTTAGAACCATTAGATTGATTTTATATTTTGTTTAGGTTAAGGTGTACATTAAGTCCATTAATTACCCTTTACTTATACCACTTTAACATATTTAACCAAATAATTATGAGCCAATATATGACATAAAACCACAAGAAATTTAAATCAGCAATGCACCTAAAAAAGAAAGGGGTCTAATGCATTTGGTTCACAATTAATTATTAATTAAGCTAAAAGGTTTAATTTAAGTACTTTCATAATCCTTCCCACACATATGGGTTAGGTGTGATTTCCTTAAGCTACTTAGGTTATTGAATACCTAAGCATCTACCCAAGAAAGAATTGATTAAGTTCTGATTGATTTGATTTTAAAATTTTGATTAATTAAGCCATTTAACAAAGTGATTAAACTATTTAATTAATTTGCACCTTAATTAGATTTTTACCCAAAATGAAATAAACTTAGGGGAAAAGATTTGGGAAAGAACTCCTAATCTCATTCCCTAAGTCCATTCACTATTCTAAGGTAATTAGCAAACTTAATTAATGGATTTATCACCATTTAATATGTTAATTAATCATTTAATTAATTAAGAGACTAATTAGGATTGAATCAAGCAATTACCCTAATTAAACTATTAATAAATTCCAAGAAAATTAGAGGAAGCAGAAGTCATCCCCCTAAACATACCTGAGAAGTTTGAAATTAATCAATGGAATAATTAGGGAGTAATTAACATGATTACCTTCTCACTAAAACCCAAATTGCATGAAATTTACTATTCAAAATCAATTAAACTTAATTTTATATTAATCCCCTTTGAAGTATCTTCAAAATGTATTTTGAGTTTGTATTTTTCTAGTTTTTCTATATTTAGTTATGTATTTTTGAAGATTCTATGATTAAAACTCAATTAAATCTCTAATTATATAGTTAATCCCATCGGCATCACATGGACCGCTAACGTTACGCGCTTTCCACGTGGCACGATGGGTATCGCTATTTAAGTAGTCAAATCGAAAATGACGGACGGCAGCATTCGCTTTGACCGTCCGATCTTTGATCAGACAGTCCGGATTAAACTCGTGGATTATAGGGGATTAAAATTTGGGATCTAATCAGATTAATCAGAGCTATCCATCCAAAACATGCGGGATGGATGGTCTATGATTCATCTCTGAGCTCGCCTGCGGGAGAGCGCAACCGTCCATCCCTTAAGGCTTGATCCGAGCTCGATTGAGCTTGGATTGAGCTAAGATTGATCAAACACCATCCAAGAGTAAGCACAAGAAGATCTAATGGACAATTTGCAATGGGGTAAAATTTTCTTTCACAAAGGACCAAGGAATCCTACACCTAAGCTCAATTTTGTTCCATACCTCGTTGGAGGCTATCACCAGTGCTCCCAACCGTCGAGGTATCTATGACTAGTGGAGATGAAGCCCTGTTGAAGGTTTCAAGCTTTAGGATGAAGTGGACTACTTAATTGACCAAACTCCTTCTCCTAGACTTGCAGCTTTGGTCTAGCTCCCCCCTCCCATGCCTTGGATGCTTGGATGAAGACTTGGGTGAGCTCGATTGGATCCTCTGAGGGTGCTTATAAGAGGAATTGGATTGAAATTGAGTGATGGATGAGTTTGAATTTTTCTTGAGCTCCCTTATTTTTGGCTTGAAGAAATCGAGAATGGAGAAATCAAAGAAGGTTGAGGAGACTTAGAGGAACTTGGAATTGCTTGCCCTGAATTCCCTGAGCTTAATCGATATGAATGAATTCAATTCAAGCGAAATTAAGGGGAGTATATCTCCCCCTAGAAGGATCGGACGACCAAGCATGGCTTTGCAGTATTGATCAAATTGATCCTATGGAGTGAGTTAGTTAGGCCATTTTTAGTGGCATGTGATTCAGTTTTGGGTTTGGAGTAGAGTGGTGAAGCTCCCATGTGCTAAATGAGGGGGAGAAGTGATTCCCACGTGCTCATTTTGAGTGGGGTGGTCCATTTTGGCCTTGAGTTGGGTTCGGCTGACCCAAACCCATTGGGTCATGTACACCACACCCACTAGTGTCCACTTAGTCCACTAAGAGGGTGTCAAGTGGCCATGAAAAGGATTTGACCAAATTCCAAGTAGAATTGGCCATAGGTTACCCCTTGACCTAGGGGTAAAATGGTCATTTGGCTTTGAATTCACTTTGGGCAGATTTAGAATAGTTTGAAATTGGGTTGGTCCAAATTTCAAAGAATTTGGAGTTGATTTGATGTCATTTGGCTCATGTTGACCCATTTAGGTCAAAATGGGTCAAGTTGACCAATTGGTCAAATTGGGTCAAACCAAGAGTTGGGTCAAGTTCATATAACTATTTGAAATGTGTTGGCATCATTGGTTTGGTTCAATTTGATTTATATTTGATTTTGGTTCATTTGATTTCATTTAGGTCAAATGGGTCAAGTTAACCAATTTGACCCATTTGACCTAATTTGGTTAGTTTATGGGTTGGTTTAGGTTTGGTTGGTCATTTGAAATATGTTACAAGCTTTGGTTTGAATCAATTTTGGTTTGATTTAATTTTGGCTCAATTTGACCTTTTAGGTCAAGTTGGGTTCATGATTAATTGTGCTAGGTTAGGTCTAGTTGGCCAATTGAGGCTTTGGTCAAGTTCAATAAGTAGTTTAGAATGAATTTGACCCATTGGTTGCTAATTCAGCTTATATCAAGATTTGACATATTTTGACTTTTTAGGTCAAGTTGGGTCAACTTGGGTCAAGTGGCCAATTGAGCTAGGTTAGGCTCAAATGATGACTTGGTTAAGTTCAAACATTGATCATGTATTGGTTTTGACTAATGGTTTCAATCAATTTGGCCTATGGTAGATTTTGGCTAGTTTAGGTTTCATTTTGGCTAAGTGTTGACTTGGTCAACCCTTAAGTTTGACTTGGTTTGACCCAATTTGAGTGATTGATCATCTTATGATGATTGTTGCTCACAATGTGGGGCTTAGGTGGGCTTAGTTCAATCCAACTTGGGTGGAATTAGAATCTAGATCAAAAGAGGTACTTTAGGTAACTTTAGATCAAGTAGCCTAAGTGGGTCAATTGACTTGATCAAGGCTTGATTCAAGTTTGGTTGAACTCACATATGGACTTATGATTAAAATATAAATCCATTTGCAAGTGATTTGGAGTCAAATGGGTTTTGCTTCATTTGACAATTTCAAGTTCAAAGGGTGAACATGAGTTTGACTTGGGTTTGATTTTTGAATTTAGTTTTGGTTTGATGATTGAAGTTCATGTTTATATTTTGTTTCATGATTGAAGGATTGATTGAATCATGAAGTAAAATTAAGGGTTTGGCTTGATTTGAGTTTGATTTGGCTAAGTTCAAGAATTTGACTTGAAAGGCTTAGGTTAAATTTTAGTTGAATTTGGATTTGAGTTTTGAATTTTTTTTTCATTTGATGAATTTATATTTCATTTATATTTGTGAATATAAATGAGAATATAAATGGGTTATGAGAAAATTTCTTGAATTTGAATTGATTTGGATTTGATTTAAGCTAAGTTCATAAGATAGAATCAAAGGGCTAGGAAAGATTTTTGAATTTGGAATTGAGTTTTGGATTTAGTTTTGGTTATTTGAATTTATATTTCATTTGTATTTGTGAATATAAATGAGAATATAAATGGGTTATGAGAAAATTTCTTGAATTTGAATTGATTTGAAATTGATTTGAGCTAAGTCCATAAGATGAAATCAAAGGGCTTAGAAAAGGTTTTAGAATTTGGAATTGAGTTTTGGATTTAGTTTTGGTTATTTGAATTTATATCTCATTTATATTTGTGAATATAAATGAGAATATAAATGGGTTATGTGAAAATTTCTTGAATTTGAATTGATTTGAATTTGATTTGAGCTAAGTCCATAAGATGGAATCAAAGTGACATAGGAAGGATTTTAGATTTTGGAATTCAATCATGGGTTTCAATCATTTGGAATTGATTCATGATTTGAGAAAATCTATTGAAATTTATTTGAGGTTTTCTTTGGAATTGAAGTTGATTTAAGTTCATGGTTGATTTTAATTTGGAGTTTGACTTGAAAGAAGGAAGTGAGGATTTGATTCAAGCTATAGGGTAGGCAAATTTTCCTAACACCCCTAAGGCATAACCTATTTCTATGGCTACCTCTTCTAAGTTTCTAAGGTTAGGTTAAGTGTTCACCTAATCACTAGAAGTGTCTTAAGACTAATGAACTCCTAGTATCTAAGAGGAGTCCTAGGCCTAAGATGGAGGGGATGAGGACTCATTCTAAAAATGAGGTCAATAACACCAAAGAGCTGCCCAATTGTTAATTAAACAAAGATGAGTTGTGAATGGATTTTAAATTAACTAAGCCCTTAGTTGGTTAATTAAATCCTTTGATTACATCTTTTAATTAAGATGATGAAATTAACTTAGGGAAAGAGATCAAGGAAGAAGCATCAATCCAAATCTTAAAGTCATTTCAAACATCCAATGAGGCTATGAAATAATTAGATATCTTTTCTATTTTAGTTTACTAATCAAGAAGTTAATCAATTAGTTAAGCTTTAATTAATTTTAAATAAATGAGGAGGCTTAATGAAATGGTTATAAGGAGTGAACCCAACCCACTTCCCTAAGGCTTCCCACTGTTAACAGAGGATAATAAGATTAAATAATTAATTAAACCATTGTTCATTTGATTAATTATCACTACTTAAGGTTGGAGAGTAATTAAGGCTTAATCCATTGAAATTTCCTAATTAATTATCCAACAAATTCTAAGAAAAATAGATGAGGCAGAGGTCATCCCCCTAAACATCTCTGGAAAATTTGAAATTAAATGGATAATTAATTAGAGAGTAATTAGGCTAATTAAACTTTTAATTAAACCTTAATTAAGTAATAATTACTACACAAAATTAATTAATAATAATTTTAACGGATTGTACTCTGAAATATCTTCAAAATGAGCCCTCATTTGTATTTTTGGATTTTATAGGATTAGTTATGATTTTAGGAAGTTTTAGCCTTAAAAATTAATTAAAATAGCCCTAATTAACCCTTAATCCCATCGATGCCATGTGGCTACTGACGTGACACGCACTTTCCACGTGGCACGATGGGATAGGGTATTTAAGTTGTCAAATAGGGGGTCTGACTCGAATTATAGCGGATGCGATTTCCTGTGGACTGTCTGATCTAAGATCGGACGACCATGATCAGACTCACGATTTTGAAGGATTAAACAAAGGATCTATGCATGATCGATCGGGGACCGCCCATTCGATCATGCAACATATGGCCCTGATGCCTCGGCGAATGGTGAAAGACAATACCGTCGCATTTCCCATTCGATCCGAGCTCACTCGAGCTCGGATTAAGATCAAATTGATCTCACACCTTCAGGGAGAGGAGACGAGCACATCTTGCGGTAAAAAATGCATAGCATAAAAATTTCCTTCAAAAAGGACCAACCGATTTTCCTAAACTGACGATTTTGAGGAATTACCTCACTGAAGCTATTGTCCAATGGTGAAATTGACTAAGGTAGCTTCGTTTAGTAGAAATAAAGCCCTATTGAGCCGCATGAGCCTTGATTTGAGGTGAGCTGCTCGGATGTCCAATCCACGCACGTAGGAGCTTTAATTTTGATCAAACTTGGACCTCTTGTGGCTTAGAAGCTCAAAGGATGATTTAGTATTGCTCGACGAGGTGTGGTGATGGTGTGTGTAAGTTTAATTGAGGTTTGGTTGAGTGGGGGAGGATTTTGAATCGAAGGGAGGATGCCCAATTTTAATTTCACACAGGAATGGAGAATTTTGATCGTGGGAGCTTGAAAATGCCTCGGGGAGGCTCTGAGGAGCTTTGAAAAGGCTTAGAGAACTCTCAGAGTGCGAATTGTAACAATTGTCGCTATAATTGGGGGAGTATACCCCAAAATCGAGTGTGATGGATGGACAGGATCCGTCTCTTAAATTTTATTGATTTGTCACCATCTAGGCATCGGAGGGGTCGCCGTCAGCTCCATGTGGCTTGCTAGGAGTAGAGGAAACTATGACAGGGAGCTGAAGGCAAGATATGGGGAGATTGGGTTGGCTTGGTCCTTTGGGTTCTTGAATATGATGGGAAGTGACTTGGTTCACCTCCCTTTGGTCCATGGCCAATCCTAATGGTTCTAGGGTGGGCTAGGGAGGCTAGGCATACCCCATTTGGCAATGGGATGGCTGTCATGGTGATGGGAGAGTGGACCTTGCCTCTTATGGAAAGAATCTAATGCAAATGAGCTTGTCTAAGGTCAATCGCCTTAGGTGGGGTGCACTATGGATTTGGGCTAGTTTGGGAATGATCTAGGGTTGGTTTGGGTGGGTTTGGCCAGGTCCTAGGGTCCCATGGGTTGATTTGGGGTGGTTTGGCTTCATATGGTCAAATGGGTTCATTTGAGCTCAAGTTGAGTTAGGTTGACCAATTGGTTAAATTTAGTCAAACCAAGGCTTAGGTTAGGTTCAAATGATATTTTCAAGAGTTTTGGCTCAAGTGGTTTTGATTAATTTATCTTAAGTTTGGTTTTGGCTCATTTGGATTCAAATAGGTCAAATGGACTAAGTTAGCCATTTTGACCAATTTGACCAAATTGGGTTGGGTTAAGTGTTGGTTCATGTTCAATTGGTTAATTGAAAATGATTGTAGTCTTTGGTTTAGTTTGATTTTGATTTGGGTTTAATTTGGATTTTGGCCAATTTGACCTTTTAGGTCAATTTGGGCTAGGTTGGGTCAAGTTGACCAATTGGTCAAATTGGGCTCAATCATAGCTTTAGTCTAGTTCAATAAATAATTTGGAATGAACTTGAGCCATTGGTTGCAATCAATTTGGATCAAATCATGATTTGACCCATTTTAGCTTTTTAGGCCAATTTGGGTCAACTTAGGTCAAATGGCCAATTAGACTTGGTTTGGCTTAATTGAGGGTTTGGTCATGTTAAATCATTGATTATGAATTGGTTTGAATCAATGGTTTCAATCAATTTGGTATATGGAGGATTTTGGCTAGTTTAGGTTTCATTTTGGTTAAAGGTTGACTTGGTCAAAGGACCAAGTTGACTTGGTTTGACCTAATCCAAGGTAGTTGATCACCCTAGGATGATTGTTGATCATAATATGAGGTTTGGATGGGCTTAGTTCAATCCAATTTGGGTTGGATTAGAACTTGGCTCAAAAAGGGTCTTTAGGTCACTCTAGGTTAAGTGGACCAAAGTTGGTCAATTGATTTGGTTTTAGCTTGATTCAAGTTTAGTTGAACTCACATATGAGCCAAGGATTGAAATATAAATTCAATTGCAATTGGTTTGGAGTCAAATAGATTTTGGTTCATATGATAATTTTAAGCTAAATGGGGTCAACATGGGCTTGACTTGAGTTGACTTGTATTTAGTTCGATAATTATAGTTTGTGTTTATATTTGGAGCGATGATTGAAGGAATGATTGAATCATGAAGAAATTCATGGGTTTTGAATTGATTTGGGTATCATCTAGCCAAGTTCAAGAAATTAGCTAAAAAGGCTAAAATTAGGAATTTGATTTGATTTGAGTTTGGTTTTGGCTATTTGGATTTATATTTCATTTATATTTGTGAATATAAATGATTCGTGAGAAAATCACTTGAGTTTGGAGTGATTTGGAAGCAAATTTAACCAAGCTTAAGGATGTAGGTCAAAAGGACTTTAGTAGAGAATTGATTTAGTTTGATTTATTTTTGGTCATTAGAGATGGGTTTCATTTATATTTGTGAATATAAATGAAGGAATAATCGATTTATAAAGAAATCAATCAAGTTTGGGTTAATTTGGGTTGAGCTTTGATTTAGCTTATGGAAGTAGGTCCATATGGATTAAGAAAGGTCTTGATTTGGTTTGATTTAGTTTGATTTGATTTGAATGGCTTAAATTTTTATTTCATTTATATTTATGAATATAAATGAAGAAATTATTGATTTATAAAGAAATCAACCAAGTTTGATTTGGTTTTAAGGGGGTTTTGACTAAGCATATGAAGGTGGTTCATATGGCTTAGGAAGGGATTTTAGAATTTGAGTTTGATCATAGGTTTCAATCATTTAATTTGGATTTGATTTGCAGTTTGAGTTGGGTTTTGATTTGAGATTGAATTTGATATTTGATAAAATCAATTGAATTAGGGTTTATTTGAATTTGGTTAAGGCTAAGTCCATAAGATAAAATCAAAGGGCTTAGGAATAATTTTGAAATTTGAATTTAATCATGGGTTTCAATCATTTAATTTGGGATTGATTTATGATCATGGATTTGAATTTGAGGTTTAGTTTGAAGAAGGAAGCAAGGATTAGGTTTAAAGCTATAGGGTCGGCAAGTCTTCTTAAATCCCTAATGTATAACCTATTCTTATGGCTAACTCTTCTAAGTCTTTAGGCTTAAGTTAAGTGTTCACCTAATCACTAGAAGCATCTTAAGATTAAGAACCTCTTAGTGTCTACAAGAGTCCTAGATCTATGATGAGAAAGTTGAGGGCTTACTCCAAAAGTGAAGTCAACATCCATAAGATGAAATCAAAGGGCTTAGGAAGGGTTTTGATTTTGGATTTGATTATGGGTTCCAATCCTTTAGTTTGGAATTTAGATTTAGATTTAGTATTTGAGTTGGATTTGAGGTTTGGTTTGAGGAGGAAAGCATGGATTGGGTTTAGGCTATAGGGTACGAAGGTCTTCCTAAGTCCCTAAGGCATAACCTATTCCGGTAGCTAACTCTTCTAAGTCTCTAGGCTTAGGATAAGTGTTCACTTAATCACTAGAAGTGTCTTAAGACTAAGGATCTCTTAGTGTCTATAAGAGTCCTAGATCTATGATGAGGAAGTTGAGAACTCACTCTAAAAGTGAGGTCAACAGTTCTCTAGAGCATTTCCCAAGCTTCCAAGGCCTCCCCATCATTAGCAATGATGAAACCGAGCGCACCCGAGGCTTAGCTCCGTCCAACTCCACCAAACTACAACAAATTTCAAATTAATTTCACCCACACATTACCAAGCTTCGGCGAGGTAGAACGAATCTTCCCCCAATCGATTCGAGCACTGGAGACCCCTCCTAGACCAACTCCGATGAGGATTCCGGTGGCATTTGGTCTACAGAGAAACCGGCGAGGACGCAAGGTGCCATCTTCTCAGCATGGTTTCATCTTTTCAAGATGAAGCTACCTCTGTCAGTTCACCACCAATCTTGAGCTCCGGTGAGGTAAATTTTAGCAAACTGACATTTTCTCAAATTTTCTTGGGCCTTTGTGAATGAAAGTTTGATTTCATGCGAATTCCACCATAGGATCCCTTTAGATTTCCCTTGTGAACATTTTGGGATCGATTCTGATGCCTCACAAGCTCCAACGAGCTCAGATTCAGTGGAGGAGGGTGAACGGTGTCTATCTTCCATTGCTCGAGGGATGACGGATCATCATTAATCTGTTCCGCATGATTGTAATGGACAGTCGTGATCTTTCTCTAGATTAAATCCGATTAATTCCCTTAGGAATCACGAGATTAATCCCCACCATCCAATCTTAGATCGGATGATGGGGATGAAAGAGCGTCTGCCATTGTCACGTCGGATAAGTTTAAGTGGACAATCTTGGCCATGTGGAAAGCATTTTCATGTCAGCAGTCGGCATGGCGTCGATGGGATTAGGGGTTAATTAGGCTTAATAATCTATTTTAAAACTGAAACTTCATACATTTATAACTAATTCTAAAACAAATCCAAAAAATGTATATAAATACTTACTAGAAAGGTAAAATAGAGGATAATTCATTAAATATATTTTTATTTGATTTTGAAGAAATTAAGGCTTAATTAGGGTTTGAATATTTTTTTAATTAGCTTAATTAAGCCTTAATTACTTGGGCAATTAATCCAAAATTTGGTGTGTTTATTTAATGGGATGACCTCTCTCTCCCATGATTTTCTTGAAATTTATTTCCTAAGTAATTAAGGGAATTGGTAATTTAAATCTTAATTACCACTTTAATTAATTTAATGGTTAATTAAAACCCAAAATAGTAAAAAACTAATTAATTTAACTTCATTAACTACTGATTAATAGTGAGATGATGAGGGAGAGTAATTAGAACATCTTTCTTAATTACTTTTCCCAATCCATTTCATTAAAGAGAATTAATTAAAACATAACTTGATTAAGGATTTAATTAAACTGTTAAATGATCAAATCAAATCAAATTGAAATGTTAATCACTTCATATTATTAACAATCATACTAAAGGATCCTCTTTATGTGTTTAATAACATAATGACCCCTAAGAAAATTATGATTAACTCATAAGCGTGAGAAAATCATAAAAGTACTTAATTAGATTCTTTAGCTTAATTAATCTTTAATCATGAGCCAATTGCATTAGGTCCTTTAGGAGCATTGCAATTTTATTTTCTTTCATGTTCATATCAATTGTGGCTCATGGTTAAATGATTAATTAAATTAAAGAAGCATAGGAAAGGGTAATTAAGTGATTTAATTAATGATCAAATTTAATTAATTCATAAAATCCATCTAATTATCTTTCCTTAAACTAATTATGATTACCAACCTGGGAAAGGGATTAGAACAACAAATGACTTCTCTCCTCTTTAAGTCTAATCCAAATCCAAAAATCAAATTAATAAGAAGCTTTGGTTTCCTTTAAATAATTTAATTTGATGTGATTGTCCGTAGGAATTAGTGTAGTTGAATGAAACATATGTTTATGATTGGTCATTCCTTTCCAATCACTTTAAATATTGTATGTCACATGATTCCATGCATTCATCTTTTCAAATCTAAATGAACTAAATTTATTTATGTAAGATTGCATGTGTTTGCTTAATTTAATTATATGTGTGGCTATTATCACTAATAAATCCAAATCTATTTTTCAAAATTTATAAATTGATAATAATATTTGAAATGATAATAATTATGAATACATATAGGATTTGCATGTGTTTATAGCTTAAGCATGTGAATTTGAACCTCTCATTCCTATGTTTATATATAGATTTATATGGATTTGAATGCTAATAAGTATATAGTCTAAACATCCCAAGAATATGAGGCTTTAAGTAGCTCCAAGAAGGTCATTTGATTACCTCACTTTCTTGGTTAACAAAGACATGTACTTATTTAACTTCATTTATATGTATATTTGTAATAGAATTTAGATAGAGCTTTAACTCATATGTATAAATAATTCAATCAAAAAAAATACAACCTTTTGCATGATTTTCATTCTCCTAATTATGTATACATTCATATGTATTTAAAACATCAAGTATATAGTCTAGACATCTCGAGAATATGAGGCTTTAGGTAATCCCAAGGAGGTCATTTGATTATCTGACTTTAGTTTAAACAACGGTGTGTACTTGCTTACATCTTTTATACATGTGTATGTTTATGTGATTAAAGAATTAAAATCCTCTTTTCTATTAAAAATACATGCATTCATAATTATTCAAGTACAAAAAATACATAACATGTAAAGGTAGTGTTTTCTTTCTTATATTCATATATAAATTTACATATATTTGAATGATGATAAGTATATAGTCAGGACATCCCAGGAATATGAGACTTTAAGTAACCCTAAGGAGGTCATTTGATTATCTCATTTTCCTAGTTAATAAAGGCACGTACTTATTTAATTTTATTCCTACATATTTTTAGATTAGAATTTGGATAGAGCTTTAATTTACATGTATAAACAATTTAATTAAGCAAAAATAAAATCTCTAAATGCATACATCTATAATCATTTAATTATGCAAAAACATATTGTATGTATAGGTATGCTAAGTATTAAATCATATGCATGTTATAAGTGATGAAAAAGAATGACTTAACATGTTCTATGTGATATTAATTCAACCATATTAATCCTAAGATGCTTTTCATATTGAATATGATTCTTTAAGGTTAATCTAAATTTAGGATTAATAAAACATTTAATAAATCATTCATTAAAAGAAAACTAAATTATATTAATGTGCTTTAGAAAGTTGCTTAAGGTAAGGATAAAAGATGATTACCCTCATTCATCTCTTTATAATACTTAGATGCTAAGTCTAAATCAAATGAAACAAAACAAAATATAAATTAAAATCTCAAATCATCTAAACAACTTGAAATCAAACCATCAATCATGTTAACTTAAACAATCCCAAACTTAGAAAATTACAATTCAAAAGCTTAGCTAAGACAAACCACACTAAGCCTAAATGCACACATTAAAATTAGGCCACCACTTCTAGTTCTAAGTTAGGACAATGTATGTGTGGTGTTATGTTTTAATTTATAAAGAAATGTTTTAGATTGTATGTTAGGGTGTATGTTTTGTAGGTTGGATGTTAGGCCGTTGATAGTCTTACATTATTTTCTACAAGGGGTTGTGCTTAAGGGACCACTCAAAAATAAATAAAAATATTTTTCTTGTAGGTTGCTTATGTCCCTAAGTATAATCCATATAAAGACAGGTGGGCATGGTTACTCATGTGCGGGGTGCTAAGTCCAAATTATGAAATATAACTGCTTGGGATTGTATGTAAATTTAGCTAATATCTAGTTTGCATGCATAGTTAGATTTACTTTTCCAAATAAATGTAATTTTGTAATATGAATTAGGATTAATGTTATGGGGATTAGGATGAGTAGTGGCTAGAAGGCTTATTCTTGGGATGCCATGTGCTGCCTCAAATACAATCAATAGAGGAAGAAAGAAGAAAGGAGAAATAAAGAAGTGAAGACCCCCATAGCACGTATTCAATTTCAATTATAATTTTTCTTTTGTATTCAGGGATGTATAAGGGTAGAGCTCGGCTACCCATTTTCTCTCTTTCCCGGGGTGTACGATGGTACCTGACCTCATAAGCCTCTTATTCTTTTGCAGTAGTCTATAAAATGTTTGATGTTATGATTAGATTGCACAACAAAATTGCATTTTTTTTATAATTTCTTTATGATTGATGATTGTATGTGTGGCCTGGATGTGGTAGGCTCTTAGGATGAAAATTATTTTTTTTACCCCATGTTGACCTCACTTTTGGAGTGAGTTTTCAACTCCCTCATCATAGATCTAGGACTCTTGTAGACACTAAGAGCTTCTTAGTCTTAAGACACTTCTAGTGATTAGGTGAACAATTAACCTATGCCTAAAGATCTAGAAGGATTAACCATAGGAATAGGTCATGCCTTAGGGACTTAGGAAGACTTTCCTACCCTATGGTTCAAACCCAATCCATGCTTCCTCCCTCAAACCAAACCTTAAATCCAATTTAAGTCCAAATTATAAATCAATTCAAAATCAAAAACCCATGATCAAATTCAAATTCCAAAACCCTTCCTAAGCCCTTTGATTTTATCTTATGGACTTAACCTTAACCAAATTCAAATCAACCCCAATTCAATTTATTTTCTTGAATATCCATTCAATCTCAAATCAAATTCTAAATCAAATCTAACACCAAATGATTGAAACCCAAAATCAAATTCAAATTCCAAAATTCCTTCCTAAGCCATATGAACCACCTTTATATGCTTAGCCAAAACCCCTTTAAACCAATCAAACTTGGTTGATTTCTTTATAAATCATTTATTCTTTCATTTATATTCACAAATATAAATGAAATCCAAATTCAAATGAGCCAAAATCAAATCAAACTAAATCCAAATCTAACCAAATCCCTCCTTAAGCCATATGGACCTACCTCCATAAGCTTAATCAAATTTCAACCTAAATTAACCCAAACTCAATTAATTTCTTTATAAATCAATTATTTCTTTATTTATATTCACAAATATAAATGAAACCCATCATCCAATGACCAAAAATAAATCAAACTAAATCAATTCCTTACTTAAGCCCTTTTTGACCTACATCCTTAAGCTTGGTCAAATTTGCTTCCAAATCACTCCAAAATCAAGTGATTTTCTCATGAATCATTTTTATCTTCATTTATATTCGTAAATATAAATGAAATATAAATCCAAATGGCCAAAACCAAACCCAAATCAAATCAAATTTCCAAATTTAGCCTTTAAGCCAATTTCTTGAACTTGGCCAAATCCTACCCAAATCAATTCAAAACCCATGGATTTCTTCATGAATCAATCATTCCTTCAATCACTCACCCAAATATAAACATAACTATAATTATCAAACCAAACTCAAGTCAACCCAAGTCAAGCCCAAGTTAGCCACTTTGACTTGAAAACTTCAAATGAGCTAAAATCCATTAGACTCTAAATTTATTGTGGTTGGATTTATATTTCAATCTTAGGCTCATATATGAGTTCAACTAAACTTGAATCAAGCCAAAATCAAACCAATTGACCCATTTAGGTCCACTTGACCCAAAGTGACTTAATGACCCTTTTTGGGCCAAGTTTTAATCCAAACTAAATTAGATTAAACAAAGCCCATCCAAATCTCAAATCATGTTCAACAATCATCCTAGGGTCATCAACTACCTTGAATTGGGTCATACCAAGTCAACTTGGTCATTTGACGAAGTCAGCCTTTAGCCCAAATGAAACCCAAACTAACCAAAATCCACCATATACCAAATTGATTAAAATCATTGATTCAAACTCATTCATAATTAATGATTGAACATGACCAAACTCTTAATTGAGTCAAACCAATTCCAACTGACCATTTGACCTAGGTTAGCCCAAATTGACCTAAAAAGCTAAAATGGGTTAAATCATGATTTAACCCAAATTGATTACAACCAATAGCTCAAGTTCATTCCAAATCATTTATTGAACTTGACCAAAGCCATGATTGAGCCCAATTTGACCAATTGGTCAACTTGACCCAACCTAGCCTAAATTGACCTAAAGGGTCAAATTGACCAAAATCTAAATTAATTATAAATTAAACTAAACCAGATCCTATAATCAATTTTAATTATCCAATTGAACATAAACCAATGCCTAACCCAATCCAATTTGCTCAAATTGGTCAAATTGGTTAACTTGACCGATTTGAATCCAAATGAGCCAAAACCAAACCTCAACCAAACCAATATAAATTAATTGAACCAAAATATTCCAAATCATCATATGAACCTAACCCAAGCCTTGGTTTGACCCAATTTGACCAATAGGTCAACCCATCCCAACATGAATCCAAATGAGACCATTTTGACCAAATGAAGCCAAACCACCCTAAACTAACCCATGAGACCCTAGGAGCTGGCCAAACCCAACCAAAACCAGTCCTAGATCACTCCCAAACCAACCCAAATCCAAGTGGGATCCAATCCAAGGAGATTAACCATTGGGCACGCCCTTTTGTATAAGATTCTTGCCATAAGAGGCAAAGTCCACTTTCTTCTCTCATGGGCAGTCACATGGCATACCTAACCTACCTAGCCCAATGTAAGCATGCCTAGGACCTACCATAGACCAAAGGAAGCACACTTCCTCTCCCTCACCCATGGCCAAACCCAATGGGTGCAAGGAAGGGAAATTAGCACACAATCTCCCCAGATCATACTTTGAGCTTCTACCACTTCCTCCGTACCATGTAGACAAGGCGACCTCTAGCCACGGGTGGTGAATCAATGGAAATTTAGGGATGGATCTTGGCCATCCATCACACGCAATTGAGGGGTATACCCCCTCAATTCGAGCGGGATTCATAACCCTTCTCACTAAGTGAGTTCCCTGAGTATTTTAGAAATCACAGAGAGCTTCCTAGAGCACCGCAAACCTCCCTCAATCGACATTTCCCCTCTACATGTGAAGCCAAAATAGGGCATCCCCATTCCGATTCATACTTCTTCTACTTCATCAAACTCCATTTCCTTATGCGTGCACCATCTCCATACTCTCTCGAGGCTACTCAAATCATTCCTTGAGTTCCAAAGCCACCATAAGCCAAAGTTCAATCAAGGCCAAGGTTCTTGAGTATGTGAGTTGGTCCACTGAGCCATCTACCCCAAATTAAGGTCGAAGCTCCTCCACAAGGCTTTGCCTCAACTACGCAAAGCTACCTCGGTCGATCCCACTACCGGACATTAGCTCCGGTGAGGTAATTTCTCAAAACCAATTCTTATATGAAAATGGGTTGGTCTTTTGTGAAGGAAAATTTCATGTCATGAGATCTCCACCGTTGGATCTCTTTATTTTTTTCTCCCTGAAGGTGTGAGATTGATTTGATCTCCATTCAAGCTCGAGTGAGCTTGGATCGAGCGATGAATGATGGACGGTCTCCATCTCTCACCGCTTAGGAGGAGATAGATCATGGGCCGTCCATTCCACATGATCAAATTAAATGGCTCTGATTAGATCACGCATAGATTCCTCTCTATTTTCTTCTTAAACGTGGGATTTAATCATGGTGCCGATCTTAGATTGAACGGTCCACAGAAAAGCACATCTACCACCGACTGATGAGGCGCATGGATGTGACTACTTAAAGAACTAATCCCGTAGTGCCACATGGCGCCAATGAGATTAAAGTTTCATTAGGGTTTTTTAATTAATTTTTTAAGGCTGAAATATCCAAAATTCATAACTAATTGTAAACAAATCTAAAAAATATAAATAAGGGCTCATTTTAAAGATATTTTAGAGGAGAATACAAGAAAATTATTATTAATTAATTTTTAATAGTATTTTTTGCTTAATTATGGTTTAATTAAATATTTAATTAGCCCAATTACTCTCTAATTAATTATCCAATTAATTTCAAACTTTCTAGAGATGTTTAGGAGGATGACCTCTGCCTCCCCTATTTTTCTTGAAATTTATTGTATAGTTAATTAGGAAAGTTGATTGATTAACTCTTAATTACTCTATTACCTTAATTAATGATAATTAATTAAATAATAGTGAATTGGCCCATTAATTAAGTTCATTAGCCTCTGTTAACATAGGAGAAACTTAGGGAAATGGATTGCCCCTCTTCCAATCTTTTCCTTAAGTCTTCTTCATTCCCTTTTTAAAATTAATTAATTAAGACTCATTAATTAATTAATTAATTAAATTAATCAAAACCCAAATCATATATAAACTTTAATTAATTAATTGAAAAGATTTAGAGATTGAGACTTTGGCTTCCTTCTTTATCTCTTTCCCTAAGTCCATTTCATATTGTTGATTAAGGATAATTAGAATTTAATTAGATAATTAATTAACTTAATTAACTTGATTAAACCTATTTTTCCTAATCAACCTTGGGTAATTCTTTAGATGTTTAATAGTCTAAAAATTTTAATGAAACATGCTTGTGTTTCTTTATTTCTTTCCAATCATGTTAAAATATTGTATGCCACTTGTAGTCATGCATTCATTTCTTTCAAATTAATTAAATAAAAATGATTTCCTTTATGTTAGTTTGCATGTGTTGCCTTAATTAGAAATATGTGTGGCTATTATCACTATTAAATCTCAAATATATTTTAAAAAGCCTATTAATGAATAATAATAATATATATATATATATATATATATATATATATATATATATATATATATATATATATATATATATATATATATACTATATATATAGACTTTAGATAGAGGTGCATGTGAATATAAGCTTAGTGTATGGATTGAAGTCTCTTTCTTACATTCATATGTTGATTTGCATAAGTTTGAATGTTAATGGGTATATTAGTTTGGACATTTTGGGGACGCACAACTTTAAGTAGCCCCAAGGAGGTTCCTACCTCACTCCCCCTGGTGCAGAATAATGGCTATGTACCAGTTTGATTTCATTCTTATGCATTTTGATATTAAAATTTAGATAGGGCTTTAATTCATTCACATAAATAAATCAAACAAATCAAATACAATTTTTGCATGATTTTCATTCTTATAGGTGTTTATACATCCATATGTATTTAAGAATAGAGGGTATATTAGTCTAGATATTTCACGGACGTATGGCTTTAAGTAGCCCCAGGGAGGTTCCTACCTCATTCCCATGATGCAGAATAATGGTGACGTACTTGCTTAGAACTTTCATACATTTGAATGTGTATTTAGCTAATGAATGAGAATCCCTTTTTTTTTATAAAAACTCATTTATGCATTTTGCATCTAAGTGCGCCAAAAATAAATTGCCTGTATAGTTATGTTTTGGACTTAGTCATATGTATGCTATATATGATGAAAAGAAATGAACAAACATGTGTTATGTTATAGTAATTAATTCCAATTAATCTTAAGATGCCTTTCTTACTAAATGAGATCATTTAAAGTGACCTAAACTTAGGACTAATTAAAATATGAAATAAGCCATTCATTAAAGAGAATTCATTTTATTAATTTGCTTTAGATGTGACTTAAGATAGGGACACGAGAGAGTGACCATCTCTTTTCTTCTCTTTATAATACTTAGTTGTTAAGTGTAGGTCAAATGAAACAAAAGAAAGCACTAATTAAAATATTCAAATCAATTAAACCATTTAAAATGAAATTAACCCTTCATAATTAAATGTCCTTCATACTTAGAGAATGATAACTCTAAAGCTTAATTATAACATACCACATAAGCCTTAATACACACACATTAGATTAAGTCACCACTTCTAGCTTTATGTTAGGGCGGTGCATGGCTTTATGTATGTTTGTTTTATGATGTATTATTATATATTGGATGTTAGGCCATGGTTATCCTAATCATATCTTCTGTAGAAGGTTGTGCTTAAGGAGTGCTTAAAATAAATATAAATACTCTTTTTTTCAGATTGCTTAACCCTTAAGCATAATCTAAATTAGGATAGGTGGACTTGGTTACCCATGTGCATGGTGCTAAGTCCAAATTATACATATAACTACTTGGGTTGTATGGTGTATTTAGCTAACACTTATTTTGCAGGTGTAGTTAGATTTACTTTTCCTATTTTTAATATAATTATGCATTAGAAATTAGGATTAGTGTTATGGTGGATTAGGATGCGCGGAGGCTAGAAGGCTTTGTCCTGGGAGGGCCCGTGATTCCTTCGAAGCAAGAAAATCCAAAGGAGGAATGAAGAGATATGAAGAAAGAAGATATGAAGACCCCCCATAGCATTTATTCACTTGTAATTGTAATTATTCTTTCATATATCGGGTTGTATAAGGGTAGAGCTCGGCTACCCATTTTTCTTTTCAGGTTGTATGGTGGTACCCAATAACACTAGGCTATTATTCTTTTACATTGGGTTTATAAATTGTTTGATGTCTTGTTTACAATTTTGTAATAGAAATGACATGTATTTTTCTAGTTTCTTCATGTATGATGATTTAATGTGTGACCTGGATCTGATTAGGCTCTTAAAAAAAATTATTTTTTCTACCCCAACTACAACTCATGATTAATTTTCTAAACAACCCATAACTTCATTTAAAGCCTAGGTATTAAATTAATATAATTAAAAGATTTAGCAACTCCTTAGCTGAATGTTGTATGCTTAATATCATGCATATCATCTTGTTTCATTCTTCCGAAGAGAGGGTTTCCATCTTTGCACGATCGAGGAAGACTTGACCTTTGAGGGTCTCCCTTGTGGTAAAAATACCTCTTTCTCTCTTATTTAGCCAATAATCCTATTTCATCATGCATCTAGACATATAAAATCCTATAGTCTTTGTCAAAATAAAGAGTCCAAAATCAAATTAAATTTGATAAAATTTACATTAGACTAATTCATTATTCATACCACTCATGCTCTAGTCTCTTCGGGAGTGGGTTTAAGGATTTTAGTTTCTTTCTAAATAAAAATAACCTAACCATCTTACAAAACATAAGACTTGACCACATGATTTTAAAATGTAGGAGGAGTTAGCTAACTTCCACTCCAAGCAATTATAAGTTCAATAGTTGGGTGGTTTACCCTCTTTTATGGAGGTAAACAATATACCTATTTTTTTCTTAGATTTAGGATGTGCTTTGGCCCTCGCTAAAGCTCCCAAGATTTAGGATCTGAGGTTGTTGTTTCTCCTCGGGTTATAAGTATAAATTCGCACCTCTTAAGCATTTTCACAATCTTGTATTGTGTGATTATAAGTCCTAGCTTTTTAATAAATTTCAACTCAAATAAATAATTATCTTCAATTTCAAACATATAAATCCCAACCATAGGATACATTAGAATGCTCACTAGGCTTCCTAGTATCATGAGCATCCCCTACTCATCTCCTTTTGGCTTTGATAATAAGTCTCTCCTTTTGATCTATCCCACTTGATTTTTTGAACATAGTCAATTCATTGATAGTCTTATCTTTGAAATCTTTGGAGATAATAATTGTCTACTTTAATCAAGACTATTCTTAAGGAACTCACCTTCCTTATGATGTAATTAACTATGGGGGCTTTCCCCCGTAGAGAACTTTAGAACGTGGTTTAAATAAACCATGCTTTATTCATCTATATAAAGTAGGGGAAAAATCTCTAGTACATAAAAAGACCCATCATGCCTTAGGAGTCCTTATTAGGTTATTAGGTCTATCGTAGAGTAGTGATTTCTATCTTTCGAGATAGTGCACTATTCCTTGATGTCGTACCAGATCACCTCAATAAGTACACCCTCAGATCTTCATGGTGTCCCCCCATATACACATATTTTAAAAAAAACACCACACCCCAACTAACAACTCATAACTAAATTTTAAACAACTCATAACCTCATTTTAAAGGTTAGATTATAATCAAGATAACTAAAAGATTTAGCAACCCCTTAGCTGTATATAATATGTCTCACACCATGCATGGCATCTTCCATCACTCTTGCAAAATGAAGGCCTCCATTCTTGCACTTTAGAGAGCGCTTGACTTATGAGAGCAACCTCATATGATGGAGCTTCACCCTCTTTCTCTCTTAATTTAGCCAATAATCTAATTTCATCATGCATTTAGGCATACAAAATTCTAAATCCTTTGTTCAAAATGAATGTGTCAAAATGAAATAAAAATTATAAAGTTTTGCATTTTAAACTAAGTCATGTGCTCATGCCAGTCATGATCTAGTATCTTAGGGGGTCAATTTAGGGCTCTAGTCTCTTTCCAATTTAAATAACAAGCCCAATTATCTTGCAATTTCATAAGACCAAACTACAAAGTTTTGAATCATATGAGGTGTTAGCTGGTGACTACTCCAGGTGGTTATAAGTCCAGAAGAGTCAGACGAGTTTATTCTCTCTTGTAGAGGTAAACCCTCATGTCCCCCTCTCGCTTAGATTTAGGTCATGCTTTTAGCTTGTGTTAAAGCTTACTAGATTTAGAATCTGAAGTTACTAATTTTTTCCAGGCTATAAGCTTAAATCCTCACCACTTATATATTTTCACAATCTTGTGTTGATGGATTATAAACCCTAGCAATCTAATAAAAATTTAACTCAAACAAAATAAATTCTCTCACTTCCAAATATATAAAGCCTCAGCATATGGTATATTAGAATGTTCACTATGCTTCATAGTACCATGAGCATTTCCTATTTATCTTTCTATATATTCTAAAATAAGTCTTTCCAATTGAACAATCACACTTGATTTTCTAATATAACCAATCATTTGATAGTCTTAAATCTTAAAATCTTTGGAGACAATAATTGCCTACTTTAATCGAGGGTGTTCTTAAGAAATCTCATTTCATATGATGTAATTAACTATAGAGGCTTGTCTCCATAGAGAACTTAAGAACCTGACTTAAAATAAACCCTACTTTACTTTTTCATGTAAAGTAGGGGAAGAATCTCTTGTATATCCGAAGACCCATCATGCCTTAGGATTCATTATTAGATGATTAGGTCCATTATAGGGTGATGTCTCTATCTTTCGAGATAGTACATCATACCATAATGTTGTATCCGATCACTTCAATAAGTACCATCTATGATCTGCGTGGTGTCCACCCCACATCCAAAATTAAACACCACAGTGACGTGCTTGAATCCATGTGACTATTTCTTTATTTTTGATAAGAAGAAATTGATATATTTTACAAAATTCTATCATGCAGATTTTTCAAAAGTTGATATTATTATTTTAAATAATCAACTTAAGAATTATATTATCAACATGAAATCCAATTATGCATTTTTAAAGTTAAAAGAGATTGAAGAACTTGCACAGAAGTTAGTAGAGAAAAAGAAAATTGATGTTTATCCTCATATATATTTGTTATTAAAGTTTGCTTTGATATTGTTAATCGCTACAATAATTATTGAATGAGCATTTTCTACGATGAAGATCATAAAGAATCATTTGTTCAAAAAAAATGAGATATTCTTGGATGAATGATTGTCTTATTACATATATTGAAAAAAATGTATTTAAGAGTGTTAATAAAAAATTGATTGTAGAATGATTTCAAATATGAAGACTCGAAGCGAAAAGATATAAATGGTATGTAATGTTAAAAAAAATTATTGTGAGGTTTAATTTCTTTATTTTGTTATATGAGATGCTTTAATTTTCATTTTATATAAGAGTGGATTATTTTTTATTTTGTTGTGACCCCACTAAAAAAAAGTTCATGAATCTGCCTTTGTATATATGATTTATACTCATAACATAACTTAAGAAATTTAGTGTATGGATAAAATCCTTCTCTTGAGAATATATAATGTTGTGATAATACATGTCACATGAGATATCCTTGGTCCATCGATGCTTGACTTGATGACGGGTTTTAAATGCATTTATGAGGAGATCTAATATGCTTAGACATGTTTAGTAGAAACCTTGATCTAAGAAAATTTATAAGACTAGCCATGCATTTTGATTTTTATGGTAAAAAAATTACTCTTTCCACTCTTCTAAAGGCATCTTCCATCAGCATGGCAAAATAAGATATATCCACTTTTTCTAACTACTTTTAGTATAGGAATTCATGTTTCTTCCATGGCATATGGTCTATAAAATCTATTTCAATGACATCATATTTGATTGTTGATAAAGAATTTATGATCAAATTATGTTGATTATCTTCTCGACTGTGTAGGCTAAAAGTCTCACAACCAGTGATAGTGGATCCATAAAATCTCAATAAAATTATGCCTTTCCTTCTCATATTTCTCACATATATTCATAATCTTTTTTGGACCATTCATTATTGACATTATTTTATGTCTACCCCATTTGAATTTATAATAAAAAAAATAAGCTAGAACATAAGCATTATTTCTTAATCAGTAATTTTTTTAGATCAGTGTGTAATTAAATATAAGAGCTTGCTTATTTAAGAATTCTTAAACTTCAAAATAAATAAAAAATCTGTATTAGAATCATAAATGTCATTCAATAGAAATCAATGAGAAATATTGATTTTGATTTATACTTTACATGTCTCATGAGTTTATACTAAGACTAGTCTTTGATACACATTAACCATCTTTTCTAATATTTTTTTCTTATAATATTCTTCCAAAATACTTTTTAAAATAAAAAATAATCCCAATGATTTGGAATCTTAATTTTCAAAAATAAAATAAAATAATAATAATAATCGCTGCCTCCAATAAAGCCCAAGTTAATTATCACCATAACAAAGCATTGGGTTTATTAAATGTTTTCCCAACAAAGCCCATTTAAACAACCTTGACAATTTAAGACTTTTAGACCTCAACACACTCACAGCCAATGTTCTCGAAATCTCCTCATTTCCGTACCTTGAGATTACTCTCTATTATTCATTTATCTCAATAGATTTGTGAAGCAATGATAGCTGTTTAGGTTACTCATCTCCAAAATAGAGGAGAAAATACTCTGATGCACGCCAATTAAGTTGTTGGAAAGGATATGCATCATTTACACAAGATTTTGATAAATTATTTATTTTTCAAGGGATAATAATATTTATTATCACAAATCTTGTTCCTTTATCCACCTCTTTGAATAATTTTGATTTAGAATTATCTTCTTCATTTTGAAGTCCTAAATTTATAGTTAAAATCTATTTTAAATTTTATTCATTCAATGAGGTTGGAGAAATGATATAATATATTCAAGACACCCATGGTCATAATTATTTTTATTCTAAGAGCATAACTTATAAGTGATGGACCAAATTCTTTGTGTTTTTATATTAACATATTTTTATTGTTCTCATATGAAACTAAACCTAATATTCTTATGTTTCTTAATAGTATTTTTCTTACATTAAAACTTGCCACAATGGTTTTCTCTCCAATATAAATGTGAGATTTTTTTTAATAGTATCAAGAATGAATCTTTAAGATCCCAATCAATTATGCACATGGAAGTATCACCCACACTTAAAATCTTAGTCAACCATGGTCGAAAGTACCATAGTCTCATAGTTCTATAAAAGCTACAAATCATATGATTACTCATCATCCTCATTAAACCATTGATTTTAATAGCCCTTACATGGAGTGCAGATCCAAAGGAGGGCTAAACTTAGTCCAAATATAGTAATGAAAAACACATTTTTAATCCAAAGGATTACTTATATGTGTGAGGGAAAATTCTTATACACAAATATATTTTTTATAATTAGATGTAAAACACCAAAAGCCAATAGCTTAAGCATTATGCTCCCTATTTTTCAAAGAATAGGTCTTAAGTTTGAGACATAATGATTATGGTGTGGACAATTTCTCTTATTCCTATGTGAGTTCAAATCTATATTCACCATTGTTGAGCCTAAAAAAGTTTATAACTAGCATTGTGTATTATTAAAAAATATATAAGTTTTCATCCTTTAAATAAAAATTATTAGACCTGGGATAAGACCTAATACTCCTCCTCATGAGAGGTCACTGCATCAATAATCACTCTCCCCATAATTACAAGTATTCTTTCAAAATCATAAGGAAATCATGAACTAAGAGCTCACTAAATCATTCTTAGTAATTATAGGATTCATCTATTAATGAACCTAACTTAACCATAGCAAAATATAACAAATGCCCTCATGAACCACAAACTTCATGAAACAATCAATTCCAATTAAACCATAATCTAATCAAAAATGGGTCTAATATATTAGTTTTCAAACCCACTCTAACTAAAAGGTATGTATTTTTGGGTGAGGATCAACCACTTCAAATTTTACACCAATACATTTTTCACTTAGATCATTATAAATTCAATCCATCAATCTCACATCTTAAAATTATAGAAGAAAGAAACCCCACGATATAAGGACTAAAAAATATTTCATTTAGTCAGATAAAATATATTTCAATAGTTATCTTAATGGAGTAATTAATAGTTTAATAGACATTCATGTCACTTTGCATTATTAATTTTGGCATTCATCTTATTCATATATGACTTATACCATAAAAACTTAAAAAATTATTTTTCATTAACTTTTATTTTCTTCATTAGTTTGTATCTTTTGTTTTCTCAATAAATTATATGATATCTTCAAAAAAAAAAGTTTCAATAAATAATAATTTTTATAAATCTATATGAAATTTAATGAAGATATAGTTTTAAATATATTTGTGGGAATTTTAAGTCATATTTTCATATAAACAAATAAAAGATGTCAATGAAGAAATTTTTTTTTTTTAAATACTATAACAATGATCTCCTCAAATTCTAATATTATTATCTGAAAATTAATTTAAAAATATTGCATTACTTCCACAACACTTGAGTGACCATTATTTTTCTAATCCATTTTGAACACATTTTCTTTTCTATCTTTGAGATTTTAAAAAGAATTAGAAAGAGTGAAAGATATATCACCTTAAAATTTTAAATTTTTAAATCATTAGATGAAATAGTTTATGTTTTCCTTATTTATTCTAATTTTAATAAAATAATTGAAAATAATATTTTGAATTGGAGAATCTTAGAGGGATTCTTTTCTCATTATATTGTGATTAAATTTGGATTTAAATCCATCATTTTTTTGTCTTTGAGATTAGTGCAATACAACTTTTAATTGACAATTCATATATTATGCTTATATCAAAGTAGTGCACTTTCCCTATAATGATCTAATTATTAACGTGAATAAAATATAATGATCTAATTATTAACGTGAATAAAATATCTTTGTATTTTTACTTTAAAAGCAAGATATCTTAAGCTAATATTAATCTAAATTTTGGTAGCGAAGGGTGGGCTAATAATTTTGGTTTAAAACTCAAATTTTGCGTGATAATCATTTAAACTACAATAAAATCCAAATTAAATTTATAGGTTCCAACTCATGATTTGCTCAAAATAAATTTGATTCAATTCGCATGTAATACTTTATATATATATCACTTTCAGACAGATGCCTTCATGGTTCAGAAATCTGCTGTACTGGATTTCAGCGACTACTACTTGGCATTGGAATTTGCTTCTCAAAGGCACTGTTTCAGTACTGTGTGGTTTATCCGCTTACGATTATTCCTCGCTGGAATTCAGCAAATATGCCTATCTCATCAGGATGCTCTTAGGTGGATATGTTCCTTCGTCAGCTGCACTCCCATCTCAGTTTGGTATACTGCTTATCTTCTGTACGTCAAGCTATCCATCTCTCTATTCATCACTTCTGAACTCACCATGTATGGTTGGAATTGTTCATTTCTGGAAGGACCACAGCAGGTTTCACATGTTATTCTGAACTAGTCCTTCATTGTATACATGATCTCTTTTTACGAATGAGGTATTCTGCTCTAACACTTTATGGTATTCGGTGACTTTTAATGTCCAAAACCTGCGACATCTGAAGCGACTTCTTCATCTTTTGTCATTACGCTTCAGTATCCTCTTCAACAGTACATTCTGCTGTTCAGAGATTGTCGATACTACAGCAGCTGCTGCTGCATCTGACCTCGTTGTTACAACTTTTTTTCTTTTGCCCGCTGTTTCTATACAAACCAGGAAGGTTTTGCATTCAGCGAGTAATGAAATCTGCTTCGCTGCTTGGTTTAAACAGTTAGTTCTGGTGCATGTGCTGCTGCTGGCTGCTCTTGAGCTTTGGAGTTACGTGGAGGCTTCAAAATAATGGATGTCGTAGAGCTGTCATGGGATTGGTTTTTGGAAATATGCAACAGTTTTTCTTCTTCGTTGGTTTTCAGCTTTAATTTGCATCAAGTGTTTCCTTCAGAATTTGCTACAGTTTCAACATCTACTATTCCGGGCTGGTCTTCATTCAACTTTACATAGTAAAGATTTTGTTTGGTGCTCCATTAACGCAGTGAATTTGTGGCTCTGGGTGTTTGGACTGTTTTTCTGATACTAAAGCTTTAACTTCTGACCTTTTTATAATTTGATGCAAACAGATTTCTTGTATTCATGTAATTTTTTTATTAATGAAATTTTATGATTTGATGAGTGTATACACAAAGAGGTATTCATAATTGTGTGTATTTTGCGTTTAGAGTTCCTCGCTCAAAGTTGATATATACATATATATATATATATATATATATATATATAGACACACATGTACACATACATATACATACATTGATACATCATCACAAAATTCATTTCATCAAATATGAATTTTTAACTTTTCATATTTCGAAGTGTGGGCTCCAAAAATTTACCACCGACCTCTTGAAAATATTAAATTGAAGAGAGTGATTTAAGTGTCGATGTAATTTTCTGGAATAATAAGATATCGCCAGAGATTTCATTTTGTGAGGACTTTAAATTTGGTTCCGGGTTTCCTATAAAACTATAGTTAATTATCCCACTCAATAACCGAGAGAGAACTTTCGATTAAGGCTAGTCGTTAGATCGCTTAATGCATAGCGTATAGTAGCAGCATATGGAGTTTCAGAAATTAGATTATAAAATTCATCATTTCAACTTACACCGGTTGGTTGGGGGAATGACGTGCACGATCTAGATCCCATGGTTCCATCATCCCAAGCTATCGTGGTCCCTAGTCTACTTAGTGGAGGTGACCCAACTGATTAAAGGATCCTTATCGAAACACGGTTACTCATAAGAAATCCTCAGCTGGGGTGTTTGTTAAGGAGACAGCTTAAGTCTACCTTGATAGGGTTATTTGCCCTATCAAGTATACCCTATGATTCTCAACTCAAAGGACGTAACCATTGGGAGCATACGGTCGATCGTAATATAATGAGTCCGGCCAAACTACGATCAAAGAACTCGGTCATAAATCGCATCATCTAGTCTAGCCAGCAATCGAGGACACGCGCCTTTTCTTGGTATGAGATTGGTTGAGAGTAAACATAGTAAACACTTAATTTGACATTGGCTCCTTTATGAGATAAAGTTTTCTTAGTTTGTCACCTCCGACAAATTATTACGGAAGATGAATAGATTGAGTTTGCTTTAAGCTTTTAATGATTTGATTTTATTTGAGTAGTTTTTTAGATTGACATTCAATTTGAGTTAATTTGATTTGAAAATTGATTAATTTAAATATATTTAAGAGCTTTAGATCCTCAACTGTTTAGCTCTAACAGGATATCATCACATGATACTAATATTTTAATAAGTTAAAATTCTTATAATAGATTTTTGGGTTTTGTTAACCTAGACCTAGTCCTAAGACTAAACTGGGAAGCAACCCGTGCAACATCCTCAGACACTTGAATCTAAACATTCAGCATAGCGTCAGGACCCATGCGGGTGTATTTAAGACTTTATGTAGTGTTTATTTCTGAATTATGAGATTGATTTTAGATTTTCATTTAATTCCAACTTAGCCTACGTAGGCATTTCACACATTAAAATTTGCACTTGAAATCTCTATGTTCGAGCACATGCAGGTGTTTATAGCTTAGCTAATTTTACCTAATTAGTGATTTCGTTAACTTTAAAAATCATAATTTTGAATGAATTTCCTTAATTTTTGTATTGAAGGAAGCTCTTTCATTCACACAGCATTTAGTTTAGTGTCGCATTCTGTCTGCTTGTACAAAGAATTGCAGATCCGGTGGCATAGTGTATTATTGAATATAAAGATATCTTGTAATACATACAAAGTATCCAATTCATTTATTTGAAAGCTCTTACAAGTTTTGAAGCACTTGGATAAGGCATATAATTACTTCAAAATATATGTAAGCACTCATTCTCTTATTCATGCGCTTACATGTATTTCAATATATCTAAATCAAAAAAGTGATTGCCTTAGCATATGCATGAATATTTGTTTCTTTTAAAATGCTATGTGGATTTTAAAATATCTAGTTTAAAGCAAGAATGTTTGCATTGAAATATGTCACATCATATATTTGAGCTTATCATATATATATATTGATGCAACTAATCGGATGTAAATATATCTCATAATATATGAAAGTGTCGCATCGTTATATTTAAAAGCTTGCACAAGTTTGACTTGAGTGAATAAAACTACAAATCGTTTCAAAACATGTGCAATCAAGCTTATTTGAAGTTCATTGCATTTGCTTTGTGACCAAGCACCAATATCATATATCTCATAAGCCCCTCTGCACTTCAATAACATAGCCATTGAAATTCTTTTTAATTGTTTCTAAGTGGATTACAAAAATGATCCAAAAATCTAGTAAATGACTTTGTCCATATTCACTTATAAGCATTCAACTTATTTTAATCTCAATTAAGCTTAATTCTTGTTAACTATCTATCTCACAAGTTGATAGTTTTCGAATTCAATTTTAAGCTTAAAATTTTAGTTGGATTCATTTTTGTTTTAGGATTTTAGATTTCATAATTAATTGGATATTCAATTAGTTTCGAGTTTAAGTCCCCAAAAAAAATTGCTGAAATTTTGGCAACCTCCCAGTCCTCAGAGTGATCAAGAGTTTTGCTTTCAAGATGCCTAATGAAGTAGGCAGTGGTGTCTTGCAACACAACGGATGATTTTCATCTCGTCACACCCAAATGAGAGTGATGATGCCTTTAAACCTGAAAAAGACATACAATGCAACATATATTTATTTCTTTTATTTTCTAAGTCTAGAAATTTGATAAAATTTTGGCAATATTTTATCTAGGGGGAGCGACATCTAATGGATGTTGGCTTACTCGATATGCTTTAATGAGCGATGAAGGTGTCTTCATGACACCTAATTTTTCATCTCGTCTAATGAGCATGAGGAAACAAAGAAACAAAATCATATATATATATATCACACATTGATCATATATGACTCATTTTTTGCACGCTGAATGATCGAAAGTTGGAGATGTCGGAGACTAAGAGAGGAACCCGCCTAATGATGGTGTTCCTCTCCGGTTACGGCGAAGAGAAAGGTCGGAAAGGGATGATGCTAGAAACTGGAAGAAGAACCTGCTCAATGACGGTGTTCTTCTCCGATTGGGGCAAAGAGAAAAATTGGAAATGTAATGGAAAGGGCGATGCTGAAAACTGGGAGAAAAACTTGCTTAATGATGGTGTTCTTCTCCGGTTGCGGTGAAGAGAAAATTGGATGGGTAATGCAAAGCATGCTGAAACTAAGAGAGAGTAATGACGGTGTTCTAAAAAAAATTTTTTGATTTCAGCAAGTGGAATTTTCAGATTTTTTTAGCAAAAGAAATTTTGGTTTGAGAGGAGTTTTGGTGGGATAAGAAAAAGAAGAAGAAGAAGAAGAAGTAAGAGGGAATTCAACTAAGGGAAAGTGAGGGAGAGAGAGTGATTTTTGGATTGGAGCAATGAGAGGAAAAAAATGAAATTTCAATTGTGTAAATAGGGGAAGCAATGAAATGGAGAAGGAAGAAGATGGCGGAAGAAGAAAGAAGGAAGATGGCGGAAGAAGAAAGAGAAGGATCATTTTCGATTTTGTGAGAGGGAGAAGGAAATAGAGAGAAGGAAATGGAAGAAGGAAGAAGGAAGGGCTTACATTTTTCATCTTGGAGGAGGAGAGGAAAAAGGCTTTTGGATTTTCGGATGAGGGGAGGAAGAAGGATCCCTTTGCGGTTGAGAAGAGGAAAAGCAGAAAGACGGGGAACGGTTGGAGGAGCATGGAGACATTGTGGTTGCCATTTTTGTGCGTTCGGTCGCGTGCGAAGGAGGGAGGAGGGAGGCTCGTACCTTTTGGATCCTCATGCGCGCAGAGGGGGAGGTCGAACCAAAGGAGGCCGGGCGTGAGGGAGCGAGCTGGCTGCGTGAAGGGGGAGATGCGCTCGATTTTCCTTTCCTGCGTGCATGAAGAGGCGCGGGTCGCTTGGAGGGAAGCGGGTTCATGAGGGAGAACCGATTTAGTCGAATAGAAATAGGGGTTTAGGTATAAATTTAGGGATTTAAATTGACATTTAAATTTTGTAATCAACTATAATGAGAGTTTTGAGCTGACATGATTGGATAATTAATATATATGTTGACATAAGGTTATTTCGATGTTCCGAACATAATGGCGCAGTCCGTTTCGCAATTAGAGATCATTTGGTTCAAGTCGATGTCAAATTGAGTCTATTTCGGCTCAAAATATGTGTCGCCACTTTTGACCACTCGATTTTAGCTCAGACTTGGCCAAATTGAGTGCAAACAGTGTTACTTGATAGATTTCAATATTTTGAAGCTAATAGCATAATCAATTTCATGAATGGTCGTTTGATTTGCGTCGGTCCCTCCTGACCTCAATATATGTGCGAGAGCATTGATGACTTGATTGTTGATCATTAAGTCATGTAATGTTTATATTCTAAGTTTTGACATTCTAAATATGATGGAAAAGTTCGTTCGTCGATCAGAGGTCATTTGTGTTGATTTTGGCCACGTCTAGAGCATTTCAACCTTAATTTGCATGTTGTCACTTCTGATCATTCGATATTTGCACAGACTCGTCTAAATTAAGCGTGGATAGTCTCATTTAATAGTTTTGATGTTTTAAAGCTAATGATGTGATCAATTTTATAAATGGAGATCGTTTGGACATCATCGCAGCTTCTCAACTCCGATATGCGTGTTTGCACATTGATAGCTCGATCGCTTTGGTTGGTTGATCTTTCGATTATGCAATATTTATATTTCGATCAATTTCAACATTTTGAATGTGGAGGTGAAGTTCGTTTGTCGATCGATTATTTCGACCATTTTCGGTGATGTCTAATGCATTTTGAGCGATTTCGCCGTCACCTCAAGTCCGAATTTGACTAAGGCTTGACGACTTATAACACATATGTGGAGGTCAATAAATGCCCCAACAAATGTGATTCGTGTATGGAGCGAGTCACATTTTTTGAAAAATGGTTGACCCTTTGGGCTGGCCATAGAACTTGGATCATTTCAACTTGAAGTTTTACTTGAGCTAAGATTTATTATTAGTATGTTATCTTATTCAGGACATGCTAAACGATGGGATTGACCGATTTGTCAGAGTCAACTTGTTGGATAGATAAGAGTTCTTACGCCATCTACTCCCTACTTCAATGGCTTTGCTGAAGATCTCTTTCTTTTATGTCCTTGCAGATTTGAGTTTCCTCCAATCCTAGCATCGTGCTTGATTGGGTTTGTTTGAGGAATTGGTTTATTTATTTTGATGAAGGACTCCGTTGGGGAGTTGGTTTATCCATGCTTGGTCGAATTTGAAATTTCTTCAGTCCTAGCTTTAAGCTTGATGGACTTGATGAAGGACTGACCTGATTTTTCTTTATTGACTTGTCAGGAAGTGTATATATGTTATGAATCGCATTTTACCTACTTTGGCTGATTCATTGAAGGGTAGCATAAAGACCTTCCGGCTTATACTAGGTATATATTGAGTTATCAGTCTAGCAATATGTGCTTTAACATACTCAATAATCACGAAATTCCTTTAGTTCGGCCATCGGCTTTGTATGAACTATGAAATTGCCTCCTCGATCTTGTGCTTTTTGCTTTGACGGAGTTGATGAGGAGATTGTCTTTGATCTGTGCTTTGAGCTTGATCAGACCATTTGATAATAGATTGAGATATCACCCTATGGAGAATATATAGATTGATTTAAGATGGTTCTGAATTGAGAGTTTCCTCAGATTGTCTTGATCTATCGATCAAGTAGAAAAATCTCTTGGATCCTGGTTGCTTGTAATCACTGTTTGGAGTTTGAGATTGAACAAATTGTCATCATTGGACACGGCGGCTCTTTCACCGCGCCTTTTCTTACTTGTTGAGTGAGGAGAGTGTAGAACGACTATATTTGGGCTTGTTGAATTGACCTTTAACTACCAACCGAATCTTTAAGCTATAGTGGGTTAATGGTTTTGTCATCAGATTGACAAACGGAGGCTCTTTCACTGCGGTCTTTTCTTGTGGCTTATTGAGTGAGGAGAGCGTCAGCAACCCAATCATTTGTGGGATTATTGAGTTTGACCTTTAGAACCCATCCATGTCCTAGACTTTAGGATGTAGAGGTTGATATTTTTCCAACTCAGTTGATTAAAGCTTTAGAAATCGAGAGTTCTTCTGACTTGATCTCCATAATTTTGGCAAATCTGGGAGATAAATTTCTTGACATTTAGGGATGTCTTTTTATGCGAAGCAATAGATTCTTTTTGTTCCTGCAAGACTCTGCAACTTAACAGTAATAATTATGAATATATTCTGGGATTTCAGTGTAAAGCTCGATGTCAACCTGAATTAAAATATATTCGAGGATTTCATCTTATAACATGACACCAACTCAAATAAACTTAACATAAATTAAAAATTCCCCCTGTCTTGCAGGGGGGATTCTAAAACACATTTAGAAGAACTTTCAAGATGAAATTACACAAATATATCAATATTTGAGTTAACATGCTCATAAGAGGGTTTCAACATGTAACATTGATTTCATCTATGTATATAAATCTAAAAATGCCCCTATGTAACATGGGAATTTTCAAAGAAAAGGTTTTTCATTTGGAGTGAGTATATTTATTTAGGGATCTCGGCATGAAGCAAGATGTCAACCTAATTATATATACTAAAAAAATGCCCCATGTCTGGCAGTGGGATTTTTATTGTACCTCGAGAATGTATTTGTCCTATATAATACTTTTTCAAGTATCGATTGTTAATTGGTGGCATTGGTCTCTCACCCTTTAAGTCAATGAGTTGGTATGCCCCTCCTTAGTACACTTTCTTAAAAATAAAAGGGCCCTCCCAATTAGATTCAAATTTGCCACCAAATTTTTGATTGGGGATAATTGGTCTTCTCAGCACCAAGACCAATTCTCCTTTTTGGAATGCTCAAGCCTGCATTGTATGGTCAAAATCCCTTGACATATTTGCTCGACAACTTGCAAATTTTGATGAGCTTGCAATCTAACTTCATCAAGCGCGTTGAGTTCCTCAATTCTCAAATGAGCATTTTGATCTTCAGCTAGATTATATTAGATGGTTACTCGAAGTGAAGGTAACTCAACTTCAAGTGGAAGAACTACTTCAGTTCTAAATACCAACGAATAAGGAGTGGCTTTAGTAGATATTTTGTAAGTGATTCGATATGCCCATAATGCCTCTATGAGTTTGTTATGTCATTCTCTCTTATTTTTAGTGAGAATCTTCTTGAGCAGTTTGACCAATGTCTTGTTGAAAGCTGCTGCCAAACCATTTACTCTTTGATTGTATATTGAAGAGTATCACCAATCAATTTTGTGTCGATCGACGAATCTATATATCTTTATATTTTTGAAAGTTATGCCATTATAAAAAATTATTCAACACAGCACTCCAAATTTATAGGCCTCATTATGTGTAAGAAGTTGATCACTTGGTCAACAGTAACTTCTTTAAATGGGATAGCCTCAGCCCACTTAGAAAAAAGTCAATCGCTGCTTGGATGAAGTAGTGTCCAGCTGACAACGGTGGATCAATTGACCCAATTACATCTGTACCCCAGCATTCAAATGGCCAAGATGTTATTGTTGGGTGTAGTGGATTTGGAGACTGGTGGATTATATTCCCATGTACTTGACATTCATGACACTTCTTAGCATGATTGATATAGTCTCTCACCATAGATGGCCAATAATAGCCCATCCTTTTGATCTTTACTGCCATCTTGGGACCTGACTGGTATGCACCACAAAGTCCTTCATGAACTTCCACCATCACTTTGCTAGCTTCATCTACATTTAGGCATCATAGCCACATTTGTTCAAAGGATCTATGATATAAAGTGTTGTTGAAGAAAGCATAGCGCAACATCCTCTTCTCAATTTGAACTGTCACTGATTTATTATTTGGTAATTTGTCTTCTTTAAATAGTCGATGAAGAGTTGCCTCCAATCATGTGGCTTTTCTACAATAAAGCCTTCACATTGCTTTTCTGAGGTAATGTCATTCTTAGCTCTTCTAGGTATAATTCCATGTTGATTTTAAGGAGTATGAGAAGCAACCTGAGTCACATCCTGTTGGGTCAAATTTGATAACCCCTCTACTTGTGGGGATTGATACTTTGCTGGCTCTAGAACTCATCGAGTAAATATGTCGGTCATGACATAATCACCATTCATACTTATCATTTTCTTAGCTAATTTTGCTAAGCAATCGGCTTTACTATTCTTGGATCGAGAGACTCACGTTAATGTGATATTCGGTATTTGCTTCATAAGCTCAAGAAATCGCTTGTGATAGAAAGCTAACTCAAGCTTGTTGATTCTATAGATGACAAGTACTTGATTTATAATAAGTTGAGAATCACTAAAAATATGCAAATTTTGAATGCCTATGAAATTAGCTTCTTCAAGACCTGCCACTAATGCTTCATATACTCAGCTTCATTATTATTTCATAGCTCAGTCAATCCATATGATCATCTCATTATCCCTCCTTCTGGTGTTATGAAGACGATGTTGATTTCTGCTCTTGCTCTTAGGAAATTTAGAGGTTTAACTTGTTTGATCGATGAGGCTCCATCAAAGTACATTTTCCAAATTTGTGAATTTTCTTTTTCATGGATGAGCATAATTTACTCATCAGGAAATCATAGTTAAGGGAAGAGGTCGCAGGGATGGGATGTGTAGCTAAAAAATCTGCTAAGACTTGTCCCTTCACTGCTTTCTAGAACGTATGTGATATCAAATTGTAAAAGCAATACTGCTCATCTTGCCAAGCAACCTGTCAATGCTGGTCTTGTCATCAAGTACTTCAATGGATTAATTCTTGAGATGAGGGTAATCTTACGAGATAATATATAGTGATGGAGCTTTTGGATTGCAAAGATCAGTCCAAACAGTGCTTCTCTATCAAAGAATATCTCATTTATGCTCCTATTAATCTTCGACTGATATAATAAAGAGCATTCTCTTTGATTTCTTCATTTTGTTGTATCGATAATGCTCCAATGGACTTTTCTAATGCTGTATAAAATGAGGGGCTTCTCCAGGCACTACAAGGATTGGTGGATTTAATAAGTAATTTTTAATGCTATTAAAGGCCTCTTGGCTCTCCTTATCCCATTTGAATGGAGCATCCTTCTTCATCAACTTTGTAATGGTTAATAGTGTCCTGATAGGTTGGATATAAATCAATGGATGAATGCAAGCTGTCCTTGTAAAAAATGAAACTGACGCAAACTCTTCGGTGGAGGCATCTCCATGATTGTTATGATTTTAGCAGGATCAATTTCAATACCTCTATAATGTACAATGTACCCTAGGAATTTACCAGAGGATACCTTGAATGTACATTTTAGAGGATTCATCTTGAGATCATATTTTCTGATTCTCTCCAATACAATTCTCAAGTCTTCAAAGTGATTTTCACGGTTTAAGCTCTTCACCACCAAATCGTCAACATAACATTCCATCTTTTGGTGAATCAACTCATCAAAAATATGTGTCATGGCTCTTTGGTATGTAGCTCCAGCATTTTTCAAACCAAAAGGCATGACTATACAGCAATAGATTCCAAAAGGTGTTCTGAATGATGTATGTCTTTCATCTTCAAGTATCATTTTGATTTGGTTGTATCAATGATCCATCCATGAATGAGAACATATCATAGTTGGAAGTGTTGTCCACTAGTAGTTCTAATATTGGAAGTGAAAAGCCATTTTTTGGGCATGCCTTATTTAGGTCCTGGAAGTCAATATAGAGACAGATTTGGCTGTTCTTCTTCCTAATTGGGACAATGTTAGCTATCCAATCTGTATACTTCTCCTCCCGGATGAAGCCTTCTTTGATCAGCTTCTTAGTTTCTACAATTACCTGTTCTTCAATCTCTAATCTCATTTGTCGAGGAGCTTGCTTAACAGGCATCGCATCTAGTTTAATAGCTATTTTATGAACTACTACATCAAGGGATAAGCCTGACATTTCAGAATATGTCCATGCAAAGCAATCCTTAAATTCACAAAGTAACATTTGTAGCTTTTCAACTTTTCTCATCGGTAGAATAAGACAAAGTTGTGGGATCATCTTCAACTCTAGATTGATTTCTTTAAGTTCATCCATAGTAGCTATTTTTTCACCATCTTTGAGTTCTTCAGGTGCAGGCTTGGCTTCTACTTCTTTATCATTTTTAAGAAGAATTTCATAGGAATCATCTTCTTCATTACTATTAGCCTCGATCTCAGCTTCTATTATGTTATAACATGCTCTATTTTGATGAGATTTGTGGATGAACCCAAGACCTTTAGTGATAAACTTATCACTTCTTCATGATGTTTGAGGACTTCTTTGGCTCCACATCTTGTTAAATATTTGAGTTCTATCTTTAGTAGTTTCAATATAAATTCCAAGCTTATGCATCATTCTTCGTAATTTCTGTTGATATTATATTGGTATTTTTATTGGCACTATCTCATCATAATTTTCATGTTGAGTAGGTTGATCAAAATTGTGAGACTCTTGATTTGTAAAATAGAGTTCTGTTATTCTCTCATCGATGGCACATAGAATGTTATCAATTCTTCAATATATGAACCTCTAGTGAGTGATTTCTTTGAAGCACTTCTTGAGGGATGGGTATAATTTTGAGTGAGTCATCGACTCGCCAAGTGAGCTATCCTCCTTGACGCAACCATTTGAACTCTATTTTCAAAAATAGATTCAAAATCATAGTCTGAATCAGAATCACTTATTTCATACTCTGCCTTTCTTGAAAGCTTATAAATTCTCTTTTAACAGGAATATCTTCTCATTCTTCTATATCACTTCCCAAATGAGGAACTGATTTTCTTGACTTAGGTGCAGAACCAAGTGCTTTAAGGAGAGTCGGTATTGCCTTCTTTCTTCCTCTTTATTTTTGCTCTATCACTTTGTGAAATTATTTTTTTGTTCCTGAAGTGGTGCTACCGCTTCAAGAGGCTTTGTTGGCTTAGGCTCTTTAGGGATGAAATATTTTGCATCTTCATAGATCTTTGCTTTATTGATGGAGAATGGTTGTAAGTTACCAAGAATTCTGAATTATTCTCCATCTTTCAGATACTTCATACATTGATGCACAGTTGATGGGACCATTCCATACTCAAGAAGCCATGGTCGACCCATGAGAGCTCTAAATGATGTATCGGCATCGATTACATGAAAGTTGGCTTATGTATATAAATTTTGAAACTTTAGCGGGAGAATAAAAGAACCCAGGGTTTTCTGCCCTTTTTCATTGAAACCATGAACCATCAACTTATCTCTCCCAAGATGTTGGATATCAAGTGATAATCCTCTTAATACCTTTAAACTCATAAGATTGATAGATGAACATGGATCGATCAATATTCTATTTATCGAGATGCCATCACTTTCTGCGGTAACATATAGAGGACAGTTGTGATATGTCGTTCTCAACATAAGATCTTCTTCAAAAAATGTGATTACTAGGAGATTTTGAGTTTTCAATGCTTCGACCATGCATTTCTCAGTAAAGTAAGCTTCATAACTCTCTGGATTTTTGAGGGTCTATATCAAAGTTTCTCAGGTCTTTTGACATCAGAGCCTCATACACTCATTAGGGGATCTTTCTTAGATGTAATAGAATATTATAATTTATCTTTTCGCTTGATTTAGGCTTCATTCTAGGATTTTTGGGAATGATATCTTCATTGCATTCAATTTGTTTCCCTTTGTCTTTATTTATATTTCCCTTCTTTGATGAAGGTGGTAGGACTTTATCGCTTCTCAACTAAACTTGAATCACCTTATCTTGCTCAGATTCTTCTAAAGAGGTAGTTTCTTCAAATTCCCTTCTTATTCTAGAAGATTGGCTAAAAGGGCTAGACTCATTTTTCAATGTCATACGTGATGATATTGATGAGTCTGACTCTTCTCTATCGAGAAAATGTAGATCTTCATCTGAACTATTATTATCTTGTTTAGTCATTAAACAAAATTCATATGTTAGCTCCTCAGGCTCTTCTTGCTTTCCTAATAAGAATTTTAATGGGTTGGTCAAGTTTGTGACCACTCTTGTCATTTTGAAGTAACTGATACTGAAGAACATCTAACATTATGCAGATGATTCGGCATGTCTCTACTGGACAAGATTCACCATTATCTTTTTTATCTGATTCATCAATGTGAAGTTTAGACATAAAGTTCTTCTAGTTTATCTTGCCGATCTAGTTGATCTCTTCTTGATCTTCTTCTTAGCCTTAGAGACCATGTGATAAAGCCTTATCGAAATTTATTGAAGCAAATACTTGGTTTAGGCATCTCTCTTAGGTCCAATATAGGTTCAAGTGGTGATTTTCACTTAACACTAGGGATATTTTTTAGCTACTTTAGCATTTTCATGATCTTTTTGGAGACTAGTTTCCCATTCTTCAGTCTAAATTTATTTCTCCTTCTTTTTAACTTTGATGGATGATACAGAAGAGGACGTAATCATTCTTATATATTCTCTTTTAGGGTTGACTAAAACACTATCGGATAGTGTAAATTCACCTCATTGATACTTTCTTTCTAGCCAATCTTTAAAGACATAATACTCTTCGATAGGATGATTGATCATTCGATGATAGGGACAGTAATTTGGATTATCGATTTGATCAACTTCTTCAAGCCTTTTAATTTTGGATAATTGTAGACTAGCTTTGATTGCTTGCCGAAATAATTTAACCACACTATCCCTTCTAAAGGAATTTTTTTTGTTCATCTTTTTCTTAAGAGATAGCTACATTTTCTCATCATCTCTTGTTTCTTGTTTTGGATGCTACCCACTACTTGGAAAAGTCTAAGGTTTATCATTGCCTCCTAATACCAATTTTGGCTGTGGATTAGAATAGACAAGCTTCTTTCCCTTATCATCATTGTACATGGGCTATTTTCCTTTATCCACATTATATATCACCCACTTTTTATCATTTGAGCTATAGGAAGCAGCATGAATTTCATTTCTTCTTGAGTCTGAAGGTTTGTTTCTCTTTGCTTTATCTGCATAGACTTTAGACTTAGGGTGATTCAGCTTTTCAAATTTAGCCACCCTATCGAGCAAGTTTTGGAAGGTTGCAATCAATGTCATACATAGAAATGGTGTCATTTTATCTTCCATATTGCCCATTAGCAATTGGATCTCATGTTTTTTCTCCAATTGTTGCTCGCACTTCATACTTAGGTTACGCCAACGACTTATAAATTTTATCACTGACTCATCTTTTCTCTTTTTTAACAAGGCAAGGTCAATAATTATTATTTTCTTAGTTACACTAACGAACCTCTTCACGAATATTATCTCTAATTCAGCAAAGGTTTTAATTGAATTATTCGGCAATTCTATATACCACTCAGCGGTCGCTACTACTAGAAAAAGCAATGTGTCATTCTCTCTTGTGTTACCACAAATAGCCTTAAATTGGACTATATGTTGTTTTATATTACCAAGTCCACTGAAAGTATTAAATTTTGGCACTGAATAATCTTTCGGGTATAGCACTTGATCATATTCAGCTCGATAAGGGCAACCATTACTCACTAACTTTTCATCCTGCTTTGAGGCTATGATTGCCTTTATCTTTTCATTGATTATTATTTCTAGCTGAGCAGTTATTACTGCTCGAGGTGTGTTATCCAAATTTTGAATTATCGATTGAAGAGGTAGTTGGTTAACTTCATTCCTCACTTCATGTGTAGCATGCACTGTAGGAGCTTGAGGTACTAGAGCGACTGGTGATATAGAGGTTGCATTATTAGCTACCTATTGATTAGTAGACAAAACAGGTGATACACTTGATGTGATATTCTTCTGCAACATCTCCATCATGATATTCATTTGCACCATCATACCATTCATCTTGGTACCGAGTTATGCAATTTCCTTATCTTTGACTTCCATTTGACACTGCATTTCTCTTTGCTCTCTAGCTAGCGCCACAGCGTCAACAAGTATAGGCTCTTCTTTTTCTTCTATTTCATATTGTTGTTCTGCTCCTTGCTCATCCTTAGGGGAAGAACTTGAATGTCCTTCTCCTTGTGCATTTGCAGGAGCAGCTGTTGCTAAGGCTGAACGATGACGCTGAGTATAAAAGTGTGTACCAGTCTGATCATTTTCTAGTTCAACCATATAAACAACTTTGACACACGTGATCTCTTTCTCATTCTAATCTTCTTCTTCTTCATCTTCAGCAAAGATTGAAGATCCATCTTCTATTTGTGAAGACTCTTCTTCATAAAACATCGATTTCAAGTTCTGGATCCATGTTGTTGATGGTCGGCGGAAAGTTCATCTATATCTCTGACCATATAGATGACTTCTACTTCCATAGTGTCCTTCTTCATCACCTTCTTTTTGCATATGAATCTCCGATCGATGTTTACAGTGGATCTCTAGTTCAAAGTGCGGAACAAATACTTCTTCTTTTAAAGGACTGTGATCCAAGTCAACCTTCTCTTGTGAGGGTGAATATGATCTATAATGGGATCTCCTATAGGATTCTCCAGGGTGTCGACCATCATGTCTTTCATCAATGATATCTCTTCTTTTGGGTATCCACTTCTGATGAGTTATTTTTGAGGCAAATTTATGAGTATATGTATCAAATATCACACCTCTTCCATTCTTCAATATTTCATTACAGGGCCTTGGCCTCCATATTTGCTTTCCTTTTTGTCGGGACCTTTCGGCAGCGTATTCTTGGGCATGCGGTCTGAGTGTTACGCTCCGATGCTCAACATGCGAAGCATACTTATTTCGATGATTGGTTACCATAAGAGATGAATCTCCATGGAAGAGCTTGAGTATTTTCCATCACCACAAACCTCTGAAATCTTCTTTTCATTAAGCCTATGACCTTGGCTACTTTGAGAACTTTGTGTATTCTAATAGACAGCGTTTCAGGCTGTCTCCTCTGTGGTGGTGGGGCTTGATGTGGTTGGTTCCAGAAGGATTATTTTACTTCACCAGTAGAGCTATTCCTTTTTACCCACTTTAGGTTGTCAAAGTTATTGTGGGTAGGAATACTCGCTTCTGGCGGCAGCATCGCTTGTTCAACAGATCGTTCAAAGGGGATCTACTGAGCCCTTAGCTCAACATTTCTTCTTCTTCTCAGCCTTCTGGTTAATTTACTTCCCGATGAGGAAGCTCCATGATCATGCTTTCCGGGTACAAAGGATTCAATCGGCAAAGCAATCATACCACGAGGCATAAAAGACACAATTTGCTCATTGACTATTCTTTTTATCATGGGGGCTTTAGATTAGCCTAGCCTTTTGAAAATTGAAGTTCTCTGTCTAGAGAACTCCTTGATAGCGGTTGGCTGTTGAACTGGTTGGCGAACATGGCTAGTAGAGCTTCAGTAACTTGAGGTCTTCTAGCATGGCCTCGGACGAATGTACCACGGGTGGGTACTTTAGGAGTTATTTACAAGCTGGCTTCAAGCTAAATTAAATTATAGCTCCAACATCTCTTGTGATGATAGTGTTGGCTAGAATGTGCATGCCCTATGAGCGGTGAAAGGAGTGCTCTGTAGATCCATTCTGCGAAAGTGAAAGATGGGGATTAGTAATTAGCAATTATTATTTCACCCCATACTTTCAAAATGCAGAAGCACTATAGAACAAAATAATAGTGTAATAAAGATGTACTCTACAGAATAATTCATTCGATATAGAGTCTCATATAATAGTAATTTGAATTTATTACACATTTAAATCACCATTTGTATTTTGAATTTTAAAATATTTTGTTGCTACTATATCACATATATGACTAGCCAAAGATGAAAAGAGAATCTTGTCCCCAGCGGAGTCACCATAAATCTTTGGGCTCCAAAAATTAGCCACCGACCTCTCGACAATATTGAATTGAAGAGAGTGATTTAAGTGTCGATGTAATTTTCAGAAGGCAGGTGGAATAGTAGATAAGACACTACCCAGAGATTTCACCCTTTTTTGTGAGGACTTTAGATCTGGTTCCGTTCTATAGGCACAAGCCTCTATAGTTAATTACCTCTCTCAATAAGTGAAAGAGAACTTTCGATTAAGGCTAGTCATTAGATCATTTAATGTGTAGCATATAGTAGCAGCATATGAAGTTTTAGAATTTAGATTATGAAATTCATCATTTCAGCATATGGATGGTTAGGGGAATGATGACGTGTCAGATCTAGATCCCATTATCTGTCATCCCGGGCTATCGTGGTCCCTAGTCTACTTAGTCGAGGAGGTAATCGACGCAACTTGACTGAAGGATCCTTATCAGCAACACATGTGTTATGTCATCTAAGAAATCCTTGTAGACCTAGGGTGGTATTTGTCTAAGGAGATAGGTTTAAGTCTACCTTGGTGAGAGGATGTTTGCTTATCAAGTATATCATGATTCATAACTCAAAGAGCCATTGGGGAGCATCTGAGCTACGCGTGATCATAATATAATGGAGCTGGCCAAACCACAGATTAGAGGTGGTTGTAACATCATATATGTGCATTGCCAGATGAGGACACGGACCACGTCTTTACTGGCATGAGATTGGTTGAGAGTGAACATAGTATAATACTTGATTTGACATTAGCTCCTTTGTGAGCTAGAGTTTTCTTAATTTGTCACCTCTGATAAACTATTGCGGAAGGTGGATAGATTGAGTTTTACTTTAAGCTTTTAATGATTAGATTTCATTTGAATAGTTTTTTAAATTTACACTCGATTTGAGTTAATTTGAATTAAAAAATTGATTAATTTAAACATATTTAAGAGCTTTAGATCCTGTCAACTCTGTTTAGCTCCTAACAAAAGATCAGATTTACTATTACATGACAGAATTATCTTCTCAAATATTTTACTAAGTTAAAATTCTTATAATAGATTTTTAGGTTTGTTCTTAACTGATCTAAGACTAAGCAGAAGCAACCAGTAGCATCCTCAAACACTTGAATCTAAACATTCAGCATAGTATCGGGGCCCATGCGAGTGTATTTAAGACTTTATGTAGTGTTTATTTCTAAATAATGAGATTGATTTCAGATTTTTATTTAATTCTAACTTAGCCTACACAGTCTTTTTAGACATTAAAATTTGCACTTGAAATATCTATTCCCAAGCACATATAGGTGTTTATAGCTTAGCTAATTTTATATAATTAGTGATTTCATTGATTTTGAAAATCATAATTTAGAATGAAGTTTTTTAATTTTTGTATTGAAGTAAAGCTCCTTCATTTAATAAAGATTTAGTTTAGTATCTTACGCTTGTACGAATTGCGGATCCGTTGGTGTAGTATTTGAATATAAAGATATCTTGTAATACATACAATGTAATTTATTTCTTTGAAAGCTCACAAGCTTTGAACTTGGATAAGGTATATAATTACTTCAAAATATATGTAAGCACTCATTCTCTTGTTCAAGCACTTACATGTATTTCAAGATATCTAAATCAAGAAAGTGATTGCCTTAGCATATGCACGAACATTTGTTTCTTTTAAAATGCTATGTGGATTTTAAAATATTTAGTTTGAAGCAAGAATATTTGCCTTGAAATATACACCATATACACCACATTGTATATTTAAGCTTTTCATATATATATATATATATATATATATATATATATATATATATATATATATATTCGGATGTGAACATATCTCATAATGTATATAATGTATGAAAGTATCGCATCGTTATATTTAAAAGCTTGCACAAGTTTGACTTTAGTGAATAAAACTACAAATCACTTCAAAATATGACCTTGATTATTTGAAGTTCATTACATTTTTCTTTGTGACTGCACCCTTATCATATATCTCATAAGAACCTCACTTCAATAATATAGACAATTGAAATTCTTTCGTTTTTTATATGAATTACAAAATGATCCAAAATCTAGTAAGCGACTTTGTCCATGTGCTATCGATTATTAATCTCAATTAAGCTTAATTCTTATTCTATCTATCTCTGGTTGATAATTTTTTGAATTCAATTTTAAGCTTAAAATTTTATTTGGATTTATTTTTTGTTTAGGATTTTAAGATCTTTAGAAGAACATTTATTAATGTTCTTATAGATTGTCTGAAAGTGGAAGGGTAATCAAAGGCGATATGAAGCAGAGAATAATGTGCTATTCTGATATTTCTGATTTAGGCAAAGCAAATTTTCATATTTGGTCAAAATTAGTTTGCATTTGGGAGAAAGGAGGAATAGAGAATTGATAAGGAAAGTGAGAGAATGATTTTGGAGAACAATGAGGAAAATGAAATTTAGTTTGGGTAAATAGGGAAAAGCAATAATGAAATGGAGAAGAAAAGGAGGAAAGAAAAGAAAAGGAAAAGGATCATTTTCAGTTTATAAGAGAAAAAAGAAATGGAAAAGGAAGAAAGGAAAAGAAGTGCCACCTTTTGGATGGAGGAAAAAAGGCTTTGGATTTTCGGATGAGGAAGGATCCTTGCAGTTGAGAGGAAAAAAGGAAATGGAGGAGAGCGTGGAGGCTCCATGCGGTTGCCGTTTCGGTGCGTTCGGTCGCGTGTGAAGGATGGAGGAGGGAGGCTCGTACCTTTCACATCCTCGTGCGCGCAGAGGGGGAGGTCGAACCGAAGGAGGCCGCGCATAAGTGAGCGAGTCGGCTGCGTGAAGCGGGCGATGTGCTCGATTTTCCTTTCCTACATGAATGAAGGGGAGCGGGTCGTGTGGAGGGAAGTGGGTTCATGAGGGAGAACCAGTTTAGTCGAATAGAAATAGGGGTTTAGGTTTAAATTTAGGGAATTAAATTGACTTTTAAATTGAGTAATCAATTTTAATGTGAGTTTTGTGTTGACATGATTAGATAATAAATATATATATATATATATATATATATATATATATATATATATATATATATATATGTTGATTGAGTTATACGATCGCATGATGGCGTATGTTTTGTCGAGACCGTTTGGTTCAATCGTCAATTGAGTCAATTTCAGACAAAATGCTTATTTTCACTTGATTTTCATGCGAACTTCGAATTGAGTCTTTGCTACTGATTTTTTGATGTTTTAAAGCTAACATCGTAATTTTACGAAGATGCGTTTGATTTATTCGGTCTCGATCTCGATATGTGTGTGGGCGCGTTGATGACTCGATCGCTTGATCGGTTGATCATCAAGTCGTGCAGTATTTATATTCTTACCAGTTTCGATATTCTGAACGTGATGGAAAAGTCATTCATCGATCAGGTCATTTGAGTTAATTTTGGCGACGTCTAGTGCATTTCAACCTCGATTTGTGCGATGTCACTTCCGATCATTCGACATTTGTACAGACTTGTCCGAATTAAGCGTGGATAGTCTCATTTAATAGTTTTCAACATTTTGAAGTTAACAGCGTGATCAATTTTAAACAAAATTCGTTGGATATCATCACTTCGACTCCGATATGTGGCATTGATAGCTTCGATATTGGTCGGTTGATCTTTAGATTGTGCAATATTTATATTCTGATCAATTTTGATGTTTTGAACGCGGTGGCAAAATCCGTTCGTTGATCGGAGGATGTTTTGACCAATTTTGGTGATGTCTAGTGCATTTTAAGCCCCGATTTGCGCATTGTCACCTCCGAAGTCCCTCGAATTTAACTTGTTGGCTTGACCAGACTTATGACACATATGTGGAAATCAACATGAAGCACCATAATATTTGAGCCAAGAATTTTGGAATTCATTCTAAGATATCTAAACTCCATTTTCTATAAAATTATAGTCAATACAATATAGTTTGGTTATTAGATAAACCTAATAATAGTAAGAATTCCATCTTGATCTAAACTCAAATGGGTCAAAATCAAGTATTTAAGAGTATGATTAAAATTTCAAAGACCATTTAAGGGGTTACATGTCATCTAAATCTTACATGTTTGTATTCAAAAGAAGTGTCTTAAAAGTCAAATATAATGAATTTAAGATTGATCAATTTTAATTTAATAAAGGCATTGTCATGTCTAAAGAAAATAAATAATCAATGGTACCTTTTTGGATCATTAGATGAAATACCCTAATTTTTGGGAGAAATTACCAGAATGTCCCCACCAAAATTTATAAATAGAACCTATTTTTACATACTAGGGAGAGAACCTTCAAGAGATAAAACCCCAAGATTCATAAATAATTCTAAAGCTTTACCCATAGTCACATGATAATATTGTTTATAGATATTAACGCTCGTCATGAACCCATACTAACACTTGTTATCATCCCTCACTTGTTGCCACTTATCAATTAACATTCATGCTTGCAATCACCATTATTCAACATTAGTCACTATGATCTCTCCTACTAGAAAGAGAAATTAGAAGAGAAATCAAGGCAGCCATCCACCTTCACCAAACCTTTAATATTATCCATCAATCATCTCAAAATACCCACCAATGACAAATATATATTAGCCACTACCTTCCAACATTCAACCTCTTGATTGTGCAACCACTTACCAAGCCCCCATCACTTGATGATAACTCTAACTTTCTAAGACTTCTACAAATAATTAGAAAGATGAATGTTAGACATTAATCTTTCTTTTGATTAAGATGTGATTAGGACTTCAAAGGTCAGGAAAGCCAAATTGTATAGTATCATCTTTCTCCTTATCAAAAGAGTAATCATACAAATAAGAAAGATGCCATCAAATATCAGTGGTTGGCTGATTTCAAGTGACAGGGTTGACAATAAGTGTCGATGTTGGTCAATGATGAGAATTATTGTTGGTCAGTAGTGAGTGTCGATGTTAGCCAATGTTGGATACTAATTTTTGGTCAAAGGTAAGTGTCAATGTTAGCCGATGATGGGTATTAATGTTGGTCAATAGTGAGTGTTGGTGCTTGCCAATCACCCACACTTAGTAGTACTATGACCAACATCGAAGTTAGTCAAAAATAAATGATGAATATTGATTGGCATAGTTTTGAATTCATTAAATCAAAAAATCTCCACACCAAAGTCCTTTATTTGATTTCCCTAACTATTCAAAAGTATGGCATATTTATATACTTATTAGGTAACATTATGTATATTTCTATTGGAAAATATGACAATCTATCAAAGAGTTGGACTTAACCCCCTTGATTATTGGATTTTTAGAGTATCCTAGTGCATTAATGATATAACAAATGATTAATTATAGGCCCATTAATTAACCTTCTTGATATGCTCATTCAATTTTAAGCATGTAAATTTTGGCATTTTTTGAACCTTCAAATATCCTTGAAAAGTTTCTGTCTATGTATAAGTATTAATTTAGGCTTATTTGAACCCAAATCAAAACATTCTAGTATTGTTTGAAGTATTGATTAGTTTTAGATTATATAATTCTTGCATAGTATTGATTCTATAATGAGCTATATTTGCTTAAATGACACATTATTTTCTATTATTGAAAGTAAGTTGATTTTTTTTGAATGAAAAGATTATTTCATATTTTTATAAGATATTTATTTATGATGAGCTTTCTTATGTATTAATTTTTTTAATCTAAAAAAGATATACTTGATTTTTTTTGCTTGTGAATAATGATATATAAATACATAAGAATTGTGTGATATTTATACAAAATTTTAACATTTCACTTTCTCTCTTGCTTCCCATCTTTTTAGGTGAAAATATTATATGTGAGTATTTATATAATTTTATATTCAGACTCCAATTATATTTGAATATATAGCTCAACTATTCTTAAATTTTATTTAAAATAGTATAAAAATTTATTTGAAGTCATGTATTCCAAATTGATTGGACGAATAACATATATTTTCTCTTTGTTTAGGCCCCCTCCGCTCTCTTAAAGGCGCAGCCCTACCTCACTTTTTCCTCGACCAACCCCTCCACGCTGTAAGCTGGTTAAGCAGGGAGAGAAAGAGAGAGAGAGAATTACAGGGAGTAATTGAAAAGGTTTGAGAAACTTCTTCGCTTCTGTTTCTCTCTCTGTATGTGAGAAGTAGCTTGTTTATGCTTGTTTATTTTGGACAGAGACAGAGAAAGCGATTCTTCTCCTTTCTTTCTCTTTATTCTTCTTCTGCTGTTTTAACAGTTATTTGGTTCATGGGAAAGGAAAGCAACACGTTCAAGTTATCGGACCTGATGCCAAATTCATGGTTCTATAAACTCAAGAACATCCGCAACAGAGGAAACAGAGCCCAAAAAGCTCATAATTGTTCAATAGACAAAAGCCAAATACCAAGAACAGAACCACTCAAATCTCCTTCTTTTCAGCACTATACCACAAAAAGACTCTCATACTACATTTCAAGCAGAGACAGAGCATCAGAGCAGCTTTTTCCTACTTGCCCCAGAAAATCAAAGAAAAACTCAAAGATGCAGGCTTTATGTTCCTCGGCTTTAAGCTCACAGACAGCGCCTGGAATTGCTGTACGCCGCCTCAATGGCCGCTTCGATGAAGAATTCATCGTCTCCGATTCAGATTCCGTCACTGCTGAGCACAATCTTCCTCTTCCACCCATACTGACGAAGCGCCGACTGATCACTAGAAGAAAACGTAGTCAAAACAGAGAAGTTTGTTCCGCAATGGAAGTGCGAGGTCTCCCTCTGGGAATCATCCGATTAAGCTGAAGATAAAGTCACCAAAGCTTGTGCAGAAGAGAGTGGCAAAGAGGAAGGGGTTGGCTGATAGTTTTGTGGTGGTGAAGTCTTCATATGATCCGAGGTACGATTTCAGAGAATCAATGGTGAGCATGATTATCGAGAACAAATTATTTTCATGGAAGGCGTTGGAGGAACTTCTTGCTTGCTATCTGCTGCTGAATTCAAGCGAGCACCATGATCTCATTGTTGAGGTTTTCGAGGAAATCTGGTTCGAGCTCTCTGAGATCATCGTGTAATCTTAGTGTTCTATGTAAGGGATTGCATTATTTTCATTTTTTTATATTATCTTTGTTTTTTTAATAAAATTATCATGTTTTCTTCTTTTTTTCCGCGAGAAAGATGTTGCTAAGATGCTCGACAAAGGTTGGTTAAAAGGCACCAATATATCTGTCCTCTTCATGGCGATGATCAAAGATAAAGTAGTGTTGTTAATAAAGAGAATCCTCTCTACCCACCTTCTCTTAGTTCAGTTGGTAGGCGGCCTTGTAACTCAGGACAGTTGAATCCTCCCAGGAGGAGGCCTATACCAAGTGGGGAAAGTAAGTAAGGGACACGTGTGGGTGATGAATGTGGCCCAGGCTGTGGGATTAGTCATACGACATTCACTGAGATGAGTGAGGTGTTGGGTGGATACCCATTCCAAAATAAAAAAAAAAATCTCTCTCTCTCTCTTTAACACTAGAAAATATTATATGATGTGTTCTAATACATCCGGATTTCAATGAAATTGGAATACCTGACTCTAAATAATTTTTTATATTATTTTTAATATAGATTAAGAAAGTGAGCCACGTGGCTGAATATGATTGGAGTCCTGATAAAAAGCTACATCAAGATTCGCATGTAATATTTTCTCCTCTAACACATATCTTAATAACATATACTTGTTAGGAATGTGATCTTGGATTGATGAGTTGGATTCAATCCTAATTCAATTTTAATTAAATCATTGTATTTGACGTGATCAAATTGAATGAGCCTAAATTCAACCATACATAAACTCTCTTAATTCCAATCCTAATCTAATCCATTTATTATATAAAAATGACAATTTTTTTAAATCATTACAATCTAATTAATATGAATATAATTTTTAAGCCGATTAGTATTACAACAATTATCTAATTCAAAGCCAAATATAATTAGGCTATAATTGAGTTGATTTTGAATTATTAAGATCAACTTGAACTTGATCAAAATAGCAATTAAATCTTTTGATTCAAATCTGACCCGAACATTAATCAAGCTTATTTGAATTCAAAAAAAAATTTCATCTAATTTGAGTGAGGTTATGCAATCGAGTCAAATTTAATACCCTTGCATACTTCATATCTCTCTTCATGGAGTCATGAAAGGATGAAGGCTCCGTGAAGCCATCAATAATTAATATGCTATGACTAGATTATCATGCTAAGATTAATATATGACTAGCATCTTAATTTGAGTTTAGCTAAAAAGATTGATATTGGTTAATTATATGATTATTATTTTATTATTACATTAATTATTATTTATCATAGTACAAATCATTAATGTAAGAAAATAATTTTTATTAGCTATGCTAATGAAATTTTTTCTTTTTATTGGTGACATAAGATGTACTTTAGGAGATAGTTTATTATATCATGATTTTATATTCATATATTTAACATCTATTATGCTATAGATATACGGATTTAAGTATAAATATTTTCATTTAAGAGGTGTTATGATGCCATATCTCATATTTGAATTTTTGAGTGTTTTTTTTAGTACTGTTGTGTGCTAGAAAACCAGTCGCGATAGAATAAAAATATACGTCTTAGTTTTGTTGCGGAATCCAGCACACACATATGTTTGAGAAATTAATAAGAAAACTCCTGAATTTTTATGTGAAAAAATCTCGAAAATAGGGAAAAATCACGAGGCCTAGCCCAGTAAAAATCTTCCACGATGTGTCTATTTCAGAGTACAAAATTTTTCCAATAACGGGATTACATAATTGTATATGAGAAGGGCTGACAATGGGAATCTTAGAATCAGACAACAATAGTTATAGTCACACAGTTACAGCGATTGCAGTGGTAGTAAATGATGGTGAACGGCGAATTCGGCGGTGGCGATGAAGATCGTCGTGGTGATGACCGGCGAAGATGGCCGACGATGGTGGTTAGCGGCGGTGACCGACGTCGGTGGTCGGCGATGATGACCGGCGACGATGGTTGACGGCGATAGTGGTCGGCGGTGACGACCGGCAACGGAGATTGACGACGATGAGGATCGGCGGTGGCGGCGGTGGTTGGCGACCAACGGAGGTGGTCGGCAACCATCGAGTGTTGGCACGATTATCCTTGGAGGGTTTTCAAGCTTTAGAGCTCTCTCCTCACTTTTACTTGGGCTCCCCTCATGTAAAGAATAGGGGGTTATTTATATATTAGATGAGTGGTGTTTCTGTAAATACATGCAAAATCCGAACCACTCCACTCCATCGGACGGCTCAAAATGATTCATTTGATCATTTGATGTATTTTAAGTATTTGAATGTCCAAATGAAGTCAGAATTATGAGATCTTTGGTTTGTTAGATTCGACTCGTCAAGACACTCGATTTTACTATAAACATTCCATGTTTAAGAGCTATTTAAGGATTTAACTGATATCCCAAAATTTCCAATGATATTTTAAGTGCTTGATCTCGGCTAGTTTCAACTTAGGATCAACTTGCTTTTGACATCAAGATTCGTGCTTCGACTAGTAGTATTTTAAGTGACATATCAAGTACATTTTAAGTTCTAATTCATATTGACTTCTATTTAGTATCTTTATGCTTGGAGTATAACTTCATTACTTTGGTTGGCAATAGTTTATATATAATAGCTTCATCATTTTTTGAGACTCTTTTAGGGTTGCAAACAAATCAAGCTGAGCTGAGTATGTTGTATTCGAGTTCAAGCTTGTTTATCATTACCGAGCTCAAGCTCGATTCGAGATTTTTAGGATGATTTTCAAGCTTGAGCTTGTTTACCATTATCGAGTTTTAATATTTTTTTTATGATGGTGTTTAAGTTTTGATCTTTTTTCCATGAGAAAGATGATGCTAAGATGTCCCAAAAAGGATGGTTAAAAGGTACTTATATATATATGTTCTTGATATGACCCTGAGAATTCTACTAGTTGAAGCACGAATCTTGATGTCAAGCTTCTCGATTACGAATCAAGATTAATCAGTGCTTATTATCAAATCGACTCTTAAACATTGAGTATTTATAGTCAAATCGTTGGCCGAACTCAAGATCTCATAATTGACTTTTTGAGCATTCAAATACTTAAAATACATCAAATGATCAAAGAAATCATTCTAAGTCGTCAATGAAATGGAGTGGATTTTGCATGTATTCTAGACGTCCTCCATCTATAAATAGCCTCATTACCCATGAAGGGAGCCAAACAAGAGCTCTAAAGAAAATCCTCCACCACTTGGCGGTTATCAACCACCGGTCACCCGTCATCACCGGTCGTCAGGCCACTGTCGCCGGTCCGCCGTCGTCGCCGGTCACCATCGTCGCCGGTCCACGTCGCCGATCCTGCGTCGTCAATCTCTTCGGTCATCATGGCGACCTTCGCCGTCAATCGATCCGTTGTTCATCATCATCTACACCATAACAACTGACTCACGAGCGTGATATATGGCTGTTATGCTCGATTTTGGGATTCTCATTGTCGACCCTTCTCATGTACAATTTTGTAATCCGTTATCGAGAAATTTTTGTACGAAACATACATGGCGGAAGATTCTTATGGGCCGTGATTTTCCCTTTTCTTTTGAGGTTTTCCACGTAAAAATTTCTGGAGTTTTCTTGTTCAATATTTAAATACATGTGTGTATTGGATTTCATAACAAGGCTAAGGCGTAAACTTTCACTCTACCACAACTGGTTTTCTAGCACGCAACAGTTTAGCACCGTCTGTGGGAAACTGATTTCCATTATTTCATCTTGTATGACGACCAAGTTTCCCAACAAGATCAAAACCATCATCGAGATGGAGCATTTCAAGCTTTTAAGGAGCGCAAGCAAAAAAATGAAGATTCATCAAACATCGTTCCTTCAAATTTTGTCGAAAACTAGGGGGCAACTCTTAATCTCAGAAGATCGCCCATGTTAATATGTTAAGCATCTAATCAATTACCACCCCGTCGGTAGCCAACCACGTCGCCGATTACGGTATATTGCTCGTCGCGTCCGCCATGGACCATCACCGCCTCTCTCCGGTCACCACCATCATCGGTCATCCGTACACTGACGTCGGTTGCCGGTGGTCGGATTACCTTGTCGACCACCGTCATCGACCACCGCCGGTTGCCGTTCGTCGGCCGCCCTTGCGGTCATTACCATTCGGTCCGCAGCCGACTACCGACGGCTATCTCGCGGTCACCACCATTGTCTCCGGTCATCCCCGACTACTGCGGCGTTATGCATACTCGACTACGGCGTCAATTCTTCATTAACCACCCCGTCGCCGCCAACCACTGCCGGCTACCATCGGCCATCATAGATCATTATGATCCTCACCGTCTGGTCCGCCACCACCATCATTCGCCATCTTCGCTGATCACCACCATCGTCATCGGTCGTCACCGCCGACCGCTGTCGCCGGCCACCGTCATCGAGCATCGCCATCAACCACCGTCTCCGGTTATCGTCGCTGATCATCACCTCCAAACCTGGTCGGTCCAATGAGATCAATTGACACCTCTTTCGAGAGAAAACTGGAGCCTTGCAGTATGAACTACAGGTCTTGATTGCCTCCGTACCCGGTCGGTCCGACGAGGTCAGTTAACACCTCTTTCGAGGGAAAACTGGAGCATTGTCATATGAACTACGGGTCTTGATCACCTCCGAACCCGGTCGGTCTGAAGAGGTCAGTTGACACCTCTTTCGAGAGAAAACTGGAGCCTTGTCGTATGAACTACGGGTCTTGATCACCTCCGAAACATGTCGGTCCGAAGAGGTCAGTTGACACCTCTTTTGAGGGAAAACTGGAGCTTTGCCGTATGAACTACGGGTCTTGATCGCCTCCGAACCCGGTCGGTCCGACGAAGTCAGTTAACACCTCTTTCGAGGGAAAACAGGAGCCTTGTCGTATGAACTACGGGTTTTGATTGCCTCCGAACGACCTTCACTCAAGAAGAAGAGAAGCACTAGAGCACATGAGAACTGTGCTTCCTCCCTTGGCCCTGAGGGGGTTTTTATAGACCCCCTATAGGGGCAAAAAGATCAAAAATCTCTAAAAATCGCCCAAAATCATTCAAAATCGTTCAAAAGCGGTGGAACGGCCAAAATGGGCAGCGGATGTTTTGCCTGGACATGAGGACCAGATGGCGCTGCAGCGTCGGTGCCGCCCGCTCCCACTCCGCCAGCGTATTGCAGCCACCAGCTCGGCAAACCACCGACCCGCCGCGTCCGTTTAGCGACCCTCGCTGACCCACTCACTGACTCAGCGACATGCGATCCAGATCACGGCGGTGGGCCGCTCCGACCCGAGTTTGAGCTCGTCGATCCTAAACCGACCGCATGGTTTTCGTCGGCCTTCACCCGTAGGCAGACCATTTTTGCACCTCCTTGGCGTCCGACCTTCAAACCAGGCCAGCTGCTGCCGCAGTAAATGTTGGATGAGTCCATAACTTCAGAAACCTTACCGCCCGTTACCATACATCCATGCCACTCTCGTGATCATAATCTTATACTCCCATGAAGATCTATTCTCTCAAAATGTAGGTTAATGGACCCGCAAATTTCATTGAAGAATTTGCTATTTTCAAGTATATGACATAAATATTTTTGGATAATTGAGATAATGTCATCCAAAAATAGGGGGCAATTGATATGACCCTGAGAATTCTAGTGAAAGCGAATCTTGATGTCAGCAATCGATTACGAATCACTAATCTAAATCAAGCGCTTATTATCAAATCGACTCTTAAACATGGAGTATTTATAGTCAAATCGAGCGTCTTGACAAGCCGAATCTAACAAGCCCAAGATCTCATAATTCTGACTTCGTTGAGCATTCAAATACTTAAAATACATCAAATGATCAAAGGAATCATTTTGAGTCGTCCAATGAAGTGGAGTGGTTCGGATTTTGCATGTATTTATAGAGACGCCACTCTTCCAATTTATAAATAGTCCCTCATTCCCCATATGAAGGGAGCCCAAGCAAGAGAGAGGAGAGAGCTTTAAAGCTTGAAAATCCTCCAATCGCTCTACCACTCGGTTACCGACCACGCCGGTCCGCCCGTGCCGCCGATCCTTTATCTTTAATCTCCGTCGGTCACCATCATGACGACCTTCATCGTCAGTCACTGATCCCCGTTGTTCATCATCATCTGCTACCACTAGCAACTGTTACAACCTGAACGTGACTATATAGCTGTTGTTATCTGATTCTGTGATTCTCTTTCTCAGCCCTTCTCATGTACAATTTTGTAATCTCGTTATCGGAAAATTTTGTACTCTGAAACAAATACATAGTGAAAGATTCTTACTGGGCTAGGCTCGTAATTTTTCCTCTTTTCGAGGTTTTTCACGTAAAAATTTCTGAAGTTTTCTTGTTCACTCTTTAAATACATGTGTGTGTGTTGGATTTCATAACAAGACTAGGGCGTAAACTTTTACTCTATCACAACTAATTTTCTAGCACGCAACAGTTCTCTTCCATGGTAATGACCAAAATAAGTAGCGGAGTTAATAAAGAGCATCCTCTCTCTCTCTCTCTCTCTCTCTCACACACACACAAACACATCTTAAAAACATATACTTTTTAGGAACGTGATGTAATCTTGGGTTGATGAGTTGTATTCAATCCTAATTTCAAGTTAATTAAATCTAATTATATTTGATCTGAATCAAATTGATTTATTATACGAGCAAATAGTTTTGATATGAGCCCAAATTCGACCCGACATAAACTCTTCTAATTCGAACGCTAGAATAATCCATTTATTACATGAATAAGGCAATTTTTTAAATCAGTACAGTCTAATTAATATGAGTACAACTTTTAAAGTCAATTAGCATGTACGACATTTATCTAATTCAAATCAAAATATAATTGGCCATCATTGAGTTAATTTTGAGTTATTCAGATCAACCTGAACTTGACCCAAATAACAGTTAAGTCTCAAATCCGATCTAAACATTAATCTGGTTGACTTGAACTCAAATTTTTTTATCTGATTTAAGTGAGGTTACCCAATCGAGTCACTTTTAACACCCTTATCTACTTCATCTCTCTCTTCCTGGAGTCATGAAAGGATAAATGCTCCGTGAAGCCATTCAACAATTAATGTGTTATAAGGTTAGTTGGATGTCTTCCTCTTTGCTCTTAGATGGTGGAAATTGACCGTTCGATGTCTTCCTCTAAAGCCGCAAGCCATTGAAGCTCACTTTGGCCAATTGGAAGATCCACTCAATCTCAAGCCTTCAAAGTTTCAACAAAGCTTAGTCTCTGCTAGACGAAACTATCTCGACGGTTGGGGGCGTCGGTGATAGCCTCCGGCGAGGTATGCTTCAAAACCGAGCTTAGGTATAGAATTCTTTGATCCTTTGTGAAGAAAAGTATCATCCCAATTGAAATTGACTGTTGGATATCTTCTTCTTTGCTCTTAAGCATTTACACAATCTTGTATAAATTCTCACCTCTTAATATAAAGATTAGTTTCTTAAGTTGAGTTTAACTAAAAAAAAATTAATAATAGTTAATTATATGATTATTATTTTATTATTGTATTAATTATTATTTATCATAGTACAAATCATTAGTACAAGAAAATAAATTTTATTGCCTATGCTAACAAAAAAAATTTCTCTTTAGTTAGAGACATAGGATGTACTTTAGGAGATAGTTTATTACATCATGATTTTATATTCATATATTTAACATCTATTATTGTATATATGTACGGATTTAAGTACAAATATTTTTTTATTAAAGAGATGAAGTGATGCCATATCTCATATTTGAATCTTTGAGTGCTTTTTAGCACATTTTAAGTTCTAATTCATATTGACTTCTATATATTATCTTAATCCTTGGAATACAACTTCATTACTTTGATTGGCCATAGTTTTTGCCTTTTTGGATAACAGCTTCTTCAATTTTTTAAAACTTTGCCTCTCTTTTTTTTTCTCATCTTCAGCACATCTTTGTGATATTTTTATAGTGCATTCAGTTTTTTTTAATATTTTTTATTTTTTTATTTACTCTACTCATGGCTGGACTCGATTAGAATTCGTTCATGATCTTCTGATTAATTAAACAAATAAGCAAAAATATCTTTAGAAATACTCAAATGAGTAAAGTTTAATAATCTTTTGTTCGATTCATTCATGTTTATAAATAATATTATTTAAAATTCATGAATAAGCTCATTAAGATGTTCGAATAAGACTCGATTTAAAGTTCAATTGAGACTTAATTTAAGTCTAATTAAGGCTTGCTTTAATACTTGATTATGGCACCTACCAAGCTAAAAGCTCATTATTATTTAATGAATTAAATCATTAATTAATAATTTTTGAAATAAAATAATAACTTATATTAAAATAACTTTAATTTTAAAAAATATTAATTAATTTAATTTAACAATGTTTATTTAATTATTGATTAATCTTACTTTCAACTAAACCCAAAATCTCAAATCCTGCTCACTAATAAGATGCATTTGACAGAGTTAATGAGCTGATCGATTGTTGGGCTTCATAATAAGCTCATTTTTTAGCTTGACAAGGTTCATTTGGGTAGCTAATAAAAAGAGTAATAATATAATTCTTTAACTTAGGGTCTGTTTGGGTCATCTATAAATTTTTGAAAAACTAGTTGTAATACTGCTGTGTAAAAAATTAGTTTTTTTTTAAAAAAAAACTATTTTTATGTAACAAATATTTTTCTTTTTAAAAATTAAAATCGATAAACCACCACATTCTCATGCCATTTATTCTCAACATTTTTCACCACAACTTTCAAAAAAAAAAAAGCGGTAACCAAACGGACTCCTCTCTAGCGAAAAAGTAGCCTAAAAAGCTATCTCAAATGAACTCTTAGTCATCAAGCTCACATTGAGCTACTCGTTTAAAGTTTAACAAACTTGACTCGATAAAGGTTAATGAGCTGCTAATTTTAAAAGAAATGATAATTATTAAATGAATCAAACTCAAACAATAAATAATTTAAATGAATCAAACTTAAAAATAATCTTAAAAATCTTGAATCGAGCTCGAGTAGATTTAAATATATATTTTTGATAAATAAGCTCAAACCCTCTATATATATATATATATATATATATAAAAAGTTTTAAGTGTATTTATTGCTTGTACAAGATTGTGTTAACTTTTATTTATTTAAATTATATTTTATATGTGAGCTACATAACCCTTTACTGTATATACCTTCAATAACTGAAGATCATAAACACAATAAAAAGCGAATATGGAAAGTAATTTTTATTATCATCACTCTATTAATAGTTGGTCTACTTTTACTTATAATAAATTGTTTTTTATATATTTTTATTATTCTTCATTGTTCTCAGTGATCTCGTCTTATATATTTTACCATTTTTGTTCTTATAAAAGAAATATCATCTTTATTTAATTTTGTATATTTTGTGCTCATTAATTTTTTAATATTTCTGATTATTGGGGAAGGAGGAAACCAGTGTAAATCCCGAGGCGATTCTTTATAAGCTGTATTTAGGGGTCATTAGATTCTAAGGATTTAAAATTTGAAATTTTAAATGTAATATAAAATAAATACATGTACTATAATATGAATATATAAATTATTTATTTATTTTATTAAGATTCTTTTTTCATTGCTATTTTTATTTTTTTAATCGTGGATTAAAAAAACGAGTAAAATAATCATTTTGCCTATTTTTGATAGATTTTAAATTAAATTCTCAGACAAAATAGTATTAATCATGAGTGATTAATGTGTTCACAAGGCGTTTAATTATGTGATCGGTACTATTTTTTAAAATATGAATTCCTTCATAATGAATGGGAAAATAGTTTACAATATTATTTAAAATAAAGGATATTTACATACATAGAATAAAATGCTTATGTATTTATATATCTAACATTTAAATTTTTATATTTACATAAATTAACAAAAGTTAATGTTGTGATACCAAATTTCAATTTATTTATTTATTTAAGAATCTAAGAGAGAGCATTATTTCTAAGATCACAAAAAAGTACAAAGGTTAAAATCAAATAATTAAAAAAATTTATTTATTAAATAAATTAAATTATTATATTTGTTTTTATTTTCATCATAAGGCTAAGTTATGAGTTTCATTCAAATATCCTTGTATATTGGATGACAATAACATTAAAATTTCTAAATATTTAATTTTTTTTTTTTAAATTGAGCAATCTTATGAACTTTAATTTTTCTTTCTTTTATTATATAGTATATAACTATAATTTTTGTTTTTCAATTTATTTTCAGTCAAAAATAGATATCAAAAGAAAATATTTATGTTAAAAGCATGTCCTAGTGGAGGCTTGGAGTATATGATTTAGATATGTAAATACATAAAATTTATATGATATTTATATAAATCTTCTTTTTATTTTTCATTTGAGAAGTTTACATACAGTCAACCCAAATCGTATATATTTATGAATAATTAAATAATTAGGAATTCACAAAAATAAAAAATATGAATTAAAATGTTATTATAAATTTTAATATTTGAAGAATAAATAAAAATTTGAAGCTAGAAGAAGTTTGACTTATAAACATAGCAAAAATTAGATGTTATGTATGTAATATCTAATACTAAGTAGTATGCTTCATTTTTATTGGCCAACAATTAACACCATAGATCATATTATAATATTTTCTTTTAAATTTAAAGAGTACTTTTCAATCACACATCAGCTTTTTCTATAATCAAAAAAGTTAAATTTAAAACACATTAATCATTAATTATGCATATAGCTCTCAAATCTAATCACCTTCCTATGTTACATGACTTACATCGCCATCCATTTCAAAATCAATAAACTAAGTACCTATAAATATTCTTGCTTTTGAGGGTTACAAGGAGAGATGAACTCAAGAACTTAAAACTAACTATAAATTGAGTACGAGCATTATTATTATGAACAAGTTTTAATCCTTTCCAATTTTACTTTGAGGCTATTTGATTGCCTAAAATAAATGCAACGTACAAAAAGATAATGTAATGCGAATATAATATATTTGAATTATTTTAAATTATTTGTTTAAAAACTCTATAATTACATACATTTTTTTTGTTTGATACTATAAATATAATGTAGATATTTTCATTATGGGTAGAGCCCTAGATAGTGAGTTGTAGTACCACGATTGCAATCGATGAAGTTTTACACTTACCATATTTGAAATTCACACAAATTGAGCGAATTAAAATACACCAAAATTCACTCTTCCAAAATATTCAAAATACATCACATTATTTTAAAATTTTACTTTGCACCATACCAAACCCACAAAGTTAAAATCCCTGCAGTTACCTTACATTCAAAAATAATCCAACCAAACAGCCCATTTGTGAAATCCTCATTCGCCTTTCCTTATGGTGCAATTAGGCATTTAGGTTGAGGTCAAAAACTACTAAATTTCATGTTACACCAAAGGCATAATTGAATGTCCACCAGCCATTTCATACGAATTTGCCAAGATAATTATGAACCTAATCGAAGTAAATACTGATTTCCAAACTAGCTCGAGAACAGTGTAACTTCATTATGTTTACAATTAAGAAACAATCTAGAAAAAAGAGGTTTTGATTTCTTTTTATTTGTCATTTATGCACAGCTAATCATTAGGAAAGCTCATAAAATATTACTATTAGACGTCTAAGAAGCATATTGGGGCACAACCTAGACATGACATCTTTCCAGGTTTCTTAGGATGACAACTCCCTAAATCATCACACAAGAACAAATTTATACCCACAAATAAATTTTCAATTGACATGGAGCATCCAAAAAATTCCAAAACATCATATATCGACGGTGTAATATTGACTCTTAAACTGCTGCTCATAAACTCACAATCAAGAACAAAATCATATAAAAATAATGGTTGCTACTCTATATTTGTGAAGTTATTGCTACAATATTATGTGTGTGGAGAGAGAGAGAGAGAGAGAGAGAGAGAGAGAGAGAGGGTAACAAGATTAAAACCTCTTCAAAAGGCATCTTAAGAGAGAAAAAGATGAAACAACTAAAAGCATCACTACGAAGGTGTGATCAAAAGCTCCATATAAAATAAATAGGACTATCAACGGACAAATATTTGAACTACACAAGCCAACTTGGAAATGAGGATGAAATTGAACTTCAAACAACTCGAGTCAAATAAGAAACTACAGGATACTTAAATTCATATTTGAGAAAGTACAATTTTCAAAAGACGCAGTTTCAAGACTTCCATGAAACATGAAAAGTACTATAGAAATTAAATCCACAAAAATTATTGAAATGAGGACTATTGGCTCATGGGCGAGCAGGTGCAGTACCAGTAACACCGGGGCGAGGTGGCACCCCTTGCCCAGGTCTTCCTATTTCCTCCTGCAGAATACACATTAAATTAGCGCAAATTAAATTGAAATTATAAAAATGTTCAAAAAATTGAGGCAGGTGCAATTGGTCACTATCATAATTGAGAGATTATGTTCTACTTTTTAACTATGAAGCAAAACATGTAATAATCATAAATATGCAATGCAAACAGGTAATAATTAATCAAAATTAATAGAATTAATACTGAAAGATTCAAAAGAAAATGAAATTCGAAGATAACAGAGATAGAAATTCCACAAGATATTTGCATAAAACAGTTTAACAAAGCCATGTCACCCCACATGAAATGGACAAGGACTAGTTAGGCTGATCATTTCACTTGTGGAGCAAGGCTAAAAGCTAATTGTCTACATGATTGAATCAAAGAAAATCAATAAAACTTTCAGATGATCACACTCTAATTTCTCATCATTTTTTAAGAATAGCAACTTTTATGGACGAAATCTAGAGGTGAGGTAGCTATTTAAAGGGTAGTTCATATCTTCTAGTTTCTTTTAATTTCAGAACAACCTTCTAGGTGTTTCTTTGATCTCTTAGATAACGACTAGCTTTTGCAATAAAAAATCACTTTGACTTAATGAAGATTGTTTTCTAATAACCCAAAAGCTCCTAGTGGCTCTCCAAGCACAGAAAAAAAATTCCCACCACCCTCTCCTCTCTGACTGCATCAATAAATGCTTCTAAAACAATCACATGTCATACTTATTACGTTAGAATGCAATAATCGGTTAACAGCAGAAGATCCATTATCCGTCAAATAGTTCCATATAAACCTAATATCCAATTCCTTAAGCCTTCCACATCCGATTTTAAAATCTATTTTTGGTTTAAGACAATGTGTTTCAACCATAGGTTTTTCATGATAAATTAAGAAGTATATAGGGTAGTCCTTAAAGACTCTATAGAGGCTGAAATCCATAACTAAGAGGAGAGAGTTGACAACCTTATTCAACATCAAAGAGTAGATTGGCAAGGTGGCACTCCCAATCCACCAATCCAAACAAAAGGTGAGACTTCTAATAAAAGAAAACAAATTGCTAAGGGGAATCAATCAACAAGATGAGATGTTGTGAATACATAAATAAGAGAGCTTACCCTCAAAATAAGGCAAACAAAGGCAAAATTAGATTTGCCTTATTTTGACAAAGCAATCAATATTGAGGTAACAAAAATAGATTCATTCCTCTTAAAACACGTTTCATTATGCTGATAAAAAAATAAAAATTAAACATTGTTTCATTGAATTTGTCATCTCAAACTTGTGTGAAGAAACTCAATCTAAAAACAATGATATATTAATCTCAACATATTTAGAGTTAAAACTTAAAACTATTCCTAAAGATCAAGTTTATCATATCAGAAATGAACAAAAAATGAATCTAATGGTAATAGTTAAAGATTGCGAGTAAAATGTGCAAAAAATGCACAATGAAATTAAGATGATAAGCAATTGTTTTAAAAAATTAGCTAAATGAAATATGTTACAAGGCTTCAAGAAAATTTTCACATAGAATTCAAGATTGTTCCATTTGCTAATATTCTTAAAGCTAGTGCAAAAGCTATTACACTTAAAAAATGATATAGATATATTTTCGTAAGACCTAAAAGCAAAAACCCTAGTTAAGACACCAAACCACTGTCATTACTACAAAAAAATTTAAGATAAACTTAAGGATTTCTAGAATATATATCCAAGAAATAGGCCTAAATGGAAGAATAAGAAGAAAAAAAATCCACTACGACTTTTAAAAAAAGAAATTAAACTATGAGGGACAAAGGCAGGTTCTGCAATAACCATGATTTTCATGAATGCATCAATGATGATACTATTTAAAGGAATAGAGGGGACAGTCAATATATGTTGGCTTAGCAACGCCACATTCCTTAGAAAACAACAGCAAATATGTGCTTATTAAGAAAAAAAGTATAATTTTGTGAATTGTTACTCTACCTTAACAGATGGAAAAGATTACCAAACTAGAGGATCCTAACAAGGGATCAAGAATACTATTCCTAATGAAGAGAAAAGGAAATATCATATGATTGTGATCCGAATCAAATGGAGGACAATGAAACATCACGGCATGTTCAAAAGCCTTGGCTGCAATTAAATAAGAAGGAAAAAATGCATTCAAAGGCAACAAAAGCCGATCTAAAATGAAAAAAGGGTACAAACAGACTCTACTTGCATAATTAACCTTGAATGATTCATTTGCAAATATAATATTGAGTAGAATAAATAAAAAATTTTAGTTTCAATTTCCAACTAAGGATGGGCGTAGTCACCAAAGAGAGAGAGAGAAAATTAGTTGAAGAAAATAAAAATACCAATATTCACTCCAATAATTTATGCAAAGGATCAACCATAAGTCTAAAAGTTAGATATTTTAAGAATAATTTCTATCAAGTTTCTTTTGATTTGAACAAATTTATTAATGTTTGATAGATCTTTATAAAAAAATATCAAGTTTATAAAACCCAAAATCAAATTTTGATTGAATGAAGAATTGCTTCCTTGACCAAAAATTCCTCACCTCCAATAACTGTGAACCTCTCTTTTGCCCTCTATTTTTTTTAATTATAGATCAGCAGACACAAAACTCTCCTACTTTCTCTTTGTCTTGGCTTCAAATCTTAGCAAGCATTCACTATACCTCGGTGAATGCAACAGTTGGCTTCAAATCTTAGCACTGTTGTGTTTTCTTGTAGTTAATGGTGAATGTGTCCATTGTTTAAAGGCTGAGAAGAAGATAGGTCCATTCTGAGCCAAATAATTCAATAGAAATCCTAATCTCTCGTCCTAAATACTTCCATAAGCCTTTGGCACCAGATTTTGAATCAAAGGAACGGAGTAAGTATTTAATGAATATATGATCCGGTAATGCCTACTATTGGAAGTGATTGTTGAGAAACTAAAAGTTTTCAATTGTAATCCCATTTTTTTAGATTGGTTAGAGAAATACTCATAAAAATACTTAGTTAAATAACATTCTCAATGTATTTCTGATATAAAAGCTTCCTCTAAATTTTAGAAAAAAAAATATAATTATTATAAAAATATTTGGAAAATAAGGATTTATGACTAGAACAAAATCCTGTACAATGCAAGCAATTTTATTAATGATATAATAGATAATCATCAATCAACAATGATGAAAAATCAAGTGACACCATTGTGCAATACATGTAACTATCATAATTCTAGTAAATGAATGAATGGGAGATGAACAGCTCCATCTATATGACTATATGTATTATATGCACGAACAAAAGCATTCTAGGGGAACGGAGGACATTTTCCAAAAAGCTGGCTTTTAAAATAAAAATTAAGAAATAAAACTTCTTAGAAGTGCTATATACTCAAAAGAATAATACGGAAATTTACAAGATAAATTTTAGAAAAGTGGGGCTAGACAAGCTACTCCATGTGAATGATTGAAAAAACATGAACATTGTAGCATAGTGGGAAACAAAACACTCTGATGAATGATAAAACAAATAAATAAATAAAGCTAGAAATGATAATAATATGAAAATAATGAGTGACATCTGTTAAAGATAAGATAATAAAATAAACTTAAAGTGTTTCAGGCATGAAAAATCAACACAAATAAGGTTGGGTAAATGAGATACATAATAATAAATATGAAGTATATGGAGGGAGAGAAAAAACATGGATAAAGAATATGCCTAGAACGAGTTGTGAAAGATTAAAAAAAGCACATCATCCAACACTCAACAATAATAAATCGAGAAGGATTCCATCAAGCCAACCTCAACAACATGAGATAAGGGTTAATGACAACAATGATGGTGATGGCCTCAACGCAAGCATATATATGCAACAACACCAACAACAACAACAAGCCTTTATCCTACTAAGTAGGGTCAACTACATGAATCCTTCGTCTCCATTGTGTCCTATTATGTGTCAAATTCTCAATTAATTCAAGTATATTATTAAGGTCATTTTTTATACATCTTAACCAAGTCTTTTTAGGTCTACCTCTACCTTTCTTAACATAAGGCAAATCTAATGCATCTACTCTCCTAACCTGACTACGCTTTATGTGGCCAAACCATCTAAGGCGACTCTAATCTTATCTACCACTGGAGCTACTCCAACTTTTTCCCAAACATACTCATTTCGCATTTTATCTCTAAGAGTAAAGCCACTCATCCACCTAAGCATAACTTAGTCTTATGCTTCTCTTTTATTGGCCAATATTCTGTACCATAAGTCATTGCAGGTCTTACCACCATCTTATAACATTTTCCCTTAAGTTTAAGTAAAACTTTTCTATCACACAATAAGCCAGATGCATTCCTCCACTTCAACCATCCAACTTGAATTCTACTAAATACCATATCCATCTATTTTACTATCATTTTGAACAATAAAGCCTAAATATCTGGATCGCTCACTCTTGTTAATGACTTGTTCACCTAATGTCGCAACACTACCACTACAACTTCTACAACTAAAATTACACTCTATATATTCAATTTTAGATCTACTTAAACTAAAACCTTTAGACTCGAATGTTGACCTCCATAATTCAAGTTTCTCTTGAACTCCCTCTCTAGTCTTATCAACAAGAAGAATTTCATCAGCAAAAAGCATACACTAAAGTACATCTTTCTGTAAATGCCTAGTAAGAACATCCATAACTAAAGCAAAAAAGATAAGGGCTTAAAGTTGATCATTGAGTAATCCAACTAAAATAGGAAAATATTTTGTCAATCTTCCTTGTGTTTGGACACAAGTAACAGCTCTAGTATACATATCCTTAATAACTTGAATATAACCAATATTAACTCCTTTATGTTCTCTCCAAAGATCATCTCTTAAAACTTTATCAAAAGCTTTCTCTAAATCAATAAATATCATATGTAGATCCTCCTTACTTTCTCTATACTTCTCCATCAAACCTCTTAACAAATGTATAGCAACCACAGTAGATCTACCTAGCATGAAACCAAACTAATTGTGAGAAACTTTTGTATCACATCCTAACCTATGTTCAATTACTCTCTCCCATAATTTTAATGTATGACACATTAACTTAATTCCTCTATAATTTGCACACTCTTGTGCATCACCTTTATTCTTAAATATAAGAACCAACAAACTCTTTCTCCACTCATCTAGCATCTTTTTAGTCTTTAAAATAACATTAAAAAGATTTATAAGCCATGAAATTCCTTGATCTCCTAAACATTTCCACACTTCTATTGGAATATCATCAGGTCCTACTGTTTTTACATATTTCATTTTCTTTAAAGTTTTTCTAACTTCAGATTTACTAATACAACGATAAAAATAAAATTCTCTATTTTTGTTTAGGGAAATAACATTAAAAAGATTTGTAAGCCATGAAATTCCTTGATCTCCTAAACATTTCTACACTTCTATTGGAACATCATCAGGTCCTACTGTTTTTACATATTTCATTTTCTTTAAAGTTTCTCTAACTTCAAATTTACTAATACAACGATAAAAATAAAATTCTCTATTTTTGTTTAGGGTATTAAGGTTGCTAAAATCAATCGTACTTTCAGATCCTTCATTGAAAAGTTTATCAAAATACCTCATCCACTTATTTTCAATATCCTTTTCTAAGCAAAACACTTTATTATTATCACTCTTAATACACCTCACTTAAACTAGATCTTTACTTTCCCTATCTCTTTAGTTGACTAACTTATACATATATCTTTCACCTTCTTTGATATCTAATCTATCAGATAAATCAAATAAATTTTTGAATCATATAGTTTTAGAATCTCTACAAACCACTTTATATCTTTCCCAATTCTCTAAGTTTTACATCTAAACCAAATTTTATAACAATATATTCTTATTTCTTATCTTTCTGACACTCGACTACCATCAACTATTTTATTAAAAAAAAATTTTCTTTTGATTCTCCAAGTTTTTAGATCGCTTAATTTCACTTATTACTTTTCCCACATAACATTACTTCCTTCTGAACATCCCAAATTCTAAGCTTTTGTAGCTTGCTCTTAAAAATATTTTTATTTGTATTCTTTAAGTGTCCCCATCTAATCATAAGACAATAATTTGATTTAATTTTTCCCATACAATCTCTCATCTTAAAATCTAAAACTAACAATCGATGTTGAGTACTTAAACTTTCACTTGAAATGACCTTACAATCTTTACAATCTAAACAATCTATTATTCTTATCAGAAAATAATCAATCTGTGTTTTACTAGATCCATTTTTCTAAGTAATAATATGTTCATCTCTTTTTTAAAATAAAATATTAGCAACTATAAAATCATAAGCTAAGGAAAAATCTAATTTAATCCTACCTTCTTCATTAGTCACTCCAAATCCATAACCACTATAAATACATTTAAAATCTTCTACCACTCTACCAACATGTTCATTTAAATCTCCTCCAATAAATATTTTTTCTTCAAGAAATATCTTTTGTATTAATCTCACTAATTCATTTCAAAATTTTTCTTTTGAGCTTACATCCAAACCTACTTGAGGAGCATAAACACTTATAATATTGATAATCTTAATATCAACAATAATCTTTAAAGTTATAATTCTATCTCCACATCTATTAATATTTATAACATTATCCTTCAAACTTTTATCTATAATCAAACATACATCTTTTTTAGTTCGACTTCTACCTAAATACCAAAGTTTAAAACCTAAACTATTAATCTCTCTAGCCTTCTCCCCAACTCATTTAATTTCTTGAACACATAAAATATTTATCTTTCTATGAACCTTAATATTTATTAATTCCATTAATTTACCTATAAGAGTACCTATATTCCAAGATCCAAACCTAATTCTAGTTTCATGGACTAACTTCTTTGCCCGCATCCGTCCATAATATGAGAACCCTTGCTTATTTAAAACTGCTGCCACGTAAGGGGTTCTTGCATATTTTTCATCAGTATTAAAGTCATACAGGCGTAATCTCGGGCCTAGCATTAACACAATGATTTAAAGGATTCATGTCATGATTATTTCAACAACTTTTACGCTGGTTGTCGACTACCTATCGCAACCCTCCACATTTCGCATTCGGACTTGGGACCAGCAAAGGTAATGTATACAAAATGATAAAACAATTACTAAAAAAGTAACAAAAATGTGGTTCCTACCATCATCATATCCAAGCAAGTCAACATATTGTTATAACCATATCAAAAACCTATTTGGTTCAATGAAATCTCAAATGCTATGTTATATTATTTTAAAATGTTCAGGTTTGATTCACCAACATCTTTAAATAATATTTTAAAACCGATGATTACGTTGTATTTATATTCATATTAGATGGTCATCAGCCTACATATATGAAAACTCATGAAATTGTGTTATAATATAACTGACAACATCTCTAAATATAACAACACTTAGCCAAACAAACAATATTTGACATCATGACAAATAACACTGACAACTTAATAACATTAATCGTGATAAAATTAAATGAAACAATCCATCTCCATCACGATTCTAATTAAAGTAAAAAAGATTTATCACTATTATCATATCAATCTAGCACAAACATGAAGAGCTGACTCAACTCTATTCTAATTTCCCCATACTGAGACAAAACCAACACCCAAAAAAACCTTGACATTTGAATTCAGAGTAATCAAATTCATCAGAACATCAAAAATAAGGAGGTTATATTTATTTACTAACAAGTTAACTAAAAAATGGCATCACACATTTGCATCTGAATCAGCAAAAAGAAATTAGAAATGTCAAAAGAGGGATCAAATACCCTGCGTCTGAACCGCTGTGGAGGCTCACGAACCCTCCTAGCAGTGCGGGATCTAACCCTTACAACATGCGAGTGAATAGCGCAGGAAACACAATACTGCACCTTAGCGTAAAGTTTCGGAAGAGTATAATCTACAACAAAAAATATCGATCAGGTAAAAAAGACTGCGAGAAACAAATAACAGAATCTTAAAGTAGCGGCAATACTTTCATATACGCAGGCCTCCTGCACATCCCTTACGGCAGCTTGTTCCACGATATTCCTCACAAGAAACCTCTTTATAGCTTTATCCTAAAAAAGAACAGAAAGATAGTAAGGTCTACGTCAAAAAAAACAATCTACATATCACATGAAAAATCATACGAACAATTTCACGATCGCAGAGGAATTTCATGCTAAAAAGAGCGCAGCGCGAGTTATAAATCTTTTTTTCCATCAGAGCAGGACTGAGCCACCTTTCTAGGGTTTTATTCACACACAACAAAACACAATCTACATATCACATGAAAAATCATACGAACAATTTCACGATCGCAGAGGAATTTCATGCTAAAAAGAGCGCAGCGCGAGTTATAAATCTTTTTTTTTCCATCAGAGCAGGACTGAGCCACCTTTCTAGGGTTTTATTCACACACAACAAAACGAAAAAAAATAAATTTAGATAACAGTTAACACCTTGGGACAGCATTTTCCGCAGTTAGAGCATCGGATGAAGTTGACATGGCCGCGGCCATGCTTGTTGCGGCCTCCATTTCTGCGCTTGAAGGTCTGTAACAAAGAAGGAAATGAGACCCAGAACCATAAGCTTAAAATATATGATATAAGATAAAAGGAGGAAGGTTAATGCATCTACCATTGTCGCAGGCGATCTTCTGCCTATGCCCCAATCACAAGACCAGTGATCCTCTGCCGGCCGCCCTTTCTTGCTTTGTTAGGGTTTTGAAGGCCCGCGATCCAAGAATATATAGTAGAGTGCGAGCCGAGCGTGTGAGTCGATCACATTCACACGCTTTTTTACCGGGCCGAAACGCAAACAATTTTTAAAATTAATATTTATTATTGATACTAATAATACTATATTTATTTATTAGTTTACTTATAAAAACACCAAATGCATGTTGTTAGAATTTAAAAAATAAGTTCATAATAAAAAAAATCATGAGTATAATAAAATTAACATATTAAAAAATATTTATTTATATTTTTATATTTTAAAAAATAACAAAAATGAAGATTAATATATTTTTGATGAAAGACGAAATATACATTTCAAACAATTTTTTATATTCTTGTCAAAGTTTTCTTTTATTTTATCATATATGCAAAACAAATCATTTAATATTATGCTAAAAAATAAATTTATATTTTTTAAAATTATACACATAATTATATGAGATTACACTACATTTCCTAAATGAAAATAAATTTATAAAAATGTTGCATTTTTTAATTAGATTTTAGCCAAGAATCTAAAAGGCATAAAAAGATCAAAATTTATGTGAGCAATATCTTAATAAAACATTATTTTTTAATGAGTTAGTGAACTAATTATTGATTTTATAAGGCATGAAACCACTAAACTTATTAGTTAAATCATTAATATAAATATGTTCATTATTGTTTATCTACATAACCATTATACTTCTTGATCCAAATGTTCTAAATAAATAACATATAAAAAGTTAGCAAATATAAAAATTATATCCAAAGATACATTGACAAAATACAAGAAGATATGGCTCTCATATGATAATTTATATTAAAAATGCAAAAAAAAAAGATATGTTGGCCAATATTTTATTATCATTACTTAATATGATAGAAACTTTTATGGCAATACTAAATCTTAGTTTGCTTTTGTGTACTTAAATTAACACTAAATGATTCGATTATGACATGTTTATAAAAATAGAGAGCAAAAAATATAATTATATATTTTGTATATCATTTTATATTTATGTGTAAGATATGCATGCATTGAGAGAAATGATAAAAATGGAGACATATCCATGATATTTTCTTTTATCTCCTCTTAGAATATTGAGTAGTTTATAGAATTATGAGTACAAAACAATAAGAAAGATAAAATATATCATTTCCTAATTAGGCACATTTAACACATTAGAAGGTGACCATATGAATTATGAATGGAATCCATGTGGATAGAATTTTGGTAAATTTTCTTTTGTTCCAATCATTTTTACATAGTTTTATATATTATCGAGACATAATAGTTTCAATGAAAACTATAATTTTTTTTCTCTTATAAAAATTGTATGTTACAAAGTATGGGTGTGCAACTATTTTTTTAATTGATCTATGAATCAAGTATATATAAGATTTATGAATAATAACATATATCTCTCATTATTTAAACTTATTATCCTACATCCCTACCACCTACTTAGAGCCTTAAATTGTTTCAAATATCACAAGAAATTGAGTCATGCTCCTATGCAAGAAAATTTTTAGTTAAAAATATATCTTTAAACCATAAACAAATTAATATGCTCTCTTAACATTTCACCACCTCTTCATTAATATTTGCAACTTATTAACCACATTACCTCAAGAAGTATAATGCATAGTTTTTTTTAGGGTTGATGACATAAAAGGAGAATGGGGATTGCTTAAAATTTTGGCAAGGTTAAAACTTAAATTTGAAGCATTGTAAGTCTCTAACAAAGATGAGTATTACAAAATCAAATTGGATGTACATGACATTTTGGGATAAGCAATCAAGGCTTGGGATTTTATTTTCAAAAATCAAAGATTATGATTTTTTTAAGTTAATCCCAAATGGCTTTTTAATAGAAAGATCTATAATGTGTTAATGAATAAAGTATTTCTACTTGAATATTTCAAGTGAACTAATAGAATTTACTCATTAAAGCCCCACACAAATTAAAAATATTATGTAACTCTAAGCTACATAAATTGTTTATAGCATATCATAAGGTAAATTTACTTGCCTAAATTCATGAAGAACCTCTTTCACCCCATAAATAGTATTTACTTTCTCATCTTTCATAAAAAATTGGAAGCTACACTCAATATGAATATTATGCTTGTATTTCAATCATTCCAAGGTATAAATATTGATGAAGCATAAGAGAAAGTTGACTGAGATATATTCATTGCAAAAGGATGATATTATGCTTATCTACTAATTTCTTTAAAAGATATTATCCCAAGTGGGATATGGATAATGAGGAGGTTAAAGAAAAAACGTATGAAGTGAGAAAAAGCTATGTAAAGTGAAGAAAATCATTTTTAAGGGTACATATGATGACACATAATGAGATTATTTGTAGCAATTTTGAAACATTAAATACTAACTAATTATCACATTATCATCATTAGTTAAGTTTAAATATTCTTCAACAAATCATAAGTGTAAATCATAGCTAAGAAAGAGAAGTGTATTAGAGAATGTTTCTAAGTACTAAGGAGCCTTTACTATGATATTTACTGTCTCAAGAAAATCCTCTCAATGAAACAATAAAATTCTTCTAGGAAAGTCATGAAAAATAAAATAAAATACTTCATATATCATATCATGGGTTCCTTCACAAAGTTACACACATCTAAATTTCTCATTTCAACACCTTTTTTAAAGACAAAAAAAGATGGATTAATCTTCAAAATTTAAGATCAGGTGTCACTCAAAAACTTTTATCAGAATTAAAGACTTTCATTAAGAAAGAAGTAATCACAAATACAAGTTACATAATATGTATTTCTAAGAAGTTGCATTGATCGACACTATAAAGATCTTCTTCCTTAGTCATAACTCTTAGTAATGTTCTTATTAAGAGTATAGTACAACTTTTTCTCATGACCAACAATCCTTTCCACAATCATCAATCCTTTAGGTGCAATTTTGGTAACCATGAATATATTGTCTAACTACCATCATCATGATATTATTTATTATTATCAAATAACAAAACATAATGCTAGAATCCATTAGTGCCTTGGAGGAAAGTGTGTTAGATTTGGCATAATATATATAATAATTAGATTATTCTAGATCTTTTTTGAATGCTTTTCTTTTATGGTAATGTGGGCTCCGAAAATTCGACCGACCTTTCGACAATTTGAATTGAAGAGAATGATTTAAAGTGTCAGTGTAATTTTCAGAAGGCAGATGAAATAGTAGATAAGATACTATCGAGAGATTTCGTCCTCATTTTGTGAGGACTTTAAATCTGGTTCCAGGTTTCCTATAAGCGCAAGCTCTTATAATTAATTACATCTCTCAATTAGTGAGAGAGAACTTTCGATTAAGGCTAGTTGTTAGATAGCTTAGTGTGTAGCATATAATAGCAGCATATGAAGTTTCAGAATTTAGATTATGAAATTTATCACTTCAGCTTAAACCAGATGGTTGGGGGAATGATGACGTGCCCGATCTAGATCCCATGGTTCCATCATCTCGGGCTATCATGGTCTCTAGTCTACTTAGTCAGAGGAGGTAGTCGACCCAACCTGACAGAAGGATCCTCATCAACAACATATCAGTTACGTCATCCAAGAAATCCTTGTAGACCTGGTGGTGTTTGTCTAAGGAGATAGACTTACGTCTACCTTAGCTAACAGAGGGTTGTTTGTCCTATCAAGTATACCCTATGATTCACAACTCAAAGGGCAGAGCCATTGGAGAGCATACAGGCTACGATCATGATCGTAATATAATAGAGCCTGATTGGCCAAACCACCCAATCAGAGGACTCGGTGTACTACTTTATTTATGGAACTCTCACATGATCGAGGACGGACCAGCGTCCTTCGGCAAGAGATTGATTAAGAGTGAACATAGTAGAACACTTGATTCGACATTGGCACCTTTGTAAGCTAGAGTTTTCTTAATTTGTCACCCCTGATAAACAGTTACGGAAGGTTGATAAATTGAATTTGATTTAAGTTTTTAATGATAAAATTTTATTTAAATAGTTTTTTATATTGATTTTTAATTTGAGTTGATTTGATTTGAACAATTGATTAATTTGAATATATTTAAGAGTTTTAGATCCTGCCAACTCTATTTAACTACTAATAGAGGATTAGATCTATTGTCACCTGACAGAATCAGTTTCTCAGATATTTCATCAATTCAAAACTCTTATTATAGGTTTTTAGGTTTTGTTAACCTGAACCCAATCCAAAGACTAAACCGGGAAGTAACCAACACAACATCCTCAGACACTTGAATATAAATATTCAGCGTAGTGTCGAGGCACATGCAGGTGAATTTAAGAATTTAGGCAGTTTTTATCTTTGAAATATGAGATTGAATTCAGATTTTCATTTAATTATAACTTAGCCTACACAGCCTTTTCAGATATTAAAATTTGCACTTGAATTTTTTACATCCGAGCACATACAGGTGTTTATAGCTTAGCTAATTTCATCTAATTAATGAAATCATTAATTTTAAGAATCATAGTTAGAATAAAATTTCTTAATTTTTGATTGAAGGAAACCCTATAATTTTTTATAGATTTTTGATTTAGTATCGTCTTTTATCTGCTTGTACAAAAGAGTTGCAGATTCGGTGGTGTATTTTATTTTGAAGTTATAGGTTCAAAAGACAATTTAGTTTGTTATTTTAAAGGAAGATTTATCCCTCAAAGTAACTTTCATTTTCTACCTCTTTTTATTCAACTTTTCTACATTTATTTTCCCCCTCTTTTTCTTTTAAAAGTAGACCATTCACTACCCCTTCCAATTTTTGTAAATAAGGCCAAGAGAGTGTCTCCTATTCTATTCCATTTCTTTGAAGGGTTGGAGTTGGAGTATTTAAAAGAGAGCGGTTATAAACTTTAGTGGGCTTTCAACTCTGCTTGAATAATCTCGTAAGTGCTTTTAGTCCCCCCTTTTTATTTTTGTATTCGTTGCATATTATTTTTCTTCCTTTTTGTTCAGAGTTTTTTAATTTGAATTTTAATTTTAGGTTTCATTGTGTGACATTCTTAAGTTGATTCTTTTATTTCCTTTTTTTTTCTAAGTCATGAGATTTTAACAAAATTTCAACAGCATTTCGTCTATAGGGAGCAACATCTAACACATATTGGCTTACTCGGTACACCTTAATGAGTGTAGCAAGCGGTGTCATGCGACACCACAGTCGATTTTTTATCTCATCGCGCCCACATGAGCATGACGAGGCCTTCAAATCTGCAAAGAAATACAAGCATGTATATATATCCACATTTACGCATTCCACATATTCTGACTCATTTTTCTGCGTGTTGCAAAGATCAACAAAGAAACGGGGTTGGGTATGCTGGAAACCAAGAGAAGAACCTGCCTCATGACGGTGTTCTTCTCCAATTACGGTGAAGAGAAGGGTCGGAAGAGGCGAAATGGAAGAATGTCAAAAAAACCAAAGCCTCATGACGGTGTTCTTCTCGATTCTTTGCAGCGATTATGCTTTGAAGAGGTAATGCAAGGAGTCGATCAAAATCGAAGAAGAACACTCATGATGGTGTCCTTCCCGGTTCTGAACGATTAATTGATTGGTTTTGTGAGAGAAAGAGGCAAAATTCTCTATTTTTGTGGAAATGAGGAGATGAGTGAAAAAGAGAGGGAGGAAGAGGGGAGGTTTTGATTTTCAGATTTATAAAAATTGGGGAAAAATAGAAAAATTGATTTTGGATTGGAGAAGGAAAATCGAAGAGGAATTCCTTGCGGTTTGGAGAAGGAGGATCGGAGAAGAGTTCTTTGTTGTTTGGAGAAGGAAGAGAAAGAATAGAGAAGAAAAAAGAAAAAAAAAACGGAAAATGATTTTCGGATTGGGGAAAAAAGAAGAAGAAAGGAAAGGAAAGAAGAAAAAGGAAGAAAAAGGAGAAGAGAAACTAAGGCTCCGTTTGGGAGAGCTTTTTTAGTGCGTTTTGCTTTTGAAAGCCTGAATTTTTATTTTTGATACCCGTTTGAATAGTGCTTTTGAACCGAGTTTAGTTCATCATCAAAACTCCGTTTTAGCTCCTTTTCAAAAAGCCAAAGACAAATACCTTTTCAGGAAGCACTTTTAAACTAGCTTTTCATGAATTTCAAAAGCTTAACCAAACGGAGCCTAAAGCCCTACCCTTTCTCGATTTTTAGAGGAGGAGCAAAAAAACTTCTTGATTTTCAGATTAGGGCAATGGAAAAACGAATGAGTGAGCTGGATGGGAGGCTTGCCTTCGGTTTGGAGAAGGAGCGGGAAGTCCTTGCGTGGGAACGATTGGAGGAACCATTTTCTCGCGTGTGGAGGAGGTGCGTTCGAACCGATGAGCGGGAAGGAGGGAGGTGCGGCTTGCGTTAGGTTTGGAGAAGGGAGGAGTTTCAATCATTCGAAAGGGGGAAGTCGTGCGTCGTGCATGAACCGAGTCGGGTCGGCAGAGAACGGGTCGAGAAAGTTTATCAGAGTGGGAGTTAGGGATTTGGGCTTTAGGTTAAGATTAAATTAATTTTTAAACTGATTTTTTGACTTTAATGTGAACTTTACGCCGACACGATTAGATAATATATATATATATATATATATATATATATATATATATATATATATATATATATATATATATATATATATTTATGATTATTCTAATGTTCTGAACGTAACAACGCTGTCCGTTTCACAATCGAAGGTCGTTTGGTTCAAGTCGACGTCAAACTGAGTCCATTTCAGCTCAAAATACGCGTCGCCACTTTCAACCGCTCGACATTCATGTAGACTCATCCGAATTGAGTGTGAACAACCTTACTAGATAGATTTTGATATTTTAAAGCTAACGACACAATTAATTTTGCGAACGGAGGTCATTTGACTTGCGTCGATGCCTCTTGACTTCGATATGCATACAGGTGCGTTGATGACTCGAGCGCTTGATTAGTTGATCATCAAGTCATGCAATATTTATATTCTGACTTGTTTCGACATTCTGAACATGATAACAAAGTTCGTTCATCGATTGGAGGTCATTTGAGTTAATTTTGGTGACGTCCTGTGCATTTCAACATCGATTTGTACATTGTCACTTCAAATCATTCGACATTTGCACAGACTCGTCCGAATTAAGCGTAAATAGTCTCATTTGATAGTTTTCAATATTTTGAGGCTAATGGCATGATCAATTTCATGAACATAAATCGTTCGGACATCCTCACAGCTTCCTGATTCTGAAATGTGCATCGACACATTGATATCTCGATCGCTTTATCGGTTGCTCTTTAGATTATGCAATATTTATATTCTGATCAATTTCGACGTTCTAAATATGGCGGTGAAGTCATTTCATCCATTGGAGGTCGTTCCGACCATTTTTAGTGACGTCTAGTGCATTTTGAGCCCCAATTTGCACATTGTCACCTCCGAAGTCCGCCAGATTTGATTTGTAAGCTTGACTTGGCTTATGACACATATATGAGACAAATGCCCCCCCTCCCAAAGAAAATGTGATTTGTGTGAGCGAGTCACATTTGTTGAAAACTGGTTGACTTTTTGGTTTTCTTCTTTCTCCCCACCCCGTCTTTTTTTCCCACTTCTTGTTGTTGCATCTTGAAAACTGGTGGACACGCTTTATTATACTGTCATTTAAATTTTTATGTGACGTTTCTCTTATCACTTGGCAGGAGAAAATGTTCAGCTAGAGAAGACATGATGATCTGTCATCTACTGAGCCTAGCGAGGGGGCTATTTAGTCGGAGATTGACAAACATGATCCTTGTGGAGATGTTGATATCAGAGACAGGATTGAGTAGCACACTGATATGCTATGAGAACATGATTTTTACTAGGGTTTCTTTGCACGCTCTTCCCTACTTCCTGATTGTATTTTAGATTCCTTTGTTTTTGAGGATCCTGCAGACTAGGTGGCTACCCTTAAGCTAAAGTGTGGGGCTATAATCCTTTGGATAGCACAGTAGCCAAGGTTAGTTTTGGATATTGTGATGTCCTACAGCCTGCTTCTGACAACATTGAATAGACGAGACAGTCTAGACTCTTGAGCCACCATCAACTACAACCGGGCTCACTAGGCCTGTGGGATTCCTCTATTGGCAGGATTCCTACTCTTCCCCATGGATACCTCACATGGGCTAGGTATATTCTACAGGCTCACAGAGATACTTTACGGACAGCCGGCATTTATGAGGCAGTATATGTATCTTTATTTAACTTTGGGGGTATACCTTCTTCTTGGCTTGTGGAGTAGTGGAGTTTTGGGATTCTAGTAATAACACTTGCTAGATTGGCCCGGAGGAGTTGATAATCACTCTTTTGGACTTACAGGCTGTGTCTGATCTTCCTGTATTTGGTTATTGCTACGAGGAGTGTGTTCCACCTGATGGGGAGTTATTTCATAGGTAGCCTTCAGATGACTGTGATCGATGAGGTAGGCTAGCTATGCCTTTATTTATATTGATCTTCTAGACCACTATCACCGGACCTTCAGGGCATCAGGGCGTTTTAGACAATCACGAGCTGCACTACCTATGAGTTCATGGATTCAGAGCTTCTTACAGGATTATACTCTATCTGAGAAGATTGTAGCACTGTTTGACCCTTTTGGATTGGGTGTGACTGAAGGTAGTTGCTTATCTGAGGAGACTACAGAGCCTATTTTATTAGTAGGAGTGACTTCTCCAGCCCTACAATGATTGAGCGAGGATCTGTTCTTAGCCAATTTTATAGTGACATGGCTCTGCATTTTTGTGCTTCCCATTATAGAAGACTTAGTTTCCCAGGCGCTTTATTAGCAGTCAGTAGGATCTCTTGAGGTGAGCGAGTTTCTCTTGTCCTAACAGTATTAGTCAGGCTTTATAGGATATTGGGGGTGATTTTCAGGGCAGGTTCTCTAGAGCTGCGAGATGTGATTCTACCTTGGCAGTACTTATATGCTTGGGTTCATCTCCACATACATGGTGCCTTTGCTTATTTTGAGTATCCAACATTCTTTTAGAGCGAGGATATCTAATAGTCTTACAGTTATATTGAGCATCCTCTACTTTAGAGATGGAGAGGATTCACATGCTCTTCTTTGCTCTCCATTTGGCCAGAGATCGATTTTTGTTAGTTCACCAGCCGGATATACTCGGCTTATCCTCCAACTTGATAGGGATTGATCTTGTTGACAGTCTTTATGAGAATGACAGATATTCCTTGCTTCATGGCTGTCGGACATTGAGAGTAGTTGAGTATATTTTCGGTATACGTACATGATGATTATGTTATCGATTTGGGTAATCAGTTGTTATAAAGGGCTATCAGCCTAACCAAGTTGCATGGTAGTTTGGTTTCTTCCAGTCCACTGCTCATGATGGCAGGCCATTCATCCCTGGTGTAGTTGATTTCAAGAGGATCAGGACGATTCCTCTTTAGACACGTTACTTTGTTGCTTTAGTTGTTTGGCTAGGTGACGAGGGTTAGTTATACCTATCTCAACTAGGTACGACTGTCTTTTACCCCTTTTCTAGAGCGTGGTTCCAGGAGATATGAATGCAAGATGAGGTTTTTGGGCGTTCCTCGAGATCAGTGGACCCATCATCGATTGCCATTAATAGGAGATTATAGCGTTAGAGGTATAATCACTATTCTCTTCTCTTTCAATACTTTTGTCCTCTCTCTCCTCTTTTTTTCAAATATGCTCGATATATCTGATACTTTAATTTGATTCTTAATAGATGCACCAGTTGGCGAGCAGGTTAGGGCTAAGGATACCACTTCTCGTGGCAGAGTTAGAGCTAGGGATTCTGCTCTTACTACATATCTTCTTCACTGGGCGTAGGTGTAGTTAACAGCACGGGGCTTCAATTGATTATTCCATGAGTCCCCCACGTTTATGACTTACGATGAAGTGCCCGGTGTCAGGACGGTGTTATTGAGGACTCCGGGTTAATGCCGTGTCGACCTTTGATACTACCACTTCGATTTTATTACCCCAGCCACCTTTCTCATCGACTCATCCATTGTCTTGGGGGGACTTCTGTGGTGAGGGACCTCATGCCTAGTGAGACCTCTATTGAGTCAGCACATAGCCCTGGAGCTTATCAGATAATGAGGGTCCTCGAGGATTATATCGCTTATGATACATTACTTCAGTAGGATTCATCATGTTTAGGTACTTTCTCCCCTTTCCTTATTCTTTAGTTGCACCTCTTTACATTTACTGCTCTGCTTTATGCTGATTGTTTTCATTTGTTCCTTACAGTGCCTGATGTAGGTTATTAGTCTGAAATCTACCATCGCCATCCCTATAGGCCAAATCCGCGTGTGAGGCATGCGGATTGCGGCAGTGTTTTGATGGACAAGGTTTCTCGGCTTACTTTGGACTCACCAGATTCACTAGACAGCTTCACATCTTATGCAAACACCATTCTGGACCTTTTAGCTCGTACTAGCTTGGAGGAGTAGGTTCTCAAGTATCTGGAGACTCTTTGTAGAGACATATAGTTCTTAATCCACTAGATAAGATCGCTTAGTATTATCCGCTCTAGCACTATAATGATAGAGCTTCAGGAGCAAGTTAGGCTTCGTAGGGAGACGGTTGACCTAGCACATGATGAGTTTAAGGAGAGTGCTGAGGCTCTGCGACATGATCGTCAGAGTTTGATAGTGCTTCTTAAGTTAGAAGATTAGCCAAGATCGGAGAGTTGTAGAGACAGAAGAGCTCAAGTTATAGGCGGGGAGCGGCGTATCGACATCACCGGCTATGGTAGATCTTGAGGTACTTTGATCGAAGTTCTTGATGCTTTATAGTTAGCTGAGAGTGAGCATCCGTCTTTAGCAGCTTATTTAGCACAGCTTTAGGAGCTACAATCTAGGCTCCCCTGATGTACTTTTTTTATCAGTCATGTATCATCTTGTTATATTAGTGGGCATCAGCGTTCTTCTATTACTTATGTACTTTTTTCTTTTGGGTATTTGATGAGAAGGTCAGCTTTGATTTGTACGCTGGGCTTGGTTTGTATGTTTTCTGCTTTGGGTTTAATTTGTGTGCTGGCTACGAAACTTGGAACATTTCAGCTTCGATTGTGATAGCTTACAAAGCTTTTGATAGAATTTGTCATTACTATGATGCCTTATTTATTACATGCTAAGTAATGAGATTGACTGATTTGTCAGAATTGACTTGTTAGATAGATAAGAGTTCTTACACCATCTACTTTATGCTTCAATGGTTTTGCTGAAGCTCTCTTTCTTTTATGTCATTGTAGATTTGAGTCTCCTCCAACCCTAGCTTCCTGCTTGGTTGGGTTTGATGGAGGAATTGGCTTATTTATTTTGATGAAGAATTTCGTTGGGGAATTGGTTTATCCGTGCTTGGTCGGATTTGAAATTCCTTCAATCATAGTTTTAAGCTTGACGGACTTGTTGAAGAAATGACCTGATTTGTCCATATTGACTTATCAGGAAGTATATGTACGCCATGAATCATGTGCTTGTTGCTTTGACGAATTCATTGAAGGGTGCATACAGATGACCCAGTCATTTGGCTTATACTAAGTATATATTGAGTTATCAATCTAGTAATGTGCGCTTTAATAGGCTGAATAACCACGAAATTTCTTTAGTTCAACCATCGGCTTTGTATGAACTATAGAATTTCTTCCTCGGTCTTGTGCTTTCTGCTTTGATGGACTTGATGAGAAGATTGACTTTGATCTGTGCTTTAAGCTTGATAAGATCATTTGAGAATAAATTGAGATATCACCATGCGGGCAATATATAGATTGATTTGACGTAGCCTTGAATTGAGAGTTTTCTCAGATTGCCTTGATCTATCCATCAAGTAGAAAGATCTCTTGGATCTTGGTTGCTTATAATCACTAAGCTGGATCTAGTTTGAGATTGAACAGCTATCGTCATTGGACTAACGAGCGGGGGCTCTTTCACTGTGGCCTTTTCTTACGGCTTGTTGAGTGAGGAGAGTGTCAGCAACTCTATCACGTTTAGGCTTGTTGAGTTTGACCTTTAGAACTTACTCGAGTCTTCGACTTAAGCTATAGTAGGTTGGTGGTTTTGTCATCAGACTGACGAACTTGGGCTCTTTCACTATGGCCTTTTCTTGTGGCTTATTGAGTGAGGACAGTGTCAACAATTTGGCCATTTGTGGGCTTGTTGAGTTTGACCTTTAGAACTCATCCGTGTCCTAGACTTTAGGATGTAAAGATTGACGTTTCTCCAACTTAATTGATTAAAGCCTCCGAAATCGTGCGTAGAAATAGATTTTGATCTCCAAAATGTTGGCAAATATGGGAGATAAACTTTTGATATTTATGGTTGTCTTTTCATTCATAAAAATAGATTTTTTTTTTATTCCTACAAGACTCTGCAACTTAACAGTAATAATTATCGACATATTCAGAGATTTCGGTGTAAAGCTTGATGTCAACCCGAATCAGAATATATTCGAGGATCTAGTCTTATAACACGACGTCAACTCAAATAAACTTAACATAAATTAAAAAATGCCCTCTGTCTTGCAAGGGGAATTCTAAAACACATTTGGAAGAACTTTCAAGATGAAATTACACAAATATATCAATATTTGAGTTAACATGCTCTTAAGAGGGTTTTAACATATAACATTGATTTCTTCTATATATAAAAATCTAAAAATGCCCCCTATGTAACAAGAAAATTTTCACGAAAAAGTTTTTTCATCTTGGGTAAGTATATTTATTCAGGGATCTCGACATGAAGTGTGATGTCGACCTAAATAGATATACTAAAAAAATGCCCCTATATTGTAGGAGAATTTCTATTGTACCTCGAGAATGTGGTTGTCATGTATAGTACTTTTTCAAGTATCGACCATTAATTAGCGGCATTAGTCTTTCACCCTTTAGGTCCATGAGTTGGTATGCCCCTCCTTGTTACACTTTTTCAATGACAAAAGGGTCATCCCAGTTAGGCTCAAATTTGCCACCGAATTTTTGATTATGAATAATTGGTCTTCTCAGCACCAGGACTAATTCCCCTATTTGGAATATTTTAGGCCGCATCGTATGATCAAAAGCCCTGGAGATCTTCACTCGATAAGCTTCCATATTTTGATGAGCTTATAGTCTAACTTCATCAAGCGCGTCAACTTCCTCCATTCTCAGACGAGTGTTTTGATCTTCAATTAGATTGTATTTGATGGCTACTCAAAGTGAAGGCAACTCAACTTCGAGCGGAAGAACTGCTTCAGTTCCAAATACCAATGAATAGGGAGTGGCTTTAGTCGATGTCTTGTAAGTGGTTCGATACACCCATAGTGCCTCTATTAACTTAGTATGTCATTCTCTCTTATTTTTAGTAAGGATCCTCTTGAGCAGCTTGACTAATGTCTTGTTGAAGGCTTCCGCCAAACTATTTGCTCTTGGGTTGTATATTGAAGAATATCGCCAATCAATTTTGTGTCGATCGATGAATCTATAAATCTTTGTACTTTTAAAGGCTATGTCATTGTTAAAAATTATTCAGCGTGACATTCCAAATCTATAGACCACATTATGCGTAAAGAAGTTGATCACTCGGTTAGTAGTAACTTCTTTAAATGGAGCAGCTTCAGCCCACTTGGAGAAATAATCAATCGTTGCTAGGATAAAGTGGTTTCCAGCTAATGATGATGGATCAATTGGTCCAATTATATCTGTACCACAACATTCGAATGGCCATGATGCTATTGTTAGGTGTAATGGATTTGGAGGTTGATGGATTATATTTCCATGTACTTGGCATTCATGACACCTTTTAGCATGATTGATACAGTCTCTCAACATAGATGACCAATAATAGCCCATCCTTTTGAGCTTTACTGTCATCTTAGGACCCGACTAATGTGCACTACAAAGTCCTTCATGAACTTCAACCATCACTTTGGTGCTTTCATATGTATTTAGGCATCATAGCCACATTTGTTCAAATGATCTACGATATAGAGTGTTATTGACAAAAGCATAGCACAACATTCTCTTCTCGATTTGAGCTGCCAGTGATATATTATTTGGTAATTTACCTTCTTTAAAGTAGTCGATGAAAAGTTGCCTCTAATCATGCGGCTCTTCTACAATAAATGCTTCACACTACTTTTTTAAGGCAATGTCATTCTTAACTCTTCTTGGTATAACTTCTAGTTGATTTTGGGGAGTATGAGGTGCAACCTGAGTCACATCTTACTGGGTTAGATTTGATAACCCCTATACCTGCGGAGATTAATACTTTACTGACTTTAAGACTCGTCGAGTAAATATGCCAATCATGATATAATCACCATTCATACTTGTCATTTTCTTAGCTAATTTTTTTGAGCAATTGGCTTTACTTTTCTCGGATCAAGAGACTCGAGTTAGTGTGATATTTGGTATCTTCTTTATAAGCTTGAGAACTCGCTTGTGATAGAAAGCTAACTCAAGCTTATTGATTCTATAGATGTCAAGTACTTAATTTGTAATAAGCTGAGAAACATCAAAAATATACAAGTTTTGAATGCCAAAGAAAATAACTTCTTCAAGACATGTCACTAATGCTTCATATTCAGCTTCATTAATAGTTCTTGGCTCGGTCAATCCATATGATCATCTCATTATCTCTCATTCTGGTGTGTTATAAAGACAATGTCGATTCCTGCTCTTGCTCTTGAAAAATTTAGATGTTGGACTATGGGCTCTGAAAATTCACCACCGATCCCTCATTGATATTGAATTGAAGAGAGTATGATTTGAAGTGTCGGTGTAATTTTCAGAAGGCAGATGAAATAGTATATAAGACACTACCTAGAGATTTCATCCTCATTTTGTGAAGACTTTAGTTGTTCCGGGTTTCTATAAGCAAGCCCTGTTAATTATCCTCTCAATAAGTGAGAGAACTTTCGATTAAGTGAGTGTTAGATCGCTAAATAATGCATAGTAAGTATTAGTTTTAGAATTTAAGATTTATGAAATTTATCATTTCAGCTTAAACTAAATGGTTGGGGGAATGATGACGTGCCTGATCTAGATCCCATGGTTCCATCATCTCGGGCAGCCACGGTCCCTAGTCCACTTAGTAAGAGGAGGTAGTTGACCTAACCTAATAGAATGATCCTTATCACCAACACATGGGTTACGTCGTCCAACAAATCTTTGTAGACCTTGGGTGTGAAACTTTCTAAGTCTACCGATGAGGAGTATTTGTCCTATCAAGTATACTCTATGATTCACAACTCAAAGGCGAGGCGGGATGATACAAAGTGATTGTAATATAATGGATCTGCCAAACCACCTTATCGAGGACTTCTTGCTTCATCTATGGAGCCTGGCTAAGCCGTAGTTAAAGGACCTTTACATCCTAGAAAGAGATTGATTGAGAGTGAATATAGTAGAACACTTGATTTGACATTAGCTCTTTTGTGAGCTAGAGTTTTCTTAGTTTGTCACCCCCGACAAATAATTGTGGAAGGTGAATAGATTGAGTTTATTTTAAGCTTTTAAGGATTGGATTCCATTTAAGCAGTTTTATATTGCTACTTAATTTGATTTGAAAAATTGATTAATTTGAATATGTTTAAGAGCTTTAGATCCTGTCAACTCTGTTTAGCTGCTAACAGAGGATTATATCTACTGTCACCTAACAGAATAGTTTCTCAAATATTTTTCTAATTTGAAACTCTTATTATAGGTTTTTAAGTTTTGTTAACCTAGACTCGAGCACAACATTCTCAAACACTTGAATTTAAACATTCAGCATAGTGTCGGGGCCCATGCGGGTGTATTTAAGACTTTATGTAGTGTTTATTTTTTAATTATAAGATTGATTTCAGATTTTAATTTAATTCCAACTTAGCCTGCACAACATTTTCAGACATTAAAATTTGCACTTGAAATCTCTAATGAATCGCAGATTTATAAGATAATTTCACCTAATTAGTGATTTCATTAATTTTGAAAATCATAATTTAGAATAAAATTTCTTAATTTTTGATTGAAGGAAGCCCTATGATTTTTGTAGATTTTGATTTAGTATCGCCTTCTATTTGCTTGTGCAAAGAGTTGCAGATCCGGTGGCGTAGAAGACGCTATAAATTGATTTAATATCTTATTAGATTTTTTAGATTAATATTTAATATATTCTAATTTAGCCTGCATAGCCTTTTCAGATTTTAGAATTTGCACTTTAAATCTCTATGTCCAAGTACAGTATTTATAACAGATAATTTCATCTAATTAATGAAATCGATATTAAAAAATAATTAGAATGAAATTTCTTTTTTTGGATTGAAGGAAAGTTCCTTCATTCGCAACATTTAATTTAGTGTATTGCCTGCGCTTGTATAAAGAAGTGCAGATCCGGTGGCGAAGAAGGCGTTGCAAATTGATCTAATATTTTATTAGGTTGTTCAGATTAATATTTAATAGATTCTAATTTAGCCTGCACGGCCTTTTCAGACATTAAAATTTGCACTTTAAATCTCTATGTCCAAGCACATGCAGGTATTTATAGCTTAAATAATTTCATCTAATTAATGAAATCACTGACATTAAAAATTATAATTAGAATAAAATTTCTTTTATTTTTGGATTGAAGGAAAGTTCCTTTATTCGTGCAACATTTATTTTAGTATCGTCTTCTATCTGCTTGTATAAAGAATTGCAGATCCGGTGGGGATCATTTGAAAGTTTGTACAAGCTTTGAATAAGAATATATTCATTTAGATATGTGTAATGAATTTATTTTCATTAAAGCATTTACATTTATTTTGGAATATTTGACCCAAAGGAGTGACCGCTATGAGATATGTGCAAGGGCATACTTCATGAAGTTGTATTCATACACATTTATATGTACAAAGTTCACCCGAAAGAAAGCTTCATGCCTCTTTAATTTTACCATTTAAGGACTCTTCACATTTTCTACAACAAGAGTTGTTAGTCCTAATTTAGATTCATTTTTTAACTTCATATCAAATTCCATATTTATTTGAAAATTAAACTTCAAATTTATTGCAAGTTTATTATGAGTCTAATATTAACTTCTTTAAGTTTCACTTGCATTTGACTTGAGTATCCTTATTTGTTTGAACATATTAAACAACGAATCAAGCACTCATTTAGCAATAAATTAAGTGACTAAATTTACCTTCACTTAGTACATTTTCGTAGGATAATAATATTTATTGAGCACGATACCCTCTATTATTATTTTAAGATACATGTGAACTCTACATTCTCTTTTTATTTTATTTTGTTTTAAGACTTTATGCTTCACCATTAATTTAATATCTTATTAATTTTAAATTAAAGTCTTAAAATTTGATGAAATTTTGGCAGCCTCCCGGCATCATCCCCGCGTTGGGGGTTGCATTGGGAGTGTTTTGGCCAATTGCTGATAAGCATAAGGCCTTGATCACCGTAAAAGTATATATATATATATATATATATATATATATATATATATATATATATATATATATATATATATTCAAATATTCTTAATTTTAATTTTTAGTATTGCCACATGTGACGATTTTGGCTTACTTTACTCTCGATGAGCGTTGCTGTCTTTACACCTCGCCGTCTTCACACCCACTATGCCCTAATGGGCATTAGCGGAGTCTTGAAACCTGCAGAAAGAAATGTAAGTATATATGTATTTTCACATTCACATTTTCTCGCACCCGCTACGCCCTCATGGGCATTAGTGGGGTCTTGAAACCTATAGACACATTCACATTTTCTCGCACCCACTACACCCTCATGGGCATTAGCGGGGTCTTGAAACCTGCAGAAAGAAATGCAAGCATATATATATTTTCACATTCACATTTTCTCACACCCACTACGCCCTCATAGGCATTAGTGGGGTCTTGAAACTAGCAGAATGAAATGCAAGCATATATGTATTTTCACATTCACATTTCTTTGCACCCACTATGCCCTCATGGGCATTAGCAGAGTCTTGAAACCTGCAAGTTATTGATAGTAGATTAAGCATCGAACATAGAAGGTTAGAGACCATATTCAAGGAGTGGCACAAATGAAGAAACAAAAGTTGTGCTTTTTTTTTTCTTGCTAAGCAGCCTGCAATGCATATGTTAGGAGAATGTTTTCCTCAATTATATCTTGTCTGTAGGAAAGGGCTTTTGATGCAGCATCAACCAAGCCTTGTTTATGCTGATCAAATGCTATTCACATATAAGCAATGCATTTTTCTAGAACATACTTCTCATTGTGCATTTGAGTTTCCCTCATTAAATAGTGGGCAAGATATTTCCTTAGAAATGAAATCTCTTCTTCATGTTCTCTAGCCTTGATAGTAAGATTCTGTTTCCATAATATGTTAGAGTTCATTTCAGAAACTGGCATCAGCCCATGCCCTACTGAATTGAACCGTGAATCATACTCTCCATCCAGCGATGCCTACCCGGAGAAATAGACCTTGAAGATGGTGTCAAAAACTGAGAAAGCACTGTCATGGCCATGTTGTAATCCAGTAGAGACCTTTAAATTCCTATTCACTTTAATGCCCTAAGGATACTGATGGTTTCTCACATTTGATTCTAAGAAAGTGCCATCACTTCCTCGAATTCTATCTCTTGAATTTATTAAACCATCAGGATTTGTTGAAGACCCGTGGTCATTTCCCACTGGAAAAATTTGTCGCATGAGCTTCATACATTCCAATGGATGGTTCATCCATCAAGTCATCGGCAGGAGCCCTTCTAGTTACAGATTATAACTTAGATTTCTCTAGTTGTCATGTTCTCTTCAAAAGTTGCTCTCTTAAGTTATTGTTCTCATGCAACTGCAATTGATGTTTGATGATGCTCTCTGCATCCTCCATGGCCTTTATAACTTGGAAGAGCTGCCTTTAGAGGGATCACTCATACCGAGCGCTAAGAACTGCTTCGCAAGCCCAGCAATGGTCGGCTTAGCCGATGGGTTCCACGGAGACCGTGGTTCTCGACCAGGAGTAGCATCCTTCAACAGGTTCCTGTCGTACACACCCATATCTGAGATTGCAAAAGAGAGGCGTCGGAGGGCATTGATGTCTAAAGGGTACGACAAGGAGATGCTGCAGCTGCCATTGTCGGAATCTAAAAAGGTCGTGAATTGAACATCTGTGATTATTGAGGAAGCAGCGGAAGTCGATCACCACTGACTGCAGAGGAGGTGATGCGGCATCGGAAGTGAGATTTCCCTTAGGAGCAACGACAGTTTCCCGTCCAAGAGAAAATGAGAACTGGAGATCCTTTATCGCGATTCCCTTTACGATTTTTTTAAGGAGATGTGATGAAAGCGGGAGCAGTTTTGATAACCAACAAGGGCGATTGAGGAGATCGAGAGCGAGAAGGATTATGGTCGAACGGTTGTGCGTGAAGGATTAGAGTTAATTAGTTTTTTTAATTGATTTTCTAAGTGTTTAATTGACTTTAATGTGAATTTTATGTCGGTATGATTAGATTTTATTTATATATATATATATATATATATATATATATATATATATATATCAATTTAAGGTTATTGATGTTAGAATCTGGGTACATTTTCATGATCAGGTCGTTTGGTTTGTCGGCGAATAGTCAATTTCAGCTCAAAATATGCGTCGCCGCTTTCAACCACTCGATTTTTGTACAGACTCATCTAAATTGAGTACGAATAATCTTACTTGATAGATTTCGATGTTTCGAAGCTAACGACATAATCAATTTCATGAACGAAGGTCATTCGGACATCATCACAGCTTCTCGACTTCGATATATGTGTCAACACATTGATAGCTCGATTACTTTATCAGTCACTCTTTAGATTATGCAATATTTATATTATGATCAATTTCAACATTCTGAATGCGACGGCGAAGTGCGCTCATCGATCGGAGGTCATTTCGATTATTTTCGGTAACGTTTAGTGCATTTTGAGCCCCGATTCGCGCAGTGTCACTTTCGAAGTCCGTTGAATTCAATTTGTAGGCTTGACTTGACTTATGACACATATATGGAGGTCAACAAATGTGATTCATGCATGGAGCAAGTCACATTTGTTGAAAGCGGACCTTTTGGCGACCACACATAACTTCGATCATTTTAAATTGCAATAACGGGCTTTGATAGGATTTGTCATTAGTATTATTTAAGACATGCTAAATGACCGGATTGGCGATTTGTCATAATCGACACGGATAGATAAGAGTTCTTACACCATCTCTCTACTTGATGCTTTCAAGATCTCTTTCTGTCCTCAGATTGAGTTTCCTTCAATCCCTCCTTCGTGCTTGATTGGGTTTGTTAAAGGAATTGGTTTATTTATTTTGATGAAGGACTCTGCTGGGGAGTTGGTTTATCCTTGCTTGGGTAGATTTGAAATTCCTTCTATCCTAGCTTTAAGCTTGATGGACTTGATGAAGGAATGACCTGATTTATTCATATTGACTTGTCATGAAGTGTATGGACGCCAAGAATCCTGTGCTTGCTGCTTTGACGGATTTATTGAAGGATACGTACAGATTACTCAACCTCCCAGCTTATATAAGGTCAATGTTGAGTTATCAGTCTAGTAATGTGTGCTTTAACAGACTGAATGATCACAAAATTCCTTTAGTTTGGCCATCAGCTTTGTTTGAACTATGAAATTACTTCCTCGGTCCTGTGCTTTCTGCTTTGACGGACTTGATGAGGAGATTGGCTTTGATATGTTCTTTGAGCTTGATCAGATCATTTGAGAATAAATTGAGGTATTACCCTGAGGGCAATATATAGATTGATTTGAGGTAGCCCTGAATTGAGAGTTTTCTCAGATTATCTTGATCTATCGATCAAATAGAAAGATCTCTTGGATCCTGGTTGTTTGTAATCACTAAGCTGGATCTGATTTGAGATTGAACAGCTATCATCATTAGACTGATGAGGATGGGCTCTTTCACTATGGCATTTTCTTATGGCTTGTTGAGTGAGAAGAGCGGCAGCAACTCAGCCACATTTGAGCTTGTTGAGTTTGACCTTTAGAACCTACTCGAGTTTTTGACTTAACCTATAGTGTGTTAGGGATTTTGTCATTAGATTGATGAACGTGGGCTCTTTCACCGCGGTCTTTTCTTGCGGCTTGTTGAGTGAGGAGAGCGTCAGCACATTTGTGGGCTTATTGAGTTCAACCTTTAGAACTCATCTGTGTCCTAGACTTCAGGATGTAGAGGTTGATGTTTCTCCAACTTAATTGATTGAAGCCTACGAAATTAAGAGTTTTTCTGACTTGATCTCTAGAATTTGGCAAATCTGAGAGATAAATTTCTTGACATTTAGGGCTATCTTTTTATATCATAGAAATATATTATTTTTGTTCTTATAAGAACCTGCAACTTAATAATGATGATTATGAGTATATTCAGGGATTTTGATGTAAAGCTCGATGTCAACCTGAATCAAAATATATTCGAGGATCCCGTCTTATAACATGACGTCAATTCAAATAAACTTAACATAAACTAAAAAATGTCCCCTATCTTGCAATGGGAATTCTAAAGCACATTTAGGAGAGCTTTCAAGATGAAATTAAGCAAATACATCAATATTTGAATCAATATGCTCTTAAGAGGGTTTTAACATGTAACATTGATTTCAGCTATGTATAAAAATCTAAAATGCCCCCTATGTAACAGGGGAATTTTCAGAGAATTTTTTTTATATCTAGAGTGAGTATATTTATTTAGGGATCTCGACATGAAGCACGATATCAACCTAAATAGATCTACTAAAAAAATGCCCCCTGTCTCGCAGGGGGATTTCTATTATACCTCGAGAATGTGGTTGTCATGTATAGTACTTATTCAAGTATCGACCATTAGTTGGCAGCATTGATCTTTCACCCTTTAGGTCAATGAGTTGATATGCTCCTCCTTGATACACATTTTTAATGATAAAAGGGCCTTCCCAATTAGGCTCACATTTATAACCAAATTCTCGATTAGGAATAATTGGCCTTCTTAGCACCAATACTAATTCTCCTTCTTGAAAAGTTTGAGGACACACTGTATGATCGAATGCTTTGGACATCCTCGCTTGGCTGACTTTTAAATTTTATTGAGTTTGGAGCCTGACCTCATCAAGCCCATCAAACTCTCTCATCCGTAGATAGACATTCGCATCTTGAGTAAGATTGTGTTGAATGGCTACTCGGAGTGAAAGTAATTCAACTTCAAGTGGCAAGACTGCTTCAGCTCCAAATACTTTGGCATAAGGAGTGGATTTATAGGAGGTTAGTCTAGATGGCATGTCATTGCCTTTCTTTAAGGCAGCTTCACTTCGAGTTTCTAGCCTCCAAATTTGCTTATCTTTTCGTCGGGACCTTTCGATGGCGGATTTTTAGACATGTGGTCCAAGTGTCATGCATCAATGCTCACCGAACGAGACTTAAATTAGTAGACATCTTATTAGGGTTGTAGGAGGAGGTCACTTTGTAGGAGCAACTCTAGCTTCTTGATGATAGGACATTCATATTTTCTTTTATCAGTCCTTTCTCCTTTGCAACTTTAAGAACTTGATGCACTCTTGCATATACAGTTTCAAATTCTCAATAGAGAAGCTGGGATCTGAAGTTGTCGGGTCCAAAAGAACTATTTGATTTGACCAGTAGAGCTGTTCTCTTTTATCCATCTTAGGTTGTCAAATCGGTTATGGGTTAGAACACTCACTTCTAGTTCCACAGTTGGTTGTATAATTTTCTGCTTGAACCATGGCTGTTGAGCACATAGTTCATCATTTCTCTTTCTCTGTTATCTCTAGATTAGCTAGCTTCCAGATGAAAAAGCTTTTGCATTGCTACTTCTTCTCGAGGCTTCAGCCTCCATATTTATTTTCTTTGAGACCTTTTCGGTGGCGATTCTGAACATGCGGTTCGTGTCACAATAATTTGTGTAGGGCTTGCTTAGAACGATCATGAGGTCTTACTACAACAGATGGTAGCTTTTGTAGTGAAGCGTTTTTTGTTTCTCAAATAATTGGCCTTTGATACCTCTCCTTCATAAGGCATTTTTCTTTGACAACCTTCAGGACTCCGTGTACTTGAGTAGATAGAGTTCAGGTTATTTCTTCTGAAGGGTTTGAGCTAACTACTGTTGAGCCTATAAAGACTGCTTAATATCACCAGTAGAGCTATTCCTTTTCACCAATTTCAAAATTTCAAATTTATTACGGGTAGGAATACTCGCTTCTGGTTGTAAAATAGATGACCTAGGTGAGAGCTGATGAGCTCCAACTCAGCATTCATTCTTTCTCTGCTGCCTCTAGGTTAGTTTTTTTTTCCCAGAAGAGGAGGCTTTAGCATCATGCCTTCCTAGGGTGAAAGGTTCAACTAGTAGAGTTGTGGAATTCAAAGTATGGTGAAACTTTCGAGGTGGCTTCTTTTCGGCGGCACCTCGAATACAATCTTTCGAACACTTTGGTTCTCCTTCAAGAAACCTCAGTAGTAGTAGCGACCATTCTAGTTATCATCCTCCCCAATTTGGATGGTAGCTACAACATCTCCAGTATTGATTACAGCATTAGCCAGGCGGATATTGGCTCTGTGACCTAGCTTCATGATGAACAGTGTGTTCATTTTTTGTTTAAAATTTTCAAATATTTTGTTCTATTATAGCATGTATATGACTAACCAATGATGGAAAGAGAATCATGTCCCTAGCAGAGTAGCCAAAAATCTGTGAGTTCTAAAAATTTGCCACCAACCTCTCATTGATATTGAATTGAAGAGAGTATGATTTGAAATGTTGGTGTACTTTTCAGAAAGTAGATGGAATAGTAGATAAGACACTACCCAGAGATTTCGTTCTCATTTGGTGAAGACTTTAGATCTGGTTCCAAGTTTCCTATAGGCGCAAGCCCCTATAGTTAATTACCCTCTCAATAAGTGAGAGAGAACTTTCAATTAAGGCTAATCATTAGATCGCTAAATGCATAACATATAGTAGCAGGGTGTAGAATTTTATAATTTAAGATTTATGAAATTTATCATTTCAGCTTAAACTGGATGGCTGGGGGAATGATGACGTGCCCAATCAAGATCCCATGGTTACGCCATCCCGAGCAGTCGCGGTCTCTAGTTTACTTAGTCAAAGGAGGTAGTCGACCCAACCTAATAGAATGATCCTTATCACCAACACATGGGTAACATCATCCAAGAAATTCTTATAGACTTGGGGTGGTGCTTGTCTAAGGAGATAGACTTAAGTATATCTTGACATAAATTCAATATACCTATGATTCCACTCAAAGAAAGAGCCATTGGGGAGCATCTGACTTGATTGATCGTAATATATAATGCTGCCAAACCAGGATCGAGGACTCGTCAGTTGCTTTATCTGTTGAGCCTGGCCAAAACCATTGAGGACATTAATCGTCCTACAAGCAAGATTGATTGAGTGAACATAGTAGAACACTTGATTTGGCATTGACTCCACTAGTAATCACACAAATAATTGTGGAGGTGAATAGATTGAGTTTGTTTTAAGCTTTTAGGGATTGGATTCCATTTAGCGGTTTTAGATTGCTAATTTGATTTAAAAATGGATTAATTTAAATATCTTTAAAAGCTTTGATCCTGTCTTATTTAGCGCATGAGGATTAGATCTACTATCACTAGAATCATTTTGTCGATATTTCGATTTGAAACTCTTATTATAGGTTTTAGGTTTTGTTAGGACGTCTAAGATTAAAAGCAACCCGCATCCTCGAAACTTCAATTTAAACATTCGAATGAAAGCCATCTTGGTGTATTTAAGACTTTATGTAGTGTTTATTTCTTAATTATGAGATTGATTTCATATTTTTATTTAATTCCAACTTAGCCTGCGCAGCCTTTTCAGACATTAAAATTTGCACTTGAAATCTCTATGTTCGAGCACATGCAGGTATTTATAGCTTAAATAATTTCACCTAATTAACAATTTTGTTGATTTTGAAAATAATAATTTAGAATAAAATTCCTTATTTTTTGATTAAAGGAAGCCCTATGATTTTTATAGATTTTGATTTAGTATCATCTTCTCTCTGCTTGTACAAAGAGTTACAGATCTGGTGGCGTAAAAGATACTGTAAATTGATCTAATATCTTATTAGATTTTTCAGATTAATATTTAATAAATTCTAATTTAGCCTGCATAGCCTTTTCATATTTTAGAATTTGCACTTTAAATCTCTATGTCCAAGCACATGCAGGTATTTATATCTTAGATAATTTCATCTAATTAATGAAATCACAGACATTAAAAATCATAATTAGAATAAAATTTCTTTTATTTTTGGAATAAAGGAAAGTTCCTTCATTAAATGAGTTAATTTTAGTGCCTTACATCTTGTACAAGGATTGCAAATCTGGTGGCGAAGAAGGCATTGTAAATTGATCTAATATCTTATTAGATTTTTTTAAATTAATATTTAATAGATTTCAATTTAGCTTACACAGCCTTTTCAAATATTAAAATTTGCACTTTAAATCTCTATGTACAAGCATATGTAAGTATTTATAGCTTATATAATTTCATCTAATTAATGAAATCACTGACATTAAAAATTATAATTAGAATGAATTTTTTTTATTTTTGGATTGAAGAAAAGTTCATTCATTTGTGCAACATTTAATTTAGTGTCGCCTTCTATCTGCTTGTACAAAGAATTACAAATCTGATAGCGATCATTTGAAAGTTTGTACAAGCTTTGAATAAGAATATATTCATTTAGATATGTGTAATGAATTTATTTTCATTCAAATAGTTGCATGTATTTTGGAATATTTGACCCAAAGGAGTGGCCACTATGAGATATAAGCAAGGGCATACTTTATGCAGTTGTATTCATACATATTTATATGTACGGAGTTCACCCGAAAGAAAGCTTCAAGCCTCTTTAATTTTACCATGTAAGGATTCTTCACATTTTCTACAACAAGAGTTATTAGACCCAATTTAGATTCATTTTTTAACTTCATATCAAATTCCCTATTTATTTGAAAATTAAACTTCAAATTTATTGCAAGTTTTTTATGAGTCTAGTATTAACTTCCTTAAGTTTCACTTGCATTTGACTTGAGTATCCTCATTTGTTTGAACATATTAAATAACGAATCAAGCACTCATTTAACAATAAATTAAATGACTAAATTCACCTTCACTTAGTACATTTCGTAGGATAATAATATTTATTGAGCACATCATTCTCTATTATTATTTTAAGGTACATGTGGACTCTACATTCTCTTTTTATTTTATTTTGTTTTAAGACTTTATGCTTCACCATTAATTTAACATCCAATTAATTTTAAATTGAAGTCTTAAAATTTGATGAAATTCGCCTCCGGTCATCCCAATTTACATGAGTGTTTTGCTTACAGTCATGCCCCGATGCGTGGCGGTTGGTATTTTAAACCTCGATTGGTTTTATCTCGCATCTAATGAGTATAACGATGCCTTCAATCACCTGCATAAAAGCATATATATATATGCAAATATTCTTAATTTTGGCAGTATTTCAACATATGAGGTGCCACATATGACAGTTTTGGCTTACTCGGTACTCCCTGATGAACGTAGCAAGCGGTGTCTTGTGACACCACAACCGTCTTCACGTCCACTACACCCTAATGAGCATTAGCGGGGTCTTGAAACCTAAAGAAAGAAATGCAAGCATATATGTATTTTCACATTCACATTTTCTCGCACCCCCTACGCCCTCATGGGCATTAGCGGGGTCTTGAAACCTGTAGACACATTCACATTTCCTCAGACCCACTACGCCCTCATGAGCATTAGCGGGGTCTTGAAACCTGCAGAAGGAAATACAAGCATATATGTATTCTCACATTCACATTCTCTCTAGCACATGGGGCGTGTCTTGGAACCTGCAGAAAGAAATGCAAGCACATATGTATTTTTACATTCACATTTCTCCGCACCCACTATGCCCTCATGGGCATTAGCGGGGTCTTGAAACTTGCAAGTTATTGATAGTTGATTGAGCATCGAGCACAGAAGGCTAGAGACCATAGTCTAAAAGGAGTGGCACAAATGAAGAAACAAAAGTTGTGTTTTTTTTCTTGCTGAGCAGCCTGTAATGCATATGCTAGGAGAATGCTTTCCTCAATTATATCTTGTATGTAGGAAAGGGCTTTTGATGCAGCATCAATCAAGTTTGTTGGTGCTGATCAAATGCTATTCGCATATAAGCAATGCATTTTTCTATAACATACTTCTCATTGTGCATTTGAGTTTCCCTCATTAAATAGTGGGCAAGATATTTCCTTAACAGTGAAATCTCTTCTTCATGTTCTCTAGCCTTGATAGTAAGATTATGTTTCCATAATATGTTAAGAGTTCATTTCAGAAACTGGCATCAGCCCATGCCCTACTGAATTGAACCGTGAATCATACTCTCCATCCAGCGATGCCTACCTAGAGAAATAGACCTTGAAGATGGTGTGCAAAATTGAGAATGGCCAGCACTGTCAAGGCCACCCTGCAATCCAATAGAGACATTTAAATTCCTATTCACTTTAATTCCCTCAGGATACTAATGGTTTCTCACATTTGATTCTAAGAAAGTGTCATCACTTCCTCGAATGCCATCTCTTAAATTTATTAAACCATCAGGATTTGTTGAAGACTTGTGGGCATTCCCACTGGAAAAAATTGTCGCATGAGCTTCATACATTCCAATGGATAGTTCATCTATCAAGTCATCGGCAGGAGCCCTTCTAGTTACAGATTATAACTTAGATTTCTTTAGTTCTCGTGTTCTCTTCAAAAGTTGCTCTCTTAAGTTATTGTTCTCATCCAACTGCAACTGTTGTTTGATGATGCTCTCCACATCTTCCATGGCCTTCATAACTTAGAAGAGGCTGCCTTTAGAGGGATCACTCATACCGAGCGCCAAGAATTGCTTCGCAAGCCCAGCAACAATCGGCTCAGCCGATGGGTTCGACAGAGATCGTGGTTCTTGACCGGGAGTAGCATCCTTCAATGGGTTCCCGTCCTACACACCCATATCTAAGATTGCAAAAGAGAGGCGTCAGAGGGCTTTGACGTCCGGCGGGTACGACAAGGAGATGATGCAGCTGCCATTGTTGGAATCTGAAAAGGTCGTGAATTGAACATCTGCGATCATTGAGGAAGCGGCAGAAGTCGATCACCACCAGCTGCAGAGAAGGTGACGTGACATCGGAAGTGAGATTTCCCTTAGGAGCAACGGTAGTTTCCCGTCCAAGAGAAAATGAGAACCGGAGATCCTTCGTCGCGATTCCCTTTACGATTTTTTTTTGATGTGAATTTTGCACCGGTATGATTAGACAATTATATATATATATATATATATATATATATATATATATATATATATATATATATATATATATTAAGTTATTGATATTTGAATGCAAGCTTACTTTTTAATCAATTTAGTTTGAGTTGTCGAATGAGTCAATTCGAAAAATATGTACATGCCGCTTTTTTACCTCAAACTTCAAAAATTGAACAATCTTACTTGATAGATTTTAATATTTTGAAATATTGTCAATTTCATGAGCGGAGGTCATTCGGACATTATTGAAACTACTTTGATATGTTGGCATTGATAGATCGATTCTTTTATGATTTCTTTAGATTATCAATATTTATATTACGGTCAATTTTGACATTGAGCACAAGAAAGTCGGTTCATTCTGAGTCATTTCAATTTTGATGGCGTTGATGTATTTTTGATTCATCGACTTGTCGTCAAATTCGATTTGTGGCTTGACTTATCACATGGATGGCATGGACTTGTTTGATTGATGAGGCTCCATTAAAGTATATTTTTTAAATTTGTAATTTTTCTCTTTCATGAATTAGTATAATTTGCTCATCAGATAAATCATCATTAAGAGAAGAATCCACCGGGATGGGATGTGCGGCAATAAAATCTGCTAAGACTTGTCCCTTTACTGCTTTCTGCGGAACATATGTGATATTAAATTACAAAAGTAGTACTGCCCATCTTGCCAAGCGACCTGTCAACGCTGGTCTTGTCATCAAGTACTTTAGCGGATCGATCCTTGAGATGAGGGTAATCTTGAAAGATAACATATAATGACGAAGCTTTTAGACTGCCAAGATCAATGCTAAATAGTGCTTCTCTATCGGAGACTATCTCATTTATGCTCTAATCAGCCTCTGACTGATATAATAAAGAATATTCTCTTTATTATCTTCATTGTGTTGTGCCAATAATGCTCTAAGGTACTCTTAATATTTATGTATGAGAATGAGGCTTCCGGAATATCGTTCTGATTGGTGGATTTAACAAATAGCTTTTAATGTTATTAAAGGCTTCTTGGCACTCCTTGTTCTATTTGAATGGATCATCCTTCTTTATCATCCTTGCAAATGGTTGACAGCATCCTGATAAGTTTGATATAAATCGACGAATGAATGCGAGATGTCCTTGTAAAGAATGAAGCTGACGCAAACTCTTTGGTGGAGGCATCTCCACGATTACCTTGATTTTAGCATGATCAATTTCAATACCTCTGTTACATACGATATACCCCAAAAAATTTTTGGGAGATACCCCGAATGCATATTTTAGAGGATTCATCTTGAGATCATATTTCTTAATTCTCTCTAGTACAATTCTTAAGTCTTCGAAGTGGTTTTCACAATTCAAGCTCTTCACCACCAAATCATCGACATAACATTCCACTTTTTGGTGGATTAACTCATCAAAAATATGTATCATGGCTCTTTAGTATGTAGCTCCAACATTTTTCAAGCCAAAGGGCATGACCGTGTAGCAATAAACGTCAGTAGGTGTTCTGAACGATGTATATTTTTCATCTTCATGTGACTTTTTGATTTAGTTGTATCTCGATAATCTGTCCATGAATGAGAACATGTTATAGTTGAAAGTGTTGTTCATTAGTAGTTCTGATATTGAAGTGAAAAGTCATCTTTTGGGCACACCTTATTTAAGTCCTAGAAGTCAATATAGAGACGTATTTGGCCGTTCTTCTTCCTAACTGGGACAATGTTGGCTATCCAATCTGCATACTTCTCCTCCCGGATGAAGCATGCTTCGATCAGCTTCTTAATTTCTGAAATTACTTGTTCTTCAATCTCCAATCTCATTCTCCTATGAGCATGTTTAACAGGCATCACATCTAGTTTAATAGCTAGTTTATGAACTGTTAAATCAGGGGATAAGACTAGCATTTCAGAATATGCCTAGGCAAAGCGATCCCTGAATTCATAAAGTAGCATTTTAGCTCTTCAACTTTCTCATCAGGAAGAAGGGCACTGACGAAATTTGGACGGGGATCATCCTTAGCTCCTAGGTTGATTTCTTTAAGTTCATCTATAGTAGTTTTGTCCGTATCTTGAGTTCTTGTGCGGACTTGGCTACTTCTTCATCATTTTTAAGAAGAATTTCATGAGAATCATCTTCTTCATCACTATGAGTCTCGATCTCAGCTTCTATTATATTATAATAGGCTCTATTTTGATAAGATTTGTGGATGAATCATAGACCTTTAGTAATAAAATTATCACTTCTTCACAATGCATGAGGACTTCTTTGGCTCCACATCTTGTTAAAGATTTGGGTTCTATATTTATTAGTCCCAATATGAATTCCAAGATTATGCATCATTCTACGTAATTTCTGTGGATAATATATTGGTATTCTTGTCGGCACCATCTCATCATAATTTTTATGTTGTGTAGGTTGATCAAAGTTGTGAGGCTGAGACTCTTTCAGATTTATAAAATAGAGTTCCTGTTTCACCACTCTTGTTCAATAGAGGCACATAGAATGTTATCAATTCTTCAATATTATGAACCTCCAGTTAAGTGATTTCTTTGAAACACTGTTGAGGGATGGGTATAATTTTGAGTGAGTCATCTGACTCTGCCAAGTGAGCTGTCCTCCTTGATGCAATCATCTGAACTCTATTTCCATAAGTAGATTCAAAAATCATAGTCTGAACTAGAATAACTTATTTCATACTCTGCCTTTCTTGAAAGCTTATAAGTTTCCTTAGGTTTTATAGGAATATCTTCTCCTTCTATGTCACTTCCCAAATGAGAAACTAATTTCCTTGACTTAGGTGCAGAATCGAGTGTTTTAGGGAGAGTCAACATTACCTTTTTTCTTCCTCTTTGCTACTCCTCTTTCACTTTATGAAATTGCTTTTTAGTTCCTGAAGTGGATGTTACTACTTCAAGAGGCTCTGTTAGCTTAGGCTCTTTAGGAATGAAATATTTTGCATCTTCATAGATCTTTGCTTCATTGACGGAGAATGGTTGTAGGTTATCAGAAATTCTGAATTATTCTCTATCTTTTAGATACTTCATATATTGATGCATAATTGATGGGACTATACCATGCATACCTGTCAGAGAAGAGAGCTCTAAATGATATATTGGCATCGATTACATGAAACTTGGCTTATGTATATAAATCCCTGAACTTGAGTAGAAGAATAAAAGAACCAAGAGTTTTTTCCCTTTTTCATTGAAGCCATGAACCATCAACTAATCTCTCCCAAGATGTTGAATATCAAGTGATAATCCTATTAATACCTTTAGACTCATAAGATTGATAGAAGAACCTGAATCAATCAATATTCGGCTGATCAAGATGTCATCACTCTCTGTAGTAACATATAGAGGACGGTTGTGATCTCCCATTCCCAACATAAGATCTTCTTCAGAAAATGTAATTACTGGGATATCTTGAGTTTGCAATGCTTCAATCATGCATTTTTCAGCAAAGTAAGCTTCATAACTCTCCTGATCTTTGAGAGCATGTATCAAAGTTTCTCGGAGATCTTTTAACATCAAGAGAGCCTCGTACACACTTAATTGTGTAGGGATCTTTCTTAGATGTGATAGAATATTATAATCTATCTTCTCGCTCGATTTAAACTTTATCCTAGGATTTCTGAGAATGATATTTTCGTTGACCTCAATTTGTTTACCTTTGTCTTCATTTGCATTTTCCTTCTTTGATGAAGGTGGTAAGACTTTACCACTTCTCAACTGAACTTAAATCATCTTATCTTGCTCAGATTCTTTTGAAGAGTTGTTTCTTCAAATTCCCTTCTTATTCTCGAAGATTAGCCAAAAGGGCTAGACTCATTTTTCAATTTCATACATTTCATATGTGATGATATCGATGAGTCTGACTCTTCTCCATTGGGAAAATATAGATCTTCATTTAAACTGTTATTATCTTATTGAGTCATTAAACAAAATTCAAATATTAGCTCCTCAGCCTCTTCTTGCTTTCCTAAAAAGAATTGTGATGGGTTGGTCAAGTCTATCTGACTACCCTTATCATTTCGGAGTAATTGATGTTTAAGAACATCTGACATCACACAAATGATTCATCATGTCTCTATTGGACAAGATTCACCATTATCTTTTTCATTTGATTCACCAATGCGAAGTTTAGGCATGAAGTCTGCAAGCCTAAATGGCTGTCTTGTCTGCTGGTGATACTCTTCTAAATTATTAATGATCTTTTGAGTTGTAGTTCTCTTATTAATATTCTTTTTATTAGCCAGCTTCTTTGATTTATGAAGCATACGTTTAGTAGACTGTTTCTCATGCTGTGACGAAGTAGCCTTATTAGAATACCACTGAAATGCCCAAATACATGGTTTAGGAATCTCTATTAAGTCTAATATAGGTTCAAGTGGTGATTTTCACTTAATACTAGGGTCATTTTTTAGTTGCTTCAACATTTTCATGATCTTTTTGGAGACTACAGTTTCCCATTTCTTCAGTCTGAACTATTTTTTCCTTCTTTTTGTCTTTGATAGATGATACAAAAGAGGCATAATCATCCTTATAGATTCTCTTTTAGGGTTGACTAGAATACTGTCGGATAGTGTAAATTCACCTCGTCGATACTTCCTTTCTAGCTAATCTTTGAAGACATAACAATCTTCGATGGAATGGTGATCATCGATGATAGGGGCGGTTGGATTCTGACTTGATCGACTTCTTGAACTTTTAATTTCTAGTAATTGCAAACCAGCTTTGATTATTTTCCGAAATAATTTAGTCACACTGTCCCTTCTAAAAGAATATTTTTTATTCATCTTTTCCTTCAGAGATAGCCGCATTCGTTCACCATCTCTTGTTGCTTCTTTTGGACGCTCCCCACCACTTAGAAAAGTTCGAGGTTTGTCATTGCCTCATAATATTAATTTTGGCTGTGGATTAAAATAAACAGACTTCTTTCCCTTATCATCATTATACATTGGTTGCTTTCCTTTATCCATATTGTATATCACCGCTTTTCGCCATTTGAGCTATAGGAAGCGGTATGAATTTCATTTCTTCTTGAGTCTAAATGTTTGTTTCCCTTTGCTTTATTTGCATAGACTTTAGACTTAGGGCGATTCAACTTTTCGAATTTAGCCACCCTATCAAGCAAGTCTTGGAATGTTGCAATCGATGCCATGCATAAAAATGGTGTCATCTTATCATCCATATTGTCCATTAGCAATTGGATCGCATGTTCTTCCTCCAATTGTTGCTCGCACTTGATACTTAGATTGCGCCAATGACTTATGAATTTTGTCACTGACTCATCTTTTCTCCTTTTTAGTAAGGCAAGGTCAACGATTGTGATTTTCTCAATTGCACTAATTCAATAAATATTTTAACTAAATTATTTGATAATTTTGCATACCATTCAGCGGTAGTCCTACTAATGAAGCGGTCATCGTTCCTCTTGTGTTACCATAAGTAGCCTTAAATTGGGCTAGATGTTGCTTTGGATTACCAAACCCACTGAAAAGTATTAAATTTTGACACTTGGTCATATTCAACTGGGTAAGGGCAACCCTTACTCACTAGCTTTTTAGCCTACTCTAAGGCTATGATTGCCTTTCTCTTTTCATTGATTATTATTTTTAGCTGAGCAACTATTACCATTCCAGGTGTGCTAGCCAGATTTTGAATTATCAGCTAGAGAGGTAGTGAGTTAACTTTGCTCCTAGCTTCATGTGTAGCATGTACTGCAAAAGCTTGGGATACCACAGTGGCTAGTGGTATAAAAGTTATATTATTAGTTTCCTGTTGATTAGCAGACAAAACAAGTACTGCACTTGATGTGATATTCTACTGCAATATCTCCATCATGATGTTCATTTGTACCATCATAGCATTCATTTTGGTACCAAGCTGTGCAATCTCCTTATCTTTGACCTTCATTTGACGCTGCATTTCTCTTTGCTCTCTAGCATCATGGATCGATCAGTTCTTCTTCTTCTTCTTCTTCTTCTTCTTCTTCTTCTTCTTCTTCTTCTTCTTCTTCTATTTCTTGTTGTGGTTCTGCTCCTTGCTCATTTTTAAGGGAAGAACTTTTTTTTATTCATCTGCAAGGCATATTCTTTGGGATTGTTGACATGATAAAATCTTGTACTAGGCTAATCATTTCCTGGTTCAACCATATAGACAGCTTCGACACCCATGATCTCTTTCTCATTCTGGTCTTCTTCTTCTTCATCTTCAGCAAAGATTGAATATCCATCCTCTATTTGTTTCTGTGAAGACTCTTCTTCATAAATGTCAAATTCAAGTTCAGATTCCCTGGATTCATGTTGTTGCTGATGGTGCTGAGTTGAGAGTTCGCCTATATCTCTAACTATATAAACAACTTCCACTTCCATAGTGTCCTCTTCATTATTTTCTTCTTGTACACAAATTTTTGATTGACATTTCAAGTGGATCCCTGGTTCAATGTGCAGAATAAATACTTTTTTTATTAAAGGACTGCAATCAAAGTCAACCTTCTCTTGTGGGGTGAACTTGATCGATGATAAGATCCCCTAGAGGATTCTCCAAGGTGTCGACCATCATGTCTTTTATCAATGATATCCCTTCTTTTGGGTATCCACTTCTGATGAGTTATTCTTGAGGTGGATTTCTGAGTATATGTATTAGATGTCACACCTCTTCCATTATTCAAAGTTTCATTACGAGGTATTGGCCACCATATCTGTTTACCCTTTCACTGGGACCATTCAGCAGCAGATTCTTGGACATGAGGTCTAAGTGTCACACTCCGATGCTCACCATACGAAGCATACTAGGCTCACTGTCTAGTTACTAGAAGAGATGATAACTTTTTTGGTTGAGCTTCAATATTTTCCATCACCACAAGCCTCTGAAATCTTCTTTTCATTAGACCTCTATCCTGGACTACTTTGAGAACTTTATGTATCCTAGCATACAGTGTTTCACGCTGTCTCCTCTGTGGTGGTGGAGCTTAATGTGGTTGGTTCCATAAGGACTTATTTACTTTTCCAGTAGAGCTATTCCTCTTTACCCACTTTAGATTGTCAAAGTTGTTATGGGTAGGAATCTCGCTTCTGGCGGCAGTATCACTTGTTCGCTAGGTCGTTCAAAGGAGATCTGTTGATCCATCAGCTCAGCATTTCTCCTTCTTCTCTATCTTCTAGTTAATTTGCTTCTTGATGAAGAAGCTTCATGATCATGCTTTCCAGGTACAAGAGATTCAATCAGTGCAACAGCTGTACCATGAGGCATTAAAGATACAATTTGCCCACTCACGGTTCTTTTTATCACGAGAGCTTCGGATTAACCTAGCCTTTTGGCGAAGTTCTCTCGGAGAACTCTTGATAGTGGTTGGATGGCTGGTTGGCATGGCTGAAGGAGCTTAACTTGAGGTCTTCCCGGCCTGCGAATGTAACGGGTGTGAGGGTTCACGATAGCGGGAAATTCAAGCTACCAAATTGAATGGTAGCCATCTCTACGTTGATGGCCGTGAGCAAATGTTCTGCACACGGCAGAATGACAAGAGTGCTTTGTAGATCCATTTTGCAAAAAAGATATACTCTACGGAATGATTCATTCTACATAGAGCCTCATATTGAATTTATTACACACTTAAATCACCATTTTATTATTTTGAATTTTTAAAAATTTTATTGCTATTATAGCACATATATGACTAGCTAAAGATGGAAAGAGAATCATATCCCTAGTGGAGTCACCAAAAATCTGTGGGCTCCAAAAATTTGCCACCGTCCTCTTGACAATTTGAATTGAAGAGAATGATTTACAATGTTAGTGTAATTTTTAGAAGGCAGATGGAATAGTAGATAAGACACTACTCAGAGATTTCGCCCTCATTTTGTGAGTACTTTAGATATGGTTCCAGGTTTCCTATAGGCGTGAGATCCTATTGTTAATTACCCCTCCCAATAAGTGAGAGAACTTTCTATTAAGGTTAGTCGCTAGATCACTTAATGCGTATATAGTATAGATATGGAACAAAATTTAGATTATGAAATTTATTATTTTAGGATGGTGGAATGATGATGCGATCTAGATCCCATGGTTTAGTCATCCAGGGGTAGTCTCAGGATTTCCCATAGTCCAAAAATACATGGGGTGGTGTTTATAAGGAGGCGGACCCAAGTATACCTTAGGCGAAAGGGTTGTTTGCCATCAAGTATACCCATGATTCACAACTCAAAGGCGAGACATTGGGAACTACACGTGTGATAATATAATATAAAAGGGACCGGCCAAACCACCTAATCATAGGACTCTAGTAACTTCTTCATCCTGGAGCTCTTGGCCAGCCACCAGTCAGGACGGCCACATCGAGATTGATTGAGAGTGAACACAGTAGAATACTTAATTTGACATTAGCTCCTTTGTGAGCTAGAGTTTTCTTAATTTGTTACCCCCAACAAACAATTACAGAAGGTGGATAAATTGAGTTTAATTTAAATTTTTAATGATAGAATTTCATTTAAACAATTTTTTATATTGATTTTTAATTTAAGTTGATTTGATTTGAACAAATGATTAATTTGAATATATTTAAGAGCTTTAGATCCTGTTAACTCTGTTTAGCTGCTAATAGAGGATTAGATCTACTATCACCTGATAGAATTAGTTACTCAGATATTTCACTAATTTAAAACTCTTATTATAAGTTTTTAGGCTTTGTTAACCCGGACCCAATCCTAAGACTAAATCAGGAAGCAACCCACGCAACATCTTCAGACACTTGAATCTAAACATTTAGCATAGTGTCGGGGTACATGCGGGTGTATTTAAGAATTTAGGCAGTTTTTATCTTTGAATTATGAGATTGATTTTAGATTTTCTTTTAATACAGCACTACATTAAAATTTACTTAAAATTTTACAAAATTTCTAATATTTAACTTAGATTTTAATCTAATTAATAAAATTATATTTATTGAAAATCACATGATTTTATAGATTTTGATTTAGTATTATCTTATCTACAAAAGATTATTAGATTTTTGATTTGTTATTTAAAATAAAGTTTATTAAAGAAATTTAAAAAAAAAAGAAACTTTCATTTTCCCTCTTTTATTCAAACTTTCCTACATTGTTTTCCTTCCTTTTTTTGAAAGTAGACCATTCACTACCCTTCCAATTCTATTAATAAGAGGAGTCTCCTATTATATTCCATTTGTTTGAAGGGTTAGAGTTGCATTTGAAAGGAAGAGTTAAAACTTTAGTGGGCTTTCTCTTGATAAATATTGTAAGTGCTTTTCGTCCCCCTTTTTTGTTTTATTTTTGTGTTCGTTGCATATTATTTTCCTTCCTTTTTGATTGGAATTTTTTAATTTGAATTTTAGTTTTAAGTTTCATTGTGTGACGTTCTTAAGCCGATTCTTTTACTTTCCATTTTTTTTCTAAGTCGCAAGATTTTGACAAAATTTTGGTAGCATTTTGTCTAGGAGGAGCGACATCTAACGGATGTTGGCTTACTCGGTACACCCTCATGAGCGAAGCGAGAGGTGCCTTGCGACACCGCAACTGGTTTTCATCTCGTCGTGCCCTCATGAGCACGACGAGGCTTTCAAACTTGCAAAGAAACACAAGCATGTATATATATCAACATTTACACATTCCACATGTTTTGACTCATTTTTCTGCACGCTGCAAAGATTGGCAAAGAAACGGGATTGGGTATGCCAGAAACCAAAAGAAGAACTTGTCTCATGATGGTGTTCTTCCCCGATTACGGCGAAGAGAAGGGTCGGAAGGGGGACGAAAATGGAGATGATGCCGGAAACCGAAAGAATAACTCACCTCATGACGGTGTTCTTCCCTGGTTGTGGCGAAGCGATTGCAGCTTTGAAGAGGTAATGCAAGGAGTGCGACACCGAAAATCAAAAAAATAACCCGCCTCATGACAGTGTTCTTCCCCAGTTGCGGTGAAGCGATTGCAGCAAAATTTGGATTGGTTTTCCGAGGGAAAGAGGAAAAATTTTCTATTTTTGGTGGAAATGAGGGGATGAGTGAAATAGAGAAGGAGGAAGAGGGGAGGTTTTGATTTTTGGATTTATAAGAATGAGGGAAAAATAGAAAAACTGATTTTATTGGAAGGAAAAAGAGGAATTCCTCTGGTTTGAGAAAGGATGAAGAGTTCTTTCTGGTTGGAAAAAGAAAAAAAAAAAAAAAGGGATTAGAGAAGAGAAAACCTTTTCGATTTTGGAGAGCTTTTCTTATTTCATAATGAAAAATGAATGAGGGAGCAGGAGGCTTGCCTGATTTGGAAGAGCCGGAGTCCTTGTGTGGGAACAGTTGAAACCGTCTGTCAGAGGTGCATTAAACAACCAATGAGCGAAGGAGGAGAGGTGCGGCATCATTTGAGAAGGGAGGAGTTCATCATTTGAAAGGGGAAGTCATCACATGAATCAGTCGGTGCGAAAATGTCAGCGGTTTATTAGAGTGGGAGGGGAGTTAGGGATTTTCGCTTTAGGTTAAGATTAAATTGATTTTTAAACTGATTTATTGACTTTAATGTGAACTTTACGCTGGCATGATTAGATACTCAATATATATATATATATATATATATATATATATATATATATATATATATATATAAGATATTATTCGATGTTAACGCAACGGCGCGGTCATTTCATGTCAGGCCGTTTAGTTCAAGTCGACGTCAAATTGAGTCTATTTCAGCTAAAAATGCGCGTCATCTCTTTCGACCACTCGACATTCATGCAAACTCATCTGAATTGAGTGCAAACAGCCTTATTTGATAGATTTCGATGTTTCAAAGCTAACGACATAATCAATTTCATGAACGAAGGTCGTTTGGCTTCGTCGTGCCTCAACCGACGTTAACGTTAATGACTGGCAACGATGGTTGATCATAAAGTTGTGTAATATTTATATTTTGACTAGTTTCGATATTATGAATGCGATGGAGAAGCTCGTTTGTCGATCGGAGGTCATTTGAGTTGATTTTGGTGATGTCCTGTGCATTTCAGCCTTGATTTGCGCACTACCACTTCAAATCATTCGACATTTGCACAGACTCATCCGAATTAAGCTTGGACAATATAATTTGATAGTTTTCGATGTTTCGAAGCTAACAACATGATCAATTTTATGAATGTAGATCATTCGGACATCGTCATAGCTTCCCAACTCTAATATGCACATCGACCATTGATAGCTCGATCGCCGGCTTCTTTAGATTGCAATATTTATATTCTCAATTTCGATGTTACGAGCGGCTGAAGTTCATCGATCGGAGGTTGTTTCGACCATTTTTGGTGACGTCTAGTGTATTTTGAGCCCCGATTTGCGCACTGTCACCTCTGAAGTCCGTTAGATTCGATTTGCAGGTTTGAATTTACTTATGACAAACATGTGAAGATCAACAAATGCCCCCCAATAAATGTGATTTGCGTATAGAGCGAATCACGTTTATTAAAAACTGGTTGACTCATTGGGCTGGCCAGAGAACTTGGATCATTTTAGCTTCGATTGCAATAGCTTATGGAGCTTTGATAGGATTTTTCATTAGTATGAAGCCTTATTTAGGACATGCTAAATGACCAGAAAAGATGAACAAAGAATATTCTTTAAGAGAGAGAGTGTGTGTGTGTGTGCAATGGAGGCAAAGGTGGACGAATTTGCACCATTTTCGGTGAAGGAGCAATTTCCGGGCTTGGATTTCTGTCTAACTAGCCATCCTCCTTGGTCAAAAGCGGTGCTTCTGGGATTCCAGCATTACCTCATAATGCTTGGTACAACTGTTCTCATTCCCACTCTCCTCGTTCAACAAAAGGATGGTGGCCATGAGGAGAAGGTAAGAGTAATCCAAACGATTCTATTCATTGCTGGGATTAATACTCTATTGCAATCATGGCTGGGGACTCGGCTTCCCGTTGTGATTGGGGGATCCTTCACTTACCTCCTTCCAACCCTCTCCATCATTCACAGTGAGCGCTTCGCCCATATTGTAGACCCGCACGAGAGGTTTGTGCACAAAATGAGGGTGATACAGGGTGCTTTCATAGCTGCTTCTAGCTATCAGATAATTGCAGGGTTCTGTGGTATATGGAGGATAACAATACGGTTTCTTAGCCCTCTTGCTGATGTACCCATCGTGACCCTTACATGGCTTGAATTTTTAACTTTGGGTTTCCTATTGTAGCTAAATGTGCTGAGACTGGACTTCCAGATCTTGTGTTACTTGTAGTGCTTTCACAGTATGTTCCACTTGCCATCGGTAAAAGGAGAATAATTTTTGCTCGCTTTTCGGTGATTATTACTGTTGCAACTATATGGGCATGTGCACATATTCTTACTGCATCTGGTGCATATAAGCATGGTTCTCTAGCAACTAAATCCAGTTGTCGAACTGATCGTGCTGGACTTATACGTGTCTCCCCACGGATTAGAATCCCATATCCATTTCAATGGGGAGCTCCAATTTTTAATGATGGGGATACTTTTGCCATGATGGCAGCTTCATTTGCATCTCTTGTTGAGTCGACATACACCATAATTGCTACATCAAGGTTTTCAAGTGCAACGTTTGTGCCACCTTCTGTGTTCAATCAAGGCGTTGGATGGTAGGGAGTTGGTATATTGTTGGGTGGGATGTTTGGCTAGTGGCTCAGCAACATCAGTTGAAAATGCAGGCCTTTTGGCTTTGACTCGAGCTGGGAGCCGACGGGTTGTGGAATTATCTACTGGGTTCAGATTTTTTCTCTATTTTAGGAAAGTTTGGATCACTTGTAGCTTCAATTCCACTGCCAATTGCTGTTGCACTGAACTGTGTCCTCTTTGGTTATGTGGCCGCTGCTAGACTTGGCCTCCTATAGTTCTGTAATCTTAATAGTTTGAGAACAATGTTCGTATTGGGCTTCTCTCTCTTTATTGTCTTATGGATACCTCAATATTTCAAGGAGTTTCAATTAGTATCTGGGCATGGCCCTGTGCATACCCAAACAAGAACTTTCAATGATATAATCAATGTGATCTTTTCTTCGCCGGCAACCGTCGCAGCCATCGTAGCTTACTTCTTGGACAGCACGTTGCTGCGAGCCAACACCCAGGCGCGAAGGGATTGCAGCTGTCATTGGTGGGAGAAATTCAGATCTTATAGAACAGATGGAAGGAGTGAGGAGTTCTATGCCCTTCCTTTCAACCTGAACAAGTTCTTTCCTTTCTCTCATTCTCTTCTTGGCCGAAAATCCTTCACCCTTTCTCTCATTCTCCTTGGCCGAATTCCTCCTAGCTTACACTCTTAATCATCTAAGCACCATTTCAAACCATATAGCTGTTGACCTCCATATGTGTGTAAGTCAGCCTACAAATCAATTCAACGGACGGAGGTGAATGATGATCAAACCGCTCAAAATGCCTGGGCGTCCAAAATGGTCGAACGAGCTTCGGTCGATGAGCAGACTTCACCGTGCATTCGAATGTCAAAATATAAATATTGAAAAAAATGTACGGCAATTGATTAAGCTATCAAAGTCGACGCGCTGCTCGGTGTCGAGGCATTCGACAGTCCGAATGACCTCTGTTCATGAAATTGATCACACCGTTGGCTTCAAAATATCAAAAACTATCAAATGAGACTATTCACGCTTAATTTCGACGAGTCTGTGCAAATGATTTGAAGTGACAGAGTGCAAATCGAGGCTGAAATGCATAAGACGTCACCAAAATCAACTCAAATGACATCCAATCGATGAACGGACTTCGTTATTGCATTGAGCGTCAGCGGGCCGAATATAAATATCGCGACTTGATGATCAACCGATCAGCTCCACGCGCAACATATCGGTCGAGACACGGCGAGGATCAAACGACACCTGAAATTGATCATGCCATTGGATTCAAAACATCTAAATCTATCAAGCAAGACTGTTCGTACTCAATTCGGACGAGCAAATCAGTGAAAGCGGCGATCGCATTTTTTGAAATGAACTCAATTGACGCCATCAACCAAATGGCCTCCGATTACCTGCATCGTTCAAACATCGAAATTAACTTACATTGATATATATATATATATACACACACACACACACACACACATATATATATATATATGAATTCAAATTAAAATCATTTAAGAGGTTTGTTTGGCGATTTGATGCATTTAAAATGACTTTTAGGTGTTTGGTTGCAAGTAAAGTAAATTTTCATTATAATATAATGTGTTCTAAATACATTAGAAATGCCATTTTAGTATTTGAATTCATGACAATTCCAAATACACCGCCAATGTAAGTGATCTTTGCGGTGGCCACGCCCATCACACCACCGACCCTCCGCCATTGCATGGCACCAACATCAAAACCTTTAGATATTTTATATTATATTTTTCAAAGAAAAAAAAAATAAGTCGAATTTATAAAACTCTCAATCAAACAATTATAAAATAATCCTTTTATTTGAATTAATTTTATCTTTTTACTCTTACATCGTTCAAAATGCGAACAACATCCCCTAAATCAATCTAAAATTTATTTAAAATCCTTAAATTACCTTCCCCCATGCTCAACCGTTCTCCCCTATTTTCAGTTTGGCTTGTCTTAAAAAAATGGGAAGAAAAGAAAACAAAAACCACCCCTCTCTCTCCCTCCATTCTCCAACGTCTCTTTTTTTTTTTCTGCCAATTTCTCCAAAAAAAAAAAAAAAAAAAACAGAAAAACTCCTCATTCCCTGCATTCCCACGGTCAAGAAACTCCTCCTGCACAGGTAATTTTTTTTTTTCTCTGCCGCTCTGCCTTCCTGCCGGCGCAATCCCTCCGGTCCGCCAAACCCGCTCCACACTGCCATTCCGCCGGCACAATCCGCTGTCCGCGCGCATCCCGCCTCCGGCCCGACACCGTTCTGCGCATCCCGCCTCCAGCCCACAGCCTGCTGCGCCCCACTTTCGATCTTGATGTGCATCCGCGCGTGTCACAGTCCTCCATGTCGTCGTTCCGTTGCACTCCATCCCACTGCGACTTGCCGCAGAACACACAAACCTGCTTCGCCAGCCTGCAGAATGCGCCTTCCCGCGCACGCTGCTCCGGCAAGACCCGCGCCGCTTGGAATCGCCACTCCACGCCACCGTTTCGCCGTTTCCACCATTCATACCCACCAACTCGCGCGATCTGCCCTGGAACCGTTGCTCCGACCCACTCCTTTCCGACCCGAATCCGTTGTCCGGCCCAACATGCACGTCCCGCAAACCCACAGCTGGCCCGCTCCGCTGTTCCCTCCGTTGTCCGGCCCGCTGCGCGTGTCCCACCAGCCCGCTGTCCCACAGCCCGCAACCTCCTCGCTTTAACGATTTTGCGCGCAATCGGGAACATCGTGCGGTGAATTCTTCTTTCGATTTTCGGCGTCGCATCGCTTCCAACTTCGCATACCACAGGAAGAACATCGTCAGTCGAATTCTTCCGATTTCGATCACATTCTCACTAGCCATCCCATTTTAACTCGCAAACCGGGAAGAACATCGATCGCGAATTCTTTTTTTTGGCGTCACATTCCTCGCTTTAGCCTTCTCATTTTGCGCGATTGGAGAAGAACGTCAAAATTCTTCGGTTTTCGCCTTCCTCCCATTCCTAATTGCATACTCAATCTTGTTCTCTTGTCGAGCATTGCATTATGCCAAAAAATGAGTCAAAACATATGGGATCTGTGAATGTGAATATATATATATATATATATACGCTGTTCTTTCGTTAGAAGGCCATAGAGAGGACGAGATGAAAAAATAGGTTATAGTGTCAAGCAAGACCGCTCATATTTCAAGAGGGTGTAAAGCTATTAGATGTCGCTCCCCCAAAATCTTGCCAAAATGCAATTTCCAGGCTTAGAAAAAAAAGGGGGGAGAGATGAATATATATTGCATTGTATTATTTCTTTCAAATTTGAAGGCCTCGTTGTGCTCAGGAGATGAAAATAGGCGTGGTGTAAGACACCACTCGCTATCTCAGAGGCGTCTGAGTAAGCCAAAAACATCCCGATGTACTATCTGGGGATGATGCCAAAATTGCATCAAATCTTTTGACTTAGAAAAAGAGAAGAGTGAAATGAACTGACTTAAGAACGTTAAGCAAGGAAACATGCAGTTAATTTTAAACTAAAAGTGTCAAACAAAAAAAAGAGGGGGAAAAATGAATATAGAGGAGTTCGAATAAAAAGAGGGGAAAATGAGATTTACTTCGATGAGTAAATCTTCTTCTTAAATAACAAATTAAATTAACCTTTCAACCTATAGCTTCAAAATATTTTCTTCGCCACTGAATCTGCAACCCTTTATATAAGTAGACAAAATGTGGTACTAAATCCAATTCTATAAAAATCATAAGGCTTCCTTTAATCAAAAATTAAAGAATTTTATTATAATTATGATTTTCAAAATCAACGAAATCACTAATTATGTAAAATTATCTCTATCATGCTTTGACATAGGATTTCAAGTGCAATTTTAATGTCAAAAGCTGTGCTAAAATTATAATTAAATGAAAATACAAAATCAATCTCATAATTCAAAAATAAAAACTACCTCATCTCTTAAATACACCCACATGGGCCTCGACACTATGCTGAATGCTTAAATTCAAGTGTCTGAGGATGCTGCGTGGGTTGTTTTCCCGGTTTAGTCTTAGGACTGGGTCCGGGTTAACAAAACCTAAAAAACTATAAAAGAGTTTCAAATTAGTGAAATATCTGACAAATTGATTCTGTCAAGTGATAGTAGATCTAATCCTTTGTTAACAGCTAAACAGAGTTGATAGGATCTAAAGCTCTTAAATATATTCAAATTAATCAATATTTCAAATCAAATTAAGTAGCAATCTGAAACAGATTAAATGAGATTCTATCTAAAAACTTAAATCAAACTCAATCTATCCATCTTCCGCAATTATTTATCGGGGATGAGAAATTAAGAAAACTCTAGCTCACAATAGAGCCAATGTCAAATCAGTGTTACCATGTTGTTCACTCAATCTCTCGCGTCGGTGGGGCGTGGCTCCTGCGTGACATAGTGCCATAGATGAAGCGCGGTTATGATCGAGTCCTCGATGGGGTCTACGGTCTAATATTATGATCACCATAGCTCTCCCGATAGCTCACGTCCTTGAGTTGAGTATATGGTATATTTGATAGGGCAAATAGCTCTCTATTAGCTAAGGTAGACTTAAGATTGTCTCCTTAGACAAATACCACCCTAGGTCTACAAGGATTTCTTGGATGACATAACCCATATGTTGTTGATGAGGATCCTTCTGTCAGGTTGGGTCGACTATCTCCTCTGACTAAGTAGATTAGGGATCACGACTGCTCGGGATGACGGAACCATGGGATCTAGATCGGGCACGTCATCATTCCCCAACCATCTGGGTTAAGCTGAAATGATAAATTTTATGAATCTTAAATTCTAAAACTCTACATGTTGCTATTATACGCTATGCATTTAGCGATCTAACAACTAGCCTTAATCGAAAGTTCTTTCTCACTTACTGAGATGAGCAATTAACTATAGAGGCTTGCGCCTATAGGAAACCTAGAACCAGATCTAAAGTCCTCACAAAATGAGGGTAAAATCTCTGAGTAGTGTCTTATCTACCATTACATCTGCCTTCTGAAAATTACACCGACACCTTAAATCACTCTCTTCAATTCAATATCATAAATTATCGAGAGGTCGGCGGCGAATTTTCGGAGCCCACAATAGCTCATTGATGTACTTTTATATTTACTATTGAAAGTGGATACGTCTTTATTTACGATCTCAACATTTAATCTTTGAACAATCACCTTCTTGAGTGAAAATACCAAAAGTTCATTAACTTATAATCTAAATTTGTTTTCAAGATTGTCTACATTTGTGGTCAAGAGAAAGGAATAAGAAAAAGAAGTAAAATGAATAATCATTCAACTCGGTAATAATTATGAGCTCAATACAATTTTTGAATTCCTAAATGTATTGTCTCCCTATCATTTATTTTAATATTATTCTATTTAGTTTTATTTACTAAAAAAAATAAGAGCTTGGGCATCTCCACTATTAGTGCAAATGCTTATGATATAAGGGAGATGAAATATTAGTACATCACCTTCATTCATATCTTCATCCCTCTTTCTTCTACAAGTTAATGAAAGGTTCTCTTTTAAGAATCTTTTAACCACACACAACACCATTTTGCTTTCTTTTTATGTCCAAATATGATAGTCTAATTTCATAGAAATATTTTCCTTATACTAAATTGAGACCTATAACTTTCATAAATTCTTTCATTAGCTTCTACATAACATCTAAGCATATAATTGCGCCATTATTAAATTGTGATTTGAGAAAATCTTATTTTAAGATAAAAGAATTTGATTTTTTTTTATAAAATTAATAAATGATAGAAGATAATTTATTCTCACATTGCAATAGAATAAAAAGTATATTGATAAATGCATAATATATAGGTTATTTATCAAATGATTCAAATTATAATTTTAAAATAGAATAACAATTAATTTTATTTAATGTCAATAATATGATGTCTCACTTTATAATATGGATTAAAATGTCATCAAGAGATTGAATGTTACTCATATTCTTTCAACATCAAAGTCAGTTGATTAGATCATGATGTATTCAAAAACCAAAATTGACCTTGAAAGATCTAGATGTGTTTAGATGAGTTTAGATTCGTTTCAATCCATCCATCAATCATTACAAAGGCCAAAAATTATTATGTACACCGACCTTAAGGATTTCTCATTTAAATTTAGTCAATTCAAATCACTCTAGGAATCGATCTCAAGGCCATTAAATTATGCATATTCATCAAACTAGAATTTTCATATCTATATTAATCTCAAGGCTCTTTATTCAACTTTAACCATTCAATTCATACTATTATTGATACCACCCATAGACTCTTAACTAAGATCTTAATTAAGATCATCATAAGCTTCATTTCATAGTTATTGCATGCCAGAAAACTTCTTACGATAGAATAAAACTTCACGTCTTAGCTTGTATAAAAATCCAGCATACACACGGATAGTTGAAAAGAGAACAAACAACTCCAGAATTTTTATGTGAAAAAACTTCAGAAAGAATGGAAAAAAATCACGAGGCCTAGCCTAGTAAAAATGCTCCACTATATATCCGTTTTGGAGTACAAAATTTGAATCTTCTCGATAACGGAATTACAAGATTGTATGTGAGAAATCCTGATAATGCGATTTCCAGAATCAGGTTACAACAACTATGCAACGGATCAGAATGTTGGTGGCGCAATGACAATTGACGTGATCGACAACAACGATGCTGATTTAACTTGAACTTCTAGCTCTCTCACTTTTCTTAAGTTTCTAACTCCCTCCTCACAGAATAAGATCATATTTATAAGATTCTAAGAGAGTCATTTTGATCATTATAGCCAAAATCCCAAAACACTCGATCGAATGGTGTATATTGATTCATTTGATCATAGATAATTTTTTAGCGATTTGACCGTTCAAATGATCTTCGATTTGAGTGATCTTAAATTCATTGTCATCTAGCCGATTCGATTATTATAAAGACAAATTTGAAAATCTTTTGATTATCTAGTAAATGTCTCAAAATTTTATATATAACTTTTAAGCTTGATTTAAACTCATTTGAGCTCGAATTGATCATATTTTAATATTGTTGAATTTATCTCACTAAGTCGTTTAATTTAATTATATTCATGCTTAATTTATAAATTTTAATAAGATATATCATTTACCCTCTATTTTTGAATGATAAAACTTATTTCATCCAAAAATATATTAAATAAAATCACTTTAACTAAAAATTATTAAAATTTATAATTATCATATCTATATATATAATGATATTTTTTATAAATACATAAAACTTGTTTTAATAAATTCTCCCTTTATTATTATTATTTTTATTTTTTATTGATTATGTTTGATTTGTATCATTGTAAGCCCCCCAATTTTCTCTTTTTTTTCCTTTACTTATCGTGACTGTGTGTGAGAGAGAGAGAGAGAGAGAGAGAGAGAGGAGAAGATGAAAAGAGTGGGAGAAAGAGGACGTGCAGAGAGAGAGAGAGAGAGAGAGAGAGAGAGAGATAAAATTATTATTACTTTTTTAATAAAAAATGTAAAGAATTTTTTTAAAATTTAAAATATCAATAATTTTCTTCTCTTTTTTTTTAAAAAAAAGATAAAAGTATATATATATATATATATATATATATATATATATATATATATATATATATATATATATATATATATTTAAGAATATAAAGAATTTTCTTATTCTTTTTATTATTTTTTTAAAAAAGAATGATTTTTTTTATTTTATATTTAAAATTTTTAAAAGAAATTGAAGTCTTTTTCAAATATAAATACTCCCAAGTGGTAATGAAAAACTTGCACCTTACTTTCTTTACTTTCTTTTCTTTTGCAGATACACTAACTGTATAACTGCACCCCATCGCGCCTCCGCTTCCTCGATCTCGAGTTTCCAACTGACCTTGGGACACGAATCCCAAATTCATACAGTTCTCTAGATCTAACCACTGTTAGGCATCTTAGGCTCCAGGTGTCTTCTTTCTTTAGCATCCGCATCGTATAATGATGTATTATATGCTCCAGTTCTCCATGATCTCAGAATTTCTAGCTAACTAGGTTAGGCGGTCTCAATTCAGCTCGGCTTTCGCTTTCTTCTTTGATAGCCTCCGCGTAATCCGACCCTCGCGGATCCAGTTCTCCCCAATCTCGAGATTTCCAACTTACCTGGTTAGATGGTGTGCATCCCGAATTCAGACTCCAATGTGATTTCAAGCTTGAAAAATAGAGAGTATCTTCATGGATGAGCATCCTTCAACAGATATCCTAATGTCTAAAGATATAAGATGATGGATAGCAGAAGCATCAGGGGACGATGAGATCCGACGATGTAACACCAACTATCAACAGTGATACTTCGATAATCTTTAGGAAGAAGTTTCATTTTTCAGATAATTTGGTGGTTGTTCCTCCTAAAAGAACACAATGAGTTTTTTCTCCTTCGTTGGGGTACATGTACCTTATGAAGTTTTTGTCTTTTGAGATTTTTTATGTACATATATCTTCGCTTTATTAAGATTTTGATGTGCATCTTTTCAGCCTTCGAGATTTTGATATACATATACCAGAACTTTCGTCTCGAGATTTTTTGATGTCTTTTTGGCGCTTTTTCAAGTTTTTTCATAAACCGCATTTTGAGACTTTCTTCGAGATTTTGATGTACATGTACCTTCTGAGACGTTTGCCTTCCAAGGCTTTGTCTTCTGATATTTTGGATGTACCTATACCTTATGAGACGTTTGTCTTTTGAAATTTTTTATGCACCTATACTTTCTGAAGCGTTTGCCTTCTGAGATTTTTGTCTTCTAAAGTCTTCTAAAGTTTTTAATATACATGTACATTATGAGGCTTTTGTCTTATAATATAAAGATAATAGTTTGTCAAGCTATCTTCTTCTCAATGTTGAAATCCTCCAACTTTGACTTATTTCTTAGGCTAGTAATCAATTAGATGCTTAACATATTAACATGGGCGATCTTCTGAGATTAAGAGTTGCCCCCAATTTCCAACAAAAGCTGAAGAATCAGAGTTTGATGAATCTTCAACCTTTGCATGTGCTCCTCAAAAGTACGAAGTGCTTCACTTGGCTGGTAGTTTCGACCTTGTTAGGAAACTTGGTTGTCTAACATGATAAAGTAATGAGAATCTTTTTCCCACAGACGATGTCAAGCATTACGTACCAAAAAATCAATTCGGAATAAAACTTCCTTAAACGTTGAGAAATCCAACACGCACGCAGATAGTTGAAAAGTGAACAAGCAATTCCAGAATTTTTACGTGAAAAACTCCTAGAAAGGGAAAAAAATCACAGGGCCTAGCCTAGTAAAATTGTTTCACTATATAACTACTTTGGAGTACAAAGTTTGAATCTTCCCGATAACGGGATTACAAGATTGTATGTGAAAAATCCTGACAATGAGATTTCCATAATTATGTTACAACAGCTACGCAACGATAATTGAACTATAATGGTTGTTAATGACAGTCGACGATGACAATTGACAACGATCGACGACAACAATGGTGATAATGAACTTGAGCGTCCTCTTCTCGAACTTTTCTCAAATTTCTTAGCTCATCAAGAATGGGATCCTATTTATAGAATTCTAATAGGACCATTTTGATCATTGTAGTCAAATCCCAAAACACTCCATCGAACAATGTATATTGATTCATTTGATCATAGATAATTTTTTTAATAATTTAACTGTCCAGACGATCTTCAATTTGAGTGATCTTAAGCTCGTTAGATTCATCTCATTTGCCGATTCGTATAAGCATACCAAAGTCGTTTGATCATCAAATGTCTCAAAATTTCATATGTAACTTTTGAGCTTGATTAGAGCTCGATTTGACTCGCTTTGTTGTTGGACTTATCTCACTAAATCATTTAATTTGATTGTATTCATGCTTAATTTATATATTTTAGAGAGATATATCAATAGTGTTGGATCTCAATTAAACCCAACATATCAAAAGTGTGATGGTGCATCATGATCTTCAATGATAGATATGACTAGATTCATCACCAAAATTCCTTTGTTTAAACAGCATTTCACTCGAATATGAATATCACCTTTTTCTTGAATATCAAAATAACAGCCTCAAAGTCTTATAAATATCCCTCAATAGGACAAAAGAAATATCAACTCTGCAAGAATTCTTTCATTTTCTCCCTTGAAACTACCTAAGTGAATTTGCACATTAGAGCTCCCTTTCGCAAAAACCAACCTTTGAGGTAAACTCAATTTTTATAGGATCTATGAGTATGCACAAAATGAGCCTAAGATAATAAACAAATTTAAACAAGATTTTAAAACCGAATTGTGTGCAAACTAAGCTCAAACTCAGTAAAAAAAAAAAAGGCTTGAATGAACTTGAATAAAATAGTACTCAACTCAAGCTAAACTCAATTACAACCTTACATACTATAGAAGTTCTTGATGAATAAAAAATCTATAACAAGACAAACGCATGCTATAACATACTACTACAAAATTGCAACAAAAAATTTAAACAAATTGAGTCCCTAGGCTAATGGTCATCAGCCATCAAAACTTTGGACCTTAAAAACCTACTTTGAGCGAAGAACATGGAAGCACAATTTCCATATTTATGACACCTATATAAATAAATAAAAGAAGAACTCTTGGACGCTCAATGATACATCGAGCATCTTGAAGGTAACTGGGTCTGCCTTATTGGTCATCAGAAACTGGGTTTTTAGCACGGTAGAACATATTTAGGGAACCTTAGAATAATAAAACTGTGAAAATGTAAGTTTTATATTTTTTTACCTAGTAGAGAGAGAGAGAGAGAGAGAGAGAGAGAGAGCTGTACTGGTTCTGTGAAACAGAATTGAAATGAAAGAAGATGCTTCGGCCGTACCTTTACATCATTCAATTCAAATCATACCTCTTAGCATAGGTATTCGCCTCAGAGATCTCAAAAAGTTTTTTTTTTCTTTTTTTCTTTTTTTTTAGCTGATACAGAGTCCTGTGGTATGTGAGAAAGTGATTCACTGAACTGTCCTCTAATCCCTTAGTTTAGTACTTCTGTTCTTCTCTTATGAGTTGAACTCGCTACTTCAGAAGATGCTTCGTCAGAATGAGTTCTGTTAACGAGAAACAGTAGAAAGCCTTGTGGACAAAACAAGGAAATGTGGTCTGAAGTTAGGCTTGCAGATCTTTATTTGGTTTCACAGCGTTGATTGTGGGAGCGCCGTCTTCTAAATTGATTAGAGGGTCGCTTTCTTTTACCTGAAAAATAAAATAGTGATTTTTGATCAGCAAGACTGTTTTCTCTAAATTAAGTTGATAAGCATAACAAGCCTAGGTTGATTGATCAAGACTATTGATCAAGACTTGCTAGTTAGACCAACCAAGACATGATTTTGATCAACTAAGTCATGTCAACATGGAGGTCAATATGGACTGACACGTTTAGGCAGGCTAACGTTAGCAAAAGCAGGCTTGATACTCAGCAAAACTAAGAAGCAACGCTAACAAAAAAAGTCGTACCTGTGATAGCTGACCAGCTGCTTCAGCAGATTTTTGCTGGTTCTGAATTTGGCAGTAGTGGGAATATAAGACCATTCCAATTAATGCAAGCAAAATTCCCAAAATGTTTCTCCAGCTGAATGGATCGTGGAGTAGAACATAGCCAAAGGCCAAGACAAGGCAAGTTTTTAGATGGCCCAAGACCTGATAGGTGACGGGTGAAGTTTTTCCAATTACAAGAAACGTACTGAAGTTGACTGACACTGATATAAGACAGGATAAAACAATAAAAACCTGCAAGAAAATTTTCCACAAATTATGTATGAAGTTTGGACAAAACAACAATGAGATGCTCGGACTTAATTCACTGCGTACCATAACTTGAAGTGTGTATTTGAAAGCAAAAACATTTTGATTTGTGAGCAGCCAATCAACAAAAGGACCTGTAGCCACCAGGGTTAATGCCTGGTAGAGGCAAGATTGATACAGAAGTTGTGTCGAGGTAACCTTGTACCTCTTCTGGATGTTATTGGTCATCTGGCAAGTACTTGATCAAGGCCTCTCAACATTGATGATCAGATCAATGCATTTCATAAACCAGAATTTAAGCCAGTTGCATTTTAAAAATATTCCCCTAATCTCTCTCTCTCTCTCTCTCTCTCTCACCAACACACACACACACACACACACACACACACAATTGTAGAAGAAAAAGAAGAAAACTAGTATCAACTATACAATAATATAGACCACAGATTCATAAGGGCGAGTTTATCAGTAACCTCTGTCCAAATAGAAGTTAACAGGTGGTTTAGTATAATAAGCACAATAAGTAGGACAAGCATGATAACTAGCACTGCTGCGTATGAAAATTTGCAGTTGTAGAGATAATTTAATATTATAGTGTTGTTCTAATATCCCACACACACACCTGTTAGTTGAAAGCAGCAGAAGAGACTAGAAGGGTCTATTTGGGACAGCTCTAGTGGTATGAAAATATAGTGAAGTTGTTGACTAAAAAACTGCGGTGGACTAAAAAACTGCGGTGGGTATTACAAATATCTTTTATTCAAAAAAAAAGTCAGACCTTAAATTTCTGCCAATCACAACATTCTATCAGGCCAGGTTGGAAGATGCAGGTTTTTCATTGCAGATTCTCTAAAATGTGGCCCAAAGACTATTTCTCGCCGCCCCAAACCAACCCTAATTTCTTACATGAAAACTTGAAAAGGCAGATAAACAATGGGGCCACCTATTTAAAATAATTTCGCTAGTGTGAGTGAAGTATTTCAAAGGACGCCCTTCCTCATAAAAGGAAAAGTGTTAATACAATATAATAATTTGAAGTATCTTATGAGCATATTAGGAGTTCTACAATATCAAAGTTATTATCAAGTAATGTTGAGCCTTTGGGTGACATTAAATTATTAAGGTGACATTAAATTGTTGATTGGCAAGCGCAGAGTAGGATTCTCTAGACACTAAACTTTTGTGGAGAATGGGTTCAATCAATCATGCTCAATCATTGGAGCATCTCCTGAGCATATTGAGTTTGGTTCAAGTACATGTCATAAGTATTTCATGAAACATGAATCCCAAGGTAGTAGGAGATATGTCCTAGGTTTCGCATATTAATGGTGCTATAAGGCCCGAAGAAGTTTGTTTATAGCAACTGAGTTGTTACCTAAAATAAGGATGTTATCAACATATATAAGTATACACCTATTTGCATTATTGCGATTATAGATCAAAAGAGAGGGAATCATTATGCTAAATTTGAATCCAAGTTACTATAAGCAGTATCATAAGGTAGCAAATCATTGAGGTGTTTGCTTGAGGCCATAGATAGTTTTCTTTAGAAAACATATGTGATGAGGTCAATTAAGATCCTAAAAAACTATGAAGTTGAGACATTTATGCATTAGACATGCTAGTTGTGTGATGGACCAGTTGTGGGTAAGAGCAACAATGAGTAGGACCAAAATGGTGGGCATTTTGGCTACTAGGCTAAATATCTCAGAATAGTTTATGCCAAGTTTTTATTTGTATCTTTGGACAACTAGTCCTGCTTTGTGTCTTATAATTGTGTCATTTGAACTGTATTTTATTTTGTTGTGTCCATTTATTGCACAAGACACAAGACATTTTAAGTCGAGGATGATGGAACAAGGATCTTGATACTGCAGATAAAGAGAACTTTGAGCTATTTCCCATCTTTGTTGCGGTGGAATAGCATGAAGAATTAGACTGAGATATGATGGTGTGAAGATCGATTAGATAAATAGAGATCAGGAGAGTATCAACCTAGAGGTGATAGGGAAAGTAGGCATTAAACTTGAGAATGTGAACTATTTCAATAACATGACTGTTTATTTTCTGCCATAACTCTTTATTTGGGGTGCAACTATATTGGAGTGTTTCTCATTAGACGAGAGTAGATTAAAGACTTGTGTTGGTATATTCACCACCTCCATCACAACAAAGAAATTTAAAGAGTATTGAATTGTCATTCAACAATTTTTTTAAACTGAGTGAATTTAGATGTAACTTTAATTTTGTTTGTCATTGGAAATATCCAATAAAAATGAGAAAAGTCATCTATTGAAGAAACATGATGTTTGAATCTGTCATTGAAAATGATTGAGGATCCCCATACATTAGGATGGATAAGTTCTAAAAGATGGACCTATGTGCAGTAGATGCGATGAAATTGAGTTGGTGACCCTTTGCTAGGTCACATGAGGTACATGATAGTTAGATAAAATTCATAGTAGCAGATTTCTTTTGCAATAAAAGAAACTGAGGAATTTAGCAGCCCAAGACATTGATGCCCTGGTTGGTACTGGACTTTGTGGGGAGCAACAAGTAGTTGTTGGATGGCACTTGAGACATTGGAAAAAAAATGAACAAGCTATAGGTTTTATGATAAATTCTCCAAAGAATTGTTTAGGGATCTTCGAATCCTTGATTGTGTTTTCGATTGCACCAAAGAATATATAACAAGAGTTGTCATTGGTGAGTTTATGAATCGAGAGAAAGTTGTGAAAAATATGTGAAACATAGAGTGAATTTGGGAGGAGAAACTTACTGATTGACATGGAAAGAAGACATTGTCTAGTATTTGAAATAAGAAGAGTTTGGCCATTACAAAGACTATCTATTGGGTGTCATGGTATGATTTGGGGTTGTGAGGTAGATCGGGTCAAAGGTGAGATAAAATATGAGACAAGAGTTGAGGTACTGTTGAAGAGGGCTTGATGATGGTAGTTAGAGTTGTGGTAGTTGAGGTTGGTAGAATGCTAACACTTGACGATCAAGTGGTTTGGGTTTATGACATATTTGACATTCAACTGTCGGTGTGGGTTTTATCTTCCCATTTGGTGATGCTTTATTGTATAACTTGCCTATATATATTCTAGTTGTTGTTGCCTCTGTTGAAGGTGGGATTAAAAGAACAGGCTCAACCTCTGCCCTTGATTGTTACTAGTGCAATGTGATAGTCTGGCATTAGTAAGATTTAAAGGTCTCGAGTTGTTAAAATTGATTGGTTTTAGATTAATGTGTGTAGCCATCTTGAATGTTTGATAAGAGAAAGAAAAGCTATTCAATATGTAAAGTATAATGTCCCCTGCATTGACCTTGGCTTTAATCTCAGAAAGGTACTTGGTCATGGATTGATCCCCAAAGAAATGTGATAGAGCTCATTTTTAAGTTGGATGATATGTGATCTATTGCTAGATTGAAATCATCTATCAATAATGGTCCAGATTTCAGTGTAGGGGTTGAGATTAAGAACATAAAGTAAATGAGATGTCAATATTGTAGAGTGCAAAGCAACTGCAAGGTTTTGATTTACAAGCAACCAAGTGTTGTACTGTAAGTTAGGAATTATGGTGCCATCATCATAGAGGATTTGTTTTGCCGGGCATGAAATGGGCCCTTAAAGGTATTCTTCAAGCCATTGGCCAAAAAATTTTGAGAACTTATGATTACTTTGTAAGATAATTCTATGTCGTAAGTTGAGTGTTGGTGATATTTTTGAAGTTGGACCTTACGAATTTCTTTTGAGAGAGAAAAAGGATGTTTCCCACTATGAGGGGTTGAGTTTGTTGAGAGCTTGATGGAGTGTGGGCTGGATGAGAAGAGTAGTCATGGATTTGTTATGCCATCAAGTTGCAAGTTCTAATACAATGTTTACTTTGTTTTGGAGTAGCGCATGGTAGAACATAAAAAAATTATAGTGAAGGATAAGGGAAAAGTGGAGCTATTCGATTATAGTTTCATACCAAAAAATAGAGATAGTAGTCTCTTTCCATACAAATAATATGTTGAGTTTGTTACAAAGAATAGAGATTATTTTGAATGAATGACTGAGATTAAATATAAGGTTTACTATGAAGGGTAAGGTGTCAAAAAATGATTCGACCAGCCAATCCAACCCAAGGGTTGAGCCGATTACTAGTTATGTCAAAATTAAATAAAAATTATAGACATGATTATTATTCGAGTCAGGTTCAACTTAATTCTAATAAACTGGATTTGACCTGAGTACAACTAAGGTTTGAGCTAGGCAAACTAATTGGATTAAATGAGTTATATTTAGGCTGATTAGGTTGAATTAATTCAAAAAAGATCATATGATCCATATAATAAATGGATTAGATGAGTTGAATTTGGGTTATGTGGGTTCAAGTCGAGTCGAGTTCAAGCCAAATATTTTTTACCTATATAATAAATGGGTTGGGTTAAAATCAAGCATATTCGAGTTAAATCAACTTTAGCTCAAACCTAAACCCAACAAATCAATTAGGATCAACACCCATTGTACGTGCGAAAGTGATAGTTATAGTCCTTGTCGATTTTTGGGTTACCTTTATCATTATTTTATATACTTTTACCTAATAAAAGTCAAAAGTTGATTGTTGGCAAACGTTGGGTGATGATCGATGATAATTGCAAATATCGGGCAATAGTAACAGTCATGATAAGAAGGGGAGACCACGTGATTGGGAAGCGAGTGTTAAACTTTGTGGTTAACAAATATTAGGTGTCGGTCATTCACAAACATTGGGCAACAATTAACAAGAATGTTAGATGTCAAACAATAGTGAAAAATTAGACTTGTCATTTTCTTAATAAAAAAAAATTGTGACCAGAAAGACGTGGTCATATATTGGCAACTAATAGATATCAAACATTGGCCATTACGAAGAATCGAGCAACACAATCTATAAGAATGCCAAGAGTTGGGCAATAATAGACAATTGACTTAACCGTTCTTCATTCATTCTCCTGATAAAAGAGGAGGTCAAGGGACCGAGAACAAGGTGTTGGGCATTGATGGTTGATGAATATTAGACATTGAGGATGGCAAATATGATCGATGATCGATCCGGTGATGTAGGCAATTGACTTAATCATTCTCCTGATAGGAAAGAACATTGAATAACCAAGAAGTCAAGCATCGATGATTAATGAATGTCAAACATCAATTATTGAAAGGCGTCTGGCGATGATGGATAATTGATTTAGTCATTCCTCTAAAATAATACAGAAGATTGGTCAATTGGGAAGACGAATGTCAAACGTTGGACGTAGGTAGTTAGCGACAAACAAATGTCCCTCATTCTCTATAGAAGAGGAGACAAGCAACCAAGAGGATAGGTATCAAACTTTACTTGACAATTGGCATTATGCTGCAGCAAGCAATAAGCATCGGTGTTTGACAACGATTAGCAATGACAGAGAAGTAATGATTGGCATGGCATTAGAATTTTGTATGAATCCCAAATTTCTCCATGTTAAAAAATTGACTCATGCATGTGTAGGAACATAAATTATATATACATTTCTGTAGAGGTACTGCACATAAGAATCTTGGACACTCCATAGATAGTCCAAATAAGCCATTGTAATCATTTTACATTTTTTGGACTACTTAATGTCTTAATAAACATAGACTTGAGCAATTTTGAAATCACTGTATCTATCTAATTAAAATGCTCATCTTAATTATAAACACACAATGCGGAGAACACTTAACCCCTTAAATGACCTGAAGAAATATTTGGACTACTTGATTCAAAACTCATTTGAACTTAAATTCAAGCGATTTTCATATTATTGGATTTCTCTCATTGAATCATATTTTCTTAATTACAAATTTGTTGAAAATTTGTCAGATGATCATGAAAATGATTCTTGAAATATTTTGCCCAAATAATAGGGTGTTTCAATATCTGAAAATTAAGTCAAATTCATGCTTGCTAACGTGTCAAGTATTATCAAGGATACAATTTGTGCAATACAAGTAGTGATAATAGCTAGCAGAGATAAGATAGACCCTAGAACATTGAGCTGCAAATCTGTCACAGTCGCAATGCCAACACCAAGGAGGAGAACAACAAGTGATACTTGGATGCTCCTACTGCAAGATCATGAAAAATATAATGAGAGAATAAAATTACAATTACTTGAAATAAGAATACATTAAAAAATCTATACAAATAGAGAAAAAAGCTTTCTTTTTTATTTCCTAATTTTGTACGTGAAGATTCATTTAAATTCCATATCTGTGAGATGTGGAAACATATATCAAAAGTTAACGTATGCTAGAAGCCAGTAAATGAACAGATCATTTTTTAGGCTGTCCTTGGACGATTGGAATTCGAGTAAAGAAAAGGAAAAAAAAAGATGGTTGAAAAGCCCAAATTAATAACTGTGATTATATTCATAATCAACTAAAATAATGGGATTTCATTTCGTTTACTTTATTATTTTTCAAGCCAAACAAAGCAGGTCTTGAAAACATGTTTTTGACATAATTTTGGCTAAAAGTAACCCATAATAACAAGATAATAAGCCCAAATTTACGACATTATTTTCATCCTTATATGTTCCAACACAATTGCTTGGACATAACTCACAATCAGCTTTATGTCAATCACTTTGACAACTTTACTGCTATAATTACCATAATCCTCTCTTTCATTGAATTACTAAAATGACATCTAGGGTAGCAAATGAGCTGAGCGTTCGATAAGCTATTTGTGACTCGGCTCAATTACAGCTCGTTCATGATTATTTGATTAACAAATCGAACTAGTTTAAATACTTTCATAAATACTTGATTGCTAAGTGAACAAGTTTGAACAACTTGTTCAGTTCATTTATATTCATGAACAATATCATGTAAAGCTCGTGAACAAGCTTGTTAAGGAGCTCAATTAAAGCTCGATTAAGACTTATTTGTGAACATTATTGTTAATTTTTTATTATTTTAGGCTTAATAAACTTTAATTGATATAGCTCGTATATATTTCTTTATAAGCTGCTCATGAACAAGCTCGATCAAGGCTTCATTAAAGCTCATTTACAATTAAATGAGTTGCTTGTTAATAGGTTCGATAATCCCAATTTGAACCAAGCTCGTGAACAAACTCGAGCCGAGCTAGAACAATATTTTTTTAAACAAGCTCAAGCTCGAACACCATCCTAAAAGCTTGAATCAAGCTCGAGATTGATAATGATAAACGAGCTTCCACTCGAACAAGTTGTTTGCAAATAAATCGAAACAAAAGAAAGCAAAATATATAACCTAGTGTGAAACCAATTTCGACTCGTCGTTCTCATCACAATAAGCATTGATTCGTTCCCTCTTGGCTGCAAACTTGGGCACAAATCGCAAACCGCATCTCCCGCATCTCCCGCATCATCGAAACTATCTAGGAAGAGAAGTGAGAATGGTTATAGGCCCGATCGGCTATAAAAGAAGAAGAGAGAGGTTGGCCAAAACTCTCACACACAAACACTTGGGACAAGAGAAAAAGAGCGTGATTGAAAGAGAGGGAGAGCCGAGAGATTTACCTTAGCCGTCGTGCCCTAGCCACCATCATTCCTAGCCAGCTTCCCTTGGCCGACCAAAACCCTTGCATGATCGATCGAAGCAACCGAGCTAAACTCCTCCTCCTCTTACGTGTCGCATGAAGCCACCACCCTCACCTGGACTCATGTCAAATAAGGAAGACCAAACCTTTGTCATGTGCCTTGCCCTAGCTAATCCCCTCTTTGGTTATTTCAAGTGAGATTAGGATCCAAATTCCCAAACTATCCCTCCCCCATAAGTCTAGGTTAAGAGTAAGCAAGGGGATTTTCGCCAAAAAAAAAAAGGTTTTTTAAGTGTCGATTTTAGGCAAATTCTGAAATGAAATTTATTATAATCAATTTTTTGCTCTACAGGTCAAATCGAAGGCCTCCATCGTTGATCTTGGGTCTGGTGTGAGATGACATTACCTTCCTCTATGGATCTTAGATCTAAAGTAAGGGAAAAAGAGCTGGTGCACTATCTTGCAAAACACCACATTGATAAGCTATTTGATATTAAAAATAATTAACCCAAAATTTAAATTATTTGAAATTAAATAAATCACAGGTTTTAAAATTCGAAGACCCACGTTCGTTGATTTCAAATCTGGCCAGAAAAATTAACAAGGCTTCCACCGTCGATCTTGGATCCGGTGCAAGATGAAATCGCATCCCTCCGTTAATCTTGGATCCGGAGAGAGAAAAAAAAGAGTGCGCATCACACTACAATTCACGAAATTTAGCACTACTAAGCCATCATGTTGCAAAAATTTCGTGAAAATTATTGAACTTAAATTTTATTCAAAATTAAGATCAAAATTTAAAAAAGATTGTCAAATTTTGAATTATTAAATGAAATCAACATATCGAGCAAATTGAGTTAAATTTACTCACAAATTGCTTAACATCCTCTTTCTCACATTAAAATAACATAATTTAATAAAAATTATAACTTAGTGACTTAAACACAAATTCTTGAACTTCTAATGAATTTGGACAAGTGAATGAATTAATTTTTATCTCATTCATATGTCAATTTTATAAAATTCACAAATTTTGAGAGGAAAATACTTGCAATCGTCAAATATCTAAGAACTGTCCCGTTTAGATGATAAAATTGAAACTCAACACTAACATTACAATAGATGCAAACCTAATCAATCAATTAATTGCTTGATTAGATAAAACATATTGAAGATCTAAATATATCACAATCAAATCTAATAAAATTAGGACTCATATCAAACACAAAATGAGAGTAAATCAAAGATTCATCTCAAAACATAAAGTGAGATTGAATCAAAGATTCATCCCAAAAAGTGCTAGATTTATAACGAACATGAACAATCTTTTATTCGATTGATTTGCTTCGAAATAAAACACAGAACCAGAACCAGACACAAGCAGACACAAAGCAGACACACACCAAACACCAGACACCTGCAGGCAGAACGTGACAAGCAACCGCAGACGAACCACGGACACGGAACCGCATTGCAACAGAACCGCAGACCAACACACACACATATATATATATATATATATAGTTTAGTAGTTAAAAACTTTTGCAAAAAGATTGGCAGTTGAATCCTCCATCTTATAGATTTTTCGGATTATTGTATTTTGAGTCATTTCGAACAATTCGAGTCGAACACAAACAGTGAATTTCGAGTCATTTCGAACACGAGCCGAACACGAATAAAGCAATATTCAAAAGAGTCGAACACGAACAAGGGTTCAGCTCGCTCAAGCTCGGCTCGTTTACACCCTTAATCCCAACCATAAATGGAGATTGATTTGTAAAGTCATCTCAAATATATAAACAATGATTTACCTCATACATAAATCAAACAACATATTAAATATGACATTCCAAAAGGATGTAAGTCCAACATATATATTCACAAAAATCAATCACATGTTACACCCAGCATTCCAATGGATGTAAGTCTGATCACAATTCGGAAAGCGAACTTTCAAATAATGGTAATGTAAGCCCAACAACTGTTCGCAAGGCGAACTACACATCTAAGCCGACATTCCAAAAAAATGTAAGTCCAATCTAAATCAGAATTATGTAGGTCCAACCTAAAATGGCATTCCAAATGGATGTACGCCCAACTCAAAAATGGCATTCCAAAGGGATGTAAGTCCAGTCAAAACCTGGCATTTCATTACGCCTAGTCAAATGTTTGCAAGGCAAACTCATACGGCCTTCTAATAAATGTAAGTCCAACTCATATTTACAAGGAAAACATCACTTAAACATTGACTTTCCAATAGATGTAAGCCCAATATTTGTCCCATATTAATCATGGCATTCCAATTGATGTAAGCCTAGCCATTGTTCGCAAAGCAAACTCCACATATAAAATCATGTCATTTCAATTGATGTAAGTCCTATGTATGTTTGCAATGCAGGATTTAATCACATATTAATTATGACATTCCAATGGATGTAAGCACTATGTATATCTACAATGCAAACTTCGTAAAACAGAAATATTAGGTAGACTTATAAGTTAAGTTTAGCTTAATTCAATAAACAATTGCACAATAACACATGCACAACAACTTTAGTCTATTTGATATTCCTGGGATGAGGTAACCCATGGCTGCTAATTAGATTCCCTAAACATTATGATTAATAGCCCTCTAAAGTTGATAGACTGGAATAACAACAGTCCCGGGATGACGAAACCATGGGATCTTGATCAAGACTACACTTCATTTTCCTTTTAGACAGTCATCCACATTGCACCACCAAATATTGATTTACACCAAAGATTAATGTCTATTTCTAACCTTAATCGAGAGTGCTCTCCTACTGCCGGTGAGAGGGGTAATTAACTATAGATGCTTGCGTCCATAAGAAGTAGAAAAATCCTTAACATTATGTTGGAAGAAATCTGATTGAATATAAATCAATTTGCCTCATGAAGAACGAACTCCCTACCATCCTAGGATGGTGGAGAATTCTAGGTGTTTTTCTTGAGCGATCACAAACAAATGCCCAGCTTGGCTCGGTTTGTTTGCAGCCCTAATGGCATCCCTGATTATTTATTCTACATGATTCACCATAGATCTACATAATGTAGAAATTCTTCTCAAGCTCAAGGTCATTTGAGGCCAATTTATATTCAACAGTTTTAGGAAAACATATCCATTAATCATGAACCTATTACATGTAATTCTGAACAATTGACTTTGTCCCAACTATTAATTACTGAATGAATTCACTAGTTAAGTTAATCAATCGTGTGACTAGGGCTGTCAAAAAAGCTCGTTGTTGTGAGCATATGTTACTCGATATTTAGTATTTGGCTCGTTAGTTAAGTAAATGGCAGAAACGAATATTTCTCGATTTATAAATGGCGAACCACAATCCTTTGTTCGATCGTGTTCGATTTAGCTTCGAAATAAATAAAAAATTTATATTAAATTTTATATTTATGTCATTAAATATTTTTAAAATTGATATTTAATTTAATTATAAAATTAGTTAAAAAATTTTTTAAATAAAATAAGCTAAAATATATTAGTAATTATTATTATAGGTTTTTTATAATTATGCATTTATGCTTCTTGTTTATTATTTAGATTTTAGGTGGTATTAGTTAATCCCAGTAGTAGGAATTTATATTAGCATTTGGGATTTAAAAGACGAAACGGCGGGCGGCGAAGGCAGTCGGCGAGATATCGATATTGCCTAATCCCTTTCTCGACTCGTTCGCATTTGCGACCCTCTCGACTCTCGCGCCTCTCGTCTCTGTCTCGACTTTCTAATCACGTAAGTCTCGACTCGTTCGCATTTTGCATTGACTCTCTCTCTGTCTCTCTCTCGACTTTTACGCTAATCCGTAAGTCCCTCTCTCTCTCGTCTCGGTGTTTTGGCCGAATTCTACTCTTCTTAGCAAGAGTCTTACTACTAGTTGTGAGTTTTCGAGTTGCAAATTGCAATGGTAATATCTGTATAGCGAACCTCGGATCGATCTCGGATTTCTAGGGTTTGATGCAAACCATTATTTTCTTGTTTTTATGAGGCTTCTACTTGGGTTATGCCATATGCGATATTCTAAATCTTATCGCTATGCTTGTTGTGGATGATTGGTTATTCTTTGTAGGTTATCTTTGTTGCACGAAGTGCTTACTTTCGGTTTGACAAGTCAGGCCATTATTCTTTGTCTCTATTTGGGGTATATATTGATGTCTCTGTTTGATTTCTCATTTTCTTTACTCTTCTCTTCTCTATTGACCGGGGTATATTACATTTGCACTTCTCATTCTAAATTGTTACGTAGGCCATTACTCTGTGTCTCGGTTTGTCTGTTGCCATGACTCTATTTGTCTCTTATTTTGGAAATATATGTAACATGTTGCAGGCTCTGTTTCACTGTTAAGATCCGTCAGTTTCTGTTGGCATGGATAGTTTGATACTATTTATTCTCTTATCTCTCAGTAAGTATGTTTGTGCTTTATTTTGTTTTGGGGAGATGTTTTTTTTTCATTTGGAAATTGGTAAATTTAAAGATTTGAAATATTACATGCTCTTGTTCTTGGGCAATCGCAATCATATACCATTCAATGATAAGTTTGATACTATTTATTTTTCGGTTTACATTGGCATGGATAGTTTGATACTATTTATTTTGGTTAAATTGCATTGTTATCTCTGTTGGCATGGATCTTATTTACGTTGACCATTATTTTGTTTAGTCTGTTGGCATTAATGTCATGGATCTTATTTATTAGTGATTTGGTGGTGAATGGTGATGGTAGATTAAATTATGCATAGCTTGGAGTTGCAATTTTTTTTGAGCTTATTAAATGAGAAGAAAATAAAAGATATTGAATATGAAGTTTACTATGGAGATTGGAGAGTGTATGTGCATGTGGTCCCAAGTACTAACTCATATTTTCTTTTTATTTAGTGTACAATCATGTCTAATGTGGATCATTCTCACCCATCACGTAGAATGATTTAGTTGGTAATGATATACCAAGTACTTCAAACAATCGTAGAATGAGGAGAATGCATTGGGTCGATGTCAACCCTAAGAGAGGTAGAAGAGAGTATCTTCGAGTGAGTATTTTGTAAACCACTTCAGATGTATGATGATTAGACTCACCCAACATTAAAGATCCTACTTTTCCAACTTAATTTAGTTTATTTGATAAATTTCATTCTATAATGTTATTATCCAATTTTTTTCAAGAGTTAATGGAGGAGGAGAACCTTTATGTTAAACTACCAAAATTTATTTGGAGAAAGATACAACCATATCAAGATATTACTTATGTTGTTTCATTATGGTTGTAATACTTATTTTTTGATGATTAACTGTTGTAATACTTATCTTTGTATTTTGTTGCTGTCTTAGTGAAGTGGTTTGTTAAGGTCATGATTACTATATTGTTTCCTATTTGCTTCGCTTTTTTTTTTCTTTGCGCTGGGTGGCCACCTTAGTTTTGGTATATTTAATTTTTCGATGGGATTTAATTTAGTGTTGGTTGATTAATCAGATTTTACTCGAGGCGTATAGGATGCCACATTCCAACTTACTTAATTTGTTTCTTGTTCTTCCGGAGAACTAAGAGTCATCCTCGAATTGTTGAACGGGTCATGTTGATGGTTTAAGAATTTATGGTTGATAGGTGATCCGGATGGATTCATGAGGAACAAGATTGTAGAACTCACGTCACTTGACTTGGTTTCTTGTTTTTTTAAACATGATTTAACTGCTTAAACTAAAGTGAAATAAAATTGTGATCTTTTGAAGTTCGCCTTTGATTATGACAAAAAACTCGCTTTTGCTAACTCTCATATATGCAAGTAATTTTTTACTCAAAATTATCGCAAGCTTTGTTAATTTTAGCTTCTTTATCGTCGATATTTGTGTTCCTTGTATTTGCGAACTGAAGTTTGGTTTCAAATCTGATGATTAAAAGTGGTGTTTCATTTCCGATATACTTTTAATGAATATCAAAGAAAATACTTTCTTGTTCTACATTTTGAATCATTTTAAGATGTTTTTCCTCACATATGTCCTGATTTTGTTCTTTTGCATCCTTATCGCTGGTAAGATCTTTCGACGCTACACTCAATTTAACAGATTATTAATGTGAATATCAATACACATTAATGCCATGAAGATCTTTTGACGCGCAGATTTAATTAATGTGTAATATCTGTGATATTACACATTAGCCAGAAAGATCTTTGACGCTATTTCGATCAACATTATTAATATCACTTGTATTACACATTAATGGCTACATGAAAACTATCGTATGTATGAGATGCAACTATATTATTAGATATGTATTTTTAAATATTTATTTTAATGTTTTGAGATTACATTTTGTCAATTTTCTGGATGTCTATCATTTGGAACGATGCTACATTTATTTTCATTTTTTATCCTAATCTTATTAATATTATTAATCTTTCATTTTATCATCTTTTGTGATTTTATTGTCATTTTTTGTGATTTTATTTCATTAATTGGAACAAATGCTACACTTATTTTCACTTTTTTTTACATCCTATTAATATTATTAATCTTTCATTTTATTTTCTTTTTAATGCCTATTCTATACATGTATCAAGATCAATGATTATTTATTTTAGTAGCGATAATATATTTATTTTATAATTTTGCTAGTTTGTTAACATAAAGCAGATTGATTCAAGATTCAAGATTGGTTGGATTTCAAAGATAGGAAAGTTTGAAAGACTATAAAACTTTGACATTAAAGTCAAGAAATGATTTGATTAGAAATTGATATTTGGAAATTGTAAATTTTGTATTTTATTACTTTTATTTTTTGAAATCAAGTTGTATATGATCATATAAAAATTTTAAAATGAATTTATTTTAGCAATTATGTATAGCACCTGAGTTACAATTTTTTTGAGCTTATTAAATGAGAAGAGTATGTATGTATCCATTGGTCCTAAATACTAACTCATATTTTCTTTTTTTAAGTTGTTCAATTTTAAAAAAACATGATTTTTTTTATAACAAAGCTTTTTTGAAAAAATAATAATTATGTTGTATATAATTGTATATTTTTTAGCTTTAATTTTGTCATTTAAGATTTCGCTTTTCATCATAAGATTTTAATAATTATTTTTTAATTTAAAATAAAAAAATAAAATTATAAAAATATAAAATCAGCTAATTCTACGAGCTTAAAACTAACAATATTTTTCGAACATAACATATAAACGAGCTATTTCAACACCAGCCAATTCGAACAAAATAATAATAATAAACGCACATACGCTACCGCTCGAAGTTCGCTGCTTACACCCCTACGTGTGACTGCACCACTCATCTCATTCAATTGAATACGAAACTAGCCATAAGCATTTTTTGTCACCTATACTAATTTGCCACAACTTGACAAAACATGGAACGTCCTATATTTTCAAATTTCAGGAGAATAGCAACAGCCGGGCACTTGCTTGCAGAGTAAGTGGAAATAGACTTGCTGAAGTATGATTTTAAACTGTTATTAAAAAATTTGTAATAGTTAGCACTACTTATGACAAATAAGATCATGGACATGCGCTTAGAAATAAAAGGTCTGGGATGAACTTAGATGGAAAGGATGACCTCACAGATAGAAGGATGTTGTTAAAGGGAAAAGCAGTTTAAAAACTGAGCTGTTAAAATAAGTTGCCCTAGCCGTGTGCTTAAAAGAAAAGAAAGCCTCACAGCGAGCAAGATGTCAATGCCAAGATTATTGAAACAAAAACACAAACACACAATGTGAATTCATAGACCAGCTCAAGAAGTGGCACAATTAACATTGTTTTCTACTTGTTGATAGTACACCAAAGAAAATATATATTCACTGCACAAATAAAATAGGCTTGATTATCCTCCAGCATTTCTCAACCAATAGAAAACTGCACGAATTCTAAAACAATAGAATCGGTTGGTAGTTTGTTTTGTAATTTATGCAAGGTTCACTTCAATCCAATATTTTGAATGAGATTTGAAGCATTTGTGTTGGATAAAAATACATGCATATAATTGTTAGAGAAAACTAGTAGAATAAAAGTTTACTTCTTTTAGTCCACATACACAAGTATTTAAAGAAATAATAAAAAACTGAATTTTACGGAAAACCCTCAAAAGAGGAAAACCACTGCCCAAATAAAAAAAAGCTTCCACTATATATCCGTCGTGAAGATCTTCCAGCCGGAATACAAAATCAGATGAAGTGGACAAATAAGAGACAATACAACGCCGACGTAATAAAGTCGACAATTTGACGACGACGACAGTTGACGATGAGACGGTTGACGATGTTCGACGAGACGACGACGACGATGATGTTAATGTTACGACCGAATGACGATGGTGAACGCAATGGTCGACGACGGCGAGGGATCGCAGTGGTGCCGAGGAAGGCGGCGGATGCGGTGGTTGACGTCGAGTATGCATCAGCTTGGAGGATATTTAGAGCTCTCTCCTCTCTTGCTTCGCCTCCCCTCATGAATGAGATTATAGGAGTGGCGCTTCGTAAATACATGCAAAACCCGTACCACTCCACATCTGACGGCTCAAAATGATCCCCTTGATCATATGATGATGTGCATTTGAATGCTCAAAAAAGTGTTAATTGAAAAATCTTTGGATTTGAACCGGCCGCCGATCGACTATAAACACTCCATATTTGAGAGAGCTTTTAGGAATTTAATCAAGTCCAAAGCTATAATATTTGATCTCGAAGCCAATTTCTCACCGCTCAAGATCAATTCACAAGAGAATTTTAAGGTCATATCTCTCTATTTTTGGATGATTATCTCAATCATCCAAAATATATGTCAAATACTTGAAAATAGCAAATTCTTCAATAGGATCCATTAACTACACATTTTGATGTAACAAATCTTCATAAGAACACATTATAACTTAAGTCAGCGGTGGCCGAAATGCAGATTGAGTTGTCCATCCCGGTAAGATCAGAGTCCTGCGAAGCGCCATGGCGCTGTGAGCACATGGCTGCAATGGCTCAGCGTGTCTGGCGACGCGCACGGGGATGGTCACGGGCGCCATGGCCATGCTGTGTGCGCTGCTGATGGTCGCGCGTGGGCTACGGGTCGCGAATGACGCGTCGAACGCCAGCGAATCTGCCTGATGCGCATCGCTGGCAGCGATCACCTGGCCGAGGGCCTGAAGATCTGAGCGGAACTACGGATGAGTCGACGGGCGGGAAGTGGCCCGGCGTCGAACGCTGAAATGGCTAGTCGCGGCGCCATCGCTCGAGCCATGTTCTGGGCGGCAAGGTGACCACCGCATGGTAGCCGCCGAGCATTCGGGCCTGACTGGCACGAAGACGCCAGATTTACCCCATTAGAGGGCCGCGGCTGGTATGGCCACGCGTAAAGCTGCGCCTGGCTACCTGCCGGCTGGCGCGGCATTTTGCCGGCCACACCGCGATCGATCTGGCGGCGCCATTAATAGCGGATCGCGCCCATGGCTATGCCGAGGGAAGGCTTGCGCTTCATGGGCCACGCGCGGGTCGCGGCGGCCTCATGGGGCTGAGCGGCCAGGGACTGGACCGGGGTTGTTCATGGGCGCGATCGGGCGGCCGCTGCGGTGGCTACAGCCCAATGACTGAACTTGGTTTTGGACGGATCTCTTTGCCCTGGGGGTCTATAAAACCCCAGGCGGAGAAGGCACACTTCTTCAACACTCTAGTGCTTCTCTTCTGAGTGAGGTTTGAGGGATCATCTAGCTCAGCTGAGGCTCGCTTTTCTCTCGAAGAGGCGTTGACTGCCCTTTTGCGACCTTTGAGGCGATCAAGACCGTAGTTCTAGACCGCTTTCCCTCGAAGAGCGCGAACGTCCTTGTCTGACCGCCGGGTTTGAGGATCAAGACCAGTCCAGGGCCCGCTTTTCCTCGAAGGGCGTGACTGTCCCGGACCGACCGCTGGAGTTTTATCAAGACCCATGGGTTCCTACTTCTTCAGGAAATTGATTTCTTGAAACTTTTGATGGTTCAAGTTGATAACCAAGTGATTAAGAAGCAACCAGAACCATCACTTGAATGACTAAAGTTTATGATAATTTATGAGCATCATTGAGGGAGTATCTTCTCTCTCTCTCTTTTTTTTTTTTAATATGTATCTTTTTACCGATCGCAGCTAAAAATTTTATCCCAAGCTATTCGTGAGTCAAAAAAGGATACGCCCAAGTATCAGTAAGCTTTACAAAATTTCCGATTTTGTAATTTCTTTCTCTTATCATGATGCAGGATGAAGAAAACCCATAATGTGACGGCTACATACGATATATCATCCACTATCACATCAGATAGTTTAATGGTGTTCGTAAAATTTCACTCTAATGAGTTGGTGGCCATTGTTGCTAAAAGTCCGATCAGCCGCTCACCTCCACCGTGGTACATTTTCGAGATGATTCTGCGCGGATCATGATTCCCTCTTTGGATTGAGATCTTCAAAATATCTGTCACAATTTTCATTTCATTTTAGTGTCATCGCGGTTTGACTTCTTTAGAGCTGGCATTTTGAACATCAAATACTTGTAATGTGTAGATTCACATGTGATACTCGTGGAGTTTCTTATCTATATAAAGAATGGATAGAATTTTCAAAGACGGATCCCTCTAAAATTGGTCTACGGATTCTTTTGTGAAAAATGAGTGGGGCCTTCCGGAGATGAAGATTGACCTTCCATCCATCAGCATGTGAGAATGAGATACCGGCAACTCTTAATATCCCCGATGAGTAAAGAACATGAGTTACGCCACATTAACAAATATATATTCAAGATAGAATGTTCAAGATTGGCCTTTCTATCCGCGTGGAGATCTCATTCTTTCCACTAAAGAGATCAAGTAGGTGATGAAAGGTCTCCTCATATTCAGGTTCTTTCAAGAAGCCACGAAATGGTGGTGGCAACGCTTCTTCCTTAAAGAAAAGAAGACATCAAGTGACTACATCGACATCTAAGAAGATGTTCGTCCCCGGTTGGCATCCCGAGTTTATGTTTCAAATCATGATGGGGACTTTCGCACATCAAGAGGTGTTAAACCATATATGCATCGGTCAACGAGGATGAATTGACGTCTTCCCCTTCTTCTTCTTTTCTTCGTGTAATATTTGATGTTTTTTTTAATGTAACTCAAACATTAGGCATGATGGCTCATTTGAGTGTCGCTTAGATGAGTGGAATATTGAATTTGTGAAGATAAAATATCCAAAGCAGCATGAGCGATGAGTATCAAAGCCAAAGAAGTGGCGACTTTGGAGGATCACCGACTGAGAGAGCTAGCGAACATCATTCTTCTTTCTCTCTCCCGTCGAGGAGGACTCGGATGATGATGAGGTGAGGACCGACTCACTAAAAGGGAAGAGACTTAAGGCACTGAGAAGGGGAGCTCTCGAACCGAGAAGAAAGTATTACAGATCGCCTTTTGAGAAGGAACATGTGATGATGTAAAAATGAAATCTCAAGGACTTAAGACTCTCCTTATCGCGATTGAGGACCATGTTGTCAAATTCATGAAAATTTTGAAGGACTTGAAAAAAGAAGGTTTCATCCGGGTTCTAAAGGAATCCGCCAGCAGAAAAGACCGGAGCTGTTTGAGGATCTATCACCACCCGTGTCCCACTCTTCGCCGATTCAGGAGATGATGGAGTTGAGTGAGTCCAAGGGAGCATCTCCGTGGTGAGGAGGACGCTGATATCATCGATATGATGTAGCATCACTGATGACGCTTTTTTTTATGCATTGTATTAGGTGTATCGTAATCATAATTCTTTCTTATATCATGTTAATGTTGTCAATGGAATATATATGTATATATTTTTTTATGCTTTTGTTTTATTTTTACATATTGTAATTGGTAATATTATTCGCCAACCTATGGAAATTAAATCCACCGGTGGATTATTATTCTGAGGTTGTTTGTCAAAGCGTTACTTGATGACGCTAACCTAGGAAGAGGCGGATGTCCACCAAGGACCTGACCTATCCTGTATAACAAAGTACTTGACTCTTACCTCAGATGGAAGAGGTCCCATCAAGTCCCTCGGGATTGATTATGCCCTAAATGAGAATTTGCATATTTCAAGTGGGAGGATTAAATGAAGAAGAAACAAGCTTGTAAGAAAAAGCTATGAATTCATTACTCGATAAGTTCGGGATACAATCATAAGAAGATTTTAACACAGAAGAGTTTCAAGAGGAAATGACAATAACAAGTCTTTATCCTATTAAGTGGGTTGGCTACATGAAGAGGAAATGATAAACTAGACAAAATAAAAGTTGCAATAGCAAAGAGACGAATATCGATAATATTTTCGGAGATTCTCGGTTCTAAGTATATTCTGGGGAAATAAATAAGATTCCCTGCACATTCTCAAGCTCCATTAACATAGGGTCATGAGGAGACTAAAGGCATGTAATGACAAATTCTCCTGAGTGGGGTAAGACCACCATATAAAGTCATGAAATTGAGACTTTATAGGCGAGGTAGAAAATTTATATCAAACTCTCCCAATTCTACGTGCACTCACTGATTAACCTCCCGTGATGCCTCCGGTTTCAGTAGGATGGCCTTTAATGATAAATGAAAATAGTGTGGGCGCCGGAAGTACTAATTTTCGTCGAAAACTAAAGCCGAGCCACCTTATCGAAGTGGATAACTTACTTTCTATATCGAGATAGAATTTACCGATATAATAAATTAGTCGTTGTATTCCATTTTCTTCTCAAGACTAAAATTGAAGCTAATCGCGAGAAGAAATTATAGATATAAGTATAACATCTCTATCAATAGTTTGAGTTAAATGAGATGCTAAATATTCCTTTACCGCTCAAAAGTACATCGACATTCATCAATTCATCAAAATTATAAATTATTATTTTAGCTCCTTTAATATTTTAAAGAATGGCAAGTATCTATCCCCATGTAGCGGGATAGAATTCATTCAAACGCGTTGGACTTCCTTAATATTCTTTGGGAGTCATATTTTTTGAGCTTTGATTTTCTGGTTGGCCTCTATCCCACGATGGGTTACCATAAATCAAAGGAATTTTCCGACGTAACCCCAAAACACATTTTCGGTTGAGTCATGTTATAACGTCGAAGAAGGTTAAAGCATATTTCAGTCGAAAATATGTTTTGATTCTTCCAAGCTTTTCACTAACATGTCATCCACATATACTTCCATCGTCGGCTAAGAGGTCTTTAAAGACCTTATTCATAAGGCATTTCTAGGTAAAAGATTTTTTAATCCAAACGGCATAACTTGTAGCGATAAACCTTTATATGTTTGAAATGTTTGTAGCTTCTTCATCCGGTTGGGTTTATTTTATTTGGTTTGTAGTAAGCATCCAAAAACCGAGCATTTGATGTCCAACCAATGATTGATTCGAGGAAAACTATCTTTAAAGCCTTGTTGAGGTCGTGTAATCAATACACATTCTCCATGTTATTTGTTTTCTTAACCATGACAACATTCGCTAATTAGGTAATGTCTCTCATTATGAATCCCGCTTTAAGCTTCAATAGCGGTGTCAGTGCAAAACCGCTTCTTCGGTTTGAATATCGGATCGATCTTGTGCATGATTACATTGGGGTCGACCGGCATATCCGTCGGACTCCAAGCGAAGATGTCTTGATTACGTAAGTTCTTGTTTTTGAGAGCATGGATCTCACTTACCATTCATGGTGGTTGGTCATCGATCTAATACAACAAGTCTTCTACGAAGTTTTCTAGATCTTCTCGAAATTAAAATCTTCTCATGAAGGTCATAGAAGCGTGGTTGGGTATGCGAGTAACATGATTGCTTATCTGTTGATTTCCACCAACTCCGACGAGTTGGAAACTTCATCTTAAGATGAGATCTTGAAGTGGCGAAAATTGATTGGAGGGCCTTCCAGATGGCGTTATATCGAATCGACTTAACCATGAATTGGATTAAATAAGTCACTTGTCGAAGAAAATTCACCGGACAACGGGAAGAGTGATTGTCCCCTCTACTGCTCAGAGATTATCAAACTGATAATGGTTCTGCAATGTTAGAGCTTTTCCACTGGCCCGCTAAGAAATGTGGAGTAAAATAAAGACATCAACAACTAATTTGTCAATCAAAATTCTCTTAATAGTATGGGTCACGATCCTCTTGCGTTGATAATAGTGGATCTTGATGAGAACATGTACTCCTAAGTCTATTAAAAGTGATGGAATGATGATGCGAGACTTCTTTAACTCCGCTCTTGAGATAGTAATGAGAAGATTAGATAGTATTGGTCATCCGCAATTGTTTTAATTTCTCCAACCGTGATGATTGTTTTATTGTTTCGTGATGATTGTCCGTTCAGCTTGGAGGTATGTTTGTTTGAGTCGATTGATTCTTCACAAATCGACGTAGATATATCCTCTTTGAGCCTCTCAATTTCTTCTTTGAGTTGTTTGCATGCCTCAATAAGATGTCCCTTGATGGAAGTGACAATATCGCTCTTGATTTCCGAATTTGGTTTTTGGATGCGCCACTGATATTTTCTTCATCTCGAATAGTCATTGAGGTTAACAGATGTGTTGGCGTGTATTCCTTTTCAGGCCGTGGTTCACGTCGTTGATATGGGGGTCGTGGAGGAGATCACGCGCTCTTTGATAATTGTGATTCGCATTCTGCAGGGTGCTTTTACGTTTTCACATTTGCTCAAATATGCGATGGCGATGTAGCCTCATCGAGAGATTTGTGCTTCCGATGAACCAAGTCGGCTATACGGGCCGTGTCTCAGATTAGTGGCAGTAAAAGGCCTGGCGAGTCCTCCAAGGAAAACTCCTCTTAATAGTTGTACCTGGGTATTTGGCGGGTTTCTAAGGAGAACCTCCTGGAAGTATTCCTTAAGTGATTCTCTCGTTTTGAAGATGGGAGGAATCTTTAATGATCCTCCGGTTTCTGATGAACTCTACAAAAATCTTGGCGAGTTCGTCAAAGGTATGGATGGATTCCCGGAAGGAGTAGAACCAGTCGCGAGCTTGTCCGCGAGGCTTGGAAAGACCGACAAAGCGTGTCGAGCTCGTTGGATATGCATGATAGTCATGTAATTGATGTATTCATGTGGGTGCATCGTATGAATCAATGTTCTAAGCTTGAAACCAACGGGATAGGATGTTGAAGAATAACTTTAAAGGTGAGGATTCCTCATAGCGGTGAGAGGGAAGATGATTTCTATCTTAGGTGAAATTGCCTTGCATTAAGCGTCGTAATTACGCACATGTGAGTGGGTCAACAAGACGAGAATGTGTCAATACCAACAATAATTGGTGGTTAGCGGATGGTTAGCGTGATGGATGAGTAGAAGAGCGGTCGAAGTTGATCACTCTACGGAGGAACTTGTCAGGAGATTAGCATTTTGACCTCCCTAATGATCGATCTTGGGGAGATGTGTTTTCCATGGTAGCTGTGTGTTCCTCAAAAGTCGGATCATCTCATTTTGAGATTCTTCCATTCTACGATCTTCTAAAGAGATTCTCACCTTACGGTCACGCTATCGAGGAAGTCAGTGAAGGTTGGCATCCTTGGTTGGATTGGTTTAGTGAGCGGAGTTGAGCGGGAGGCTCGTTATTCTGATATTGCGCCATAAGCCATGTTGAGAGGAATTGTGATTGAAGGGTTTTCATCCCACGACGGCTGATGCGTCTAGAAAACTAGCGGTAGAATAAAAGTTTATAACTTTGAGTCCAAAGACACATACATCTGAGTATTTAAAAGAATAATAAAACTCCATAATTTTACGTGAAAACCTCAAAAGAGGAAAAAATACGGCTAAAAAGCTTCCACTATGCTGTTAGTACAAGATCTTCCACAGGATTACTGATGTATGTGAGAAGTGACAGATTCAGTAATAAACGATGATATGAAGTTAATGATGTTGATAGCGTTGGCAACGATAATGGATAGAAGTTAACGGCGATATTCGATGATGTTGATACGAAGTTGGACGATGTTATGGCCGCAATGATAATTCGACGGGCGAGAATCAGCCGGGGCGGTGATGGGCCCGGCGTGGTTGACGCGACATCAGTGGCGCACGATTGTCTTGGAGGATCTTTAGAGCTCTCTCCTCTCTTTGCTCCTCCTTCTCTGGCCTCCTCTCATGAGGAATGAGGCTATTTATAGATTGAGAAGCGGCGTTCAGAATACATGCAAAACCCGCACTCCACTTCATCTGACGGCTCAAAATGATCCCCTTGATCATATGATGTATTTTTTGCATTTGAATGCTCAAATGAAGTCGGTAAGATCTTTGGCTTGGACCGGCTCGTTGAGACACTCGATTGACTATAAACTCCATATTTGAGCTTTTAGGAATTTAACGATGTCCCAAAGTTTCCAATAATATTTTAAAGTCTTGATCTCACCGGTTTGATTTCGATTACTTGCTTTTGCATCAAGATTCGTCGCTTAGAGGAATTTTTAGGGTCATATCAATAATATTTATTCCATTTGAAAATTTGCACAAATTTCAAAATATTTATGTTGAATGAAATGAGTGCTTTATGATGCATGCAAAACTCATTTAGAACCTGTACATAGTACAATGTCAAATTTTATCAAGAGTTCAAATAGATTGATCATGGAATTGTCCTACAATGCATGCACAAATACCACATATAACGGGAAAAAAAGTACATTATAAATGCAAAGACTGACCTGAATGTCTTCCTAAAGAAGAGAGTCTCAAGCAAAACAGTGCAAGGAATTATTGCCAATTTTGTCATCTAGAAAAAGAAATGAAGCCATAAGCTGGTAGAATAATCACTTTCAACATATGCAAAGAAGAGAATCAGACAAAGGAAAAAATACAGGTCGAACAAAGCAAGAATCAGACGTAAACACTTTTCCGTATGAGGGGACATGATACGAAAATGTACTTGATAATCTTGAGGCATTATTTAGCTACATAGCATGCACATCTAAAAATTAAGAAAATAAAAACAGCAGACGCAATTCCTAGGGAAAACAAAACTAGGAAACAAACAAGAAATTTGACAAAATAAAAAACATATAAATTGGTTTGGCATTTACTATGTGTTTTTCTTAGCATAGTCTTTAGTATGGCTGTTTTAGGACTTAGATCTGAACCCTAGATAAGAAAGGTTGAGGGTTGATGACAACTTGACCATCAATCAAAAAACTAACAAAGGAAAGGAAATGCAAATAGTTGGGATAAGGCTGATAATGGTGTGATGAAACTTTTAAAGGGGTTACCCATCAGCACTTGAACCTAAGCAGAAAAGAACAGAAGAAGCTACACCTCATGTAATTCTATTTTTTAAAGATAAATGCAGGATATCCAAAAATGGAATATCTCTGTCTGCTTGACAAGGTCTTACCAAGTTCATCTACCAGGCATAAAAAGCTATTCCAATAAAAAATATTTGAGTAACATTTAATTATGTTTTACAATTTCGATTGATATCATGCATGGATTGCAAGTTCACTTGAAAGCCTTCCTCAATACAATTTGCTGTGATGTATGCAGAATGAAAGTTTACTAGAATATCTTTGTGCTATCGCTTTTGTTTTTGTCAGATTAGGGATACACATGAAAAACTATAGATTTTGCAAGTATGTTCATTTCTGTGCCAAACTTCAACCATGTGGTCAATAGGTTATGGAACAAAACATCTGACCTACTTAATGTCAACTCCACCACTAATAATCCCTTAACAACTGCTATTAAGCTGCAGACTGAACTCGTAGTCAGTAAATTCATGTCTCCAAATCAGAGAAACAGAGCCTTCCTTGCCAATGATGCCTTGGTAAAGAATGTCATATTTGAGATAATGCATTTAAGTTTAGATTCAAACATAAATGGATCATCTTGGTACAGGCTCAAATCCTACTGGGCGTGGAATTTACCTGATTACTAATGTGTGATGCCGACTAAAAAATCAAACAAATATAAGATCCTCACTACTGTTTCATTCTGAAGACTGTCACATTGAGGTTGGGCTAAGATATAGAAACTACCACCAATGCAAGTCAACATAGGTAGTATAGAGACTGTCTAATAGATAAGTTTAAGTTACCAGGATACCTCATAATCAGTAAGAACTTTAGACTACTCTAACTATTTCAGGAGTTCAAGAATTAAAAAATGGCATAGACAGTAAAACATAAATAATTAATATAGTGCATGCATCATTATGCTTTAAAAATAGCCAATAATTGCTTATTGCTTAATCAGAAGGCTTCTGTATAACAAACAGTACAAATGAATGAAGTTATAAACATTACGGGTTTGCATCAGAAGAAAGAAATCAGTAAAATGCAGTTTTGTAAAGTGATTAGAAAAAAGTGGGGTACCTGATAGAAGCCAACTGAGTTGAAACCCAAACTTAGGTTTAGCAAACCAATAGAGATTCCATTAAGTATTCCAAATCCCACAACCACCTTCTGATCAAATGATTTATGTTCAAAAAACTTCAACCATAATGCCACGTGAAGCGAACAGAATGTAACTAAGAGATGCCAGCTCGTCAAAGTAGTGGCTGCAAACGACGAATGTGAGATAAAAACAATAGTGTTAAATTTAATTAAAATACATTGTGACACGGTCAAGAAAATTTTGATTACAATAAATTCATATGAATAACCCAACTTATCTGCACAACAATTTAAGAGAGATGCATCGAAAATAGAGATCTCAGCACAGATAAGTGACATAAGTCCATGTGGCAATTGAGATAAAGGAAATCACAAAATTAAAACTAAGATAGGTCTGGCTAAATGAGTTGTTAAGTTACATGTGTGGCAAAAATAGGATGGTATGAAATAATTAACAAAGAGTCTGTATGAATAGCACCAATTCAAGGTTGTGTAGGTTTAGGCGTGCACGAAATAGAGAAAAGCAAGTACCAATCATACATCAAGGAAAAATAATTTCAAAGGATACAAAAAGTAAAAAAGGGTAGACCAAATTAACTTTGGTTAGAGCACAGAAGTTGCAAACAAACACTTGTGTAAACTGGAGATAATCTCACATGCAAAATTAGAATCAAATCACCAAAAGGTTTTTGGGTGATTAAAAGTAATAAGTAGCACAAAGATCAAATATTCAACTAAATCTTAAAAAAAAAGAACATCAAAGGTTTATTTTTATACAAAATTAAAAAGGATAGAGACACCACTTTTTATATTCCAATAACTGAGAGGGAATGCAGCCACCTGTTGCAAAAATCAGAGCTAACATAAAGAAGAAGAAATTGATGTTACTGCTATTATTGTCTTCCTTTCTCAAGTGAAAGAGATTTTCCTATTTTCCCCCAAGTCATTCATTTCATATTTATATGACAACTGTCATTTCAAATGATTGATCTTTTTTATACCAGCCTCTATAATCAATGTAATCAATAAATACAAGCAAGATAATACAAAAATTGTCTTTTACATAAAAAAATGATCAACATTACATTTGTGAAAATCAATCATGTGCATGAATCGGTCAAGCTTTAAATGCCAGTGGCATGAGATTTGCTTCAAATTGTATCAACTAGAATGTAGACAATATATTCTTTTGAATCACATAGACGCCTTCCTCTAGATGCTCATAAAGAAAAATAGTTTTAACATTCATTTGCTCTATATACAAGTCTTCTCCAACAACAAAATCATATTGTTCTTAGATTAGCCATATGAAAAAAAATTCAATAAAATCAATGCCTTCATGTTGTTGGAAGACGGAAGTCTTTCAATACCAGCTTCATCTTATATCATTCAAAACCATCATGCACTGTTTTGATTTTGTAAATCCATTTATTGTAAAGATTTTTTCCTTGGGTCATTTAGTCAATATTTAGATACAATTTTTATAGAGCAACTTAATTTTTTTCTTATTTTCAATGTCATAAATTATGCATCCAAAATCATCTGTAACATAACAAATAAAGCAACACTTATTTGATTTTAGGTCAAACTCATCTTTCCATTATAATCTATGCACACAGAGAAAGGAAACTTAAAATTTTCAAAAGCAAGCGATATACATCCTTTACAATTTAAGTTTCTTCAGGACGCCCAAAATTAAGACTACAAATGATCCTCAAGTAATAGGGCATGCTAATATATTTATTGCATCAGCCCAAAATGTTTTTGGCTATCCAGTGTAATCTCATGCTTATAACCCTTTCATTTAAAATCTTATTCATTATTTCACGGACTTCTTTTTGTTGGAGAGTTCCTAGAACCATTTTCTCTATACGAATCTAATTAAGAATAGGTTAATAATTTTTGAACTATATGCTATCATACTCTCCACCATTGTCAACTTATAGACATTTAATTTTTATACTAGTCTCATTTTCAAATTAAATATTCAATCTTACAAAGTTACTAAATAAAATAGATTTATTTTTAATAAAAAAAAATCTATGCCTTTCAAATACAATCAACTATGAAAGAGATATAATATATTGAGATGCCTAAAGATAGGATGGGAGATGACCTCCTATATCTGTGCGAACCAACTATAGCTTCATCATTTTAAGTTCTCTTCCACTTTTTGAGAAATTGACATATCTTCATTTTTCTAAAATGAATTTTTCACAAAAATTAAACTCAAATAGATTTCAAATCTAAAAATTTGCATTACGAATTAAGAATCCTTAAGCTCTTCTCACCATGTTGCATAATATTTGATGTCAAGTATTCATCTTTATATTTAAACATACCGCAAATCCCAATGTTCCCATATTCGCAATGATGTAAGTGCACTAGTCTTTTTTTCATGGGCAAACATCATGGCTCTTTTGGTCACCTTTAAAGTGTCAATATTGAATATAAATATTACATCATTTTGCTGTAAGTTATCTTATAGAAATCAAATTTCTCCTCTAACCAGAAATATGTTTGACCTTGCTCAGCTAACATGTGGCTCTATTAATGATTTGAAGTATTGCAACACAAATACCATAAAATTTAAGGGTTCATCATCAGTAAGAAATGCTTTGACATAACTATTTACAAAGTAATTAATTATTAGTTATTTATTGATGAAGAATGAAATGTTGTAACTAAGTTCGACATCCATGATCCCATTGGATTGTTAGCACTAAGGATCACATCTTGAATTTATTCAAAAGCTTTGTGCTCCATATGTGTGTAAATAAATCAAGCCATGAAGTCAAATTAGGCGGACTTGGTGACGGTCATGAGTGAGCTCAAAATGTCTTGGATGTCATTTGAAATGATCAAACGACCCACATCTGACGGATTTGGTCGCATTTAGAACGTCGAAATTAATCAGAATATAAATATTGCAAAATCTAACGATCAATCGATTAAGCCATTTATCGATGTGTCGACAGCGTATATCGGTCGAGAAGGCTGACGATGTCGACGGTTCATGAAATTGATTATGTCGTTATATATCAAAATGTCGAATGAGGCGTCCGCTCAATTCGATTGGATTACAAATGTCAGTGGTTTGAAGTATTGGCAAATCTGAAATCGCGGGCGTCCGAAATCAACTCAAATGACCTTGATCGATGAATGGGCTTCATCGCGTTGAACATCGAAATTGGTCGGGATATAAATATTACCGACTTGATGAAGCGGTGATCAGCCTTCGAGTCGTCAATCACGCATGCGCATATCGAGTCGAGAGTCAAACGCTCCGTTCGCGAAATTAATCGTGTTCGAGCGTCGAAATCTATCAAATAAAGGCATTTTGCGCTCAAATCGGACAAGTCTGCGAAAATCAAGTGGTCAGCGGCGTAGCATTTTGAAATTGATTGATTTGGCCGATTCGACAAAGCGCAGCGTCAGCAATTTTCGCGTTGATGGAATTCTGCATTAATATATATTGTATGCGTTCTGAAATCCATGTTAAAGCAGTTTAGTCAATTTAAAATAAAATTTTTAAAAAAAATCCCTAAATTACTCTCACTCAGCAACCATTCCCCCCATTTTCTTTTCCAAATCCCGGATTCTTCACACTTCTCCCTCCTCATTCTCTCCCAATGATTCGCTCCCCGTGATTCTCTCAAAAAAAACAAAAAAAAAGGTAAAATTCCCTCAGGTCTCTTGTTTTATGAGAGTGTGGTCTCCCAGCCGTGGCGTCCTGACGTCCTTGAGAGCCAGCTCATGCTTGCCTCCAGCCAGATCGGCCATGATCCGTCGTTCGCGACCCAGCGCCCGCAAACTCAGCGATCCTCCGGCCGGATCCACGTTTTGCGGATTCAGGGCAAACTCATCCAGATGCCAGCCCAGCTGCATTGACCACTTATCGGATTCAGCGCCACCCGGCACCCGTATGGCGACCAGCCTTGTGGCGGCGTCCAGCTGCGACCCATCGCGTAGCCGTTCGTAGTTCAGCCGAACCTCGCCGTAGGCCAGATCTTGAACTCCGTCGGTCTGCCTTTTTGGTTTCCGACAAAGCGCCTTCTGATCTTCAGGCCTTCTTTCCACCATTTCATCCATAAAAAGCTCATTCGCATTGCCATTCGCAGCAAACCTACTGCCGTGAAAATACGAGCTCATTCGCCTCCCCAAAGCCGACGGTTCCTCAAAATCGACTGGGCCGATCCACAATCCTCGATTACGAGCGACCTCCTTCCCTCCGAGGCCTGCTGACTCCTTCCTCAGGCCCTGGAATCAGATAGCCCACGATCCAACTGAATCCACCCAAACTTCGCTCAATCCTTCAGAAGACACGCCGCCATGCTCATCGTATGCATCGAAAAGTCTACCATTAATAAAGATATATGCGAAAATAATAAAAGAGGTCCGGCTCACATACTATATCATCGACGTGACGAATGAAATTCTATTGTTCCAGACCGCTATGCTTATCGTCATCATGATTTAAGGCCTGGCCATACTCATCGGCGCTATGAGATGAAATCAAATGCCATTGTTGCCGCCACGCCATCGTATGCACTGAGTGATTGAATTATGCTCACTGACGAGATGAAAACCGCCGAGGATTTCAAAACACCAACCGGCCACGCTTATCGGGAGAAGCAAAACAAGCCTGATGTAGCCTACGGGGATGACGCCGAATACCGCCAAATCAAATTTGAAATATTTGCATATATATTTGCTTTTACGCAGGATAAGCGCCGTTATGCTTATTGAGTAAGGATTGAAGGTCGGCAGGCTTAAAACACCAACTGCTCATCGCAGTGACGATTAAAAACCCTCGCGCCCTCTACATAGGATGAGACGGGAGGTCAAATTATGCGAACTTTAACTTTAATAAAAAAAGAGGGAAAATCAAATTTGAATAAAAGAGGGAAAATTTGAATAAAAGAGTGAGAAATCAAATTTAAAATAAAAGAGGGGGAAAATCAAATTTGAATAAAAGAAAGGGAAATCAAATTTAAATAATAGAGAGAAAAATCAAATTTGAATAAAAGAGAAAAAAATTAAATTTGAATAAACGAGGGGGAAATCAAATTTGAGTAAAAGAGGGGGAAAAATGAGAATTACTTTGAGGAGTAAATCTTTTCTTAAAATGACAAATTAAATTATCCTTTGAACCTAAAATGCCTTCTTCACACGGATCGAACTCTTCTGCATAAAGAGAAAGCGATACTAAACCAAAAAATCTAAAAAAATCATATTTCGATCAAAAATTAAGAAACTTTATTCTAATTATGAATTTCAAAATCAGATGATTTCATTAATTATATTAAATTAGCTAGTTATAAATTCCTCGTGTGCCGTGATTAGATTTCAGAATTTTAATGTCAAAAAAGAGCGCTTAAAATGAATTAAATAAAAAAATCAAATCAATATCATCTCAAACACAAACTACCTAAATTCTAAATACACCCGATGTGCCCCACACCATGTTGAATGTTTAGATCTGGTTCAAGGATCTTTGCATTTCCCGCTTAGACAGCCCGGGTCAACAAAACCTAAAACCTATAATAAGAGTCTCAAAAATAAATATCAGAATGATTTCCGACATTAGATCTAATCCTCTAGCAGCCAAAATGAGCGATGATCTAAAGTTTAAAACATATTCAAATCAAATCAAATAATAATCAAACCGCTTAAATGAAACTCTATCATTAAAACTTAAATCAAACTCACCTATCCACCTTCCACAACTTTGTCGGTGACAAATTAAGAAAACTCTAACTCACAAAGAGCAATGCCAAATCGTTTCCACTATATTCACTCTCAATCAATCTCACGCTAGTAAGGGACGTGATCCGTCCTCCCATCGGCTGGCCGAAGTTCTCCGGATAGCACACTGACCGACGGTGGTTTGGCCCGGCCCATTATATTACGATCATCACCTCGTATGATCCCAATACTCTACCCTTTGAGTTGTGAATCATGGTATAGTAGGAAAAATAACTCTCCTACAAGGTAGACTTAAGTCTGTCTCCTTAGACAAACACCACCCCAAGTCTACAAGAATTTCTTGGACGACGTAACTCATGTATTGTTGATGAGGATCCTTTGGTCAGGTTGGGTCGACTACCTCCTATAACTAAGTAGACAGTGGACCGCGACAATGCCCGGATGACTAACCACGAGATCTAGATCGCATTATCATTCCCCAAACCATTCTGCGTTAAAATGATAAATTTCATAATCTAAATTTTGAAACTCTACATGTTGCTACTATATGCTACGCATTTTGCGATCTATTAACTAACCTTAATCGAAAGTTCTAACTTACTCTGGGAGGGTAATTAACATAGTGCTACTATGAAACCCGGAACCAGATCTAAAGTTCTCACCAAAATGAGGATGAAATCTCTAAGGTCTTATCTACTATTTCATTCTAAAAAATTACACCGACACATTTTAAACACTCTTTTCATCAAAGAGGTCAGTGGTGAATTTTTGGAGCCCACAACAACATCATCTTTCTACTTTTTCCCTTAATCCTACTTTCTTTTGTGGCAATCTTTTATCATATGTCTTGACTTTTCATAGTGCCAACTTCCACCCAAGTAACCTAAAGATTTGCTTTTAATATAATGTATGTATTGGCTTTTATTTCGTGATTTAAGATTGCCTCTGCCTTGATTATTGTTTTTATTGTAAGATATATTTCTATTATCAATCTTCAAAGATTTCAGATTGCCTCTGCCTTGATTATTGTTTTTATTTTAAGATATATTTCTAAGCAGAGACTTCACATGTTATGTGCCATAAAATATCTCCACTAAGGATGAAGTCTCTAACACCATTTAAGTTATTTAAATCATGAGTTATTGATGGCTATTGCTACAATGCTTTAACTTTCAAGAAGAAAGAGAAGTAATCTCAAGATATAAATTTTGTTATCAAAGTTGATGCCCATAAACCTAACTGACATGTGATCAAGTTGAACTCATTGATACGCTCAACAATAAATACTTCTTCAAATAACTTGAGATTAAAAAAATTATGCATAAGATGTGCCTTGTTAATAGGGATACGTGGATATGTTAATAAAGATCTGTGAAGAAATTTAGGTATACAAAAAAAATACAATTGAGTACATATATTTCTTAAGTGGCACCAAGTCAATGATATGGTTGGGTGCCAAGGCAATAGAAGATAGTTGTTTTATCAATAATATAAGTTAAATATGTAGCTATTATATAAGCTAACAAAGATAAGGTTTGGCTAAAAGGATTTTTGGAAGAATTAAACCAATCACTGGAAGACGCCACACTTTTTGTAAAGTGATATTCAGCTAGCAAAGATCATCATCTTTCACTCTTAGATAAATCATATACAACCTAAATACCATTATATATATATAGTTGCTCGAAGATAACAACTTATAGTTTCTCAAAATAAAAGAAGCAAAAAACTCCATTAAAATTTATACTTATTGAAAAACTGAGGCTTTACAAAATCTTAGTTAATCTCCACAAAATTACAAATGATGATATTTAGATGATGCACAAAGAAGTATCCAAACATCCAAACACCTACCATTAAAAAGTTACATCAAAATCACATCTCAAAGTATGAGATTGATAAACTGTGAGGAAAATTTGCTTTATAGATTGTTACCTCCAATTAACCCATGCAAATTTATTACCAACCATCCTCTATCTAGCATCTACATTATTTTTCCTCTATCTAGCATCTACATTATTTTTCCTCTCCCCCATCTACCTAATAATCACAAGCTTGCTGCCTACCACCTCTGAGTATTATATAAAGATATTGTTGTATTATTTAGAAGCATTCTAGCATCCACACAACCACAAGAAATATAAAAAGGAAGAAAGAGGGAGGGAGACTAGCTTAACATTTCAACCATAATAGATAGAAGCTCTTGCAGAAAAGAAATAAGAAATAAGTTCTTGCAATATAGATGGGAGGATTCAACAAATTTAGCCCTTAATTTTATACCAAAAGGTTGTGTTCTCTCTCAATTATTGACATAGAAAAAAATGATATCTCTATTTTATCTTTGCTTCTCTTTAAAAATTTAGCGGCACCTCTAATCTCTAACAACTATGGATATAGTTGAACCTCATCAAATCTTCTGATTATGATCCTAGTGTATTTGTTCTTCATCTTCTTTTAATTTTGTTAAAAAATTCATCAATATCCTAACATTAAGTTCCAATGAACTCTATCACTCTATGTAGCATGAGCATTAAACTTAAAACTCATGTTTAATCACAAACATTAATTGCAGATTGGAACAATAATAATTCCAAATTTACAAATGTCAAAAAATATTATAGTTGCATTGAACACCTAAAAGAGAACCATAACCCGGTAAAAATCAAGTTGGGATTGAAACTGTCAAAGACAAATGCACAAAAACTTTCAATGACAGAATGAGTTTCCATTCAAGACAAGTCCGCAGAAACTAGGTCCCATTGATCAAATTCCAATGGATATTAGCCATAGAGAAATTATTTCACGGTAAAAGTTCTCTCCATCTTTCCGTTTTTATAAAGATCCAAAAATGTAAGCACGGTCATGCACCATTCAAACTTTCAATTTCTGAACAAATCCTTTCATCTCAGATCAGCCAAATCTGTTCTCTAAAACTATGACGAATACCATACTAATAAAATCATTAAGCTAAAAAGATAAAAATAAAAAAATAGAGGGGAGAGGTTCATACAATGCGACTAGCAGTTTGAAACAGCACAAAAAATTAACCATAAACCACCCTTGCAAACACCTCAAGAAACAGAAAGAACCAAATTAAAAAATGATCAGAGGACCACAAAAAGGCTAACATCAACTGAAATGCTAGCATTTAAACAAGCGCGATTTGCTTATAAAACAACAAGCAACAACTTCTATTTGTGAACTCCGCTGCATCGTACATTACCATGTCTCAAGCGCCAAATAATATGTGCCACCAAGTCGAATAATTAAAGTGATAAAGTAAACAACAGTCACCAAGATAATTAGGCTTTGAATTTAGCAAAAAAGAAACCATAAATCCACAAAAATAGACCTCACCAAATGTGAAGCCGAGGGAGCTGATAAGCGCCTTGTTGCAGATCACAATGGAGACGGACGATACAACCGAGAGGCTAAGCGCCCCCACGGTTCCCAGCTGGAACCGCTCGCCATCTCCCATCTAAAATTCGCGGGATTCTTCACAAACCAACCACAATAATCTATCGCAACAATCAGCAGCAAAAAATGCCTTGCGCCATCGAATTGGAGCTACGCGACCGACAGCTCATAAATAGCTGCGAGGCTCCACGTTGGTTGCGACGACTACGTCAACGACATGCGTGAACCAGCTCGACACCACAATCGGAGAGATTCTAAAGGGGAGTGGACTTTCGAAACCCTAGATCTGATCGCGGTTAGTGGGAGAGTAGAGGACCTCATCTATCAATTACTCTGCAACAACTACAAAATCTCAATGAGCTCAGATTTCTGTTGTCCCCGCGACATGTGACCGGTACCCGTCCTTTTTTGAAGCACGCCTCGCGTATGCATTTCTGTTGAAAAAGAGAGAGAGAGATTTTCACTTAAATTTAATAAAATAATTAACCTATTAAAATTATTTTAAAATAAATATAATGTATAACTCTAATCATTAAATTTTATATTTTTATTTATGTCAATAAAATTTAATGAGCATGTTGCACGTTGAAATATTTATATTAATAAAGAGAGTTTTTATTTTGACAATCAATAAAAAATTTGTATGCACATATATATAAGTATAGCATAAGAAATATATTTTTATATAAAAAATTATAAAAAAATAATCATGATATCTAACTTAGATGGGAAGATTTTATTATTGTTAGTTAAATATTATATATTATATATTTTCTTATAATAAGATAAGATGTTAATAAAATGTTGATACATGTACTATAAAGATATCTCCTCCGATAATAGTAAGATGAGAATTGGTGCATCAAATTTGTCATCAATTGATGATATACAATTGTCTCAATCACTTTTCTTGTTAGGAGAGGAGACATGATTATTGAGACGAAGGAAGTCAGGTATTAATAGTTGATTAACATTGGGTGTTGACGATGATTAACTGGAACATCGGGTATTAAGTGATAGTCAATGGTTTGTTAAGTCATATTTTTCGTAGGAAGAGAGACTGATGATTAATAAAATGACTGGTAGACCTCGGTAATTGATAAACATAGAAAGTGGCATTAGACAACAATCGATTAGAAACATTAACATCAAGCAATAGCTTTTTTAAAAAAAATATTTATATAGGATAAAATTGAAATTTTGAACATTAATGCACATGTTAGTGTATTTTTTGAAAATCTCTAAAGTGTGATTTCATGTGAACACTCCTAGGATTTGTGAGTTATCGAAAGTTATTCTAAGAGAGCAAAATCATGAAAGCCTTAACCAATAAAAATAATATCTTGATGATTGGAGATTTTAGTGGTTACATATGATATAAAAGCAATGAAGCACTCTAAAGATAAAACTATATCATATAGCATTAAGGGTATACCATGGGAGGAACATTTTGTACCTATGTTTGGAAAAGTACTACATGGTGGGAGTTACTATAGAATTTTGTATGTAAGGTAGATTATTATGGGCCTTCCATAAAGATTCAAGCAAATGTTAGCTACTTGAGTGAGGGGATATGAAATCTTGTAAGTAGAATAAAAAAAATAAAACATCCAAAAATCTTTTAGTGTAATAATTAAAATTTTCCTAAAAATTCAAAGTTAAAGATATTAATACAAGAGTACTTCTGACATGTGTGATCTCCCAAGAAGTTATACCAGTTGGTTGATACAATGGCTATTAGTCCAATGTGGATAATATCATCTATCTTGATGATTGAGATTTTGAGTTATTATAATATATTTAATCAATTTTCTTACAGGAGAGAAGATTGAACATCAAGAAGATAGGCATGAGATATTAGTAGCTAATAAATTGAACATTAACATGTTATAATTAAATAGGAATATTCAATGTTAGGAAATAATTAATAGTTTTCTCAATAATTCTTTTTATAAAAGGGTATACTTACAACTAGGGAGGTGTGTGCTAGATGTTAATAGCTAATAATATTAGTAAATGTGATATATTGATTGATTAAATATATCAAACACTAGATGACAGTTAATGGTAAATTTAATCTTTATTATTATAAAAGGAAGATAAGTGAATAGGAAGGTGGGTGTCAAACACTAAACGTTAATGGTTGATATATATTAAACATTAGAAGGTGTTGACTGATAATTTATTAATAATGATGAATATTTGGCAACAATTATTATTTATTAACAAACATCAAATTTTAATAATTATTGCATGTTAGAAAATTCTCAACATTAGAGATAAATTAAATCTTAACGCTAGGAGTATTTAACACACAAACATAAAAATAAGATGATAAAATTTATAATGTGAAAACCCCAAAAAATAAAAAAGCTTTGGGCATAGCCCAATTAAAATAATTTATTATGTATTTGAAGTTATAAATTATACTCTTCTCCTAAATTGTTAAAGATGGGATTATAGAGTTTTAAAATACTTATGTATCCTTATGTTATATAATGGTTAAGTAATAATAGCTTAGAAATAATAAAACTAAAATAATCGTATAATAGTGATTAGGCAACAACAATCATTGATGGTGATCAACAATTATTGTTGCTAATTGTTAACTCGAAGTTCTCAAATTTTGCTTTCAACTTCTCACTCCCCCTATCAAGTTGAAATGGAGTCCTATTTGTAGAGTTTTGAAAGTAACATTTTCAAAAATTCATTCAAAATCTCAAAACACTCAATCAAATAGTCCACATTGACTATTTTAATTATAAATCATTATTTCAACATTTATGTACTTTAATAATATCATATTTAAGTGACCTTAGTAATATTAGATTTTTCTCATAGAAATGCTCAATTTAACTATAAGCAACTTATATTCAAAGAGTTTAACAATTCAACTAATGCTTTAACACTTTCAATTATACTTTTAAGCTCATTTAGATTCAGATTGAATCTAATTTGGAGTTGACTAGTTTGTCTCATCAAGATATTCAATGTGACTAAATTTATTAAAATTAAAGTTTGGATGGCTATGAATTTAATTTAAAAAAAAAATTCTAATACTTACATTGCATCAAGATATAAGGCCGACTTGCAAAATTTTTTATACATGAATGTATAACTCTAAGAAATTATATAGCATGATTACTCTCTAAACATCAACATGACCCTCTATTTAAGGCTATAAACAAATGAACTATTGGTAATTATAATTCCAATCTATGTTATTATTAGCACGTTAATTAGTACATAAATTGATAAAAATTTAACTCCACATCTATTAAATTTACTGAGAACTACCTATAGAGGCTCTCTAAAACTCCAAAAGTGTCAAAAGCGATACTAAAATATAGAAAAAAAATTTTGAGGGCCCTAAAGTATGTGAATTGAATAATTCAAGCTAAAATTTGAGTTTAGACATATTTGAGTAGCCAAACTAATTAGTTGTCCACCACTCATCATAGGCATCATTATGAATTATGACTTGGAGGTATCTAAGTAGATGTTTGAAGTAAGTAAAGTGATTTTGGAGATGATGATCAAGATGTGGATTGAGCTTTTTATTGTAAATGCTATGCTTAGGCATGTGTTAGTGAGATATTAAAGGATTTTGATAAGGTGATGGTTGAGATAAGGATCAAGGCAGTTGGTGTTTGCGTTTTAGACAGTGGTAGTTTTAGAGGATGTTGGATTGGGAAGTCATTTATAGGCAGTCATGCTTGTCTTTTGGTTTATTTGTTGAATATAGTTGGATCGACTAAGATGAGTAAATTGGTTGTGTAGATAACTTGAATACCAAAGAGGTTAGAAATGCATCCAAGGTTCTTTAGTGAAATTTTTCTTGGAGATTTGTAATGAGTGTAATCACGGTTATAGGGCTACATAAATGAGAATGTAGATTTGGATTGTGAACTTGTTGAGGATCATTAAAAATGGATTTGTTGTGTTGAATTGAGAACTTAAAGTTTTCATTGTGGAAGAGTAGGTTGTATACTATTTATGCGATGATTGTTTAAAGCCATATATAGCCTTTTTGAGAAGACATATATGCTTTAGTTTATGAGGATACTTAAAGCCTTGACATTGTTGTATGTATATGATTTTAGTGAGGGTTCTATGGAGAAAAGTATTTGAGACGTCGAGTTGAAGGATGTCCCAATTTTTATAAGTGATAATGAAGAGGAGGGTTCTTATGGTTGGAAATTTGGCCATTGGACTAAATGTTTATGCATAGTCAATACCAAATGGTTGTTTCTACCTCTATGCAATTAAATGAGCTTTGTGTTTAACAAAAATTTAATTGGAGTGGTGCTTTATTTTGTAGATCCATCTACAACCAAAGATATTTTTATTAAGAGGAGGTGTAATGATTTATATTTCTTGTGTTTTGAAGGCTTAAAATTCAGTGGACATTGTTTGCTTTCTATTGAGGGTATTTAACAACAGTTGAGTGACAGGTTGGGTTGATTATAAATTGGGTGAGGTAATGATGTAAGGCTAGTATCTATTTTGGTTTCAATTTCATAATTTTGGAACAAGTGATCATTGAGTGAAGCGGAGGATTAGTGGATTGACATAAAGATTGAGAGTATGTGGTAGAAGAATTATGATTAGTTTAGATTTTATTAAGTTTATTGTGAGTTTTGGAAATTTTGTTGTACGTGCACGAGAAAAGGTAGAGAAGGGGTATTGGTTTGTGGATGTTATTGAGAGGGCTGAGGAGGGAACTAACATGAGAGGTGGTGTGTTTGTAGAATTGAAAGAAGTTGGTTGAATGGGTGGTGAAGGTGTATTTTTTTGAAAGGGAAAAGTTTGCTCTTCAAAGTGAACATGTCATGAGATGTATAAGTGATTAGTTTATATATTTATGTACTTGTATTCCTTATGGTGGGGAACATAGCTAAGAAAGACATAAGGATAGAATTGAGATGCTAGCTTCTTAGGTGAAAAGGGTTGTACTCAGGAAAAATAGAAATAGTTCAACATTTTTTAGTATGAGTAACCAAGTGGTTTTTTATATAATAGTTGAAAGGGTAATTTGTTATGAGTATTGGGATAAGGAAGGTAATTGATAAGGTGATCAGATGTAAGTATTGCATTCATCTAGAATTAGGGTTGAAGATTGATTGCTAGCATTAAAACTCTTGTGGTATTTAAAATGTTATATTTTTATTTGTTCACGCCATTCTTCCCTTGGGTGTAGGGATGGCAGTATTGATGTTGAATTCCTTGATTAGTAAGATAGTTTTAGAAAACTTTGTTAGCATATTTACCTCCATTGTCACTTAGAAGGATTTTTATTGGTTTTTGGAGTTATTTTTCTAATAGTGTTTTGAAATGAATAAAATGTGTAATAATTTTTTATTGTTGATAAATAGGATATAACCAACAAAATTTGGAATAAACAACTATAAATAACACAAATAATAGCCTTGAATTTAAGATATTAGGAATGGTTACCATACATTAGAGAATATGATTTTGAGAGGTTCATAAGGAACATTTGTAGATAGAGAAAAGTATTCTATGGCTTTTTGCAAAAAAAAACATTGAGTACATGAAAATTTATTACATTAGATATGTATCTTAAGTTGATTGATGGCAATGAGGCGTAATGTGGATGAGTAAAGATGACCGAGTAAGTTATGCCAAGTTGTTGTAATCATCTTGTTTGTAGCCAGAATTAGTTGAGGTGGTGATTTGAGTTTGCCTGGATATAATCCTTTATAAGGGGTGCCTTGAAGAAGAATTTGGTTTGTTCGTCTATTCTTGATGATGTAGTCAGCTTGATCGAAACAGATGAAACAAAGGTAATCAACAGCAGGTTGTTATGTAGATAATAAATTGTAGGATAAATTAGATAAGTGTAAAAAATTAGAAAGATAGAGCTTATGAGATAGAGTAAGGAGCAAACGATGGCTGGTGTGCGTGATGGACAAGGATTGACCATTGCCAATGGTAATTTGCTGATATCACCAGTAAAGTTGACTATTTTGGAGTTGAGTATGACCAATAGTGAGATGGGATGTTGCACTTATATCCAGTAGCCAATCCATATCAAGCTTAGAGGTGTTGGCTAAAAGTACTTGAGAGTTGTTGATTGGTAAGAAAGATTAGTTTGATGACTAGATTTTGCTACTGGGTGTGTCTATAGATTTATTACAAATTTGATAGACAATGAGACTATATTTGTTGTTTCTATGTCTTGATGGAGGTTGAGTGGGAGAGGTTCTTTTCTATTATTAGTAATTGTTATTGATTTATAGTCTCGGGTTGAATATATTATTGTCTATGTAAGAGATTGATGTTGACCTTCTCATATGTGTCATAAATCAAGACTAGCCCACAAGTTTCATTTGACGGACTTCGGAGGTGACAGTATGAAATCGGGGCTCAAAATGTACTAGACATCACCAAAAATGGTTGAAACGACCTTTGATCAATGAATGGACTTCTCCATCACGTTCAGAACATCAAAATTGGTCAAAATATAAATATTGCAAAATCTAACGACCAACCGATCAAGCGCTAGAGTAGTCAACGCATCTACACACATATCGAGGTCAGGAGGCACCGACGTAAGTTAAATGATCTTCATTTGTGAAATTGAGCTCATCATTAGCTTCAAAGCATCAAAAAATATAAAATGAGACTATCCACGCTCAATTCAGATGAGTTTGTACAAATGTAGAGTAATCAGAAGTGGTAGGGTGCAAATCGAGGCTGAAATACACTGGACATCACCAAAATCAACTCAAACAATCTCCATTCATAAAATTGATCACACTATTAGCTTTGAAATGTTAAAATCTATTGAGTAAGACTGTTCATACTCAATTCGTATAAGTCAGCATGAATATCGAGCGGTCAAAAAATGGAGACACACATTTTGAGCTAAAATGGACTCAATTTGGCATCGGCTTGAACAAATGGTCTCCGATTACAAAACGGACTGCGTCGTTGCGTCCGGAATATCGAAAAAAGCTAAGATTAATATATATATATATATTTACCATGTGATTTTATCGGCATAAAATTCACATTAAAGTCGTTTAATCCATTTAAAAATTAGTTTAAAATCCCTAAATTACCCTAAATCAAATGCCTTAAATTTGATCAACCACTCTTTAATCCTCTCTTGACTTATTCCTCATGTAGCAAGGTTAGCCCTCCTCCCGTCTGCCTCCTTCTCCAGAGATAACCTGTTCGGTTTTCTTTCACGAGAAATAACGCCAAGCTTTCGTTTCAACGACACCGCTCAAACCGCTCCCTCCAATGCACAAAATTGCTTTTCCTCCCTCTCATCCCAACCAAAAAGGAGTTCTTTCCTCTACTCCCCTCATCTGAAAATCCAAAGCTTTCTTCTTCCCCTCCTCCAAACCAAAAAGAGTAAGGCTCCTTCCCCTTTCTTCTTCTTCCTCTTCCTCCTTCTTTCTTCTCCTTCTTCTTCCATCTCCATTTCACTCATTCCCTCATTTTCACAAAAAATAGACAATTTTATTTCGTTTTTCCTCACACAAAATTGAAATTTCATCTTTTCCTTCCCTCAAATTCACTTCGGCTCTTCGATTTCCCTCTTTTTCCACCAAAATCGAAAATTGACTCTCTGATTTCCCTCTTTTTCCACCAAAATCGAAAATCCACCCTTGTTTTCCCCTCATTTTTACCAAAATTGAAAATCAACTTTCAAAAACCCCCATTTTCTTAATCCGAATTTTAAATTTGCTTTACCAAAATTGGAGAAGAACACCGTCATAAGGCGGGTTCTTCTCCCGATTTTCGGCGTCGCCCTCCTTGCATTATACTTCCAATCTTCGTTTCACCGCAACCGGGGAAGAACACCATCATGAGGCGGGTTCTTCTTTTGGTTTTCCACGTTGCCCTCCTAGCCAAACCTTTCTTTCCAATTTTCTGAACCGAGAAGCAACACCGTCATCTTCTTCTTTCGGCCTGATTTTCATTTCCTCCCCTTTACGACCCTTCTCTTCATCAAATCGAGAAGAACATGAGGTGGTTCTTCTCTTGGTTTTCATGCCTAACCTGTTTCTTCGATCTTTGCGATGCAAAAAATGAGTCAGGATATGTGGATGTGTGAATGTGGATATATATACATGCTTGTGTTTCTTTACAATTTGAATGTCTCATCGTGCTCATGAGGGCAAGATAAAGAAATCGAACGGCAAGACACCGGCCGCTACGCCATGAAGCGTCATCGAGTCAACATCCGTTGATGTCGCCCCAAGATGAAATGCTGCTAAAATTTTATCTAATTTCTAGACTTAGAAAAAAAAATGAAATGAATATACATTGCAATGCATTTCTCTTTCTACATGTTTCAAGACCCCACTAATACCTATGCGGGCGTAGCATGTGTGAAAATGGTTATGGTGTCAGAAGACACCACTCGCTACGCTCATGAGGGCATACCGAGAAAGCCAAAATACTTTTGATGTAACCCCTTACGTGGGGATGACGCTAGGAGGCTACCAAAATTACGTCAAATCTTTTGACTTAGAAAAAATGGGAGAGTAAAATGAACTGACTTAAGAACACTAAGTAAAGAAACCTATAGCTAAATCTAAACTAAAATCATAAAACAAGAAAAAAGGGGAAAGTAAAATGACATACAACAAACACAAAGTAAAACAAGAAAAAAGAAGAAGAGAGGAAAAGCATTTATAAAACTTATAAGTAAAACCTTCAAGAATTAAAATCCCTCTTTCTCGAGTACTCTAAACTCAAGCAAGCGCTCTCTCTTAGCCTTATTTAGAGGGATTTGAGGAAGTAATGAGTGAGTTCTCTTTTCTTGTAAATTTTTTAAAATTAAACAAGCTTTAATTGAAATTTGGGGAGACTAATACTAAACTCCTAACAAACTTGCATTGAATTTAAAGTTTAAGTTTTAAATAAATAGGGAATTTGATATGAAGTTAAGGATGAATCCAAATTGGGTTTAATAACTATTATATAAATATGGAGGTGATTATTATGCTAGCTAATAAGCATGAATAGGGATAAAGTAATAAACACTGAAATTGGCATAACTTATCAAAAGTGATATAAATTGAACATAATCAAGTTAGGAGAATTACAAAAAAAAAAAAAAAAAACTCAACAAGAAAACTAAGTGCAAGTAATGTTTTAAACTACAATCTAAATCAAAATGTCTGCTTCGCCACCGAATCTATAATTCTTTGTACAAGCAGACAGAAGGGGACACTAAACTAAATGTTGTACGAATGAAGGAGCTTTCCTTCAATGCAAAATTTAAGGAACTTCATTCTAAATTATGATTTTAAAAATCAGCAAAATCACTAATTAAGAAATTGTTCATGCACATTATGTGCTGAACAGAGATTTTAAGTGTAAATTTTAATATGAAAAACGCATTAAATTGGAATTAAATGAAAATACAAAATCAATCTCATAATTCGTAAATAAAATTACCTAAAATCACACATACCCTAATTATCAATGCTTAAATTCAAGTGTTTGAGGACGTTTCACGGGTTGCTTCCCGGTTTAGTCTTAAGACTGGATCCGGGTTAACAAAACCTAAAAACTTATAATAAGAGTTTTAAATTAGTGAAATATTCAAGAAACTGATTCTGTCATGTGACAGTATATATAATCCTCTGTTAGCAACTAAACAGAGTTGACAGGATCTATAACTCTTAAACATATTCAAATTAATCAATTTTTCAAATCAAATTAAGTAGCAATATGAAACTGCTTAAATGAAACTCTATCATGAAAAACTTAAATCAAACTCCATCCATCCACCTTCCACAACAATGAATTAAGAAAATCACTCATAAAAGGAGCTAATGTCAAATCAAGTGTTCTGCGATGTTCACTCTCAATCAATCTCATGTTAGCAAGGACGTGGCACGTGTCCTCTAACTACGTGACTTGGCAAGTAGGCTCCACAAATAAAGCAATTATGACCAAAATCCTCTAATATGGGGTAATTAACTATAGGGGCTTATGCCTATAGAAAACTTGGAACCATATCTAATGTCCTCACAAAATGAGGGATAAATCTCTAGGTAGTGTCTTATCTACTATCTCATCTGCCTTCTGAAAATTACACCGACACATTTCAAATCACTCTCTTCAATTCAATATCTAGAGGCAAAATTTTCTGAGCCCACGCTTTTATATAATTGCTGAGATAGGATTCTCTTTCTATCTTTGGCTAGTCATATATGTGTTATAGTAGCAATAAAATTTCTTAAAATTCAAAACAACAAAATGGTGATTTAAGTTTGTAATAAATTCAATATGAGGCTTTATGTATAACGAATCATTCCATAGAGTATATCTTTATTACACATTTATTTTGTCCTGTAGTACCTCTGTATCTTGAAAGTATGGGGTGAAATAATAATTTTTAATTACTAATCTCCATCTTTCACTTTTGCATAATGGATCTACAAAGCACTCCTTTCACCATTCAGCTAGGTCATGCATCCGCTTCATAATGTCATCATCAACAAGAGATGTCCTACCATTTAATTTGGTAGCTTGAATTTCCTCCATCGTAATCAACTCCGTAAGTACCCACCGGTACTTCCCCAGGCCATGGAAGGCCTCAAATTATTGAAGCTCCTACTAAACATGTGTGCCAATTAGTTCAACCGCCAACTGTTGTCAAGCATTTCTCCCGATAGAGAACTTCAGTTTTCAAAAGACTAGGTCAATCTGAAGCTCCCGTGACAAAAAGAACCGTCAGTGGGCAAACTATATCTTTAATTCCTCATGGTACAGCTATTATGCCGGTCGAACCTTTTGTACCCGAAAAAGCATGCTCATGAAGCTTCCTCATCATGGAGTAAATTAACTAGAAGATAGAGAAGAAGGAGAAACGCTGAGCTGAAGGCTCAATAGATCCCCTTTGAACGACCTAGTGAATAAGCGATACTGCCACCATAAGTGAGTATCCATACCCACAACAACTTTGATAATTTAAAGTGGGTAAAAAGTAATAGCTCTAGTGGTGAAATAAACCAGTCTTTCTGGAAGAACCAACCATATTAAGCTCCACCACCACAGAGGAGACAGCTTGAAACACTATTTATCAGGATACATAAAGTTCTCAAAGTATCCAAGGACAGAGGCCAAATGAAAAGAAGATTTCAGAGGCCTGTGGTGATGAAAAGTACTGAAGCTTCATCAAAAAAAGTTAACATCTCTTCTGCTAACTAGCCAACAAGACCAGTACGCTTAGGCATGGTAAGCATCATAGCATGACACTTGGACCTCGGGTCCAAGAATCTGCTGCCTAAAGGTCCTGGCAAAAAGGAAAGTAGATATGGAGGCCAAGGCCCCGTAATAAAATTTTGAATAATGGAAGAGGTATGACATCTGATACATATACTCAGAAATTTTCCTCAAAAATAATTCATCAGAAGTGGATATCCAAAAGAAGGGATAACATTGATGAAAGATATGATGGTCGACACCCTAGAGAATCCTCTAGGTGATCCCATCATCGAGTAGGTTCACCCCCACAAGAGAAGGTTGACTTTGATCGCAGTCCTTTAATAGAATAAGTATTTGTTATGCACATTGAACTAGAGATCCACTGGAAATGTCGATCAGAAATTCATGTGCAAGAAGAAAATAATGAAGAGAACACTATAGAAGTGAAAGTTGTCTATATGGTCAGAGATATAGATAAACTCGCCACGCCATCAACAAGAATACATGAACTCGTGAACTGAACTGAAACATCTATGAAGAAGATTCTTCACAGAAGCAAATAGAAGATAGAGCTTTGATCTTTACTAAAGATGAAGAAGAAGAAGATCAGAATGAGAAAAAATCATGTTGAAGTCTATATGGTTGAACCAAAAAATGATCAAGATACACACTTTTATACTCATACTCCAATAACAGCTTATCATGCAAAATGCATAAGGAGAAGGACAGCGAAGTTCTTCCCCTGAAAATGAGCAAGGAGCAGAATCACAATAAGAAATAGAAGAAGAAGAAGAGCTTGTACCGATTAACACCATGACGCTAGTTAGAGAGCAAAGAGAAATGCAACGTCAAATGGAGGTCAGAGACAAGGAGATTGTACAGCTTAGTACCAAGATGAATGATATGATGGTACAAATGAACATCATGATGGAGATATTGTATAAGAATATCACATCAAGCACAACACTTATTTTGTCTACTAATCAACAGGCAGCGAATAATACAACTTTTATACCACCAGCCACTGTAGTACCTCAAGCTCCTATAGTACATGCTACGCATGAAGCGAGTAATGAAGTTAATCCACTACCTCTCCAGCCGACAATTCAAAATCTAGCTAGCATACCTAGAATGGTAACAACTACTCAGCTAGAAATAATAATCAATGAAAAGATAAAGGCGCCATAGCCTCGTGAAAGGTCTAAAAGTTGGTGAGTCGCCTTACCCAAAATATGAAGTGTCGTGAAATGTTACTCAGTGTCGAAATTTAATACTTTCAGCAGGCTTGGTAATCCAAAGCAACATCTAGCCCAATTTAAGGTTACTTGTGATAACACAGGAGGGAATGATGCATTGCTTTTCCTTCAATTCATCAGTAACCTAACCTCAGCCACTTTCGAATGGTATGTAGAATTGTCAAATGATTAAGTTAAAATATTTTTTGAATTAGAGACTATATTTGTGAAGAGGTTCACCAGTTACACTGAGAAAATGATAATCGCTAATATTACCTTACTGAAAAGAAGGAAATGACGAATTCATAAGTCACATGAAGTGAGCAACAATTGAAAGAAGAACATGCGATCCACTTGCTAATAGGAAATATGGATGATAAAATAACACCATTTCTATGCATGGAGTCGATTGTGATATTCCAGTACTTGCTCGATAGAGTGGATAAATTTGAAAAGTTGAATCGCCCTAAGTCCAAGTCTATAAAGAAAAAGAGAAACAAACCTTCGACTCAAGAAGAAATGAAATTCATATTCCTATATAGCTCAAATGGCTGAAAAATGTGTGGATAAAGGAAAGCATCCAATGTATAATGATGATAAGAGAAAGAAGCCTGTCTATTCTATTCCACAGCCAAAATTAGTATTGGGAGGCAATGATAAACCTCAGACTTTTCCAAGTGGTGGGGAGCATCCAAAATAAATAACAAGAGATGATGAGCAAATGCGGCCATCTCTTAAGGAAAAGATGAACAAAGAATATTCTTTTAGAAGGGACAGTGTGACCAAATTATTTTGGCAAGCAGTCAAAGCTAGTCTACAGTTACCAGAAATTAAAAGGCCTGAAGAAACTTATCAAGTCAACAATCCAAATTACTGTCCCTATCATCAGATGATCAATCATTCTATTGAAGATTGTTATGTCTTCAAAGATTGGCTAGAAAGGAAGTATCGATGAGATAAATTTACACTATTCGACAGTGTTCTAGTCAACCCTAAAAGAGAATCTACAAGAATGATTATATCAATTTCCGTATCATCCATCAAAGACAAAAATAAGGAGAAATCAGTTCAGACTGAAGAATGACAAACAGTAGTCTCCAAAAAGAACGTGAAAATGTTAAAGCAGCTAAAAAATGTCCCTAGTGTTAAGTGAAAATTACCACTTAAACCTATATTAGACTTAAGAGAGATGCCTAAACCAAGTATTTGGACTTCTCAGCGGCATTCTGATAAGGTTACTTCATTACAGCATGAGAAGCAGTCTACTAAACGTAGGCCTCATAAATCAAATAAGCTGGCCAAGAAAAGAAAGATCAAGAAGAGAACTATAACTCAAAAGATCATTAACAATCTAGATAGAATATCACTAAGACAACCATTTACCATTTAAGCTGCGACTTCATGCATAAACTTTGCATTTCAATCGATGAAGAAGATAATGGTGAATCTTGTCCAAGAGAGACATGTCAATCATCTATGTAATGCTGATATTCTTCAACATCGCTCTAAAATGATAAGGATAGTCGAGCACTACCAACCCATCATAATTTTATCGTGAAAGCAAGAAGAGCTGAGGAGCTAACATCAATTTTGTTTAATGACTCAATAAGATAATAACATGATGAAGATCTATGTTTTCTGACGGAGAAGAGTCAGACTCATCCATATCATCACGTATGAAACATATGACGTTGAAAAATGAGTCTAGCCCTTTTGGCCAATCTTCCAAAATAAGAAGGGAACTTGAAGAAACTACCTCTTCAGAATAATCTGAGCAAGATAAGGTGATTCAAGTTTAGTTGATAAGTGGTAAAGTCTTATCACCTTCATCAAAGAAGGGAAATGCAAATAAATACAAATGCAAATAAATTGAAGTCAACGAGAATATTATTCTCAAAAATTCTAGGATAAAGCCTAAATCAAGTGAGAAGATATATTATAATATTCTATCACATCTGAGAAAGATCCTTGCATAACTGAGTGTGTACGAGGCTCTCTTGATGTCAAAAGACCTCCGAGAAACTTTGATACAGCCTCTCAAAGATCCGGAGAGTTATGAAGCTTACTTTGCTAAGAAATGCATGACCGAAGCATTGCAAACTCAAGATCTTCCAATAATCACATTTTTTAAAGAAGATCTTATGTTGGGAACGACAGATCACAACCGTCCTCTATATGTTACTGTAGAGAGTGATGGCATCTCGATCAGCTGAATATTAATTGATATATGTTCTTCTATTAATCTTATGAGTCTAAAGGTATTAAGAGAATTATCACTTGATATCCAACATCTTGGGAGAGATAAGTTGATGATTTATGATTTCAATAAAAAAAAAAAACTGGTTATTTATTCTCCCGCCAAGTTCGTGGATTTATATACATAAGCCATGTAATCGATCATACATCATTTAGAGCTCTCTTGGGCCGGCCGTGGCTGCATGAGTATGACATGGTCCCATCAACTATGCATCAATGTATGAAGTATCTGAAAGATGGAGAATAATTTAAAATTCCTGATAACCTTTAACCATTCTCCGCCAATAAATCAAAGATTTATGAAGATACAAAATATTTCATTCTCAAAGAGCCTAAGCCAACAGAACCTCTTGAAGCAGTAGCATCCACTTCATGAACTAAAAAGTAATTTCATAAAGTGAAAGAGCAGAAGCAAAGAGGAAGAAAGAAGGCAATGTCACACTCTGGGCACTTGATTCTCACTAAGTCAAGAAAATCGGTTCCTCATTTGGGAAGCAACACGGAAGAAGAAGATATTCCTATCAAACCTAAGAGAACTTATAAGCTCTCAAGAAAGGCAGAGTATGAAATAAGTGATTCTGATTCAAACTATGATTTTGAATCTACTTATGGAAATAGAGTTTAGATGGTTGCATCAAGGAGGATAGCTCACTTGTAGAGTCAGATGACTCACTCAAAATTATACCCATCCCTCAACAGTGCTTCAAAGAAATCAGTCCACTCGAGATTCATAATATTGAAGAATTGATAACATTCTATATGTCGCCGTTGAGTGAGAGTGGCAAAACAGGAACTCTATTTTATAAATCTGAAGAGTCTCAGCCTCACAATTTTGAGAAGCCTGCTCAACATGAAAATTATGATGAGATAGTGCTGGCAAGAATACCAATATATTATCCATAAAAATTACAAAGAATGATACATAAGCTTGGAATTCATATTGGAACTACTAAACATAGGACTCAAGTCTTTAACAAGATATGGATCCGAAGAAGTTCTCAGACATCACGAAGAAGTGATAAGTTTATCACTAAAGGTCTTGGGTTCATCCGCAAATCTCTTCAAAATAGAGTCTGTTATAATATAATAGAAGCTGAGATCGAGACTAATAGTAATGAAAGAGATGATTCCCATGAAATTCTTCTTAAGAACGATGAAGAAGTAGAAGCTAAGTCCGCACCTGAAGAACTTGAAAATGGTGGACAAATAGCTACTATAGATGAACTTAAAGAAATCAACCTAAGAGCTGAGGATGATCCCCGTCCATCTTTCATCAGTGCCCTCTACTTGATGTGAAAGTTGAAGAGTTAAAAATGCTACTTTATGAATTCAAGGATTACTTTGCCTGGACATATTCTAAAATACCAGGCTTATCTCCTGATGTAGCTGTTCACAAACTGGCTATTAAACCAGATGTGACGCCTATTAAACAAGCTCCTAGGCAAATGAGATTGGAGATTGAAGAACTAGTAATTGCAAAATCTAAGAAGTTGTTCAAAGCAGGCTTCATCCGAGAGGAGAAGTATGCAGATTGGATAGCCAATATTGTCCCAGTTAGAAAGAAGAATGACAAAATTTATCTCTGCATTGACTTCTGGGACCTAAATAAGGCGTGCCCAAAAGATGACTTTCTGCTTCCAATATCAGAACTACTAGTGGACAACACCTCCAACTATGACATGTTCTCATTTATGGACGGATCGTCAGGATAAAACTAAATCAAAATAACACCTGAAGATGAAAAATATACATCATTTAGAACACCTATTAGCATCTATTGCTACACGGACATGCCCTTTGGCTTGAAAAATGCTGGAGCTACATACCAAAAAGCCATGACGTATATTTTTGATTAGTTGATTCATCAACAGGTGGAATGTTATGTCGATGATTTGGTAGTAAAAAGCTTGAATCGCTAAAACCACTTCAAAGACTTGAGAATTGTACTGGAGAGAATAAGAAAAATATGAACTTAAGATGAATTCTCTAAAATGTGTATTCGGGGTATCCTCCAAAAAATTCATGGGGTACATTGTACATCACAGAGGTATTGAAATTGATCATGCTAAAATCAAGGTAATCTTGGAGATGCCTCCACCGAAAAGTTTGCGCCAGCTCCGTTCTTTACAAGGGCAGCTTACATTCATCATTCATCTGTCGATTTATATCAAACTTATCAGGATGCTTTCAACTGTTTGCAAAGTTAATGAAGAAGGACACTCCATTCAAGTGTGACAATGAGTGCCAAGAAGTCTTCAACAGTATTAAAAGCTACCTGTTAAATCCACCAATTCTTACCCTGGAAGCCCTCTCATACATACGCATTAGAAGAGTCCCTTGGAGCATTATTGGCATAACACAATGAAGAAAACAAATAGAATGCTCTTTATTATATCAATTAGAGGCTGATTGGAGCATAAATGAGATACTCGCTGATTGAGAAGCACTGTTTAGCATTGATCTTTGTAGTCCAAAAGCTTCGTCACTATATGTTATCTCATAAGATTACCCTCATCTCAAGGATTGATCCGCTGAAGTACTTGATGACAAGACCAGCGTTGATAGACCATTTGGTAAGATGGGCAGTATTGCTTCTACAATTCAATACCACATATGTTCCATAGAAAGCAGTGAAGGGACAAGTCTTAACAGATTTTCTTGCTGCACATTGCATCCCTGCAGACTCTTCTCTTAATGACGATTTGCCCGATGAGCAAATTATGTTCATTCATGAAAGAGAAAAATCACAAATTTAGAAAATATACTTTGATGTAGCCTCATCGATCAAACAAGTCTAACATCTAAATTTCCCAAGAGTAAGAGTAGGAATCGACATCGTCTTCATAACACCAGAATGATGGATAATGAGACGATCATATGGATTGACCGAGCCAAGAAATAATAATGAAGCTGAATATGAAATAACAAGAAGATTATTTTCATAGACATTCAAAACTTGTATATTTTTGGTGATTCTCAACTTATTATAAATCAAGTACTTAGCATCTATAGAATTAGCAAGCTTGAGTTAGCTTTCTATCACAAGCGAGTTCTCGAGCTTATGAAGCATATATTAAATATCACACTAACTCAAGTCTCTCGATCAGAGAATAGTAAAGCCGATTGCTTGGCAAAATTAACTTAGGAAATAGCAATTATGAATGGTGATTATGTCATGAATGACATATCTCTTAGAGCCAAAGTATTCAATCCCCACGGTAGAGGGTTATCAAATATGACCCAACAGATGCGACTCAGTCCTCATACTCCAAAATCAATAATAAGTTATATCAAGAAGAGCTAAGAATGACATTGCCTTAGAAAAGCAGAGTGAAGCCTTTGTTATAGAAAAGTCACATGATTGAAGACAACCCTTCATCGACTACTTTTAAGAAGGTAAATTACCAAATAATAAATTATTGACAGCTCAAATCGAGAAGAGAATGCTATGCTATGCTTTCGTCAAAAATACTTTATATCGTAGATCATTCGAACAAATATGACTATGATGCCTAAATATAGATGAAGGTGCCAAACTGATTGTTGAAGTTCATGAAAGACTTTGTGGTGCACATCAGTCAGGTCCCAAGATGACAGTAAAGATCAAAAGGATGAGCTATTATTGGCCATATATGGTGAGAGACTATATTAATCATACTTCATGAGTGTCAAGTACATGAGAATCTCATCCATCAACCTCCAAATCTATTACACCCAACAATAGCATCCTGGCCATTCGAATGTTGGGGTATAGATGAAATTGGACCAATTGATCCACCATCATCAGCTGGACATCACTTCATCTTAGTAATGATTGACTATTTCTTTAAATGGGCTGAAGCTACCCCATTTAAAAAAGTTACTACCGATCGAGTGTTTAACTTTTTCAAGCATAATGTGGTCTATAGATTTGGAGTGTCGCATCGAATAATTTCTAATAATGGCACAACTTTCAAAAGTGTAAAGATTTATAAATTTGTCGATCAACATAAAATTGATTGGTGATACTCTTCAATATATAATCTAAGAGCAAATGATTTGGTAGAGGCCTTCAACAAGACATTAGTCAAGCTGCTCAAGAAGATTCTCACTAAAAATAAAAGAGAATGACATGCCAAGCTAGTAGAGGCACTATGAACGTATCAAACTACCTACAAGATACTGACTAAAGCCACTCCCTATTCATTGGTATTTGGAACTAAAGTAGTTCTTCCACTAGAAGTTGAGTTACCTTCACTTTTAGTAGCGATCCAATACAACCTGGCTAAAGATCAAAGTGCTCATTTGAGAATGGAGGAACTCGATGGGTTTGATGAAATTAGATTGCAAGCTCACCAAAATCTGGAAGTCTATCGAGCAAAGATGTCCGTGGATTTTTCTACATCTCAACATTCCAAAAAGGAGAATTGGTCATGGTACTGAGAAGACCAATTATTCTTAATCGAAAATTTGGTAGCAAATTTGAGACTAATTAGGAGGGCCCTTTTATCATCGAGAAAGTATACCAAGAAGGGGCATACCAACTCATCAACCTAAAGGGTGAAAGATGAATGCCGCCAATTAATGATTGATACTTGAAAATATACTATATATGATAATCACATTCTCGAGGTATAATAGAAACCCCCCTGCAAGACAGGGGCATTTTTTTAGTATATCTATTTAGGTCAACACCGTGCTTCATGCAGAGATCCCTAAATAAATATACTTACTCAAGATGAAAGAACTTTTTCGTGAAAATTCTCCTATTACACAGGGGGCATTTTTAGATTTTTTTTACATAAATGAAATCAATATTGTATTTTAAAATCTTCTTAAAAGCATATCAATTCAAATATTGATGTATTTACGTATTTTCATCTTGAAAGTTCTTCTAAATGTGCTTTAGAATTCTCCCTGCAAAATAGGGGTCATTTTTAGTTTATTTGAGTTGACATCATGTTATAAGACGAGATCCTCGAATATATGCCAATTCAGGTTGACATCGAGCGTTACGTTGAAATCCTTGAATATATCTATAATTATTATTGTAAAGTTGCAAGTTCCTACAAAAAAAAGAATCTATTGCTATGCATGAAAAGACAACCTCAAATATCAAGAAAAATTTTCTCCCAAATTCGTCAAATGTCGGAGATCAAGTCAAAAGAACTCCCAATTTTGAAAGCTTCAATCAATTAAGTTGGAAAAATATCAACCTCTACATCCAAAAGTCTATGACACAGATGAGTTCTAAAGGTCGAACTCAACAAACTCACAAATGGACGAGTTGCTGACGCTCTCCTCACTCAACAAGCTGCAAGAAAAGGCCGTAGTGAAAGAGCCCATGTTCGTTAGTCTAATGATAAAACCACTAACCCACTACAGTTTAAGTCGAAGACTCGAGTAGGTTCTAAAGGTCGAACTCAACAAGCCCAAATGTGACCGAGTTGCTAACGCTCTTCTCACTCAACAAGCTGTAAGAAAAGGCCGTAGTGAAAGAGCCCCTGCTCGTCAGTCCAATGATGATAGATGTTCAATCTCAAACCAGATCCAACTTAGTGATTATAAGCAACTAGAATCTAAGAGATCTTTCTATTTGATCGATAGATCAAGAATCAAGGAAACTCAATTCTCAAATCAATCTATATATATTGCCTAGGTGATATCTCAATTTATTCTCAAATGATCCGATTAAGCTCAAAGCACATATCAAAGCCAATCTCCTCATCAAGTCCATTAAAGTAGAAAGCACAGGACCGATGAAGCAATTACATAGTTCATACAAAGTCAATGGACGAACTAAAGGAATTTCATGGTTATTTAGTGTATTAATGCACACATTGTTAGACTAATAACTCAACATTGACCCTATATAAGTCGAAGGTCAAGTTATTCAGATGCACCCTTCAATGAATCCAAAGTAAAGCACACATGATTCATGTAAATACACTTCCCCGACAAGTCAATATGGACAAATCGTGTCATTCCTTCATCAAGTCCACAAGTTTAAAGCTAGATAAGGAATTTCATCCCACCAAGCAGATAAACTAATTCTAATCCTTCATCAAAATAAATAAACCAATTCCTCCATCAAACCCAACCAAGCAAGCTAGGTGGGAGGAAACTCAAATCAGAATGACATAAAAGAAATAGATATTCAAGAAAAAGTCATCAAGCAAAAGTAGATGGTGTAAGAACTCTTTTCTATCCAACAAGTTGATTACAATCGCCAATCCCATTTAGCAACCCAAATAAGGCATCATACTAATGACAATCATATTAAAGCTCCATAAGCTATTGCAATCGAAGCTGAAATGATCCAAGTTATGTGGCCAACACTAAAGGTCAACCAGTTTTCAACAATCGTGACTTACTCTATGTGTGAATCACATTTGTTGGGGGGCATTTTTTGACCTCCTCATATGTGTCATGAATCAAGGCAAGCCCACAAGTTTCATTTGACGAACTTCGGAGGTGATAGTACAAAATCATGCACTAGAGGTCACCAAAAATGGTCGAAATGACCTTCAATCGATGAATGGACTTCTCCATCGCATTCAGAACATCGAAATTGGTCAAAATATAAATATTACATAATTTAACGACCAACCGATCAAGTGTTCAAGTCGTCAACACACCTGCATGCATGTCAAGGTCAAGAGACACCGACGTAAGCCAAACGACCTCCGTTCATGAAATTGAGCATGTCATTAGCTTCAAAATATCAAAAATTATTAAATGAGACTATCCACGCTCAATTCAGATGAGTTTGTGCAAATGTCGAATAATCAGAAGTGGCAATGCACAAATCGAGGCTGAAATACACTGAATGTCGCTAAAATTAACCCAAACGACCTCCGTTCATGAAATTAATCATGCTTTTAGCTTCGAAATGTCAAAATTTATCAAGCAAGACTATTCACACTCAATTCAAATAAGTCTGTATGAATGTCGAGCGGTCGAAAGCAGAGACGCCATTTTGAGCTGAAATGAACTCAATTTGACATCGACTTGAACCAAATAACCTCCAATTATGAAACGGACTGTGTCGTTGCGTCCGAAACATTGGAAAAAAAAAGCTAAGATTGATATATATATATTGACCATGTCATTTTATCGATGTAAAATTCACATTAAAGTCGTTTAATCCATTTAAAAATTAGTTTAAAATTCCTAAATTACCCTAAATCAAATCAAGCCCTAATTCTATTGGATCGAACCGCTCGGCCTAATCCCTTCCCTCTTGTGACTCTTCTTCCCTCACGCACACAAGGCTATAGCCCTCCTTCATCCATCTCCCTCCTTCGCCAGTATGACAACCTGTTTGGCCTTCTTCACACAGAACACCAAGCCCTTTCGCTCAACGAATCAGCTTCTCCCAAACCGCCCTCCAAAATGCATGAAGTGGTTTCTTTCCACCCTCTCATCCCAGCCTAAGGAGTTCTTTCTACTCATTCAAAATCCAAAGTTTTCTTCCTCCTCCTCAAACCAAAGGAGTGTTCTTCCCCTTTCTTTCTTCTTTCCTCTTCCTCTTCCTTCTCCATTTCTCCTTCCCTTATTTCAAAACTAATTTTATTTTTTTCACAAAACTAAATTAGATCTTCCCTTCTTTCTCCATGATTTCTCTTTTTCCACCAAAATCGAAAATTGATTCTTCCACCAAAATCAAAATCCACCCTTGTTCACCAAACCAAAATCAACTTCAAAACCTCATTTTCCCATCTTAATTTCAATTGCTTCACCAGAAGAACATCATTAGGCGGTTCTCCATTTCCGCTCATTTCAGATTATACTAATCTTTACTTCACAGAACAAGAACACCGCCATGAGGGTTCTTCTTCGGTTTCTTGTCGCCTAGCCAAACTTTCATTTCCTATTTCACGAATCTGAGAAGAAATCATCGCCATGAGTGTTCTTTTCTCATCGCCTCCCATTGCCCCTTTACTCTTCAGAATGAGAAGAACATCGTCATGAGGAGGGTTCTTCTCTTAGTTTTTGGCATGCCTAACCCCGTTCTCTGTCAATCTGTAGTGCGAGAAAATGAAATACGCGTGTTTCTTTGCAGATGCTCAGCGCAGACACGAGATGAAAAATTAGCCACATGTCAGAAGACACCACTCACGCCATCTGAGGTATAAGTAACCAACACTCTAGATGTCCTCCTGACTAAATGTCGCCAAAATTTTGTCTAATCTTCTAGAAAATAAATATTATATATATACGCATTTCGCAGATTTTGGCCTCGCTATGCTATGAACATGTATGTGTGACGGCTAAAAGCCACACTACTATAGCTATGAGGGGTTCTCAAACCCATTTCTAGCATTATTCAAAATTGCTAAATTATCTAAAATGAGAAGAATGTCTTGTGAATTTTAGAACAAAAGAGAGGGGGAAAAAATGACATACAATAAAAAAATGAACTAACTTAAGAACACTAAGTAAGGAAACTTATAGCTAAATCTAAACTAAAATCGTCAAATAAGAAAAAAAGGGGAAAGTAAAATGACATACAACAAGTACAAAAGTAAAACAAAAAAAAGAGAGGAAAAGCATTTACAAAACCTATTTAAGCAAGTTAAAATCTTCCCGAAGTACGAATTAAAATCCTTCCCCCTCTTTCTCGAGTACTCTAAACTCAAGCAAGCGCTCTCTCTTAGCCTTATTTAGAGGGATTTAAGAAAGTAATGAGTGAGTTCTCTTTTCTTGTAAATTTCTCAAAATTAAATAATCTTTAATTAGAATTTGGGGAGGCTAATACTAAACTCATAACAAACTTGCAATGAATTTGAAGTTTAAGATTCAAATAAATAGGGAATTTGATATGAAGTAAATGATGAATCCTAATTGAGTTTAATAACTCTTATATGAATATGGAGGTGATTACTATGCTAGCTAATAAGCATGAGTAGGGCTAAAATAATACACACTGAAATTGGCATAACTTATCAAAAGTGATGTAAATTGAACATAATCAAGTTGGGAGAATTACAAAAAAAACTCAACAAGAAAACTAAGTGCAAGTAATATTTTAAACTACAATCTAAATCAAAATGACTGCTTCACTGCTAAATCTGCAATTCTTTGTACAAATAGATAGAAGGCGACACTAAACTAAATACTGCACGAATGAAGGAGCTTTCCTTCAATGCAAAATTTAAGAAACTTCATTCTAAATTATGATTTTAAAAATTAATTAAATCACTAATTAGGTGAAATTATCTAAGCTATAAATATCTATGTGCTTTACGTAGATTTCTGCAAATTTTAATATTTGAAAATCGAACTAAATTAAAAAAAAAATACAAAATCAATCTCATAATTTAGAAATAAATCACTTAAATTACTAATCACCCGCATGGGCCCGACACTATGCTGAATGGTTAAATTCAAGATCGGGCGGGTTGCTTCCCGTTAGTCTTGAGTCCGTTAACAAAACTTAAAACTTATAAAAGAATTTCAAATCGTGAAATATTTGAAACACTGTAGGTGATAGATATAATCGCAAGAACTAAAGAGTGAGGATCTATAGCTCTTAAACATATTCAAATTAATCAATTTTTCAAATCAAATTAAATAGCAATCTGAAACTGCTTAAATGAAACTCTATTATTAAAAACTTAAATCAAACTCCATTCATCCACCTTCCACAATTATTTGTCGGGGGTGACAAATTAAAAAAAACTCTAGCTCATAAAGAAGCCAATGTCAAATCAAGTATTACATGTTTCTCAATCAATCTCACTAGAACGTACCCATGTCCTCATATGTTTGGCCGCTCGGCCAGGATAGTATTTACGATCGAGTCCTCCATCGTGGTTTTGGCCGACTCCATTATATTACGATGATCAGGCATATGCTAATGGTTCTATCATTTGAGCTGTGAATCATAGGGTATACTTGATAGGGTAAACAACCCTCTGTCAGCTAAGGTAGACTTAAGACTGTCTCTTTCGACAAACACCACCCTATGTCTACAAGAATTTCTTGGATGACGTAACTCATGTGTTGCTGATGAGGATTCTTCTGTCAAGTTGGGTCGACTACCTTCTCTGACTAAGTAGACTAGGGACCGCGACTGCCCGGGATGACGGAACCATGAGATCTAGATCGGGCACATTATCATTCTCCCAACCATCTGGTTTAAGATGAAATGATAATTTTCATAATCTAAATGTTGAAACTCCACATCTTACTATACTATGTTATGCATCTAACGACTCAAATTTTAATCAAAAGTTCTCTCTCACTTATTGGGAGGGGTAACTAACTATAGGGGCTTGCGCCTATAGGAAACCTGGAACCAGATCTAAAGTCCTCACAAAATGAGAGCGAAATCTCTGGGTAGTGTCTTATCTACTATCTCATTTGCCTTCTGAAAATTACACCGACACATTTCAAATCACTCTCTTCAATTCAATATTTGTCGAGAGGTCGGTGGCGAATTTTCGGAGCCCACGATTGAGTGGTTGTTTGGAGCTCTTTTTGTACTTTAACTGCAAGATTTGTTTCCTTACTGCACAGTAGGGAGAAGAAATCATCCAGATATAGAAATAGAAGGCTTGTTCTAAATGGCAGTTTTAAATGTTCGATAAGAAGAGGGGAGATCATTAAGGGTATAATAGATAATATCTTCAAAATATAATTTTGAATCAACTGATGCAATGACATTCACTTTGGCTTTGATTTGTGATAGGTATAAATTCATTGTTTCATCTTACATGGAAAGATTGTTGAGTTAGCTTTTGAGTTGGATAATACAAGATCTATTTGCTAATTGCAGCTAGTGTTCAACAGTAAACTAGATTTTTTAGCATGTCTCAAGATTCAAAACATAATGTAGAAGAGGAGATATCATAGAGTAGAGTGCAACTACCAAATTCTAGTAAACGATCATCAATATTATGAATAATTCTCATTTGATGAGTAACAACATCATTAAAGGTAATTAGAGGCGGTGGTCGAGAGGTTGAACCTTCGAGATATTTGTGAAAAATTTGAGAATGTGAGATTTCCAAGTATGATGATTTTCTTGGGTTAATAGGTGTTTATTACTATAAATGTTTATTACTATATCAGAAAAATTATTTCAGAAAAATTATTTCAGAAAAAGAATCCTCAATGATAAATGATCATAATAGACTGTTGTAATTACTATATATTATAAATAATCCTCAATGATAAATGATCAATTATTACAATATATTATAAATGTTTATTACTATATCAAGATGCATTCCATTATAAATGATCAGCTAAGATGGTCTTAGTAGAGGTGATAGTGTAGGATGCTGCCAGCTATTTCTCCTCTACAATTATCTTATTTATACTGTTGTTATCAAGTGCTCAAGATTTCTAAACTCAGTTTCAATTTTTTTTTATTTCACTGTGATTCTGATACCTTCAGTAATCTTCATATTCTTTGAAATTTAAATTTAACTTCAATTAATATATTGTAACAAATCATTTTTTAAATCTAAGCTTACTGATTATATATATATATATATATATATATATATATATATATATATATATATATATATATTTAATTAAATCTTCCATTATATTATACCGTTTCTGACATATTTTCAACTGAAACTAACAATCATAATAGACGAAACCACTTAAAACACTTTGATATCATCTACTGTAATCAAGCAGAAAATACAAATACACTCATTCAAACAAAGACTATCAAATAAACCATCCAACAAGCCCTCAAAAATACAAAATAAAAACAAATTACAGATTATATATTTCTTGTTCACTGGCCTTCCAAAGGAAAGGCATGTTTTGAAGAAAATGAAGAGGAGGCCGTGAGTATGTAAGCGGGGCCGTTCCCGGCGCTCGGCCTCGGCGACCTCGCCGGAAGAGTTAACGAGTTTCCGTCCAAGGAACTCCTCTCATATTTCTCTTCGCCGCTCCTGCTCACCCCTTTCTCCGCCCAGATGAGCTCCTGCTTCTTCACTCTGCTTGGATATCCGCAGCAGCACCCAGACTTGCCTGCTCTCTTAATGTATCTTAACGTTCCAATTACACAGATATATACAAAAAGTTAGGGTTCTGATGTGCAAGTTAGGGTTTTTTTTTTTGGAAGTTTGGTGATAAGGTTAGCGTTTGTTGTGAGATTCTGATAATTTTGTTGAAGTTCTATGTGAAATTCAAGGAATCAAACAATAAGGTAAATGATTGTTCTTGATTGCAAAGTTTTAAAATTAGGGATTATTTTTAAAATAGGCTTAGTGCTAATGATAATTAATTGTTTAAGCATGAAAAAAATATAATTAGTAAAATAGGCATAGTCGTCCGTTTGACGGACGACTGGCCCCTGGTGGTTTGTATTATGGGGAGAGAGAGAGAGAGAGAAAGAGAGAGAGAGACAGACTTTTTTTTTTTTTTTTGATGGTTTGTAACGGCGGGGGAGAGAGAGAGAGAGAGGGACATTTTATTTTTATTAATTTTTTTAAATAATATAATTATTTAAAGTATATAATTTAAAAATATTTTTATAAAATATTTAATAACTAAATATTTATATATTTAATTATTAATTTTTTTATTTATATATATAATTAAATTTATAATTTAAAATATTTTAATTATATATATAAATTTATAAATTTATTTAATATTTTTTATTAATTAATATAATTATGTATAATATATAATTTTATTAATTTTGTTAATATATAATATAAAAATATTTAAAATATATAAATAAATAAATAAAGAAAAGAATAAATTATATAAATATTTTATAAACTATATAAATAAAGTAATTATATATATATGGGAATAAAAATACCCAATAATTTTTATAGAATATTTTTATATAAATATTTTTAAATACCCAATAATTTTATCTGTTTAAAGATTTAATTAGATTTGCATTTTTTTAAAATATGGGAATAAAAAAGTTGGCAAATTTTTTAATTATTTTTATAAAATTTATTTTAAAAAATAAATTACGATTGAGCTATCAAATGTATGTGACGAAGGTGCTTCAACAATAAAAACAAGCAAAGGCCACAGCTGACAAACCTAATATATATATATATATATACACACACATACATATATATATATATATATCTTTAAATTATCATCACATAAAAATTATTAATATTAATGTTTTTTAAAAATAAAATACATTTTTATGCATAATTTTGAATGCATTTGTGTCATTAAAGTATTATATAAGTAAATATAAAAGTTTAGGCATTAGATATATTAATATATACATATTTTGTGATTTGTATATAAATCCCTCAATTATGTCATTACGTCCTTAAGAATTTTTTTTCATAATTATTTTGAAAATATAGTTAATTCGTTTATGAATTTTATATCAATTTACTGAGTTTTCATTTTTCATAAAAAAATATTACTTTCTTCAAAATTATTATGAATATCTTCATTTTTGTAAACATAAATTTACAACATTTTTAACTTTTTATATAATTTTTCTCTTATAATAATTATAAATATCTTTGTTTTTTACATAAATTTTGTACAAAAAATGAATTAATTATATATTTTATTAATTAGATATTATTAAATATAGTTAATATAATTTTTTTTGAACTTTATGCAGTTGTATTGATGTGTAGAGATGCCGGCCAGTCACTATTTTGCTTCCAGCTTATTAGTTTGAATTGGTTTTTCATGGCCAATTCAAAATGAACAAGTCAACAACTATCTTGCAATTAGAGATATGTTGACTTCGTTGCAAATTTTAAATAAAGGATCATTTACATATACAGCACATAATTTTTATATATTTACATATCTAATATTTAAACATAAATATTTAAATATATAACACCTAAATCTTTATTATTACAACAAAATAGTACTTTTCTTAATTTTTTGAAATAAAATTCATATTTTCGAAGCATAAAAAATATGCTATATTTATAAATATCAATTTTTAGTTGTTAGATATGTTAATGCATAAAAATACAATCATTTATTTAATAATACTTATTTGCTTATTTTATGACTTATACAGTGATATCATTTCTTTTAATCCTAAATGCATTATGAAGTAGGTACATTAGGTGTGAGATTGAAGAAAAATATTGAGCAAAAAGTAAAATAAAATAGACAATAAATTGATTTATTAATATTTTCACAACACACTAAATTATGTAAAATTTGATTAAAAAAACTATAAACATAATTTTGTTTTAATTTTTAGCATTTTTCGAGTAATTAGTTAGATTTGATTGAAGCTTGAATATGATGTAAATTTATAAGAAAATTAATAATAAATAAATAAGATTTTAAATTTTTTCTCATATACTTAGTTTACAACTCTAATTTCAATAATAATAATAATAAAAAATTATTATTATTATTATTATTATGCTTGTATTACTATTTTAATAATGAATTATAAAACTAAAATTATAGTGCCTTTGTAAATACCTTTGGCTGAATCTTCTTCCCACGCACTCTGTGCATTTCCTCCCCTCGATCATCTCTCCCATTCCATTTCTCACACACTTCTTGCAATACACTCTTCCACATACCTGAAATTAAGTATCGATATTTGCATTATTTAAAATCACATTATAACAACATTTCAACCAAAGATCAGTGAATAATAAGAAAAGATATAACTTTTATGCAACACACAGCTTCAAGATAGAGTATTTAAATGTGAACTTTCTATAATATTATATTTAATCACAAGAGAAGTTAGCGCAAATTATAATATTTGGATCTTTTATGCTTATTATTTGATTAATATAGAGAATTTAATGGCAGGTTTAAGTCAAATTTGGCTATTTTGCTGTTCAAAAAATGATCATAGTTTTGTCAGCTTAATTTTTAGAAAATTTTATGATAAAAAGTTAATTTTGAGAATCATAATTATTAAAGTATGATGACTGTCAAAAAAAAAAATAGCTATCTCAGCTCTTTAAAAAAGAAATATTTATAATATTCCTAATAATTTTTAAAAAAAATTATTTTACTCTCAACAATTTTAAAATTAACTTCTTAAAAACTGTAGTTGTTCTAAAAGGATCCTAAGTCTACTTTAAAAAAAAAAATCATGAGTTATTTAAAGAAAAATATCAAAGATAATAAGTTTATTTTCTACAACTTCATTCTAAAATAAGACTATTTAAAAAAAAATAGAAATATCAAAGTAAGCTACTATAAACTCAACCGTAAGTTCAGTACATACCAAGCAGCGATGCCTACAGATATAGATATAGAGATCGCAGAGAGCACAGATATTGGAGTGAGGTGTCCCTTTCCGCTGACACTGTCCTCCTCCCGCTTCAAAAGCAGAAGTCGAAGCCACGACGCTCTCCAATGAAGCCACGAAACCTCGCCCACTTCCCTTACGCGCTAAACGGTCGCCTTTAATCTCTGCCTCCGCTCTCCGGCTTTGATCGCCGCTCCTACTTCCTTGCTGGCTTGAGGTTTGTCTGGAGTTCTGATCGGAGTTATCTTTGATTGGTTTCATGGCTGCTTTCTTCTTCTCACAGGCTTCATTTTGTGGCATGGTCGTCAGGTATTTGAATGTGAGATCGACTGAGTCGTCGGGAATTCCTTCGTAGAGGGCCTCCAGGCTCGTCATGGCTTCGGCGGTGCTTTTCGCCCCCTCCATTGCTTGAAGAGACAGAGAAAGAGGAGTTTGAGTGGCCAGTAATGGATGCGTATGAAGAAGAAGACAAAAGCCGGCCTTAGTGGGAGTTTATGAGTTCTTCGTTGTATAACAGGAGGTATTGCCAAGTGATATATAGAGGGAAAATTGAAGGGAGTATTGAAAAAGGCAAATAAAAATAAATAAATAAATAAATATTCAAGGTGAGTATGACTTGATTTGATTTTTAGTTTATATTTATTTAAAATTGATTTATTTATTTTTATTTCATTTTGATATATATAACTTATATATTTGATTATCACTGAGTTTGAATTATTCAATTTTTTGGATGTCATACAGCTGACTTATTATTATGAACTATGAAAGCCTAGAATTTATGAGTTAGCGCCTTGCAAAATCTATTATTTTATGAGTTATTCGTTTATAAATAATCATATCATGGAGTGCCTTCAAAATGAATATTCATTATGAATAAAAATAAGCAAAATTAATATGGGAAAATTTTTAAAATAGGCATAATGTTAATCATAATTAGGCGTTTAGTCATGAAATTTTTTTTTTTATAAAAATAATCCGTTGAATTAATTGAAAGATAGATGCAAAATTAAATAATGAATTAAAAAATTTTTTTGAAGAGAGAGAGAGAGAGAGAGAGATTAATTTTTTTTAATTAATATAATTATTTAAAATATTTAAAATATATAATTTAAAAATATTTTTAATAAAATATTTCATAACTAAATATTTATTTATTTAGTTATTAATTTATATATATATATATATATATATATATATAATTAAATATATAGTTTAAAAAAATTTTAATTATATATATAAATTTATAAATTTATTTAATAATTTTTAATTAATTAATATAATTATTTAAAATATATAATTTTTATTAATTTTGATTAATATATAATTTAAAAATATTTAAAATATATAAATAAATAATTTTTAATAAATAAATAAAGAAACGAAATAAATTATATAAATATTTTATAAATTATATAAATAAAGTAATTATATATATATATATAAATTTATTTAGTTATTTATATATTTAAATTATATAAATATTTTTAAGTTATATAAATAATTTAAAAATATTTAAAATATATAAATAAATAAATAAATAGATATATATATATATATATATATATATATATATATATATATATATATATATATATATATATATATATATATATATTGTTTTGTAAGTATTTTATTCCTAGATGCAGATCTTCGTCAGCCCAAAAATTATCCAACACACAAGGGGGATATGAACACGTGGAAAACCCGCTAAGGAAAACCACGGGCCTTGCCCAGAACTTTCACTATGTGTTCAAAAGATAGGTCCTCGCTTCGTAGTTCTGAGAAGAAGGTGTTTGTGGGAAACAATATTCGAGTGTAGATACAATATCTCAACTCCAACCCAAGGAGAAGTTTCCAAAAGCGTGAACGGATCTTCCGGGAGCAACCTCTTGATCTTCGTGAGAAAGAGCGAACCGGTCTTTTCTAGTCCTCCTGCGATCTCGGGCGAGCTCGATCTTGACTACTGCGATGCTGCTAGATCGCTGGCCAAGGTCGACGGAGGTTCTGAGCTCGGTCTTCAAATCGATTTGGTCCCCCCTAAGGTGAGAATGGCTCTATTTATAGATTTTAGTGGAGTAAATTGTGGAAAACTCCAACCACTCCATCTCGACGGACGCACGATCCCCGATCGACGGTGTATTTTGATGATCCGGTGCCTTAATGATGTCCTAATTGGGTGATCTTGGTCGTTGGATTCGCCTTGACGAGCCGCCGATCGACCATAAATATGTCGCTTTTGACCATTTGGCGGATCGATCCATTTTCATCGATAGCTTGATCCGAGTCGATTCGAGTTCGGATCGAATGCTTGATGCTATGTTCGTCTCATCGACTACTTGATCAAAGCTCAAAATCGGTGATTAGATCAAGCATTTCAAAATGCCTTGAGATTCGCGGTTGATCGATTAATTTTCCGAGGATGTATTTCTATTTTTGGGTGACATTATCTCGCCATCCAAAATATATGTCAAATACTTGAAAATAGCAAATTCCAATGAAATTCCATCAACCGCGATTTTGAGAAGATCTTCATGCAAGATTATTATAACCGAGGCGATGCAAAATGCGAAATATGTATAGTATGCGCGATTTGAATTACGATCGACCCGGAAACAGAGCTCAGCGGTGCTATGCTGGGCGAAGGTACAATAAGATGGCGGCCACAGCATACGGGTCGCCGCTGTTGGCCATGGCCGGAACCACAACGGGGTCCCGGGGTTCATGGTCGGATCACATCACGGGCCGAACGGGTCGCTACGGCGCGGAGGGTCATGACCCATGCTGAATGCGCTGGTGGTTTCGGCCGAGACTGCTGGCGCCACATGGCATGGCCAAGGGTCGGGTACGCCCGAGGGTCTCTGAATGGACCGGATCTGTATGGCTGGTCACGCTGGGAGTGAGGCTGCTACTGGGCTGGAGTATGCTACATGAAGCATGGCCATGGAGGCCCGGATGCCACGTCCGAATGATTTTGAGCTTTCGCTTACTCTGAAGGTCTATAAAACCCCTAAGTGGAAAAGGCACACCTTTCTCATCTCCTCTTCTCCAGAGTGCATCCTCCCTGGGAGTTTGGGCACTCTATTTGGATCCACCTTCCTCCTCTGGGAGTGCATGCCCTCCCCGGTGGGAGTTTGGGCACTCTGGATCAACCCTCCTCCCCAGAGTGCATAGCCTCCCCCGTGGGAGTTTGGGCACTCTTTGATCCACCTCACCTCCTCTAGAGTGCATAGCCTCCCGGTGAGTTTGGGCACTCTTTTTGGATCAACCTCTCCTCCTCTGAGTGCATAGCCTCCCTGGGAGTTTGGGCACTCTTTTTGGATGATCACTTCCTCATCTCCACCCCGAGTGCATAGCCCTCCCGGTGGGAGTTTATGGGTGAGAATCTTTTGAAAGAGACACGCCCACCCTTGTAACTGAGGCACAGGGAACCTAAAATGGGAGGACCAAGGTTCGTGGGAGTCGATCACGGAGACACATTGATCGTGCTTCGGAAAAATATTATTTTCCAATGATTTGGTTCTTAAGTGTCCAAGAAGTCCGATAGAGCCCAATCCTCCGTGGGTATTTCACCATTTACGAGATGAGTTTCGCTGGATTGCGGTTTCCCCATCCCAGATGATCGCCATTTTGTCAAAGATGCAGGTTTGCATTTCCGCCGAGCGGTACGACGATCGGATGGGACTTATAGTTTTTCGTGGATGCGCGACCTTGACTATCGATTACCTCGCGACGGATGTGCAAGTTTACTATGATGCACATGGTCGACACCGCAGAGTCGGCTACTTGATCCTGGATGAAGGATTCTCCCAAGAGTTGGGCAAGCATTCTTTTGTGAAGAATGACGGTCTTCAGAAATGGGGAAAGCTGAGAGATTTACCCATTCCCCTACAGGTTTGTGATGAAGATATCCTGACCGAAATTCCGTAATATTGAAGATCTTCGATTTGAGATTCATATACAGATTTGAAAGGAGGAATCTTTATTGAGTGGCTTTCTATTCATCCGGTCTTATGCATGTTGAGAAAGCCCAACAAGGAGGTTTCCAGATCTCCTGCGCCCTCCGCTCCTTCCCACAAGGACCCGCTCCAAGAGAGGAAAAGGAGGCGAAGAGGTGATGGTGATATCGACACCAAAAGAATCGCCTTCAGTAGTCGCCCCCCCAAGGATCTTCATTCCCGAGGTTGAATCATTCCTCAAGTCGCCGCGATGTCAAGAACCGGTAACAATCCTTCTGCTCATCATCTTTTATTTCCCATTTCCTGTTAACGTAATTTTTCTTATTTCATCGAAGAAGCAAGAACTTGACTTCAAAATGAACATCAGGTCAATGACCGAATTGAGTTCGTGAAGGTCAAGTTTCTCCATGGTGAATATAAGAAGCGTGTGGAGAAAGTAAAAGAGATGTCCGTGTTGGAGAATCAACTTGATGAGGGACCGAAGTCGTTAATTTCTCTTTCTTTTCGGAAGTTGAGCGACTGGATGAATTAGGGAGGCTAAGAGGTTGGTTGCAAAGGATCCAAGATCTTTTAGAAGGTTTGTCTGAGGCAAAGAACCGAGAGTTACGCTGCCGCTTCGTGAGAAAGAGGTCCTTATCTCGGGTAGAAGCGAGATCACAGCCGGAGGACTTCAAGAACTAACAACCTTCAAGAGTATCATACAGATCACGCTCGTGAGGCCGAGACCACGCAGGATGTGAGGTGAAGGCTTTGGAGGCAGGTGTTGATGAAGGCTTCATCCGAGGTTTCTTGAAGGGGACAATGACGCAAGCTGGAGTCGGTTGAGATCCTTTCTCCTATTTCCCCTTCTAGCGAGGGATGACTGATAGTTCTTCATCATCTACATGAGACCATCAAGACTGTAGTTGTAGTTCCTTTATGTTGCCGCTTAGTGTTGTATATTATTTCGCTGATTGTACTTGTATGTCTCATGAGAAGTAATAATATACAAAAAAATTGTTTGTGAATATTTCCGAGTTGTGTGTCAAAGCACTGATGATAAAGATTCGTAGAAGAGATCATCTGAATCCCTTGGGTAATTGATCTATTCTAAGATCATTACCGAGCGCTTGATGACAAACTTGCACGGAATATATTTATAGAGGTTCTTCGACTCTCGATCTATCCTGTCAGGTATCTGAGCCGCTTACTCGATGATGTTAACCTGTTATGGAGAAAGGTGATGAGGATTGCCAACTTATCCAAGGTTGTTTATCGAGCGCTCGATGTTAACAGAAGATCTTGAATTGAATGAGGATTTTGACCTATCCAGGTTGTTTGTCGAGTTACGACGTTAACTCAGATGGAAGAGGTCGTGAAGTCCACTAAGGACCTCTCGATCTATCCTGTTGTGTATCGGAGTTCCATGATGTTAACTGTATGGAGAAAGTTGTGCGCCTATAGAGGATTGCCAACTTATCCAAGGTTGTTTATCGAGCTACGATGTTAACCTCAGATAGAAGATCTCAATTGAATCGAGATTTTGACCTATCTCAGGTTGGCTACTCGATGAGTTAACTCGATGAAAAGAGCCTATAGAGGATTGCCAACTTATCCAAGGTTGTTTATCGAGCTACTGACATGTTAACTAGGAAGATCTCAATTGAATCCGAATTTTGACCTATCCTTGGGTATCGAGCGCTTACTGAGATGTTAACTCGTTATGGAGAAAGTTGTAGCCTATAGGATTGCCAACTTATCCAAGGTTGTTTATCGAGCTACTGACGATGTTAACTCAGATAAGAGATCAATTCCCTGGGGATCGATCTTACCCTGAATGAGATACAACAATAGTTGCGTATCTCTTGAGTCGGGTGTTTTAAAATGCAAGCATAAGCAAGAAAAAGTCACAATAAGTATGAGAACTTTAACATAGATAGAAACATAAATCCAAACACCTTGATGCCAAGGTTGGACAATAAGTACGACAAACAGAGTATCGATAAATTCGATAACAATAATTGCAATACAAACATACACGATGATAATGTTTTCTGCATTCACTAGAATAAAAAAGCTGATGCGTCACTGGTAGTACTTCTGGAGGTTTGTAGCATTCCGTGCAATGGGAGAGTCTTCCCATACTATCCTTAAGCTTGAACGTGCTTGATTTTAGACACCACCACATACCTTCCCAAACCGGTGAGAGTTTGTTCTGCCCTTTTCCTCGAAGTCGAGGCTTCGAGACGATCCCTCAGATATTGGTCGTATTTTACCCTTCTGAAACCTCGAGCAATCCTTTGGAAGCCATTCTGAGGCCGACATGTCGGGTCTCTGGTAGAGATCCGATGGAATCTTATCGTCGTGCCGCATTAAAGTTATGGGTTGGGCTCGGACCCCATGTCGACCGGAATTTCGCCCAAAACACGATTGTACCTTTCTCCAAGAGGGTCCTTGATGTAAGGCGGTAAGCCCAAAGAACATTGATAGTTCTTCGCCCATTGCCCCTGGTTCGTGGTTCTTTACTTTTAGTATTGTCCTATTGGTGACTTCTCCATTTGCCTGGATGGGATACTGTGGATTAACCGATATGCGCCCCGCAAAAGATGTGAATGTCTTTCCCGTGAACTGGCCCCATTATCGGTGATGATTTTTGGAATGCCAAACGACAAATAATATTTTTCCGCACAAATTGCTTGCATTTGTGCGATTTTGGCCGTTCAGCTTCCACCCACTTCGTGAAGTAATCAACGGCCAAGATTATGAATTTTCGCTGCCCTGGCAATGGGAAAGGGTCCCATTATATCGATCCCCATTGAGCAAAGGGCCACGGCTCGGATTGTGGTGAGTTCTGATGGTGTATGAGTGAGATTGGAATGTAACGACACTTGTTACACTTCTTTACAAACCAATGCGCCTTCTTCATTGTAGCCAAGAAAACCTTGCCTCATGATTTTGAGGGAGGGCTTTTCCTCCCAAATGTTCACCACAAATTTCGAATGAACCTCTGCATTAGCTCCTCAAGGTGGTAGACACTTTAAGTAGGCCCTAAGAAGGACCGCCAGAGTTCACCGATTATGGTGAAGTTCGGCTCACGCCTGAGATGATAGATCTGGGGTCTCAAGGCCCCGCTTTGAAGAAAGGACATGATCGGGTCAATCCATGAAGATTCTTTTGGGTCCTCCAGAGATTGTATCACCCAAGGGCCTTGAATACCGGGAAAGTGGATGTCCTCTATGTATTTTCTCTTGAAAAGATCTCCGCTTGGCTAACTTGGAGAGGCATCCGCCGGTGTTCGCCTCCCTTAGAATATGAGTTATCCGATGGGTCTATTCCGGCAAGAAGTGACTTTGCCAAAAGACTGCATCAGCAAGCCGCGATGATGCATCAAGTCTCCTTCAACCCGTGAGGCCACAAGTGTGAGTCCGGTAGATGGCTAAGTTCGACCTCACAATGGCGAAGCCTTACCGCTATGAGGGCCTCAGACGCCGACATTATTGGTGGTCGGAACTTTAGTCGGGTCGCACTCTAAAGTTATTTTACTGGGAGATAAGCAAAATTCTCGCCTCTAACAAGCTCCATCAACATATAATGTCCATTGATTTGTCATGGAGTGATGAATGATCTGCTCGTGGTGATGGGATGGTACATTCTACAACGGTCAAGAGCACTTGTGACTTTATATCGACGTGGAAGAAAATGGATGTCAAACTCTCCAAGCTCGACCGACCACTTCATCAACCTTCCGATACATCGCTTTTGCAATAGTTCTTAATGGAAGATGAGTGTAGACGCGATGGTGTGGGCCAAAGTACGCCGCAATTTTCGCGTAATGCACTAGGCCAACGCCGCCTTATCCGCTAGTGGATAGCGCCCTTCAGACGAAAGGATTTTGCCGACATAATAAATGGGTCGTAATGAATTCTCCTCAGACAAGACGAGCTTACTGCGAGAAGAAACAAAGAAGATAGATGTAGCCTTCTCTCCTTGATAGGCTTTGATAATAGAGGGGAAGCTAAATAGACTCGGTTGCTCAAAAGCCGACATTCATCTCGCCCACCGGAATCCTCTGCACCCCTTAAGATTTTGAAGAATGGTAGATACTTATCTCCGAAATGGCCAAGAATCGCGATAAAGCAATCCTTCCAAATAAACGCTGGACTTCCTTGATCGCTTTGAGGTGACATGTCCTGAGTGCTTTTATCTTCTGGTTGGCCTCTATCCCGCCGAGTGACCATGAAGCCTAGAATTTCCAGGAAACTCCAAAAATGCACTTACTGGGTTGAGCCGCATTCAGAAGGTGTCGAAGAATGTCAAAGCAACTTGCGGTCGAAATATCTTTGTGATATTTCCAAGCTCTTCGACATATCATCAACATACACCTCCATATTGTGCCTATAAGATCCTTGAAGATCTTATTCATAAAGCGTTGATATGTTGCTCCGACATTTTTTAGTCGAATGGCATGACGATAGCGGTATAGTCCCTTATCACTTTGGAAGGATGTTGCTTCCTCATCATTTTGTTCATCGATTTGATTGTAGCGAATAGGCATCCATGAAGCTCGACATCGATGTCACGATGTCGCATCAACTAGTTGGTCGATCACGAGGAAGGGGAAGCTATCTTTTGGGCATGCGATTAAGGTCGTGTAGTCGATGCACATTCTCGAGGAACCGTTGGCCTTCTTGACTAACACTGTTAGCCAACCGGTGGGGTAGTAGACTTCTCGAATGAATTTGACTTCCAGTTTGGTGATTTCTTGTTCTATGACACCTGTCGTTGAAGCGAAGGTTCTTTTCCAGACTTGTAGGTTGAGTCAACTTTGAGGGAGTGCGTGACTTGGGTCAATGCCTAGAATATCGCTCGGGCAAAGATATCTTGATTTTTGCGAGAAAATCTACATTACGATTTCGTCGGTAGCGACAGCGATCCCACCTTCACCTTTGCGATGGATCAACTTAGAGATAGGAAGACAAATTACATCTTCATTTGGAGAAGCCGAGGCATCCTCATCTCGTGGTCAGTTCTCGATGTTGAGGGTTCTTGGCGTAAATGGTGGGCTTGCTTGATATAGCGCTTGTCTATCTGTTGATTCCACTTACCACCGATGCTGGTGTCGGGAATTTCATCTTGAGGTGAGACGGATGTGATTTGCGCGAATATAGGAGAGAGGTCTCCCAAATATTGCATTATGCACGGACTCGACTTGTACAATAAATTGTATCAAGTGGGTTGCGTGTCGGAAATTCTCCAAGAGTTGGGGAAGGCGATTGTCCCTTCCACTAATCTGGTCGATTATCAAATCCATACAGGGGTGGGCGGGTTGAAGCTTCTCTCTTTCTATACCCATCTTGGGAAAGTGGAGTAAAAAGAACATCAACCGAACTCCCATTGTCGATCAATATCCTTTTAATATTGAAGCATGGATCACCAGACCACACGATGACAAGGGGATCTTGATGTGGGATCGAAGCCCCTCTAGATCTAAATCATCAAAGGTGATAGAATGGTCAACCCGAGACTTCTTGACTCACGGCTCTTGAAGGCGCAATGAATATTTGAGATAACAGCCCTCACTTGTTTCTATCTCTCCGACGGCGGTTCCTCGGCTGGTTGCCCCGACATTTCTTTGAATGGCCGGGTTGGTTTTGTATAAAAGCGGCCTAGATACCCACGGCGTATTAGTCTTTCAATCTCCTCCTTGGTTGGGCACTCTTTGTGGTGTGCCCTGCGGTGAAAGTGGCGAAATTTCTCTTGATTTCCAATTCCGGGCTTTAAAGGTGGCCACTTGGCGCCATCCTCTTCTGAATAGCTTGATGGGATGTTGGCGTGTTGAGGCAGTATATTTCTCTCGATTGAGTCATCGAGGTGTTGAGGAGGTTTTGGGGAGGTTCTTTGCCTCTCTTCTTTTCGAGATGTTTGAACATCACCTTTGGGAACCTTCTTCCTTGCTTTGCTTGGTGGTTCAAGCTGCCGATGAACGATAGCTTAACCGTCGTGGAGATTTGTGCCTCTATTGTGGACAGTTAGCATAGGAATGGACTGTCTCCCGCATTAATGATGAATAGAAGTATCTGGCGAGTCCTCCGAAAGCACGCCCTCAAAGTTACGGATCTACTCACGGTATCAGCCGAGGGCTTGAGGAGAACCTGGAAGTATTCTTTGAGGACTCTCCATCGTTACGGATTAGGAGAGATGTGATGAATCACGATGATTCTCTTGTTCGAGAGCATTACACAAAAATGGCGCTCTCCAAATGATCGACGGACCCCTTAGCGTGAATAGAACCAAATACGAGCTTTGTCCTTTGAGAGTGTGGGAATACGACCAAAGAGAGTCATTTTACCGGGAATGTGCATGATCGTTCGAAAGTGATCGATATGCTCGTCTGGATCGGTTGTGCCATAAGGGTCCATCTTTGGGAAGCTTGAATCTCGTCGAATGTCGGTGTATTGCGAGATGATCTCGGCGGGGCGAGTTTTGGAAAGCGGCGGGAGAATGGATCATTGATTGTTTGAGAACTCTTCACGCACCGGTCGTCGTAGTTCATCGCATTATAAGGTGGCGTGGAGTTTCACCGACCGAGGCGAAACCATTCGTGTGGGGTGAGTAGAGCTGGCGGTATCGAAGTTGACATCGGATGTGGTGCCGAGGGTTCTCTACTTGTTGATCGGCATTCCGGGTAATCATTCTCGGAAGAAAATGGATTATCTTTGAGGGCGGAACACAGTGGCTCTTCAGGCGTGTTGGAGCGTTTTCTTCGGTCCTCTCGCGAGTCGAAGAATTTCGTTAAGAATCCTCCATCCTTTGAGCGATCTTCCAAAGAGGGCGGACCCTCACACAGGACAGTCTGTTATGTAGAGAAGTGTTGGAGACTTGGCGTCCTTGATCCACGAGAATGAGGCGTTGGGCATGAGCCAGTTTACCATAGTGGAGATATAGCAATGGGGAGCTGTTGTTCCCACAGGTGAGCGTCTTTGAATTTTATTAGGTAGATCGAGATCTTCCGTAGCCAAAATTATCAACACCTGGCGGGGATATGAACAGGGGTTATCGTGGAAAACCGTTAGGGAAAAACCCACGGGGCCTTGCAGTCTGTCCCCTCTGGTGAGAATGAAGCTCTATTTATAGATTTTGGGAGTGGCGGGCCTTGTAAATTGTGGAAAACTCCAACCACTCCCATAACCACTGGACGGCCCAGGCGATCCCCCCGATCGACGGTGTATTTTGATGATCCCGTGCCTTAATGATGTCGGTGGGTGATCTGAGTCGTGGATGCCTTTGACGAGCCGCCGACCGACCATAAATATGTCGCTTTTGGTGACCATTTGGCGGATCGGGGATCCATTTTCATACTCGATACTTGACCGGTCGATTCGATTCTGACGACTACGCTTGATGCTATGTTCGCTCATCGGTGATCCGCTTGATGTAAGTTGCGAAATTGGTGATTAGATCGAAGCATTTAAAAATGCTCAGATCGCTGATCGATTAATTTTAGATTTATCATATATATATATATATATATAATTAGTTATTTATTTATTTATTTATTTAAAAATATTTATTTATTTAGGATATATAATTAGTTAAATAAATAAATAAATAAAATTTAAATTATATAAATATTTAGTTATTTATATATTTATAAAATATTTAGTTATTTATATATTTATTTATTATATATTTATTCCTTTCTTTATTTATTTATTAAAAATTATTTATTTATTTATTTATTTATTTATATTTTTTATATTTTTTTTGTTATTATTATTATTATAGACTTATATAAATAAATAAATATATAATATATATATATATATATATATATATATATATATATAATATATACATATATATATATATATATAATTAAAAATATTTTAAAAATTATTTTTAAATTATATTTTTTAAATATTTTAAATTATTTATAAACTTTAAAATATTTATATAATTTAAATATTTAAATAACTAAATATTTTATAAAATATATAAATAACTAAATATTTATATAATTTAAAATTTTTTATTTTTTTTTAATTAACTAATTATATATATATAAATAAAATTTTTAAAATAAATAACTAATTATATATATATATATATATATATATATATATATATATATATTAATATAACTAATTATTTATTTATATATTTTAAATATTTTAAATTATTTATATAACTTAAAAAATATTTATATAATTTAAATATATAAATAACTAAATAAATAAATATATATATATATATATATATATATATATATAATATATATATATATATATATATATATATATATATATATATACATATATATATATATATATAATTACTTTTATTTATATAATTTATAAAATATTTATATAATTTATTCTTTTCTTTATTTATTTATTAAAAAATTATTTATTTATATATTTTAAAATTTTAAATTATATATAACAAAAATTAATAAAAATTATATATTTTAAATTATTATATTAATTAACAAAAAAATTATTAACTAAATTTATAAATTTATATATATAATTAAAATATTTTTAAATTATATATTTAATTATATATATATAAAAATAATTAATAACTAAATAAATAAATATTTAATTATTAAATATTTTATAAAAAATATTTTTAATTATATATTTTAAATATTTTAAATAATTATATTAATTAAAATAATAAAAAGCTCTCTCTCTCTCTCTCTCTCTCTGCTCAAAATCACGAAAAAAAAATTTTAAATTAACGCGGATATTAATTCTCGAATGTAAATGACTACTTTATTTTCATAAAAAAAATTTTCATGCCTAAACGCCTAATTATGATTAACATTGTGCCTATTTTAAATATTTTCCCAATTAATATTGATCTAAGACTATTTAGGGGGATTTACATACATATCACACAATCTTCTGTATTTATATATCTATTACCTAAACTTTAAGTTTTACATATATAACACTCCAATCTTCAATATCACATCAAAAATATCATCATTACTCAATTTTTAAAAGTAAAATTCATCTTTTAAAGCATAGGAAAGTATTAGATAAGTAAATATCTAACTTTAGGTGTTAGATATGTAAATACATAGGATTTGTGTGGTATGTATGTAAATCTTTCTATTTATAAATAATGTTATTGACACTTTAGGGTCTTTAGGGTCCGTTTGAGGTGATTTTTTTTAAATAGAAGTAGGCGAAGTTTCTGAAAAGAATGTTGTCAACTAATTCTTTTGAAAAATTTTGTTCGAATAGCTATCTTGTTAAAGAGAAATGTTTTGTATTATGAAATGAATAAATTTAAACAGAATGAAAAAAATAGGATAACATAATAAAAGTAATCAAATCTCCTACTTACAAAGGAGATAATTTAAACCAAAATACAGTCAAATCTTTCATATGATTCATAAGATAATTACCAAGACAAACAAACAAAGCTAAAGTCTATCTTCTACTAGTACATAAACAAATTTCAAGATTAAACAACCAAATAACATATATAGATTACTGGGCAAAACATATAAGATAATTACCAAGACAACATTGGCAATAACTTTATATTTTTGTAAGAGATATGGGTAGAATAAAATCTACTATTCTCTTATGTCATGAAGTTATTGTCATTAACATCTAAAGCTTTGTTTGGATGCCAAAACATCACCACATGAGAAATATTGACTTAGCCAAGAGGATCACATTCCAAGCTAAACTCAGCCACTACATCACCACAAGAATAAAATCTAAAAATAACAATACTTCTCAGCTTACTTCCTCCAAACCAGACTCAGCCAAGAGGATCACATTCCAAAGGGAGAAAAAAAGAGAAAGTATAGAGAATAAAAGGCTTATATGACTCAGAATGAACCCATGCGTAGAAAATATACAAGATACATTTGAATTCCCATTGTAACGACAAATAACTATTTACAGAGAAGATCCATGCCATCCAAACATGTCATAGGATAGAAACATAGACATATTTCATAGAAGACGTGCACATACAATTGCTTAATTCTAAAATTACCACAACATCATTGCCGACAAAACTTTTAAACAAACAAAAGAGATAACAACAACACTATTACCTATTTTTGTGTGACACTAATTTTCTCAAGGCCACAATTGTATTTCAAGAAGGAGACTAGGCAAGTGATTGCATAAAAGAAGGCTCAAATAATGAAAATAACTCATGAGAAAGTAGAGAAGCTTCATGATGCCGACACATCCTAGCATTTACCTTAGCACCATAAATGATTAGGAGCATACCTGCTACGAATTTTGCTTCCTTGTCAATGACTAAATCAACAACATAAAGATAAGCAATGAAAAAATCCACAAATGACAAGATCGTAAAGATCTGAAGAACGGCAAAGATCGCTGGAAAGATCTGCAGTGGCAAGATCGCTAGGAAATACCCTTGTTTGATAGTTGTTTTGAAGGCACGAGGAAAACAAGCACGAGAGTTCTGATAAAATGTGGAGGGGTAATTTAGGAAATAGATTTTTAGCATCGTAATGCACGAGGTTCGACGAATTAGCAAAATCCCTAAAATTCTGAATTTCACTTGAAAAAAGGGTAACCAAATAGTATTGTGGCATATGCCGTGCCATGTAGGGGCTGCCACCCCAAACGGACTCTTAGTCATGAATCTTTAAAATTAAGTGTAAATGAGAAGAATGAGATGTTGAACTTGTGAGTCTATATTAGACACTTCATTTTGATGATAAATACATTCTAAAATTAGTTTAATGTCTAATTTGAACTTTATTCAAATGCATATATTGCACTACAATGATGGATATAAGACTATAAGGATGTGACGTAGGAATAAAAATATATTTTCTCCTTATATTTAAAAGAAGCTACATTAGATTTCAAAGTTCATGAGCTCTTAAAAGTTAACCAAGCAAAATTATTTTCAAATTATATAAATTTAAATTAATTTGATATCATTTTGATAGATATATTAAATAAAGAAATTATATTAATTGTTTTTAAAAAAATTTTGTTCAGCTTTAATTTGACTTATAAAGCACTAATACTCATGTATTGCAAAAATAGAGTGAATAAAAGAAAATATTCGATTATTTCTCTAAGGATTTATAGACATCTCCTTGGGTCTACTAACTTACCTGATTTATCCTTGATGCATGCTCAATAAATTGGTAGAGTTTTTGGTCAAGAATTTTATTTATTAGTTGGTCTTTGATAAGTTTAAGTAATGGTCCTCTACTAACCTATAAGTAATTCTCCATCAAAATTTGTGAGTCTCTATTAAACTAATTATTAAGTGATTTATAAAATTTTAAGTTTAAACTATCCTATGCATTGCAAATTAAATTTTAGAAACCTTTAATAGTATATCTATAAGTAATGCACATCCCCTAATGATTTAACTATCAAAGGCAAAGGGTGCATTTGAGACAACTATAGTTATCTAAAAAAAGAGCTATGCTACTATTGTAAAAGAAGCTGCTGTCAAGAAATTAGTGTTGTTAAAGTAATATTTTTGTTTGGAAAATTCAATTATGAAGCTGCTATATTATAGTTGTTTGTAAAAGGCAAAAATATACTTATGTGCATGTATTAATGATTATAGAGAGTATTCAGAAATCTATAAGCAATTTTTTTTTAATTGAAATTCCTAATTAGGTGTTTAGATGGATGAATACCCTTTCCTAAGCAATATAATATTTTTCCATAATAGCACAAGTTAAATCTCTTGAAACAAATTTTAAACTCAACATACCAATAACTTAACAATGAAAAACTTTACCATGCTGGGAGAAATATAGTGATTGATATTCATATATGTAGAACTCAAAGCCTTCTCAAGCTCATGCTTTTCTTCTTTTGACGGGTGGCAAAACGTCTAGCCATGGGTACACTAGAATTTCCTCATATGCTCAGAAAGACAATGAATGTCATGCCGATTTTGTTATAATTATAAGAAAATAAAATAGCAATTAAGAAATAAATTTAACACAATTAAGCAAATAAAGATAAAAGTAATGAGATTGAAATAGCCTGGGAGGGAGACGTGCTAATGACAATATCCTTAGAGTAGATTAAGCCTTGGGTGCACCAATTTACAACTGTATTTTCTACTTGTGAGATACAACCGCCCCTTGCCTGATCACGGCACTTGATGATCGACAAAACTAAACTAATGGTCTCTTGTTGCCCAAAAAATGAAATGAAGAGAATAACAAGAAAAATTACGAATGGAGAAGGAGAAAACAATATATTTAGATTTTATTATCTCATTCATGTTATATTATCATTTATTTATAGGTGAAAGATGAAAGTCAAATTTTAAATCACCTAATTATGATTTATAGCCATAACTAGCTATTATTTTAAGTTATAAATTAATTTATTTGTATTTATTTAATTTATGTTATAAGTTACATAATTAATATTTTTATTATAATAGCTTTAGAATAATAACGTTAAGAATAGCGTTATCTATCATAACGTTATTATAACGTTATAAATTTTTTTTTTATCCTAACAATTCTCTCTGCAATAAAAAAAATATTTATAAATAAACTTGAGGTGAATAAAATAAGAGATCAAGAATCAAATTTTTTTATTTTAGACAACTTTTATCGTGCATTCGACAAAAGTACCTTTCGAATTTGAAACTTTACTTAGTATAACCAAAATCTAACAATAATAAATATTATAGTAACCAAAGTTTTGAACTAAGTATATAAATTATTAAATCATTTGGTATACACATGATATGAGACACGCTATAAGTTCTACTCAATGATGCGCTTTAAGGGCCATGTGCTTTCAACTCAATTCATAAGTGTTTTAGGATCTTAATAAGATCTCACTGCATCGGCCTATTACTAGAACACTTATATAGGTGAGATCTCCAAGATACACTGTAATTATAATATCTCGCAAAAATTTTTTGTCTTTGATCTCATTATGAGCTATAGCTGAACCTTATTTTCATTACAGTTTAACACAAATATATATAAGGGTGATATTTATAATATTTATAATTGTGTTTTTACCAGTCATTCGACCAGCTTTGTTTTTACCACATTAAACCTTCTATCATGGTGTTTCTAATCTAAGGTTGGGTTTCCACTATAATGACTATTTTAATCCCATCCCTTTTAATGATCTCAATATAGAAGTCTTTGCAAGCCCTTTCATCAATGGATCTACAATATTTTTCTCAGAACAGATAAAATGGTAAGTAGCAACACCTCTTTTATATAATTTATTTAAAAAATCATGTCTTATTCACATATGACATTTTTTATCATTATATTTTGTACTTTTTGATTTTTCTATAGCGGCTTGATTATCACAATTTATTAAAATAGTAGGTATAGATTTTTCAATATGAGGTAAACACATTAATAAACTTTTAAGCCACTCGGCTTCAGAAGTAGCACGATCAAGTGCTATAAATTCTGCTTTCATAGTAGATCTAGAAATTAATGCGTGTTTAGTAGATTTTCATGATATTGCACCACCACAAAAAGTGAATACATAACCACTAGTGGCTTTTGTTTCACTAGTGTCGATAATCCAACTAACATTACAATATTTTTCTAGTACTATAGAAAACCACTATAATGAATGTAATAGTTTATTCTACCTTTTAAATATTGAAAATTTTTTTTCTAGTGCTTTCCAATGAGTTTTACTAGGGTTACTATTATATCTATTCAATTTTCTTACATCATAAGCAATATCTTGTCGAGAATAATTTGCTAGATACATAAAATAACTAATTATTTGAAAATATTTTAATTGTGATACACTTTCACTTAAATTATTTATAAGATGTAAGCTAGAGTTATATGGAGTGCCTACAAGACTCACATCTTGATAATTAAATTTTTTAAAAAGTTAATGAATAGAATGTGATTGAGTAATAGAAATATTATTTGTATTTCTATAAATCTTTATACCTAGTATTACATTAGCTTCACCTAAATCTTTCTTATTAAATTGAGTTGATAGAAACTCTTTAATATTATTTACAATATTGAGATTTGTACTAAAAATTAAAATATCATCAACATAAAGACATAAAATAATATAATCATGATCAACAACTTTAATATAAACACATTTATCACTCACTAATCAAAGATCCATATGTCATTACTACTTGATCCGACTTTTTATGCCATTGTTTAGGAGCTTGCTTTAATGCATATAAAGATTTTATTAATTTACAAACTTTATTTTCTTGACATTTTACTATAAAACATTTAGGTTGATCTATATAAATTTCTTCATTTAAATCACCATTTTAAAATATAATTTTTACATCCATTTGATGTATAACTAGATTATATGCTAAAGATAAAGCTAAAAGTAAACGAATTGTAGAAATTCTAGCAACTAGAGAATAAATATCAAAATAGTTAACACCACTTTTTGTGTATATCCTTTGGCTACTAATCTTGTTTTACATTTATCTATAGATCCATCTGATTTTATTTTTTTTAATATCCATTTAAATCCAATAGTTTTACAACTTAGATGTAAATCACAAAGTACCTAAGCCTTATTTGATATGATAGAATCTATTTCATTATTAATAACTTCTTTTCAAAATGGTGCATCTATAGAATTATTAGCTTTATCAAAAGTAGTAGGATCATTTTCTAAAATAAATATTTCAGTTAAAAGAGAAGAAAAATCATCACCTAAAATTTTCTCTTTTCTAATTCTTTTACTTTTTCTAATATTTTCATCATTTTTATTAGTTAAAATTGTATCATCATTATTTATTATAAAATTTTCTATTGAAGATTCTTTTTGATTAATAGATTTTATAATCTTATTTTTCATAGAAAATATATCTTCAAAAAATGTAGCATCTCTAGATTCTATAATTGTAATAATAGAAATATCACTAATATCGGAGTTAATAATAAGAAATTTATAAGTAGGACAATTAAGAGAATATCAAATGAATACACCATCTTCAATATTAGATCATAATTTTCTCTTTTTACATTATGGAATAGATATTTTAGCTAAACAACCCCAAACTTTTAAATACTTCAAATTGAGTTTTCTATTTTTTTTTCAAAATTCATAAGGTGTTTTATTAGAATCTTTATAAGGAATCTGATTTAAAATAAAATAAGCTATTAATACAGCTTCACCCCATAAATTATTTGATAAATTTAATAAAATTAGCATTGCATTTACCATATCAATTAATGTTCTATTTTTTTGTTCTGCTACTCCATTAGATTGATGAGAATATGGAAGAGTAACTTTATATAATATCATTTTCTTCACAAAATTTATTAAATAAGTGAAATATATTCCCCACCTCTATCCGATCTTAAAATTTTAATTTTCTTATTTCATTGATTTTCTACTTCTAATTTATATTTTTAAATATATCAAAAACTTCATCTTTAGTTTTGATTAAATAAACATAACAAAATTTTAAAAAATCATCAATAAAGGTAAGAAAATATCTTTCAACTCCTCTAGTTAAATTACCATTTAAATCATAAACATCACTATAAATAAGACCTAATAAATCATTTTGCTTAACAAAAATATATTTAAATAATTTTTTAGTTTGTTTTGTTTGAGTAAATTTCACACTTCACATCTTTATTTATATCATTTTTAGATATTAAATGCATACACATCATTCTTTTGATTACTTTGTAGTTTATATGTCATACTCTTGCATGCTAAATATTAGAAGTAATAAATAATGAAATAGAATAATTTAAGCAAAATACTTTATTACTAGAAAATGATAAATATAATTTAAATAAACTATTACATAAATATCTTGTACCACAAATGATCCACTTTTGGTTATAATAGCCTTATTTGACTCAAAAATAAGATGATAATCATGTTGAACAAATAGTGAACCACAAATTAAATTTCTCTTATTCGGTACATACAAAATTAAATATAATTTTAAATATTTTATTGATGTCAATTTTAGATTAATATCTTTTTCTCCAACCACACTAGCTAATGCTCCATTGCCAATGCTTACACTTCCTCTTGGTGTATCTTGGTAGGAAGAAAATCAAGATTTATCAAAATTTACATGTATAATTGCTCCGATATCTATCCACCAATCGGTAGAATAATATAAAAAATTAATTTCAAATAATGGGCTAACATACCTCAAAGGAAGATAATCATTGACATTAGAAGTGATCATATTAATTTGTAGTTGAGATCGATTTTGCTCAAATGTCTTATTATTTTCTTTGGATGTCTCGTCTTTCCGATAATAACAAGCATTTGCAAGATAGTTGGTTCTTCTGCATACCCAATATTGAATCTCATTATACTTTTTATTTTTTTTGCTACACTTGTGTAAAATTTGTTTCTTAAACTTTTTATTAAAATATTTTAAAAAATTTCATTTAAAATTACATATAAATTTTCCTATTATCGATGCAACTATAAATGCTTTCATCATGCTTATGCCACGTTCTTTTAGATCATAAATAATATCTTGAATTTCATTTACTTAATCTAATACGGTGCGCTAATCACTCATTTTATATTCATTGAATAATTTGATTGAATATTTTTCTAGACCCACATCTTTATTTCCATATTTTGATTCAAGTGATTTTCAAAGCTCAAAAGAAGTTGTTGATGTATAAAACATATCATAAAGAAGATCGGAAAGAACACTAAGAATGCGTCCAAGACAAGAAAATCAATCTATTGTAGAGTTTTTCCTTTTCCTAACCCTTCATTGAAAGAAGAATTATTTTCTCTTTTCGAATTAGATTTGATGATTGAGGATTATATATTGCAGTTAATCCAAAACATGTCAACCAATATATAGTTTTCTTTTGTCATTTTTTAAAGTATGTTCTTATAAAATTTTCTAGCTTAACATCATCATCACGAAGTTATAGTTATGTAGACATTTTTTTTAATTAGTGAAAATAATTAAAAGAAAGAAAATATCTTGATATACTCTAAGATTGTTAGAACTATAAGTAAATAAATTAGCAATTAAGAAATAAATTTAACCCAACTAAGCAAATAAAGATAAAAGTAATGGGATTGAAATAGCGGGAGGAGCAAATGACACTATCCTTAGTAGATCTCGTGCACTCATGACTTTCTTTTCTACTCGAGATATAACCATCTCTCTTGCGCGCTGAATCGCTCTTTGTTGCCAAAAATAAAATGAAAAGAATGACAAGAAAAATTATGAATGGAGAAAGGAGAAGAGAATATTCAGATTTTATCATCCAATTCAAGTTCATATTATCATCTATTTATAAGTGAAAGATGAGAGTCAAATATTAAATCTTATAATTATGATTTATAGTCATTATTAACTGTTATTTTAAGTTATGAATTAATTTATTTATATTTATTTAAATTATATTATAAGTTATATAATTAATATTTTTATTATAATAATTTTAGAATAATAACAGTAAGAATAATGTTATATATAATAACGTTATAATATATATTTCCTAACAGATTTCCTATCTCTGAAGATAACAACGAGCGTGATTGCCCAAATGGTCGCGCTTGTTGTTATCTCCCTCCTCTGTGATCTAACCCTCTTCAATAGAGAGGTTGGCATCTTCATCCTCACCAAGACTCTGGACGAGCATGATGGAGAGGCCTATGTCAACGTTTGGAATGACAAGGGCATTCCCGGCTATGAGCTCTCCATCGCCATCTCCTTCAAAATGGAGGTACACAGCGATTCCACCGACGGCGATGTCATGCAGCTTCTTCGCCTCATTAGTTTCGTTGAGGTTCCTTACCTTGCTGACGAGAACGCTAGGGAGGATCCTGAGATCGAGTCACTATCAGTGATGACGATGGGCCGATCAGTCGCCGATGCGTTTTGCACTTAGGCACGCAGCCACATCAAACTTTTTTTTATTGATCATCTCTAAAATCTAAAATATTTCCACTATAATCATTTAGAAAAGTTAGTTATATGTTTATAAAGGAATTTTAAATTGCCCAGTTTAACTCTCTTTTGGGTCATGTGTGCGCCATTAATCCTATTAGGGTCTCAAGTCAATTTATTTATTTTCATTTTAGCTTCACATTTAAGAGTTGATCTTAGGGTTACTCACTTGCCTGCACACATAGCACACAACTTCTTTTCTAGTACCCTTATTTGATCGCATCCCATTCAATTATTGAAAGAATCAAATGATGTGCACAGACTTTGGGTCTTGTTGGTTGGAGGCTTCGCTCCCAACCCAGAGATATGCATTCGAGCGTTGAGTGAGTGCGTATTGCCTTAAAGCTCAACAGTGGAAAAAAAAAAGAATCAAATGATTGTGTAGCCACAATGTTATGATATGTATATTTAAAACTTAGTATTATATTGTTAGAATCCACCAACTAATAAATTTGATGTTATGATAACTCTTAAAACTCCTTAAAAATTTAGATCTTAGACAACTTAATGATAAATATGCAATTATTTTATATGTAATTTAAGTATAAAATAGAAAATATGATATAAATTGATTGTCACGTATACTTGAATAAGGTAAAAAGCATGACATTTAGGTTGCTATATTTGGATTATGGTGTTGACGAAAACATATAGTCAATTTCTCGTCTCTTTTAAGTTCGTCTCAATTGTTATTTTTGGGCTTTGATAACGGTGTGTCTCAACTTTTATATAGTCTTTTCTTGAATTTAGTTGCTTCATTTTGATGGCTATTTCCTCAAAAAAAAAAAAAAAAAAAAAAAAAAAAGAGAGGAAGTTTTGATAGTCTCAAAGAAAGAGGTGGAACCTTCTAGAAGGGAATAATAATGACAAGAATTTTATTGATCATAATTGAATAATAATATAGAATGATTGTTAATAGCTTTCGGTTATAATATCCTCCTTGCATTAATACTTTGTATAAACCAAATACACGTTTTTTGTGTGTGTAAATCAAGCTCGGATTTTTTATAACTTTTTTTCATAAAATAAACGCCTACTAATAAAGGTAATAATTGTAAGAATTAATAGATTAAATTGATATAATGTAATAAATTTTAAGCTAAGGTCAACTTGTGTTGGATTTGTGTTGATTTAGGTCAGCATTAAGTGATATAAAAAATCATATTTGATTTTGATTCCAAATGAGTACGGGTCAACTCATAAACTTTTAGTTTAGGGTATTTATACTTCAAATAATCATGCCCAATTCATGTATGATTCAAAATCGACACGAATCAAATGCATATCTTGTCGAGTTTAGTTGAGTTAGGGTTAAGATTTCATCTTTACTCGATAAATGAGTCATGCTCAAATTAGTTTTAATCTGATATATTTTTTACCAACTCAAACCCGATATGATTATGTGAATTAAGAACTCTTAGCAATTTAATCATAAATTTAATTAAGTAAATCACTTGAGTCATAGATTTTTAATGACAAACTAATATCTAAGTCAAGATAATGCCATATTCATTGAAGTTAGTCTTTATGTATAGAAAGTTTTAATAAAGATATCTATATAGCATTAGTACTTGTATAAAATATGCACGTTTTGTCTAAATGAGTTTCAGGTTTTTGTGTCTTTTGTTAAGCTCATTTTATTTCCTTTGTGAAGTGATTTTGAAAAATAAGTAAAAAATCAAAAATAAAAAAATTTCCTATCAAATTTGCTTAGAATCAATTTTATAATTATTAAATTTAGTATTGATATATCTCTCTAAAATTTATAAATCAAGCACGAATCTCAAGTTAAAGCATATATATAATCAAATTAAATGACTTAGTGAGACAAGCCCAACAATGCCAGAATCAAGTCAAATCAAACCCAAATGAACTCAAATCAAGCCCAAAAACTACATATGAAAACTTCAAACAATGACTGGATGATCAAATAATTTCCAAATTTGACGTGCTTATAGCGAATTGAGTAACTCGACAAGACGAATCCAACAAGCCCAAGATCAATCAAATCGAAGGTCGTTTGAATGGTCAATTCACAAAAAAATTATCTATGATCAAATGAATCGATATACAACGTCCAATGAAGTGTTTTGAGATTTTTGTCTATAATGACCAAAATATTCCTCTTAGAATCCTATAAGTAGGACCTTATTCTTATCATGAGGGAGGAGGAGCTAGAAGAAAACTTGGAAGAAAGCTGAAAGAGAATTAGAAATTTGAAGTTTATCATCATCATCGTTGTCGCCGATCGTTGCCTATTATCATCGTTGACTGCCACCAATAATCGCTACATCCCCCTGATGAAATTCTCATTATCAAAATTTCATACATACAATCTCGTAATCCCATTATCGGGAAGACTTAAACTTTGTACTCTAAAGTAGATATATAGTGAAGCATTTTTACTAAGCTAGGCCTCGTGATTTTTTCCCTTCTTTCTGGAGTTTTTTCACATAAAAATTCTAGAGTTTTATATTCTCTTTTCAACTATCTATGTGCGTACTAGATTTCCATATAAAGTTAAGGCGTTAAATTTTATTCTAACGCAACTGGTTTTCTAGCACGCAACAAGTATAATATTATTATTACGTATAAAAAATTTCATAGTAGTATAGTAGACTTTGCATCTTAGCTTTGCATGAAAGTTCATCGCAAAAATAGATAGTAGGGAACATAACAGAAAGCACCATAATTTTTATATGAAAAAATCTCAAGAAATAAGAGAAAAAACCAAAGGGTCTGACTCAGACAAAAGTTTCACTATATATCTACTTTGAAATACAAAGTTTTGATCTCCCCAATAATGGGATTACATAACTTTATTTGAGAAATCAATATGATGGGAGTCCCATAATCACATTACAACATCTATGCGGTGGTAGTTGGACTATAACTGTTGTAGGCTATGGTCGGTGACAGCAGTAGATGACGATTGGTTGCACTTATGGTGGTGATGGACTTCAAGCTTTTAGCTCTCTCCCATCAATATCTTAAGTTTAATTCTAGCTTTCTCCTCCACTCATGACAAGAATTTGATCATATTTATAAGATTTTGAGATAAACATTTTGATAATTATAGCCAAAATATGAAAACACTTCATCGAACGGTTCATATTAATTCCCTCAATCATAGATAATATTTTCAATGATTTGACTATCCAAATGATCTCCGATTTAAGTAATCTTGGGTTCGTTGGATTCATCTCGTTGAGGCGCTTAGCATGTCAAATTTGGAGATCTTTTGATTATCCAATTAATTTTTTAAAACCTTCACGTATACTTCTGAACTTGATTTGAGTCATTTAAACTTGAATTGACCCAATCTTATGCCAATAAGTTTGTCACTTTGAGGTGTTCAATTCAAATATAAATTTGTTAAAATTTCCATTTGAATGATTAAAATTTTAAAATTTAAAAACTCTACCATATATATTGTCTCGTGATTTGTGTCCAAATTATTTTTATATGATATATTATTTGCCCCCTATTTCGAATGTCACATTTATAACATTTGAAAATATATTAAACCCACTTTAAATTTATATATAATATTTTTATTACCTTTCTATTAATATTGAGGTGTAAAAAAATTTTTCTTCTTTTTTGATAGAGAGGCTCATAAGAGAGAGAAAAGAGGGGTTTTTTTAAAGTAACCAGAGAGAGAGAGAGAGAGAGAGAGAGAGAGAGAGAGAGAGAGAGAGAGGGACTAAGGGGGTGGCATGTGCCCCATAATTAATATTTTTTCATACGTTTAGAATTTGAATAGGTTTTTTTTTGGAATTTGAAATTTTTTTCCTTCCCCCTCTTTTTTTTAAATAAGTTGAAAAGTTTTTTGAGAATATGAAGAGTACTCACTTTTATTTGTTATTTATTTAAAAGAAGATTAAGAGTTTTTTTTTTATATTTTAATTTTTTAAAATAATTTGAAGAGTTAATTTTCAAGTTTGAATCACATCTCTCACTTTTCTCCGGTGATGGCCACCATTGACTTGTATGATGGTGAGTGGCCCCCCTCGTATGGTAGTTCTGTCCAATCTCGGGATTTGGATATGACATGATTAGGCGATGTGTATCTCAAATTTAGTCTCCGATGTGATTTTAGGATCATTCAATTTTATCCAAATCCTGGAAGCTTCCACTAACTTGTGCCCCCCCCCCCCCTCATAGGCTTCAATTATTCCTGGTCTCGAGGTTTGAAACTGACATAGGTAGACGGCATGTATTCCAAAATCATGCTCTAATGTGATTCTAAGATCCTTCATTTTTTAGTGTAAAAGTTAAAATTATCATTGATAGGTGGTGCAAAAACTATTTTCAGAGGCTCTAGTTTATCCTTTATGCTTATTAATGCATTTTTCCCACCTCCCCTGTGATAAAAATTCTATATCATTTTTTAAGCCTTGGCATTTAAGAGATTATGATTTATACATATCTCTTAGAGTTTTTAATATACATGTACCTTCTGAGATTTTTGCCTTCTAAAATTTTTGATGTACATGTATCTTATGAGCTTTTAACTTTTGAGATTTTTGATGTACCTATATCTTCTAAAACTTTTATCATATGAGATCTTATATATATATATATATATATCTCTCTCTCTCTCTCTCTCTCTCTCTCTCTTGAGGCTCTTACTTTCTGAGATTTTTGATGTATCGCTACCATTTAAGGTTTTTGATATATCTGTACTTTATGAGGCTTTTGCCATCTAGGATTTTTGATATACTTGTATCATCTGATATTGTTACTTTTTAAGATTTTTATTGTTGTGAGATTCTATCAACTATTTGCTCTTTTAGAGCTATTCTAGTGAGGACAATGTCCATTACTAGCTTCCCATTGAGGCTTACTCAATAGTGTGCTTTCTAGGTGATGAATCTATGAAGGATTTTTGATCTCTTCAAGTTTATTTGTCAGTATGTTACTTATTGAAATTTAATATGTGTGGAAGATGTTAACAATTTTAACTCGCATCTGAGGTTATTTTGTTAGAATGTTACTCAATGACGTTAACCTGTGTAGAAGAGGTCAAATCAAAACATCGGTTTAAGATTGTAGCCAAAGTTGCTCTTTGATCTTTGTCTTATTTTTCTACGAGCATGATAGAAGGCTCACAATTTACAAAGCTATCTTTTTTTAATGTTGAAATTTCTCCCCAACCTTGATTTACTTCTCGAACTAGTAGTTCAGTAAATATCTAGATTATTGATGTGTGTGATCTTTTGAGAGTAAGGGTTGCCCCCTAGTTTCTAATAAGGGCTAAAAGATCAGAGTTTGATGGATCTTTATTTTTCTTATATGTTCTTCCAAAGTAGGATTTCCTCCACCATATAAATGATGTTGCTCTTAACAAAAAGGCAGATTGTCGATCACTATAAAACTGTAAAGGGAATGTTTCCAATAGACAACGCCAAACTATTGTGTGCCAGAAATTTCGTACCGATAAAGTAGACTTTACGCTTTAGCATTGCACGAGAGTCCAACACACATAGATATAGTAGAAAATATAACAAAAAAAAAAAAAAAAACACCATCATTTTTATGTAGAAGAACCTCAGGAAAGAGAGGAAAAAATCACGGGACTTCCTTAGACAAAAGGTTTCACTATATATCTGTTTTAAAATACAAAGTTTTTATCTTCCCAATAAAGGGATTACAAAATTTTATTTGAGAAATCAATATGATGGGAGTTCCAGAATCAAATTACAACATCTATACGTCAGTAGTTTGGCTATAACAGCTATCAGAAGTGATTCACAATGACAGTTGGCGGTGATCGGTGGCGTTTATAGTTGTGATAGGCTTCAAGCTTTTAGCTCTCTCCTAATAATCTCCCAAGTTTACTTCTAGCTTTCTCCTCTACTCATGATAAGAATGTAGTTATATTTATAAGATTTTGAGAGGGGCATTTTCATAATTATAGCCAAAATTTGAAAACACTATATCGGACAGTTCATATTAATTCCCTCAATCATAGATACTTTTTTTAATGATTTGACCATTCAAATAATTTTCGATTTAAGTAATCTTAGGCTCGTTGGATTCTTCTCGTCGAGCCTCTCGATTCGACTACAAGCATATCAAATTTGGAGATCATTTGACCATCTAATTAATTTTTTAAAGCATTCGTGTATACTTTTGAATTTGATTTGAGCTCATTTGAACTTGGATTGACCTAATTTTGATTTTGATAAGTTTATCTCTTTAGGGTGTTCAATTCGAATATAAATTTATTAAAATCAACATTCTAATGATTAAAAATTTTAAAACTCTACCACATATATTATCTCGAGATTTATGTCCAAATTATTTTTATGTGATATATCAATTATTATGTATTAGAAAATTTGTGATAGAAGATATAATTCAAATCTTAATTTGATTAGAATATTCAACACACATACATAAAAGTATTGCAAAAAAAAATTTTTATATGAAAAATCTCGAAAGGTGAAAATATTTGAGTGCCTAATCAAACTAGAATAATCAATTGTATACTTAAAATTACAGAGTTCTATACTTCTCCTTGATTAGAGAAGATGAAGTACAAAAAAAAGTTTATGTTTCTTTCTATAATACAAAAATTAGGCTATAACAACCTAAGAATAAGGCTATAATAGCCATTTAAGTGGTGGTGCCAGCAACAATCGCTGGTGGTGGTTAATAATGGCTATTGGAGAAAGCTTTTAAGCTTAGCCCCTTAGCTTCTCCACATTCATGTTGAAAAAATGATCTTATTTATACAATTTGATACAGTCATTTTTATAAATTTAATCAAAATCTCAAAACACTTCATTCGAAGATCCATATTAATTCCTTCTATCATAGTTCATTTTTTCAACATTTAAGTGTCTTAATAACAACATAATTGAGACATATTAAGCTCTTTGAATTTCTCTTAGCTAGTTGCTCGATTCGATTATAAGCATGTTAGATTTAAAGATTGTTTGACTCTCCAATTAGTACTTTGAAATTTTTATTTATACTTCATAGGATTGATTTAAGCTTATTTAGACTCAGATTGAATCACCTTGGGTTTGATGGATCAGTCTCATTGAGACATTCAATTCAACTATAAAATCATTACGTTCAGATTTAGGATGATTCTGAATTTAATTCTAGAAGATCTAATAGATATATTACCTCGAGATTTATTGCCAATTGGCTAGAATTTAGAAAGATATATCAAATATATAATTAATAAATTATTTTTTAATGTTATCTTGTTTTCTCAAAATAAATATAATGATTCTAAAACATATCTAAAATATATTTATATTAGGATATTGTTATCTAAATTTTCTTATATTTGAGTAAATACTTCCCTCAACTTCAATGAATAATTATAAAAATTCATTTCATGTTTTCTCATCACCCATACTTCACACAAATACAAAATTGGTTCGTAAGATATACATAAATGATCAAATAGACGCATAATTATCAAAAGTTTTAAGATATATGGTAGCTCTAGATTAAATTTCAAATAATGAATAAGATGTATTATCAATCCAATTATTATAATAAATCAGAAAAAAAGTTTCATGACAACTATTTTGCATATCTTCAAGATATTTCCTATGCAATATTTGTTCATATTGGCAATAAACTTCATCCATAAAAAAACTATATAGGCATTATATACAATACTATATACACCTAATTGTCTTATAGATATCAGACAATATAAAGTCCATATAATGCATATTTAAAAGTACTAAAATCTATGAGATCAGTGGATTTCTTTAATCTTTCAATGAGCATTACTCTCTTGATTTATTAACACATGTAAAACATAAAATAAATATGCCTTGTTCTCAGTAATTTATGTTTTTATTTTTTATTTTTTTTTATAAGGTATATTGGCACATATATTATGTATGTCAGTTGATAATTAAATTCGCTCAAATGCTTCAAAAAAAAAAAAATAATAATAAGAAAGAGATTCAAGAAAAAGTCAATATTAGGCTTGTGTTATATAAAAAAAATAAAATAATTTGGTAGTGTAACTTCAAAAAGTATCAAAGGAAAAAATATGTGACAAGATATCCACTTTAAAGGAAAAAATTGTATTAATTATATGATTTATTTAATACTAAAAATATTTTAATGATTAACTTAATCATCTACTTAACATTTTTGTGTGTATTTCATGCATTATTATGCCTACCATTTCTTTCATTTAAAAAAACTAAAAAAAAATGGATCTCATGTATTCATTGCATGCGCTATCATGTAGTTTTCTCCTTCATGATATGTTCTTGGCTTTGTCATACATTTGATAGCATCCTTGTATTTTGTAATTAATTATGATAAATAATAATGATGATGATGATGATGATGATGATACACATTCATATTATTTTATTATATCATCATGCCATCACACATGTATGTAAAAAAATGCTATGATATCATTTATTATAGTATCTCTATATTTCTAATTATCCATGTTTATATATATATATATATATATATATATTTTATCGATTGTGATTGGGGTCTGCTTAATACACTGTAAAGTCTAATTGGCTTTGCACCTATATTCATACTCATGATATATATACGCATTTGGTTTTGTTGCTAGACTTGTGCTACAACTAGCATGATATAATTAATTTAATAATATAGGAAAATGGCTTTGTTGTGTTATGATGCATTTTAAGCTATGATTATATCTTATAATTATGAAATTTTATTTTACAAGAGACCTAAGATAATAGGTCATTAAGAGGATAGATAGTAAAAGGTTTTAAATTCACTTTTCTACTTATTTTCACTATTTTATAAGATTTTTATCACTATTTATTAGTTTCTTTATGATGCTCTAGAATTGATAATATATTGGTTACATATGATAATGACCATAATCTTAGTATTGCACTTTATTCACCTATTTATGATGCAATTAGAATCAATCAATATTTTAAATCAAGAAAAATTTAATGACATATCTGTAGTCAAGTTGTTTAAAAAATGAAATATATATAGCCTACAATTTTAGTAGGAACTATGATTGAGCTTTGATATGACAATAAAAATTTCACTAGTCGAAGCATAAATCTTGATGTCAAAAATAATCTGATCCTAAGCCGAAACTAGTCTAGATTAAGCACTTAAAATATCATTGGAAACTTTGGGATATCATTTAAATCTCTAAATAGTTTCTAAATATGGAGTGTTTATGATCAAATCGAGCATCTTAACGAGCCGGATCTAACAAGCCCAAGATCTCTTGATTCTGATTTCATTTGAATATTCAAATACTTAAAATAGGTGAGATGATCAAGGGAATCATTTTGAGCCATCCGATGGAGTGGTTTGGATTGTGCATATATTTACAGAAACATCATCTCTTTAATCTATAAATCGTCCCTCATTCTTCACATGAGGGGATGCCAAGCTAAAAAGAATAAAGAGCACTGAGGCTTAAAGAACCTCCACGCATAATCTTGCCACTGGTCGTCGCCCGCCACTCAATCATCGCGTCAATCGCCTTCTAGTCATCGCCTCCAACCATCGCCCGACATACCGGGTGGCACGGTCTCTTGCCGCGACCGCCGTGGTCTTGCCGTACGCTAGGCCAGCTGGCCAGCCATCGCGCGCGTATCGCCGGTTCCGGTGACCACCGATCCTTCTTCGTGACCACGTTGGTCACCATGATCGATTGCCGCGCACCACCGCCGTACCCACCACGGTCTCACATCGGCCGACCGCGCCACCACCACGTCTTTGCTCGACCATCGTCATTGGTCATCGCCAACCAGCGGTTGACCATTGCTGCTCGCCATCGCCACGGCCACCCTGCTGCCATTGATCGCCGGTGTACCACCATCGCCCACCATCACTACGGTCATCGCCGCCGGCTGCCGCATAACTATCACGCCACGGACACTATTGTTATCGCCATTTACCTTCAACGTCACCCACCATTTGCCACCACGCCATTGGATCATTCACTGTCATTCACTATCGCTGACTGCCACCAATGACTATTGCAGCCAAACTACTGTTGCATAATTGTTGTTACCTGATTCTGGGATTTCCGTTGTCAAGTTTTCTCACATACAACTCTGTAATCCCGTTATCGGAAAACTTAAACTTTGTACTCAAAAATAGACATATAGTGGAACATTTTTACTGGGCTAGGCCCTGTGATTTTTTCCCTCTTTTCGGGATTTTTCCACATAAAAATCCTGGAGTTTCTCATTCTCTCTTCAAATATCTATGTGTGTGCCGGATTTCTCAACAAGACTAAAGCATAAAGTTTTATTCTACCGCAACTGGGTTTCTAGTACGCACAAGCTTGTTTGTTTATCATAAACATAAATAAGTGTCTTATTAAAATTTTTGGGCAACATATACTTCATATAATGACCTTGTGAGTTTATATGTAATTCATGATTCACGATTAAAATAAAAAATATGTCACACACATATATTCTCCAATTAACCAACTCTAGAGTGTATCTACCTTTCTCCTCCATCTAGAACTAGTGGCGTTCACTTCCTCATGTGATTAGTTCGGTTGGTGATATTCTGAAGATGTAAGTTAACATGTTTGGCATCTCGGTTATATTTGTGATCAAGTTGTAAACCTTATAATTGGGTTTCTTCTATAACTTAAAAAACTCTTAATTGTGGTCTAAGATTCTTTAATTGTTTTTTTTTCTTTTTACTTCATCGATTATGGAGTATAAGTTCTATGTATAAATCAGGGGTTTAATCACCTTGTACCTTTAGGATTATAAAATCTTCTTAGATGATGTAACCTATGAATGTTGACAAAGATCTTTTGATTAAACCAGACAAATTATTTTCTTTAACATAATAGACCAATGGTTATGACTATCCAAAATAATAAAAAAATTTAAGATCTTAATTAAAGTTATTATTTTATCATTTAGATTAATCTTCCCTATTTTTTAAAATTAATTTATTCTCTTCATTATGTAGACTTCTAATCCTTCAAATTAGTTATGTTATCTCTTAACATTGTTACTCTCTCTTATGTTAGACTTTTATTCCATAAAAATAGTTTTCTTTTTTAAATTAGATATCTCTTTTCATAGGATAATCATCTTCTCTCTTAAGCTAGAATTGCATTTTTAAAATTTAATTTATTCTTCTTTAGGATATACTCATTTTCTCTAAGATAGTTGCCTTTTTTTCTTAGAATCTTTTATATCCTAAGCTCATTCTTCATTGTTCTACTCTATTTTATAATCTTATGGGATATAGAGCTTTCATTCCTTGACAATTTCCTAGTTGTTTTTTGTACTATTTAATGATTCATACATTATCTAATATTATAAATACAAGTTACCCAATTATTAATGTTGTCATTCTTGGCTTACATTCTATTAGTGTTCTTAAGAGAAGAATATATCATATACTAAATTAATAATCTTTTTGTAGAAAGAATATTTTTTCATCCTTAAGACTTAATTTGCCTTGATCATAATCACTAACTACATTTTTTTTTATCTTAAGTGTTTACTCATATCCTTTATCATATCATTAACCATCCACATTACATCTTGAATTTAAGCATGCCTTAGGATTTTAGAATTTTTACTTATATTAATGATTATTTTTTTTACTATGTTTTAATGCTCACTAATTCTAACTAATCACCTTATCTTAAGCCTTGTAACTTTTTTATTATAAAATATCAATAATGTTTAATAAAACAAGTTAACTATTAACATAATTTAATTGAGAGTTTTCTTGGGCAATTCTTAAGATACAAATAAACTTATGAAAAGCATTGCATTATGAAGCCTTAATCCCCATAAAGTTCTATAACTCCATCCACATTCATGAAATCAACTTAGACAAAAAAAACTATGAAATATAAAGGTGTTACTTGTTCTTTATTAGTATCATGTGTTTATAGATTAAATTTACCTTTGATCATTCCTTATACTATTTCATTGATATTGATACAAGTTAATAACTCCCACCCTATTAAAAAAATCATAGTTAATAACCTTAAGCTCAACAACTCATTTTTTTAGCATTTTTTTCTTTTAATATTTTATCAACTTTAAACTATGTATATTTGAGTTATTATCGAGCATGAACTTTCTACAAAATGGCTATTATAAGAGAGGTTTATTTCATGAACAAACTCTCATTCAATGTCATGAAATGTCTTACACTTAAACTTATTGAGCTTTTAGTCTTTTAAGTAGCTTGAGTAGAATTTCAAATTTTTATCTTTCAAAATTTTGGAAACCAATAATATAACTTCTTAGAGTAAACCATTTGTCTTTTATTTTACTGTTTGAACATGCATATCCATTATATGAGATTTCTTAATTTCAATAAATGAGAGTTATACCTATAGAGAATGAGAGAAAACTACAAAGCCAAGATCATATACAACAAAAAATTACCTCAATTTTGCTGCACAAGGTTAGATATTGAAGTTTACTTCAGTACTCTCGAAGTTTTCATTCCAACAAAGAGTTGACCTCTTTCCATTGTTGACATAAGATATTTGAAATTTATGAATGAGACGAATTAAAAGGCTTCTTGCCATTTCCATTAGGATTATTAATAGTTACTTAACTCATTGCTAACTTCACTTTTTTGTTGTAAAACAATCATCAATAACTATGTAAAGGGATGATGAATCAATTTCTTCTTAATTGCCTTATTCATAATTACTTCTTTAGTATTTATAAGAGTAGAGAATGGGCATAAGTCAATAAAATAGAAAATATATTAGCATCAATAGAAGTTGACATGATAACATGGGGACATGAATATCTTCTTCATCAATATTAGCCACTTCAATGAAAATAATCTTTGATGCATTTGATCTCTCAATTCTTTTCTTCCCCAATTCACCAACACTTACTTGCAAGAGTAAGATTTATTCCCTTGTTAGTATTGTAAAAGTGAAAATCCAAACCCATATGCTTACCAAGAGGAATGGTAATGGCAAACTTCTCCATGAATTGTCTTTATGTAATTTTAATCAACCAACCATAAGCTAACTTCATGAAGAAAATAATATTTTATTATCAATCTTTAACTTTACTCTCGAGGCCATTGATTATAGCCATATTGGAAGACCTTTATCATAAACATACATTAAAAGAAAATTACACTCCCTTAGAGGGTTAATCTTCACTTCCTTGAAGATCGCTTCCATATACTAATGTTCCTTATGACCCTATTCTTACTCATAATTTTCTAATAAAAATGAAAATAATCTTTGGAAAGCAAAAAAATGTTACATGCAAAGGAGGTAATTGAGAAACAAAGAAATAAAAAGTACAAAATCACAAGCAAAATGAACTTCAAACAAGTATTTATAAGCTTTTTAGTGATGTTGATATGTGTAGGAGATAAAGCAATCAAATTCACATAATCAAATCCAATAAATGTGCCAATTCACCAATGTAGAATTGATTTTTTTATAAGCTTTTGTTATAGTGTTATGTTATGGTTCTCCAAAGAGAAAAAATGAATTGAAGAGCTAATGTACACTCAATGCCATTAGAGCCAAGTCTATTAAGTTTCATGGCCATTATGAACTAGGTTCATAAATCAACAAGCACTTAAATAAACTCACTAAGAACCTTCAATTATCTAAGGTGTCATTCAATTAAAGCCACCTAAACTGATTTATCACCAAAAAAAACAAGTCTTTAGAAGAGCAGATCTACTAATCGATGAACTTAACAGTTGAACTACTCAAGTTATCTAAAGCTACGTATCTCATCAAAGAATCACATCTTCAACCTTAGGACTCTTCAAAAGTTTATAACTATCATCTAATACTTTGGATATTTGCACATCAAGTATTGCTAGGCTTTGCAATATAATTTTACTCGTATTACTAAAACAACAAGAAGAAGAAGAAGCCTTTATCCCACTAAGTGGGGTCGGCTACATGAATCTTCGCCCATTGTCCATATGTGTCAAATTCATTTAATTCAATACTAATACATTTTTTTATACATCTTAACCAAGTCTTTTTAGGTCTACCTCTACCTATCTGAACAAAAGTCAAATCTAATTCATCGACTCTCCTAACCAGGTCATCGAACGGCCGACTCTTTATGTGCCCAAATCATCTAAGGCGACTCTCTCTAATCTTACCTGCCACTGGAGCTACTCCAACTTTTTCTCGAACATACTCATTTCGCATTTTATCTCTAAGAGTAAAGCCACTCATCCACCTGAGCACTAAAATGCAATCATGCTAATAAAGCAGAATGTCAACCATCTGCTGAACTAAAACCCAATAACAAGTAAGATATATATATATATCAATTTCAAAATTATAGTGCAGGATAATGATGGAAAAAAATTTATAGAGACAATAGAGGGGGAAGAATCTTATAAAAAAGATAAGGGTATAGATAATCTAATCCAGGCTTTAACTAATACATACAAAATTTAGAAAGCATCTCCTTGTTCCTTCTTTATAGAGCATCATTTGACCATGATATACATATAAACTAAACATTTATTCCCCCCAACTAATCAATTTCATGCATTTTTTTAATGAATCTGCATAAATTAAAAAAAATTTAAATTTTTTTTAAATTTTTTTCGACTAAATTGACTCATAGCTTTCAATTTCATGCACTGGGAGTGGATTTTTGAACTTCACTTCGGATAAAAGACAGTAAACTTTGATTTCCTAGCTGACATAAACAACAAGTTCCTTTAAGTAATTTTTTTGTCAGAATGTAATATGAACAGGAATATAAGAATTAAGAACTATGACATATTACAGTTTCTTTGTGCCAATATGTAATAAAAGCAGAAATATAAAGGTTAAAAATATGAAATATATATATATATACAATCACAAATGGCAGGCCAGGTGAAATTTAAAATTTGCAAGATGGAAAGGTGAGGGGTAAAAGTGCTAAAAAAGAATTACAATACTGCAAAGAAATAAATAATGTTTGATGAGAAACTAAATCAAATCATACAGCTGTATTCATTATTCTTGTTTTAGCAGAAAGAGACATGTAAAACAGCTTATTGAAGCTGAAACTAAATCAAATCATACAAAATCAAGATATTGTTCTCTATTCTGATAGCTTTTTAGAGATGATTTGGTTGCTTAAACATTAAAAAAATAAATGACAAATTTTTTTTTTTTTTTGAGATTTTGCCATTCAATTGGATGTAATTAGAAATCAATTTTGAATTTTTTTCAGAAAAGAAGATTTTAATTTCACATTTTGATTTTATTTTTCTAAAATATGATCCCTTAGCTGCACTAACCTTATCACAAAATTCAGGTGGGAGGCACACTCCTTAAGAGAAATCGGCAGAATCAAGTTAGAGAAGGCAAACTGAAGCCTATTCAGAAAAGAAATGATCTAAATTCATAGCAATAAGAACATGGCAGTGAACATTTAATGTCATGAATTGAAAGAATAGTGACATTAAATCTCGTGAACAAGCTTGACTAAGGAGGATAACAGGAACTGAAAAAAAAAATATAGAAGATTATTGTTCAACAGTGTTTAACTACAGCAATTTGAAGGACACAGCAAGACAAGTGAGTTTTACTGAATGAAAAATGTCAAAATAAATAAATAAATGAAAAGTTTGTTTAAGAAGAGAAATTAAGAATATTTGATAGATTTCAGAGGTCCCTGATACATTTTTTCCTTCCTGAGAGCACTTATTTGCATTCAACACTTACAACATCCAGAGTTTTATACTAAAAACCTCAACTTGCACTCTGCCACGTAAAAAATATTGCACCAATTATCACGTTCAGTCCAACAACAAATGAAAAAAGAAAGCTTAGAATGATTTCAAATACAAGCAAAGAAAAAACTGAAAAGTTAAGATCAACTGCCTCTTCTACAAAAACAGAATCAGTTTCATTGAAGCTAGATCCAAAAACTTAAGTGCTCGCACTGAGCAAGCAAACTGAAATCAAATGTCCACAGAAACCAGCAAAGTGCTCCATTTTTGACAAGCAAACAGAGCTCAAGATCCTGCATCAGCCTAAGCAAAAGAGAAATACAATTCCTAAGCCAAAAAGGATCCCAAATGGTAGATAAATCAGTAACACCACTTAAAAAGATTAAAAGTGACAATCAATTTTAAGCAAAACAACTTCAAGGCCACAAATTTAAAAGAAAGAAGATTTCTTTAAATAAAATATTTTTCCATAATTGCCTCTGCAAAAAGTTAACAACAGCAAACAATAAGAAAAACATGGTCAGCAATGGTAACAATGATTCTGACCCAGTGCTGGTAGCCAGAACAGGAAAACATATATAAGAACTCTTAGATAATAACTGCCTTGTTTCTCGGAGATCCTTCTAAGTTCAAGTAATCCTTGAACAGAACATAATAAGAAAGCTCAGTTCAATCTTCACTTCTTGTTGGAAAAAGGGTCAAAACCCTCCTCCCTCCTCCTCCAGACACAGAATCCATGTCATCTACGTAAGAATTTGGGAAAGCAGCTACCGTTGGTGGTTGCGCCATAACCCCTATCCTGTGCAAACCAAGCGGTTGTGCCGCTCCCCTTGCGAGCGACCCATAATCACCAGCTGATCCGAAATGTCCCATCTGCCTTTGATGATAATATTGCTGATTTTGCACTGAGGCAGAAGCCATCTGCTGATGTCGTTGAAAGATAGGTGGAGATAGGAACTGCATATAAGTCTCCTGCCCAGATCCATCTCGGCAGAGGAAAGGGTGAGGGATGGGATTTCTAGAGAAGAGATGTTCCGTGGCGGCGTCGGCGGAGGACATCGGCGGACCGGGGGCGGAGGAACTTAGACCCTGCATGCGTTTGAGGTAAAGGCGGTACTTCTGGAGATGGCTGGCGACGTTCTCTCGAGTGAGGCCGTCTACGCTCATGAGCTGCATTATGGTCTTGGGAACGGCGTTCTTGATCCCGAGATGGGCCACGGCGTCGACGAATCGTTTGTGGAGCTGCGGCGTCCAAACCAGCCGCGGTCGCTTCAGGGTGCGTGCTGGCTCGTCGCCGGCGTAGCCGGTGGACACGGAGTCCAGGGGAGCGGTGAGGTCTGGAGAGTCGAAATCCGGCGGAGGAGGAGGCGGTGGTGCGGAGCTAGGGTTATGGGTAGAGATATCGAAGGCAAGGGCGAGGTCGGGGGTGATGAGAGATTGGGAGAGGGGCATAAGCTCTTCGGGGCGCGGTAGCTCGTCCTCCCATCGAGGGAACCAGTTAGGTTCTACTTCTTCTCTCATCGTCTTCTGTTACTTGGTTTATGCCTTTGTTAGTCCTACGTCTCTTGTTTCTCTCTCTACTCGATGTTATGGGTTTCGAGTGATGTCGGTATTGTGTGGAAGAGGACAAAGAAAGCGAAGAGAGGAGAAAAGGAGAGACTTTGGAGACGGACGTTGCAATGAAGAAGGACAGAAGGAGAAGGGAAGGAGAGAGATTCGAGGTGGATCCTCTTCTCAGTTGTTACTCCTGAAATTGAGGTCACTTGTTTTTTTTTTTTCAACTTTTTAAAAATTTGAGTGAGGTTATATGCATTTGATGTAATTCGGATTTAACCATGAAATCTAAAAATTATTATTTAAAATTTAAAAGATTTACATATCTATCACACATATCAATTAAACTATTTTAAATATATATTTATAGGACTCGTTTTATGACTTTTTTTAAACATTCTTAGTTCACTACTACTCTCAAATTGGCCGATTGAGATTACTTTATTTTTTTATTTCATTTTTATTTATATTTTAATTTGAAATAATTTATTTGATAGTGATAATTATTTTTAAAAATATTTAAAACATAAAACATTATTTTAAATATTTTTCAGAAAATAAAAAAATACAAAATAAAATTGATACGAACAGATCTTTTGATATTTCAAAACAATTTTGGCCAGGTTATAGTTATTTGTTGCCTTTACTTCTGATCATTTCATATTTTCATTTAACCGTTGTTAATATTAATGAAAATCTTGGTGTGCTTAACTTTTCAAAATAAATAAATAAATAAATAATAATAACTATAACTACTCAATATACACATAGGTCACATGGTTTTCTACTGTTTTTATTTTTTTATAAAAGCTCAACCAATCAAATGATTTGGTGCCTAGAGATTCTCTTCCTCTTGATTTTTATTTCTGCCTCTATAATTAGTATTTTTATCTATTGCATTAATAATGATAGATTTTTAAGAGGAAAAATAATCATTTGATCTTTAGTAATGTTATGTGGGCCCAAAATTTATGTTGTCTTTATTGACATGATTTTTGATCATTTCAAAAATTCAAATATAAGCTTGCAAAACTTGGAGTCTTTTTTTATGTGAAATTAATTACATCTCTCTCTCTCTCTCTCTCTCTCTCTCTCTATATATATATATATATATATATATATATATATATATATATATATATATATATATATATATATATATATATATATATCGTGAGTCGTTGAGTTTTGAGCTTAATCAAGCTCATTTAGAAAGCTTGATAAGCTACCAAACAAATAACGTAATACTTGATGTATTGCAATTCTTCATTATATAAACGTGCCATCTCGATAAGCTATCGAGTCGATATAAACATGTCGGATCAATAAGCTACCGAGCCGAATCAAACTAAACTCAAACTCGAGCTCAAAAAATTTTCGAGTTTGATTATGAACTCAAGCACGAGCTCGTGGCTCGATAAACTTGGCTCGCGAACCGGCTTGCCTCATTTACACCCCTAATATATATATTCATTACTATGATTTTATTAATACACATAAATTGGAGCTCATTTTGGCCTTAAATCTTGCATATTAAGTAAAAGCTGATTAGTTCTAGAAGTTAACTCTCTATCTATCTTCCTTGATTAGAGTCACTCACTTGGAAAGTAATTAGCTTCGACTGACCAATCATTTCTTCAATCTCCTCTTGGCGTAAATATTCAAGATCTAATGCTTGACTTCTTAAATACATCAAATTCTTGTAACACATACCTATTTCTAGTGTTTATTTTGGACAGCTGTCTGAAAAAGAACTGGTGGAGATATTGCAAAAGAATCTGCTATTTAAAAAACTGTAGTGGGACTTACAAATTTTTTTTTTTCAAAAGTCAAACCGCAGCTTTATGGCCGTCTTCGTAAGGAGCAATATAAGGTGAAAACACAACTTTTTCATCACAGATTTTTCAAAATATAGAGGGAACACGATGCCCCAAATGGCACAACGGTGCGATGTGGCACCACATCATACCGCTACCACTGGGCCAAACATACTCTTAGACTTCTAAAAGTTCACACTTCCATAGGTGACCAATTCATGAGGCGGCTATCATATTGAATTACTCTTAGGGAGATAAGCATTTTGATACAAGAATAACTTCCTTTCATTGTCGTTTTATCAAGGGCTATCTCTTATCTCAAAATTTTTCTAAAATTATTATGGCTTTTATATGACTCTATTTTGCAAACCATGCATGTTGTTTGCTTGCTTTCAAAGAAACAATTGTCTTGATCATCCATAATCATTTATTTTTTTGGTTGTTGATAAATTCATTTTTCAAGCATTCTCAAAATTAGTTGATCGAATAAATGAAATTTTGATTCTTCAACAATGTTAGATGTATGGCATTGAGACTTTGTGCATGATACACAATGCTTGCTAATTAAAGACTACCAATACTGGCCATGCCTAGTCAACCAAAAGATCATCTTATCATTTTTCAAGTAAAAAAAAGAAGAAGATTATTTGTATTATTTAATATATATTTTAAGTTATTATATTTTAATAAAAATGATTAAAATATTCCTCCCACAATATACTAATATCACATATTTTCCAACATTTTAAATAATTTTTTTGGTATATCATATGCTTGTCATGGTTGAAAATTCTAGGTCTTTGACCGCTATTTGGAGCACTAGTTAGTAGCTTCTAAATGTCTGCCCATCTAAACTTCTCATTTACAAACATAGACTAATGTGAATTCTTTCTACTACCCTCATCAAAGATGTATCATATAGTTGAAGTCTTTTGCATTGCATCTGTGTTCTCAAGTAATATATATAGGGCAACCATTTGTATCATTAAATTATAACTAGTGGAATCAATTTAATTGAATTGCATCTCATGAATTTTCTCTTCCACAAAATGTACACAAAAATATGTTTCTTATGACTCGCTCTTAGTTTATTTTATATACAATGCTAAACTAATAAATATAATCTCTTTTATCATAAATATTCGTGTGCATAACATTGAATATGAATACATTATAAAATAAATTTTGTGATAAATCAAGGACATGTTGTGATGATTTCTATTGAATTTCTTAACCCAAAGAACATTAATCTTTATTTTTTAAAATATTTCAAATTCCATGACCTAATTATTAATAACTTGAAATATTGCTTTAAACCATCGCATAGTGTTTCATTAATATTTATCATTGTTGCGTGCTAGAAAACCAGTTGTGGTAGAGTGAAAGTTTACACCTTAGTCTTGTTATAAAATCTAGCACACACACAGGTATTTAAAGAGTGAACAAAAAAACTCCAGAAATTTTTACGTGGAAAAACCTCGAAAAGAGGGAAAATCACGACTAAGAATCTTTTCACTATGTATTTATTTCAGAGTACAAAATTTCCTGATAACGGGATTACAAAATTGTTCATGAGAAGGGCTGACAATGAGAATCCTAGAATCAGATAATAGCCATATAATCACGTTCAGGTTGTAACAGTTGCTAGTGGTAGCAGATGATGATGAACATCGGGGATCATTGACTGACGATGAAGGTCGTCATGATGGTAACCAACAGAGATTGACGACGGCAAGGATCAGCGGTGGCCGACGATAGCGGTCCGCGGTGGTGGTTGATAACCGTTGAGTGGTGGCATGATTGTGCTTGGAGGATTTTTAAGCTTTAGAGCTCTCTCCTCTCTCTTGCTCGAGCTCCCCTCATTTGAAGAATGAGAATTTATAGATTGGAGGACGCGTTCTATAAATACATGCAAAATCCAAACCACTCTCTCTGATGGCTCAAAATGATTCCTTTGATCATTTGATTTATTTTAAGCATTTGAATGCTCAAATGAAGTCGAAATTAAGAGATCTTGAGCTTGTTGGATTCATCGTTGAGGCTATTTGATTATAAACACTCCATGTTTAAGAGCTATTTATGGATTTAACGATATCCCAAAGTTTCCATGATATTTTAAATGCTTGATCTCAACTAGTTTGAGGATCAACTTGCTTTTAACATCAAGATTCATGCTTCGACTAGTAGAATTTTCAGTGTCATATTTCTATTTTTGGATGACATTATCTCAATCATCCAAAAATATTTATGCCATATACTTAAAAGTAATAAATTCTTCAATGAAATTTGCGGGTCTATTAACCATACATTTTGAGAAAATAAATCTTCGTGGGAGCACAAGATTATGATCACGGCGGTGCAAACCATGGATGTGTCGGAGATCTGATGGTAGATTTCGAGGTTATGGACCCATCCAGTACTTATGGTGCCAGACACACCGCGCAATGGTGGCATGGCTTTCGTGGCCATCGCGCTTGTCGGCGGCGCGCTTGTCTGGCCGGGGTCGCATGGCCCAGCGGGCGGTGATGTCTGAGGCGGCCGGCGGATCTGGCCGTGCCGTCTTGAAGCGTATGGCGTCTTGGTGCGTCATGAGGGCAAGAGCGAGACGCGATGAGGGTATTTTCGTCTATTTTGGTCTATTTTTTGCGATTTTCAGTGATTTTTTACGATTTTCTTTTGATTTTTTATCTTTTTGCCCCTATAGTGGGTCTATAAAAACTCTCCTAGGATCAAGGGAGAAGGCGCACTCCTCATATGCTGGAGTGTCCCTCTTCTTCTTAAGAGGTCGTTGATCAAGACCGTAGTTCATCTGGCGCTCCATTTTCCTCAAAGATGTCAAGACTCCAGTAGTTCAACTCACAAGCTGAGCTCAGTTTTCCTCAAAGAGGTGTCAACTAACCTCGTCGGACCGATTGATTGGGCGATCAAGGCCGTAGTTCATCAATGAGGCTCCAGTTTTCCCTCAAAGAGGTGTCAACTTACCTCCGACCGGCGGTTGGGCGATCAAGGCGTAGATAGCGAAAGCGTCATGACCTCGTGACCGAGGATTGGAGGCATCATCGGGGCGATGCCGGAGATGATGGCCACGGTAGTGATGGCCGGCCGTGAGTGGCGAGATAAGCAATAATGATGACCGTAATATGGTATGCGGAGATGTGGCGATGGTGTGGCAGCGATATGGTAGCCGGAGATAGCCGGCGGCGATAATGGCAGCGGTCGGAGAGATAGTAGTGGCGGTGGCAATAATGCGAAGCAGACGGTAGCGGTGGTGGTTGACGATCGGCAACACGGCGGCGATGTAGTCAGCGGCGGATCGGTAGTCAGCGGGATATGGCAGCGAAGAGGATTTTTGACCTATCCGAGGTTGTTTGTCAGAGTGTGAAACGTTAACCTGTATGGAAGAGGCTCAATTAATCCGGGGATTTTGACCTATCGAGGTTGTTTGTCGAGTGTGACTTCGATGGCGTTAACATGTATGGAAAGATCAATTTAATCCGGCGATGATTTTACATATCCAGGTTATTGTCAGTGTGACTCGATGGCGTTAACCTATATGGAAGAGGTCGAATTGAATCCGTTGAGAATTTTTGACCTATCTGAGGTTGTTTGTCAGAGTGTTACCCGATGACGTTAACCTGTATGGAAGAAGTCGCGGGATGTCAACCAAGGACCTTTTGACCTATCATAAGTATCATCCAAAGTGTTACTTGACTTCTTACTTGTATGGAAGAGGTCCGATCAAGTCTGCTTGGGATTGATCATGCCCGTGGGAGGATTAAATGAAGAAGAAACAAGCTTGTAACAAAAAGTCATAAACTCATTACTTTGATAATGTTGGTGATATAATATTATCACAAGATAACTTAACAAAATGGATGAGATATATTTTTAGAGAGGGTTAACAAAAGACAAGAGGTGGAGAGGAAAAGATAAACGGGGTAAATTAAAGTCTACAATATTTATACACCAAGGATTACATATAATACTTTTCAGAGACCCTCCATGTTCCAAGTTTTAGAGAAGATTTTTTCCTCTGGATCTTTGGTCATAGCTTGACGGTTGATCATTTGATAACAAAGTTGGGAGCATGTCTTTTATAGGCAAAGCCTTCTGAGATACTTCTTTATCTTGAAGATTAAAATTCTCGATGTTGAAGGTCACCGAAGGGAGTGGTTGAGCTTGTTTGAGGTAACATAATTGTCTATTTGTTGATTTCCAGACCACTCTATCTGGGAGTTTGAAATTTTATCTTAAGATGATAGAGTGATAGCAAGATTGATTGGAAGGGTCTTCCAAAGATAGCGTATGTTGAATTTGACTTGACCACTATGAATTGAACTGAGTGAGTGACTTGTTGAGGAAATTCTTCGAGGACAATGAGAAGGATGATTGTTCCCTCCACTGCATGCGAGATTATCAAACCCATATAACGGTCCTGCAAGGTTGACATTTTCCTTAACAAGGTCATGCTAAGAAAGGTGAAGTAAAATAAAATATACTCCCATTATCAATCAAAATTCTTTTAACAACATAACATGGGTCACCAATCCCCGCACTGATGACAAGAGGATCTTAATGCGGAACTTGGACTCCTTCCAAGTCTGAGTCATTAAAAGTGATGGGATGATTAATACAAGATTTTTTAACTCCACTCTTCAAAGGTGGCGATGACTTGATTAGATAGTAGTGGCCCACTTGCAATGTTTCAATTTCTCCAACTATTTGGCTATTGTGTTGTTTGTGATGATTGTCTGTTTCCCCGGTGGAGCTATATTTGCTTGAGTTGGTTGGTTTTGCACAAATTGACGTAGATATCCCTGTTGAATGAGCCTCTAAATTTCTTCTTTAAGTTGTTTACATGTCTCTGTAGTATGTCCACAATTTCGATGTAAGTGGCAATATTGCTCTTGATTTTCCGAATTTGGTTTCAGTGGATGTGGCCACTTGATGGTCTCTTCATCTCGAATGGCCAACAAGACGTTAACACAAGATGTGTTCAGTGGCGTGTATTCTAGTCGTGGTTCGCGTCGTTGATGTGGGGGCCGTGGAGGGAGATCATGACTGCCTTGTTGCTTCTTCTGATGGGATTATTGATCTGTGTTTCCTAGAGCACTCTTATGTTTTCCTGTGGATTGTTCAAATTATTTTCAATGGGCATTAATAGCTTCATCGGTAGAGATTTGCGCTTCCACATGGTGAACCAAATCGGCATATGAGCGGACAATATCTCGCATTAGTGACTAGTAGAAAGGCCCAGGACGGAGCCCTCCAAGAAAAACTCCTCTCAGTAATTGAGGTCAGTATATTTGGCGAGCTTCGGAGAATCTCGGAAGTATTCTTTAAGTGATTTATCCTCATTTTGATGAATGTAGAGAGATGGGAGGAATCTTTAATGGTCCTTGGTTTGCAATGAAGCTCCACAAAAATCTTGGTGAGTTCTCAAAGGTATGGATGGATCCCTTGAAAGAGTAGAACCAAGTGCGAAGCTTGCCCCGAGGGTAACTGAAATACGACAAAGCGGTGTGTCGAGCTCATTGGATATGCATGATAGTCTAATGGTGATGTGTTCATGTGGCTCAGTCACCCCATGATAGGAATCAATGCTCAGAAGCTTGAAACCATGGGAATATGATGTTGAAGAATAGCTTCAACTAGAGGTGAGGATTCCTCATAGCCGCAGTGAGGGGGAAGATGATTTATGTCTTGAAGATGAAATTCATCTTGCATTAAGTGTCATAATTACGCGTATAACATGACATGGCAGTGGGGTCAAGACAAGAATGTATCAAGCTACCAATAAATGGTGGATTAGCGGTCGGTTGAGTACGCGATGGATAAGTAGACTAGCGTGTCGAGATCAACATCACGGTCTCTACGCGGAGAAACTTCAGTGTCAAGGAGATTAGCATTTTGGCCTCCTACGACTAACGATCGATCTTAGGGGAGATGTGTTTGCCATTGTAGTGGCTGTTGTGTTCCTCGTAAAAGTCAGATCATCTCATTTTGAGACTCTTCCTTTCAACACGATCTTCTAAAGAGATTCATGTCACACTTTCATGGGGGGGAGTGAGCGGCGCATCTTTGGTTCAAAGATTGGTTTCGAGAGTGACGGGAGTTAGAGTGGGAGGCTCCATTGTTACAAGTATTGCTATATTTACTAATTCCGATTATTGAAGGGTTCTCTTCCCACACACGGTGCCAAACTGTTGTGTGCTAGAAAATCAGTTGTGGTAGAGTGAAAGTTTACGCCTTAGCCTTGTTATGAAATCTAACACACACATGTATTTAAAGAGTGAACAAGAAAACTCCAAAAATTTTTAGTGGAAAAACCTCAAAAGAGGGAAAAATCATGGGCAGCGAAGAATCTTCACTATGTATTTATTTGAGTACAAAATTTCCGATAACGGATTACAAAATTGTTCATAGAAGACAATGAGAATCTTAGAATCGAGATAACAACGACCATATAGTCACGTTGTTGTACGGTTGCTAGTGGTAGCGGATGATGAATACGGGGATCATTGAATCGATGAAGGTCATCATGATGGTGGCGATGGAGGACGATCAATGACGGTGGCGATAGCGGCGGTGGTTGACAACCGTCGGTGGTAACGATTGTGCTTGAAGGATTTTCAAGCTTTAAAGCTCTCTCTCTCTTTCTTGGGCTCCTCGTATGAAGAATGAGGATATTTATAGATTGGAGGAGCTCTCATAAATACATGCAAAATCAACCACTCCTCTCCATCGCGCTCAAAATGATTCCTTTGATCATTTGATTTATTTTAAGCATTTGAATGCTCAAATGAAGTCAAAAATGAGATTTTGGGCTTGTTAGATCGCTCGTCGAGGCCGATTTATTATAAACACTCCATGTTTAAGAGCTATTTAGGATTTAACTAATATCCCAAAGTTTTCATGATATTTCAAGTGCTTGATCTCGACTAGTTTCAACTGAGGATCAACTTGCTTTTGACATCAAGATTCGGTCGGTAGTAGAATTTTTAGTGTCATATCAACCGTTAAAGTTTAAAATTTTATAGGTTCTTCATTTGACGATTCTTCAAATTTTAGGGTTATAAATATTAATTATATATTCTTCACAAGCTGATAAATCCATCAAATGATCAAATGCATCTTATGATGTTGACACTAAATAAAAATTTCTCTTAATTAATAAGCCTTTGAGAAATACCAAATTGAGAAAACTTTGGTGAATTCTTTCTAAAAGATATGTAATGTAACATCATCATTTGTGCAAAAATATTTATCATCATATTTTAGGATTGATATTTATTCATATTTGGTGATACTTTCTCAATTTATAATAATGCAAAATTACAAAACTACTCCACTACAATAAAATTATTTATTAAATGATAATTATAGATTAAAGAATAAAACATTCATTCATGTCATCATAGCTTAAAGAATGCTACATTCATTCATGGTCATTGGCTATATCTTTAGTGTTGGTGAAAAAGAAGAAATTAAAAAATTTCATATAGTGTGCCTGCATTAAATGATCATCTACATTACATTAACCAAGTCAAAAAAAAAAAAAAAATCACATTGTATCAAACTCCCACCAAATATATCATATAGAAGAATAGAGTCCCACCCATTTTAGTGGTTCTATTTAATAGACTTTGATATATTTTAGCATGAGAGAGAGAGAGAGAGAGAGAGACTAATATTGCATTATTCTTATGGAAAATTTCATAAACTATTATAAAAGTTTGAAAAATAATAAGATCTAATTAAAGTTGTAGGAATAAGATTCTTTCAATTCCTTTTGCTATGGAGGCATTCCTAACATCCCATATAATTGACAAATGTTTATCTAGTAATTAATTTCTTGATATCTAGGAGAGGTCAATGCTCCATGATTGTTGGAAGTGGTTGATGCTTCATAGTCACCAATAATTAACATATGAGAGTCATCAAAAGGGTTGCACTAAAGGGCATGCATGAAGGGGGTTGTTAGAGCATCATAATATGTTCTCATACACCATTGTTGATTGAAATAAAGGACCAGGGCGGAGGAGAGTGATTTCTAGAAATTAAACACAAATTAGTCGGAGAGGCATTTATTTGTATGATGAAGTCAATAAACGGAGTTAAATAAAGCTGTTGATACCAGTTGAAAACATAGTGGAAGAAGCATTATGGATAAGGGCATATAGGCCCTATATATTTGATTCTTGACTGCATCCGATTGAGATTATCATTAGGGTGTAAACAAGCCGAACATAAGTAAGCTTAGCTCTTGTTCGTGCTCAGCTCGATATTGCTCATATTTGACTCATGTTTGGTTTGTGTTCGAATAAACCAAAAAATTTTTGAAAAATGTGGAGGCTCTATAATCTAGGCCTTTTTTTTTTGCATGGGAGAAACTCTAATCACCAAGTTATGACTATTGTTGTGTGTGTGTGTGTATTATTTCGAACTAAAATGAGCCGAACATGTTCGAATAGAGGGTTGTTCTTTTGGCTTGCTTGCTTACCAAATGATTTGAACATGAGTTATTTGTGAATAATGAACTTTTTTGACAACCCTAATTGCATTATCATAATAATTTGATAAGCATGGTCATAGAATGATCTCAAAAAATGATATTTGTGACCACATCTCACAACTAATTGCAAATTCAATTGCGAACAAATAAATATGCCACTAATTATGTGCTGCCCATCAGCATTAGTCTCATGGCAACCATTCAAACTTATATTTTTGATTTTTGCATAAGACAATATATATTATCTAATATAATAAAGCATTTATTTATTTAAATGATTAAATAAAGTAATGCTTTAGTCAAAATTAAAATGTACTTTGAGTGCAGTGGATGACAAAAAGTGGTGGTCTGATTTTTTTTAAATTATAATATTCATCACAGCTTGAATAACAACTTCTTTAGCAGCAGCTCCACCACTGTATTTTCATACAGTTACCTCAAACAGACCATAAACAATAAACCATTTCAACTCGAGCTTAAGTTTAATAGGAATTAATCATAATTTTTTTATTTATTTTCCATACAATCCAATATTAAACAACCTAATTCTATTTTAAATTCGGATAAAATAATATCATTCAAGAAGCATCCATCTGCCGGCAGTTCCACAGCACTTGTCATCATCCATGTAGAAAGTTGAAAATATATAATGAAAAATAATAACTCACTATATAAATATATCCCTCAATAATACCAAAATAGATAATTACATAAATTACATTCAAAATTTGTATATTTACAAACTAACACTCATAATTCATATATGGGGGTTTTATATACATACCATGCAATACTTATGTATTTACATATCTAATATCTAAACTTTAGTTTTACATATATATATATATATATATATATATATCATATAAATATCATCATTACTCATTTTAAAGTGAAATACACCTTTTTAAGCATAGAAAAATATTAGATAAATAAATATCTAAATTTAGGTGTTAGATATGTAAATACATAAGAATTATGTGATATACATGTAAATCTTCCTTTAGATATTTACATAGCAATTTAATCCTGAATTTTGATATTTAGATAAAAAAATTTTTAAAAATTGGTGCGATAACATTTTAAATTTAGAAATAATAATATTTGTAAACTTAAACTCTAAACTATATAAATAATTTGTCACACTCAACCAAATAATATATAGGGCAAGTGGACGGTCCACTAAAATAAATTTTTAAAAGTAAAGTATTCAGATCCATGACCTCGTCCTCGTAGAGTATCACTTGCTTTTGGAGTCTTATATTCCTTTAATTTTGCATTATAGAATCTTAATTTCTAGAATTCGTTGCTTTCCATCACCTAACAAAACAATCACATAATGGGACACAACTGTGTGATGCGACTATTGAATGATTCTTCTTCTTCTTCTTCTTCTTCTTTTATTATTTTTTAAAATTTCTTTCTTTCTCAAGTTATACTATACACTATGCTAATAAAATTTTATAATTTTCATTAATTGCATATATAAAATAATAAAATATTATTTTCATGTTATTCAATCAAAGAAATTTAGTAAATTTAATATTTATTGTGCGACACATCGCGTCCGTCGGATGGGAGCGAAGCTCCAAGGGCAGAGACACGAGTTGGAGCGTATGCGGAGTGCGTGTATAATTTACTCTTAAGACTCAACTTCATTAAAAAAAAAAATATAATAATAATAATATTTATTTATTGTTTATATATATAGTTGAGCTATTGATTAGATTCAAGAAGCAAGCTTTTAATTTCTTTGAGATTGAACCAACTCTTGGTATAATAGTGGTGAGTATTTAAAAGAGTAGAGGGGATTAGATATGATAATAATAATAATAATAATAATAATAATGTAAATATAGAAAGACTTAAAATCCCAATGGTGAGACATATCTCTTTGCTTGGTTTATTTGAAAGGAAACAAAAAGATAAAGATCAAATAGGAAGAATAAAATAGTGGAGTCGTTGTGAATTCAATTGAAGATTTGTTTTTTTATTCATGTTATATGATCTAATGATAGCAAAGAAGAATAAGACTTAAAGATGCTTAATGTTGGATTATTCTTTAGATTAATTTTTATGGAGTGCTAATTAATTAACCGTAGAGAGAGTTTTATATTCTAGCTTTATACGAAGATTTTAAACATAAAGAGAGAGAGAGAGAGAGAGAGCTAAGATTAACTTTATTGGATAAAAATTATAAAAAAATTTAATAAGAATAAGTTTTGATATGACACTGAAAATTCTTAGTGAAACATCTTGGCGTTAAAAGCCGATCCAAGTTGAACGGTGAAATCAAAAACTTAAAATATCATTGGAAACTTTGAAATATTAGTTAAACCCCTAAAAAACTCTTAAACATGGAGTGTTTATATAGTCAATAGCCTGACGAGCGGATCTAACAAGATCTCAAAATTCGATTTCATTTGAGCATTCAAATATTTAAAATACATCAAATGATCAAAGGGATCATTTTGAGCCGTCGATGAAGTGGAGTGGCGGGTTTTACATGTATTTACAGACGCTCCTCCAATTTATAAATAACCTCATTTCTCATATAGGGGCGGCGAAAGGGAGAAATAAAGCGAAGATCTTCCAGTATAATCGTGCCACCATTCGATGATCGTCAACCACCGGCCACGGCCTCGTCGATCATGCCGATCGCCACCGTCGTCAACCTCTGCCGGTCTCCATCATGACGACCTTCATCGTCGTTCATTCATTGTTTCTACCACCAGCAATTGTTACTGAGCATTATAGCGGTCTTGTTCTTTCATATCTGATTATCCGTTATTGGGAAGATTTTGTACTCAAATAGATACATAGTAGCTTTTTTAATTTGCGCCTGATTTTTTTCCCTCTTTTCGAGGTTTTCCGTGAAAATTTCTAGAGTTTTCTTCACTCTTTAAATCGTGTGTCTTTGGATTTTTATAACAAGGCGTAAACTTTTCTTTCTGTGATTTTTAGCGAACAAGTTTCATTTTTAGTACATCAATCTTAAGAAGAAAGAAGTAAGCCATAAGGGAATAAAAAAATTTATGAAAAAGAAATGAAAAAATAAAGCGATCAAATCCTCTAAAGAGAAGGAAGACTAACACTAAGAATGTGAACATTAATCTTAATAGAGATGACAAGCTTTGGCATTGTTGTCTATTTAGTGTTAACTCAAGACATTTGCATTGAAATTATTAAGAAGAATCATTATTGGTGTCGACGCAGGAGTCAATGTTGGTGTCATGATGTGCCAACCTTATTTGTGATGATATGTACGAGCTTTAATGTTGACTTTGTGCATTAAGAATGTTGATAACAACATGTATAAACATTAATGTCGATGATGAGCATTGACTTTGATGCATGACAATGATATACATCGACAAATTTGTAAAAGTGATTTTTAGCTTAGTTGTTGATGGTGAGTGTGTTTGCCTTGATGACAACAACAAGCATCTATATTGGTGTTATTAAAAAATGATTGACTTATTGTGACGGTAGGCATTACCATTAATCATTTGACAAAGCTATATAATTTTTTTAAATCTAAGATCTCGCTAACTCAAGATCTCCATTATATGTGAGAATGAAGATCTTTTTATAAATTTTGATAGAGTATTTTGATTATTTTATGAAAATTTAAAAATAATATTAGGCGGCCCAAATGACCTTTATTGATCGTTTAATATATATTTTAGTGTTTGATCGCATTAATAATATCATAATCAGACAATCATTGGATTGCTAGATTCATCTCATCAAAATATAATATCATTTCAAAATAATTCAAAATTTAAAAATAATATAATTTTAAAGAATTTATCGTATTGACTTTAAAAATTTTAAGTGCCATATTTATTTAAAATTTAAATATAAAAAAATCAAACAATTTATCAAGCTTTGATAAAATTAAAAAAATGTTGTGCCAATTAATTTTTAAAATTAAATACTTTTAAGATTAATAACAATTAAATTAAATCTTATTAATAAGTAATTATATCTTTATATTAAAGGACCAAAAGAATTTGTTTTTATTACATTTAAAATTTATTCTAAATTGGTGAATACAATAAATAATTTAAAATAAATATAAAAATGTTGAAATTCAACGAATGTCAAATCCTCGGTGAGAATAATTTGCGTCGCCGCTGCCGTACGGCCGCCGGAAACCTCTATGCTCCATCAGACTGTGGCCGCTGTCGCCAAGCCCTCACCGCTCTCATCAATCTCCCTCCACCAACTGATCCTCCGTTCTCAATCCCTTGCCCAAACCAAACAATCCCATGCCCATGCCTCCACCTCTGGCCTTCTCTACCACAATCCCTCTTCCTTAGCCGCTCTCATCATCGCCTACTCAACGTTCAACGACCCCATCTCCTCTCTCCACCTCTTCCATCTCAACCCCTTTAAACCCCGAACTGCATTCCTATGGAACTCCCTCATCCGCGCTCTCTCTCGGACCGGCCTCAATTTCCAATCGTTTTACGTTTATAACTCCATGATTCAGAGCTCCGTCTCTCCGGACAACCGCACCTTTCCCTTCGCCCTCTCTGCTTGCTCTGCTACTGTTTCTTGTGATATTCGTGCTGAAGATAAGGGAAAGGAGCTGCATGGCGGTCTTCTAAAGCTGGGGTTTTTCTCTGATGTCTTTGTTGGCAATACGTTGGTAGCGTTTTATGGCGCGTGCTGGGATGCGGGAAGTGCATGGAAGGTGTTTGATGAAATGCCTGCCAAAGATGTCATTTCATGGAATACGATGATTTCTGTTTTATTGAATAATGAGTTGTATATAGATTCGATGAAATGCTTCTCTGAGTTGGTGAGGTCAGGATTGGGAGTTAATTCGGTTAGTTTTGTTAGTGTTCTCCCTGCAGCTGGAGCAGTGCAAGATGGCTTTTTTGGCGCGGCAATACATGGACATGCGACTAAGATTGGTATGGATTTGAATGTAACGGTTGGAAATGCTTTGATTGGCATGTATGGTAAGTGCGGAGAGCTGGTGGGATCAATGCAGGTGTTTGAGAGTATTATAATTAAGAATGATGTTTCATGGAATTCCATTATTGGAATTCTTGTTCATGCTGGGCTTTCTAAAGATGCTTTGGAGATGTTTAAGGAAATGCTGTCCAGTAAAATAGGGCCTAATGGCATAACAATGGCTAGCTTTTTGCCTTTAGTTGTGTCTGAACTCTTTCATTTCGGGAGAGAAGTTCATGGATATTGTGTTAAGAATGGGATGGACTCCGATGTATTTGTTGCTAATTCGCTGGTGGATATGTATGCAAAGTGTGGTTTTTTGAAGACGGGGACAGTTGTTTTTGACAGGATGAAGAATAAGAACGTTGTCTCATGGAATGCAATGATATCAAACTGCACGCAAAATGGAGATGAGATAAAAGCAATCAGATTGGTTGGTGACATGCAGCTTAGTGGGGAAGCTCCCAATGGTGTCACCTTTACAAATGTGCTTCCAGCTTGTGCTAGAATAGCCTCTCTAAAGAAGGGAAAGGAGATCCATGCCAGATCAATTCGTGATGGTTACGACCATGATTTGTTCGTATCCAATGCTTTAATTGACATGTATGTCAAATGTGGGCGGTTGAATCTTGCCAGAAACCTCTTCAATGTCTCTGAGAGAGATGAAGTTTCATATAATGTGCTGATTCTGGGCTATTCTCAGAGCGCTTGGTGCTCGGAAGCTTTGCTTCTGTTTCAGGAAATGAGAGTTATGGGAATGAAATATGATAATGTTTCCTTCATGGGAGTCTTAGCAGCATGTGCCAATCTGCCTGCGTTGAAGCATGGAAAGGAAGTTCACTGTTTCTTATTGAGGAAACAGATTGACTCTGATCTTTTTATCTGTAACTCGATTTTGGACATGTACAATCGATGTGGGAGGGTGGACCTGGGCTGGAAATTTTTTGACAGATGCCCCAACAAGGATGTGGCCTCATGGAACTCGATGATAATCGGCTATGGAATGCAAGATGAGCTGGAAACTGCTTTAGATTTATTTGATAGGATGGCAGATGGTGATGTAGGCTATGACCATGTATCTTATGTGGCAGCCTTGTCGATCTGCAGTCATGGCGGACTAGTTGAGAGGGGAAAGAAATACTTTGATCAGTTATTAGCTCAGAAAATAAATTTGACACAAATGCATTATGCTTGCATGGTGGACCTGCTTGGACGAGCTGGTCTGATGGTATGAGGCTGCCAAGTTCATCAAAAACATGCCATTCGAAGCAGATTTCAATGTGTGGGGGGCACTGCTTGGTGCTTGTCGTGTTCACGGAAATATCGAGCTGGGTAGATGGGCAGCAGAGCATCTGTTCAGGCTGAAACCAGAGCATAGCGGGTATTATGTATTGCTAGCAAACATGTATGCTGAAGCTGGAAGATGGGATGAAGCAAATAAGATAAGGAAACTAATGAAATCAAGGAGCGTGAAGAAGAACCGAGCTTACAGCTGGATAGAAAGTGGCAAGAAGATAAGGACCTTGTTAATGGGGGAAATGATAGAGGAACATGAGGAAGATCTATATTGTGCAGCTCCATGAGTGAATGTGCTCTAGTTCTAACTCTCTTTTATGTTTTCACAAGTCAAGAGACAGAATCATGTGTCTGTTTGGCCATAAATTAGCTGGTCAAATTACCTCAGATAAGCTGAAACAAACTGATCGAGAATGCAACATGACTTTTCTTGGCAGAGAAGGTAAATCCAGGTTTAATTGTTTTGCAAATTACATTTTGTATATATCTTTGATAATGACATATGAAATTTTAATTTTAAAGAAGAAAATAATATGAAGAATGTGTTTCATTCCAAAACAGAAGACAGCTTGAGCTTTTGCTTTTCACGTGCAGGCGAACTAGTCTCTGCAGCAATAGACTGGCAAGGGATTTAGCAACTCTGAGCATAAGAATTTAGAGTCGATAAGCGTATGTGAGAGAATGTAAAGCTCTCATGATCAATGCTCGGTGGCTTTCAAAAGCTCCACCAGACAAAGCCACCCCTGATAGTTTCTGAAAGATAATAGACAATCGCAAGCAGAGTATGAAGGTAATTCACTATTCAAGTTTGATAGCTTGTAGATCCTTCACCACTGAAATTTCTAGCATAATCAGTTGCTAGGAAAAATTATTCTGCTAAGAGTAAAAGTACAACAAATATTGGAATTCTTGTTTACTTTTTTTCTCTTTTTGTGCATTGGAGCTGAAGGGTGAAAAATGTTAAAGCTTTAGCAGTAAGGACATGTTAATTGAAAATTTTGAACTTTTGATTTGATGACAATATGCCTATTCTATTATAAGTATAGAATGACTGGTCTTTATTTGTAATTGCCTGTGGAATAATCTCATTTAGAAAATAGACAAAAAAAAATGCTACAGGGTTGATGCGGAAATCTTACGGTCTAGGATTTTGTAATACTAATCTATGATCAGATGCACAAAATCATGCACACACGTTTATAATATCTACAAACTTCAAATTTAAGTAACTGCATCACTTTAGGTGAAAACCGAAAATATGCAATGATATAGAACGGCTTAGGATTAAAGTTCTTTGATGCAACTAATATAATGTGTTATGAATACTTCTCAACAAAATTTTGAGGATTTATAGTTCATAAACAAGTAATTATTTCAACCATTTGGTTTCTTTAAATATGTGTTGACCTCCAGGCATGCGTCATAAGTTAAGTCGAGCTCACAAGGTGAATTAAACGAGCTTCAACGCGCAAATCGGAGCTGAAATACACTCGATGACGTCGAAAATCAGTTGAAGAGATCTCCGATCAATTAACGACTTATCTCAGCGTTGAATATCAAAATTGATCGAAAAAATCTTGCATAATTCGACGGTCGGTCGATCAAGGAGGACCGCCGATGCGCTGACATGCATATCAATGTCGAGAGCCGCATCAGAAGCTGCAATGATGCTCAAACGACCTCCGTTCGCGAAATTGATCATGTCGTTAGCGTCGAAATGTCAAAATCTATCAAATGAGATTATTCGCGCTCAATTCGGATGAGTATGTGGGAATATCGAGCAATCAGATACAATAACACGCAAATTAGAGCTGAAATACACTCGACGGCGCCAAAGATCAGTCGAAGCGATCTCCGATCGACGAATGTACTTTGTCATCGCGTTCAGAACGTCGAAATTGATCAAAATATACATATTACACAATTCGATGGTCGACTGATCAAGGAGGGTCGTCGAAGCGCCTACATGTATATCCAGGTCGGGAAGCTGCGAAGATGCTCAAATGGCCTCGCTCATGAAATGATCATGTTAGGGTGAACGTAGAAATCATCAAATGAGGCATATGCTTCAATTGACGAGTCGCGAATGTCGGCGGTTCTAATGACAATCAAATGAAATTGACCTTTGATTAAACTAAACGTTCTCCAATCGCAAAATGGACACATTGCGTCTGGAACATCAGAATAACTTAAGATCGACATATATATTGCCTATATGATAATGTCGACGCAAAAAACCCAAATTATGCCTAATTAAAAAAATAAACCTTATAAATACCCCCCTTATAACCCTAACCCTAATACTATCTCCCAAAATCCACTTTCGTCATAAAATTTCCCTCGTCCGTCTGCGTTCTCAGAAGCGACCAGCTCTTTCCTCAGGTCCCATCGTTTCGCACGCAACTGACAGGCATTCTCCCGCTTCCGCGGCATCCCGTGAGCGCCTCTAGCGCACAAACGCTGGCGAGTCTCAGCAAGACCACCGGTTTCGCCCGAGCCTAGGTTGAATATAAGTACCCGTATACGCCTTTCTTAGCATGGCGGGGAAATCTGTACTTACTTGTGGTTGTATAAGTACCCGTACACATCTTTCTTGACGTGACGGGGAAATCTGTGTCTACTTTGCAGGTACTTTAGAGTCTCATACATGTCTTTCTTAATATGGTGGGATGATGCATTCAGGTCGTGATTTATACCACCCATACACATTTGGCATGGTGGGCGGGCTATCTCAAAGTAATCCTGCATGGATGACGCGTCGATCTTTAAATCCTAAACTTTATCTTGACGGGGGGGCCTACAGCGACAAAGCCATGCAACAATATAAAATTGTTGTTTAAACTAACATTGCATGTGTATAAGTACCCGTACGCGTCTTTCTTCTGGCGGGAAATTTGTTCAGCAGTGTAGTCTTCACATAATGCTCTTCTTGTGAGATAAGCGCATTCGGTCGCGATACCACCATACATACGCCTTTTCGGCGCTGATGGGTAGGCCAAAGATGCAGTAGCGTCTCCTATGGACGACCGTCGATACTGCACCAAATCTTGTCAAACTTTTTCTCTGACATGAGGCATAAACAGTTTAATAAAAATTCAACTATATGGCTAAAATTAATGTTTTAACTTGACATTGCAAGTATATAAGATGTAGACACGCTTTTCTTGGTGTAAGGAAAAATGTGTTACGCGCAGTCTTCGAGACTCATACATTCTTTCTTGTGGTGGGATGATGCGATTGATGCGTGAGCTGATCACCCATACATTCTTGGCATGGTGGGTAGGCCCAACCGTTGTATCCCCTATGTGGGGTCGTCGGAGGAGGCGTCAAATCTTGTCAAAATTTGATCTAAAATCTTAAACTTGTAATAAAACTCAATCAAAATAGACAACGCAATTCAAATCTCTAAAGTTAAATCAATTTTAAATTAAATAACCCGCATGTGCCCCGACATTACGTTGAATGCTTAAACTTATTCTCACGATGTCTCGCCGATTCCTGCTCGCCCTAACCGGTCCGGATTAACAAAACCTAAAAATTCAATAATAATATTATAAGAATCTCAACTCATTAAAATATCTGAGAAATTAATTCTGGCATATGACAGTAGATTTAATATTCTATTATTAAATTAATAGAGTCGACAAAATCTAAAACAACAAAATAATACATCTATCTCGAAGTTGGTCATGTTGAATAAAGATTTCAACCAGAGGAGATACTTTCATCAAAACGTGATTGTTATTTCAAATCAAATTAATATAAGTTAAATATCAATCCAAATGAGAAATCTGATGAATCATTAAGCTCAAAATGACTAAATGAAAATTATCAATCTAAAAATTAAAAGCTAAAATTTAACCCACCTTCCGCAATTGTTTGTTGAAGGTGACAAATTAAGAAAACTCTAACCGCAGTAGGACGCGTGGTTCTATGATGCGTACGGCCAAGAGGCCCACATACGATATACAAGCACGACTAGTCCTGATAGGGTCGCAAAATGACACCATTATATTAATCAATGATCGTCAGATGCTTCTAATGGTTCGTCTTTGAGATGGAACCATAAGCGACTGAAGGACAAAACTCTCTATCACCTAGGTAGACTTAAACTTGTCTTCTTAGACAAACACCGCCAAGTCTAAGGATTTTGACGACGAACCTACTGGCCGACATGGATCCTTTTGTTAGGTCGAATCACCTCCTCCACAAGTAGAAAGGACCGCAATCCGGATCTAAACCATGGGATATATATCTCAAGGCCATCGTTCTCCCAACCATCCGTTTTAAGTTAAAGAATGATGAATTTCATAAATTTTTTTTTCAAAACTCGACATGCTGCTACTATACGCTACGCATTAAGCAACCTAACGACTAGCCTTAATTGAAAGTTCTCTCTCAGAATTGAGAGGGATAATTAACTATAGGTACTTGCGCCTATAAGAAACTTGAAACTAGATCTAAAGTTCTCACAAAATGAGGGCGAAATTTCTAGGTAGTATCTTATCTACTATTCCATCTGCCTTCTGAAAATTGGACCGACATTAAATCATAATCTTTAATCGAGAGGTCGATGATAAATTTTCGGAGCCCATAATATGAACTGGCGGCATCAAGCAAATGATGATTTTTTCATTCAAGATGTAAGTAAGAGGTTTGATGAATGATATCATTTTAAGAAAAGAAAGTTTGAAATTCATACTACATAAATTCTAGAACATTATGAATTCATAAGATTTTGATGAATGTGTAAATAGATTTTTATTTCTTGATAAAAGGTGTAGAACACATGCAAGGCTCGACGATGAGATGCTTGCTAGCGAGACAAACATAGAGCACGGTGATGCGGCGGTGAGCACAAGATTGAGTAATGCAGTAATCAAACATGCGCGGGTGTAGGGTGGTGCATGATGGAGGCATGTTTGGGTTGAGGCAATGTTTAGTATGAGAACTAGGATGGTGAGCAGTGAAGGTAGGCATAAAAGTTTCTCTTTCTACGTTGAGGAGAAATGATTTAGTCGTTATATGTTAAGAAAGATAGAAGTAGATTCAAAAAAAATATGAACATAAAATATAAAAAATGATCTTATTTTATCAAAATTAAATGAGATTTTAACACTTGATAGGACACAATGCAAAACAAAAAAAGGGATTGTATAGCCGATCCCATGAAGTAGGATAAAAGATTATTATTGTTATTATTGCATGTCGAGGCCAAAGGATTTTGGCATATTTTATTGACATAGATAATAGATGCTTGTATATAGTCATGCAAGTTGGTTACAGAAGAAAACAGAAGAGAAAATATTCATAATTATGTGAATATAAAAGTATGTCACACTAATAAAATATTTATTCAAATATGATATTTCCTAATATATATTTTTTTTCCATCAACAGGAATTATGTATATGTATCACTCCTTTGTGTGGATCTTGAGCTTCCAGTTGATATTATTGAAACCTGGGCGATAAAGCAGAGCAGTGGACTCAGAAATTTTCACTGAATAACTGCAGAAAGCTTATTCTCGGTTAGGTCAGTCTATTATAAAGCTGAACATGCAGAGACCAATTATACATTAGATTTGTGATTGTAAGGGAAAATAAGGGGATGAATTAATGGAAAAGGTGAGCATAATGCATTTGTTTTTTTTTATTCGACAAAGAGATGATTTTATAAATTATCTTGCAATTATTTATATTATATACAAGACATGTCTCACCTTAATTGTATAAAAAATATTTTAAATATAAATTTATTAGGGTGATATAGCTTTATTCTTATCATGACAAATATATTTGTACAATTATCAAATATGACTATGATAAAGCTTGAGTCCATCTTAGTCCTTCAAGACAGTTTATCCTGAATTTAACTCCTACAATTCATTAAATAGTAAATGTTTATATGATATAACTATCATGATAATGTAAGGTATAACCATTAGAAGAAGTTTGATCTTGACATTACTATGAAAGAATGATTCCAAATCATTTCTTATAAAAATATGCAAAAACTTTCTTATAATTATCACACCATAACACATTTAATAATAAAAATTGTTTTTCATCATAAACTTTTTATAAAGTTTATTATAAAGCTATCTCAAGCAATCCTCAGGCTAAGAGTGTTTGGCAATACAATAGTGATGCAGTGCCACATCGCATTACAGTGTCGTTTAGACACTATATTTCATCTATTTTTTGAAAAATCTGTAATGCTGTATTTTTTAATTTAACTTGATTTCCTACAGTAGCAACTAAAAAGTCACAATTTGACTTTTTAAAAATAAAAATATATATATTTATCAATCCCACCACAACTTCTTAAACAATAAATTTTTCTACAACATCTTTATTAATATTTTTTCCAAAAACTATAACTATTCCAAACAAACGCTAACATTCGGGGTGCCTGGAACTGATAACAACCGGTTATGTGCCAAAAAAAGCCTTGATGTCTCAAAGAGTACAGAATTTTTTTAGATCAGTCATTGTAAATTAAAAATAGGTTCTGATTTATTTTATTTTATTTACAAATTTATTCGGGAAGTGAAACTTTACAGTCCCCAAAAATAAATGTCTTTACATCTATAATTAAATTGAAAAAATCTTAAACCTTAACAAATAAGACAATAACAACAACAACAACAACAACAGTTCTAATCCCACTAGTTAGGGTCGGCTACATGAATCCTTCGCTCCAGGTCCTATTATGTGTCAAATTCTCATTTAAATCAAGTATGCTAAGATCATTTTTTATATATCATCTTAATCTTTTTTTTCTACCTTTCTTAACATAAATCAAATCTAATGATCTACTCTCCTAATCGATCATCTGACCGACGCTTTATGTGGCCAAACCATCTAAAGACTCTCTAATCTTATCTACCATTTGGCTACTCCAACTTTTACCGAATATACTCATTTTACATTCTATCTCTAAGAGTAAAACCACTCATCCACCTAAGCATCCTCATCTCAGAACATTTAAACTTACTTTATTTTCTTTTATCCAACATTCTACTATAAGTCATTGTGTCTCTACCACCATCTTATAAAATTTTTCCTTAAGTTTAAGTAGAATTTTCTACATAAAGCCGATATACCTCCACTTCAACCATCCAACTTGAATTCTAATAACATCTCCATCTATTTCACCATCATTTTGAACAATAGAGCCTAAATATCAAACGCTTTTTATTAATGAATTGTTCACCTAATGTCACAACACTACCACTAACTTCTACAACTAAAATTACACTCCATATATTAGCTTTAGATCTACTTAAACGAAAACCTTTAGACTCTGTGAGTTGACCTCCATAATTCAAGTTTCTTGTATTCTAGTCTTATCAACAAGAAGAATGTCATCAACAAAAAGTATACACCAAGGTACATCTTCTTATAAATGCCTAGTAAGAACATCCATAACTAAAGTAAAAGATAAGGGTTTAAAGTGATCCTTGATGTAATCCAACCCAAATAGGAAAATATTTTGTCAATCCTCCTTGTGTTTGGACACAATACTCTAGTATACACATCCTTAATGACTTGAAAATACATTAACTCCTTTCTCGCTCTAACTCTCCAAAGAACATCTCTTGAAACTTTATTATGCTTTCTCTAAATCAATAAATATCATATATAGATCCTCCTTACTTTCTCTATGCTTCTCCATCAAACCCCAACAAATGTAAAGATCCATAATAGATCTACCGCATGAAACCAAACCGATTGTGAGAAACTTTGTATCACATCGTAACCTATGCTCAATTATTCTCTCTATAATTTTAATGTATATTAACTTAATTCCTCTATAATGACGAGAAATTAGCTCAAGATCGTTTTCGCTCGAAAGTCGACAATCGAATCGAGATCGACTCAACGAGATTTTCGAGCCGAAATGGTTCAATTTATTTCAGTCGACAAGTCGAATCAGGCTTCATGGCCGCGAGCGATCAGCACGGGCGCCATGAGCAAAAATGATACCGTCCAATGACGGAGATTAATTCCCTAAAATCCCTATTCTAATCGCTTACTCAGAGGTTCCACCCGACTCTTCACTTCACTTCTCGCCTCTTCTCCACTTCTCCTCCCGTTCACTTCTGTCGCCTAGCTTCATCATGGCCGGCCGCCAGATATCACCGACCGTCGATCTGAGTTTGTCTTCGATTTCGACTGCATTACATCAGACAGCTTGTTGCTTTTAAATACTTTCTCGATTCTCGTTTCATTTCGACATGTAAGTATTTCATGGAATCATGATGTTTATTTCAATTGTTTCTGTTATTCCATTATTTGTGGTTCTCATTGATTTGGGGATGTTTCGTGCGCTTGATTTTAATGTTTCTTCTTTAATCATTCATGATTATATGTTTTTTTTTACTATTGCAATTTACTTTTCAATTGTCTCATATTTCACTATTTTAGGTTAGCATGTTGGGGTTGTTTTGGTTCCGCCCACCATAAATGCCCTGGTTTGTAAATTTATTGTTGTTGATATTCGTAAACTTGCGAGCATGGATGATGTTTTTGATCTCATTACATGTCTCTGTAACTTCGAATGTTCTCAGCTCTTCTCCTGACTACTCATACTCTGCTTTGCTCTGGCTCAAACTTTGTAATTGATTAAAAACTTCCCATTGGCCATTGTTTCATTTCCTAATTGTATTTGTTTCCATCGGGCCGCGTCTGAATGTCGGCTCTGCTAAGGGTATTCTTTGGCTTGATCATTACTTGCCATGTTGGAGGTTATTTGATGCTATAAAGGTTGTTTACTTGTTTCGGTCTGGTATTCATGGACATGTTATTACATGTCATGCCGCTGCAACTATTGTCATTGAGTAGATGTTGATAGATGATTTCTTAAAAATATATGGGAGGTGTTATGAATTTTGAACTTGATCTGGCGACCGCTCTCGCCTTTCACTCATCATCCCTCATAGGTTGGCTGGGTGGTTTTATTTGTTATTTTGTTGCCTTTGGTGGTGGTGGTGGAGTCGTGGAGGATATGAGATCTAGTCTTTTTGGGTTTTATAGCTACTATCTTGTTTTGCTTTATTCCGTCTATTCTGGTTTTATTTTATTTTTTCACTTGTGCCATGTTGGTGGTGGTGAGCCGTGGAGGATATGAGATCTAGTGGTCTTTTGGCTTTTTTAGTACATCTTGCTTTGTTATTCCTTGGCACGGTTTTATTTGTTATTTTGTTGCTTGTTGCCATGTATGATATGAGATCTAGTTTTTTTTGTGAGGTTTTTAGTATGCTTTGCTTTGGGTGCTTATTCCATGGCTTGGTGTTTTGAGATTTATGTTGTATTGACTCCATTTGGTTAGTTATTTACTTATTTTATAATATTTGTCTTTTTGGTGCCTTGGTGGTGGATTTTCTTTCCTTTGACTTAGTGGTGGTTTTAATGATAATTTCTGATCCCCTCTTATTATATTTTCTCCCTAATGCTACTTATCTTCTACTATTTTCATTTTGGATTCTAGACTTACTTATCATGACAACTCGTATGTAGACCCATAGTCAACCCTAACCGGGCTATTATCATGGAGAATTTTGCTTTTTTAATTTTCATTTATGATGAAAGAGAATATATTTGTAATTCGCAAATTCATTTGTTTTGTTTCATTATCCTATCAAGCTCCCTATCATTTAAGGCAAACCTGAGCCTTTATTCGCTTTCGACTCTACTATATTAATGCATGATATTTCGATTTGTGAGATTTTCACTTTAGGATTTATTTTTCTACCTTGGCCTAATGGATGGTTTTAAGAACCTAGAGTCAATACAATTATCAAGTAAAATATGAAATTACAAATTTTCGCTAATCATTAATGCCAAGATGGATATTACTTTCTCCGACTGAGTCCCACAAACAAAAGACATTTTCATATTTTTGTTTTTTTCTAGATTTGTATTTTAAACTCAATGTTTAGATGTATTATAAATTTTATTTTATTTTAACGCTTAATTTAAAATGCTATTACGTAATGATATCATGTAGGAGTTGGTTAGAGGTTTAGTAATTCATGGATTATCTCTTGCTAATTAGTTCAATGAAAAGATTATATCTCTAAAATGATAAATTCAAATTAAGTTTCATTATTAAAAAAATTGATAATATCGATAGCATCAATCACAAGTATTTGTGCTAAAGTGATGATCTTGATGAAATTCATGCAAAATTGTATCATTTTTAGATTTGTATTTGTAATTTATAAAATTATAGTTTGCCGAATTTACATTATTACATATGCCAAAAATTTGCTATTAAAAATTCCCTGATTTCATTTTTCTTTAACGAAATCATTGCTTGTGATTTCCGGCTCGTTTGGATTTCAACCCAAGATGTTGATTTCGAGCGCTTTAGCCGATGATCGAGCTCGAGCTCGATTCGATCCGACTGGCTGAACTCAATTTGAGCCAATGAAGCTTCGACCATTTTTCGAACCGATTTTTATATGGCTCCCAAAAATCAACACACCCCTATTTATATAATTTGCACACTCTTGTGCATCACCTTATTCTTAAATATAGAACCAAAGAAACTCTTTCTCCACTCATCCGACATCTTTTGTCTTTAAAATAACATTAAAAAGATTTGTAAGCCAAGAAATTCTCGATCTCCTAAACATTTCCACACTTCTATTGGAATATTATCCCTATACTGCTTTTTCACATTTCATTTTCTTTAAAGCTTCACTAACTTCGATTTACTAATACGACGATAAAATGAAATTCTCTATTTTGTTTAGTGTATTAAGTTGCTAAAATCAATCGTATTTTCAGATCCTTCATTTAAAAGTTTATCAAAATACCTCATCCACATATTTTCAATATCCTTTTCTAAAAAACATTTTATTATTTTCATCTTTAATACACCTCACTTGAACTGATTTACTTCTCCTATCTCTTGGTGACTAACTTATACATACATCTTTCACCTTCTTTCAGATCTAATCTATCAGATAAATCACTAAAAGTAAATTTCAGATCATATATCGCTTTCTTAATCTCTACGCCACTTTATATCTTTCCCAATTCTCCGAAGTTTACATCTAAACCAAGTTTTATAACAATACTTTATTTTTTATCTTTTCGCACTCGACTCCACCACCAACTATTCTTATTAAAGAAGTTTTTTTTGATTCTCCACATCTTTAAGAACTGCTTAATTTCAATTTTTTTCACATAATGCAACTTCCTCAAACATCCCAAAAACTAATCTTCAGTTTGCTCTTAAAATATTTTATTTGTGTTCTTAGCCCCATTTAATGCGACAATAATTGATTTATTTTTTCTCTTACAACCTTTCATCTTAAAATCTAAAACTAACAATCGATGTTACTGATTTTCACTAACCTTACAATCTTTACAATCTAAACGATCTTTTTCTTATCGTAAAAATAATCAATCTATGCTTTTACTAGATCCATTTTTATAAGTAATAATATGTTCATCTCTTTTCTTAAATAAAGTGCTAAGAACTACAAAATCATGTTTTAAAACAAAATCTAATATACCCTACATTCTTCATTACCACTCCAAATCCATAACTATCACATACTTTAAAATCTTCTACCACTCTACCAACACGCCCATTTAAATCTTCCAATAAATACTTTTTCTTCAAGATGATTTTTTGATTAATCTCTAATTCATTCCAAAATTTTCTTTTCGCTTACCTCAAACCTACTGAGGAGCATGTAACACTATAACATTGATAATCTTAAGATCAACAATAATCTTTAAAGTTATAATTTTATCTCCACATCTATTAATATTTATAATATTATCCTTCAAACTTTTATCTATAATCACACCTACACCATTTCTATGACTTTTACTCAATACCAAAGTTTAAAACCTAAACTATCAATCTCCTCGCTTTCTCCCAACCCATTTAGTTTCGAACACATAAAATATTTATCTTTCTATAACCATATAATATCTATTAATTTAATTTACCCGTAAGAGTACCTATATTCAAGATCCTAACCTTATTCTAATTCCATAACTAACTTTGCATCCGCCCCATAATGAACCTTGCTTATTTAACATCGCACCTGCCGACGAACGCTTCTAAAGACATTTTTTCATCAGATTCAAGCTCATACAAAGGCCGCTTGTGGACGCAAGATTAACACAATGATTTAAAGGATTCATGTCATGATTATTTCAAGTTTTACGTTCGACTACCTAACACAACCCTCCACTTTTCACATCCGGACTTGGGACCGGCAATGGTAGTGTTAATGCTAGGAGAAAATTAATCACAACTAGAATTCAATGTAATCCTCAAAGAGAAAATCCAAAAAGTTTATGTATGGGTTACAAATATTATTTTTTTTTTAAAAATTTTCAAAAAATAACTTTCTGATAGCCACCACACTCTAATAACTATAGTTCTCAAAACAATTTTTTCATCACAAAACTTTCTGAAAAATAACCAAAAAGTTAGTCGTCAAACGAAATTATTTTGCTTTCTGAAAAAATAAAATAGCCATAAAACTATCACAAATGCACCATAAGAATAAGAGCAGAAAGTCAGCTATAAAAAACAAACTGCCTTTGAAACCAAAAAAAAAAAAAAACTCTTCAGAATTAGAAATAATGCAAACCATGGCCAATCTTCTTCTACCTTCAAACACTTCACTTGAAAAGTGGAACAATTTTAAGCCCGAAAATAAATTTTCAAGTCAAATAATATTAATAAAATTGGAACATAAAACATTTTGCTCTAAAAACCTACACAAAAATGAAAAGACATTCTAAAAAAAATAGAAGGCATCAGAAATTTAATTCTTAACTACACTCAAACCAAAAATTTACCTGTATACAAGGTGATAAGGCACTTCTGGTGAAGTTTAAAATAACGCTTACAGTATTGCCTGCTCCACCATTTGTTATTATGAGAAGCAATCAGGAACATAATACCTCCTATCAACTTGAAAATCAGCTTCAACCAAGATAACTCTAAACTCCAGCTCATAGGAGAAATAAGAATTATAACCTTCTTGCAAAAGCTACCAACTTGCACTTTAAAATGAAAATTATTATTTATTTCTTACTGATTCTGATCAAAGATAAAGCTTGAAAGTTGAAACACTAACTAATATGTTTTAACAGATTCATCTGTAAAAGCCTTTTCCTTCAGCCACCAGTAAAAAATGAGCTTTACTGCCATTCTTCAAAGCATGGTGTATACATTCTAGAGTAGAAATTTTCAATCATGTCGATGCTGAACAATGGAGACTGTAGAAATGTATCAGAAAGATCCAGCTTTGGAATCAGCATCAATAAGAAATAACTTATTTTTGATAAAGATAGCATAAGAAAAGTAAACTCTCGAGTTTGATGCTATTGTTGGTGGCACATAACAGAAACACATGATAAATCTTCATCTATCAGCCACATTTCCATGTAGTTGAGCCATCTCTGTGTAGAATTCAGATTCAGATTCCCAGACCAAAATACCATCTTTGAGCCATTTAAAGATGTTTTATTCGACATATCAGTACCTACTTCGACGCCAATCTTCGACTCATCGAACAAACACACATGGGCGGCGCCAGACTCTTCCAAGCCCTTTCTAGCAAAATATGCAAAATGCTTGTAGCTCATAGGCACCAAACTGCTGCCTTCTATAGATGCTGCATATGATACAAGTTTGGAGATAAAATCATCATCCCAAATCTTCAAAGAAAGTTGAGATTTCCTCACAAATGCCATTTCCAAATCTTTCACGAAGAAAAAACTACAGGAGGGATCCGGAAGCTCGGAGAAAAAGTCACTCAGAGGAATAATGTTCCCATCAATCACCCAGGATTCATAGCCTAACTCCAGACATTTTTTAACAGCAATGGATGTTGCTAGAATCTCCTTCATTATATCGGTTCTAGATCGATCCGAACCAGCCAATTTGTAAGTTCCAATGCTGTTTATGAACTTTTCCAAATCAATGACAGCATGTCCCCTTTGCGCAAGATCACGGATAAGTTCTGACGTTCCACCGATGAAGATTGCATTCCTTGTATTGAACTTCTCCAGATGACAAAGTAAATTTCTGGCCATCTTATTAGGGGATCTGAAGAAGCTCACAATTACAACAGGTTTCTGTTTCTGCATAGATCCAAGAACAGATCCAAGTTCATCATAGCTCCTAACAAATCTCCATGGCAGAACTTCACTAAAGCAAAAATCATACCATTTCAACTTTTTCAGAGGCTCCATTTCCCAAAAGTTAAAATCAAGGGGCTGTTCATATAGCAAATTTGAATCAGGACCAGCTGTTTTGCCATAGTTTACACCTGCATCTCTGTGAGAGATAGCAAGGGCTCTTTCATTCAGAAAGTTCGTATAGATATTGTAGTAACCCTTTGCATGGATAAATTTGATAAACCAAGGAGTCCATATCCTCTCACCCATTTTTTGGTACCAGCCTGTTGTCACCTGTAAACACTATCAGAATGAGCACAATGCACCTCAAACAAAAACCATCATGAGCAATATTAAAAGTATGGGGGCTTTACATATGTACCACATAATTCTCAGGCATTTATATGTCTAACATTTAATCTTTAATATTTATATTATCACACTAAAAACCCACTATTACTAACTTTTTTAAAGTTAAATACACATTTTCATGCACAAAATCTATAAAATAAGCTCTGCATGATCCCTTACTTTTTTTTATTACTGCATGAAGACAATAAACAAAGAAAACAAATTCAAAGCAGTTTTCTGGGCTACAGAAGAAATTACCATGCCTTGCAAAATTGGTTTTATGCCCTTTGATTTGTGTGCATCATACCACAACCGAAACTGTTTCCACGGTTTCGGAAAAAGAAGCTGGCCCCATGTACCCACAATCTGGTAGAGGAAAAGACGTGTTTCTCTATTGATCTGTAACTTCTTTCCATGTTTACCTATTCAGTAACAAATACAAAATGTGTAAATGATCCTTCAGTGATGATAAGATAATATCTAGATACATGCATCCAATTCCAAATTACAAATGCAAGGCATTTAAGCAATTGAAACACAGAAGCTTGCTTTCAAATGATAATGAGAAAAACCTGTGGTAAGTAAGAAGTATAAAGTTCCATTTTTTCAAATGAATGAATTAAGAGCTATAGAGTCAATTTTTAAGTTGCACAAAACAAGCATCATGGCTCAGAAACACATAGTTACATTGTTTGTTATCATGATGATCATAGTACATACAAAAGTTATAGAGTTAAACATGTGTTGTGTTAGATCTGAAGAGACAATCCAAATTTATCCTATCACCAAAATGCAAAAGAAATTAAAAGATCGTTTGCTTTTTGTGAGGTTTTTGAAGTGTAACAAAACCAACTATTTGGCTGCATTTTACTTTCACAACTTCCAAAAACAAGAAGAACTAAAAGTTCAGCTGATGTAGCACAAATGCAGTATTTTTGCAGCAAACTAAGCACACAAAAAAGAAGAGCTTCAAGCATTTTGTTTATTTCACCCCTGGTTTGCAGCAAACCAAACCGAAGTATATTTGAACCATCCTAAAGAAGAAGAAGAGTATTTCCAAGGAACATGAGAAGAATAATGTTACTGTGTCTGAAACCCTTGTCCAAGAAAAACCAAGATTCACATGAATTCACTAAATCACAAAAACATCATTCAAAGGCATAAACTTAAGATGATACTTTTATTGGGCATTTACATACATAGCACACAATTATTATATATTTATTATCTAATGCATAAACTCTCATATTTATATAAATAGTACTTAAATATTTAATATTATATCAAAAATAGCGCCATCATTATTTTTTAAAAGTGAAATGCTCTTTTTCATGCATAGGAAAAGTGCAACTTTTGTAAATATCAAACTGTAAGTGTTAGATATGTAAATTCATAAGAATTATGTGTTAATTTCCCTACTTCAATAATTTAATTGCGTCCATGTCATTAGCTCAATTTTCTTGGACAAAGCATTCGAACTGAGTAGCACTATTCTAGAAATCTATGGTTTTAAGCATCCCTATAGTTTTTCTAGGCCTTATGAATGTGGAACATAAGATTATAAATTCATCATCATAAGCTCTCTGTTAGCCATCCCATCAGATGACAACAGGAACTAATAGCTTGGTGGTGCTGACTACTGGCATGCATGATAAATTTAATATCAAACAGCCACGAGAAGAAGAATACACAATCTTTATGAAATTTCAATTTTACAATGAGCAGTCTAGAATTTCATGGAAATGTGAAACGCATTACAATTAATGAGTTAGATTTGCATTTTTGTTCCCTCAATACGTGTGTAAGCTTTTTTTTTTTACCTCGGAAATGTATCCAACTGCAAACAAACTCAATCGTGAATCGCAAAAAAGAGACTTTATCATCACCATTATTAAGAAATCATACCAGCAACAAACCTCGGCCGCTGCAAGGAGACTCCATAGATCAACGGGCTGTAGTTCGACACGTCATAGTAATAATTAAGAATCAGAGCCTTTAGATACTTGTAGTATAGTGGCGACACCTCGAGATCGTCCTCTACAACGAAGGCAAAATCATCATCAGAGACCGGCCACCACGCCTCCAACCACTGTGCCTGTAATCCAACATTCACCGTCCTGTAATGAACGAGCTTCTCACCATGCACCCATTCGAACCCGTCAATAAGATCCAGAATCCTCCGCGATTCCTCCAGCTTCCCATCCACCAGCGCATCAGAGCCGTTGATGGCGCCAAAATGGTCGACGAGGACGTGGAGATTAACACGATCGCCAGCGTACTCTGCGGCGGCGAGGGAACGGAGGCAGCGGCGGAGGGAGTCAATGCGGTTGAAGGTGAGAACTTTGATTGTGAAGGAGAAGTTATGATGTAGAAGATTAGGGTTCCGGTGACTGAAGGACAAATGATTAGGGTTTTCGGGTTGGGGTAATTGGAGGGAGTGGTAGTGGTAGGAGTAAAGCAGGATCGCAGCTAAGGAGAATAGGAAGAGGAAAGGGAGATAGGCTTCCCTTTGATGCATTTTGATAGAGTATGGGTTTATCAGTGATCGAGATGGGAAGCTTGGATTCATTTCATTTTGACTGTTGTTGCAGATCTTGAGGGACTGTTTGGTAGCATAATTTGTGCAGGATTTAAGCAGATTTTAAGCAAATTCCTGCCGAACAGCCGAAACGACAACTTTGAATCCTATAGAATCTTAATTCCCGTTTCTCCTCCGCTTTGCCTTAAATTTGCATCGGCCGCATTCAACTTGAATCCACAAGTCTCACGAACTCTTCTTCACACGCCACTGCTCCCGTCGATTCCTTCTCCTGCGAGCACCCATCAGGACCACCCCCTTCTTCGCCGTCGCGGGTTTAGGGAATTTGAGGAACCGGATTCGGATTCGGAGGTGAAAGAGGATTTCGTCACATGTTAATTAAATAGAATTCTTATGTATCATATTTATTTATCTAATATTTTTATATATTAAAAAGATATATTTTATTTTTAAAAATGGAATAAAATGATATTTTTGATATAATTTGAAGATTAAGATATTATATATATATATATATATATATATATATATATAAATTAAAATTTAAATATTAAATATATTAATATATAAGAATTATATGATATGTATGTAAATCTTATAGAATTTATTATATTTTTATTAACAATTAATTAATTATTAATTATGATTTTAATCACAAAAAAATGATTAATTTAATTCATAAAATTAAATTTGATAACAAATGTTATTAATTATATGTATCAAATTAAATTTATTGAGATATAATTAAATAAATTAAAATAATGCTTATCAATGTAGAATGTCAGAGTAATGCCCTTTCCTCCCAAAAATTTAACTTGAAAAATATTAATAAATAGTCCCCAAAAATAGCACAGAAGGGATAAGAAAAATATGAATTTCAAAACATTGAGTTTTCTTTGACTTTTTTTTATTATTATTATGGGTAATATATTACTCATTTCAAATATTCTCTAATCTTTCTTGGTCAATACCGTTATTGGCATTTATCACACTTCAGATTTTTAAAAATAATATTTTATTCATTTAAAAATAAAAAAAATTATAAATCAATCATCTAATTCATATATATTTATAATTTAATCATCCTCTTTATTTCTTTTTGAACTATCAAACTCATACGATCAAATTTTTATAAATTTTACAAAAATAAAATTTATGAATTAAGCTTTTATTATGAATTTTAATATTTTAAAATCAATTTAAAAAATTAAGATTAAAATTAATTAATTTATAAATATAAAAGAATAAAATGACTCTATATGTAAAAACTCCAAAAAATTAAATATTATATTATTTAAAATACTAAGTAATCCACGTGAGCATTAATCCTTTTTTAAATTTATATTTCAAGAGCAAAAATTTATTTATTTAAGAGGAGCAAGTGCCCCCCATAAAATTTTTGAAAAACTAATAAACTTATAAGTTTTTATCCATATAAAATTTATATATTTTTTTCTTATAGATATATTTTTTTAATAAAAAAGGTTGTTAATACTTTTTAATGAATCTTTTAGTTCAAATATTAATTACTTAATGGCCTTTTATTTCTTACCAAAAGCTTAGAAAATTAAAAAAAAAAACCATTTAAATCTATGTACACAAATTCCTGAACTCCCAAATTCTTTCAAGTTAAATATCATCGTGTATGCGGTCACAAGTGAGGAAAATCCTTCAAACGAAATTGCAGCACATAACAGATGTCACACCTCATAGGAGCAGAAAAGTTAAATTGGTTGGTAAAGAAATCAAACACAAAAACTCTGGATTTATATATATATATATATATATATATATATATATATATATATATATATATATATATATATATATTAATTTTACATATTTACTAATTAGCACTTAAACTTTTAATGTTTATCTATATAGACCTTTCGAACCTTATTTGATAGTGAACGCCAGAGCATAATATCAAGTACAAAGTATCAACTAGGGTTTTCAATAATTAAGCAGGTGGATAACTTGGGCTTTATTTGGGATGAATTTAACTACTTAAATCTTATAAAAAATTATTTCCTCAATCACATTTGATTATACATAAGACTTCAAATGAATCACGTGAGATATTCGATTTCATCGCTGTTATATTCAACTTTACCACTAATCCAATATTATTTCTAAAAAATTTAAAGCTTATTAAAGTTTGATTAAAACTTGATTAAGACTCAAACAGTGCTTGTGAACATAATTATTTAAATTTTTATTTCTAAGCTTGATAGGCTTTAATTTGATATAACTCATTTATATTTTTCAATAAATGACTCACGAATAAGCTCGATTAAAATTTGATTAAAGCTTTTATTTACTTTTTCCTAAAAAAATAGGTTGTCCCAACCAAAGGTTTGTTTTCTAACAGTAATAGTGTTTGAGGCGGCTACAATTTTTTTCAAAAATCAATGATAAAACTAAAAGCAAAAAAAAGCTGCAATGGGCACTACAAATTTTTTTTATTTAAAAAAATCATATCATATTTTTTTGGTATATATTATATTATGTCAGGTCGGGTTAAAAAAATACAAATTTCATGTTACAGATTCTCCAAAACACAGCTTAAACATAATTTTCAAACGCAAATTTCACATCGCATCACCACTGCTGCCTCAAACACAGTAAGTAAAACTTAAGACACTAGAGAGAGCCATTGTGAACCTTTTTGGCCAAAGCAGCCCTAAAACCTGTAATTATTATAAACCATTAGAAAGTAGCACTTAGGGTAGTAACAAATGCCCCAAGTCATAGCTTTACCAACATTCATGTGATAATTGAAAGGTAATTTACCCTTTTTTGCCTAATCTATTGATGTTGCATTTTAATAGCTATTGTTCAATGTGGATAAACTAAACATAATCATCTAATAAATAGAAGCAAAGGTATGGTGTAGATTCCTAAGGGATAATATCAATAATACCACACAATTCTTATGTATTTACATATCCAATACTTAAAATTTGATATTTACACTTTTAACATCTTGTATATAAAAAAGTGTATTCACTTTTTAAAAAGTTACAATAGTGACATTTTTTTAACTGTTATGCATATAAATATCAAAATTTAAATGTTAAAAATATAAATATATGAGAATTATGTGGTATGTATGTAAATGCCCCAAGTACAATAGCAAAGTTTTATAAGTTTGGCTTCACCCATAACTCAAGCAAGTAAAAACATAGGAATTTGAAAGAAATATACTATAATCTTCTTAAGGAGAACAGAATGATTAATAATCCACTTAATTTGAAGGCACTGAAACAAGAAAACGGCAAAATCTGCAGTCCATGCATAGATGGTCGATCCTACAATAAACATCGACCCAGAAATTATTTGTAAGGCCAAGAAAAGAACAGAATTGCATGCACATCATCATCATCATCCTCAAGCAACATTCTACATAAATCAGCTGAGATAATGATTGTAAGATAGAATTACCGGGTTGGGGCTCAATGAAGCGCCTTGCGAGATTTTTCCGGCAAGATGTTCTCGGGAAGAACGAGCTCAGGAGGAACTTCGCGGACGACTCCGAGCATTGAGTCGTATTCCTCATCGCGGCGGGAGAACTTCTTGCGCATGAGCTTTTCGAATTCTATCTCGTCCAAAGATTTGGCATTCTCGGTGGCATGCACCTTAGCTAAGTTCTTGTAGTTCACTGCTGATTGGGAGATGAAGGCTATTTCTTCTTCTGTTAGCCTCCTAAGGAACTGGGCTGGGTTACCTGCCCATACCTGTCATGTAATTTCCAAATTTCACATTAAAAGTATGGACTTGAAAAAAAATATTCACAAAACATGACTCCAGAAATCAAACAGAAGGACAAATTCAACTGTCCAGGATTTCTCTCATATAACAGTCAAAAATTCTTTTTTGACCCAAGAAGGTGGCTGTGTAATGAGAGCATTAGATTTTTCAACCATCAAAAAGTAAACAATGAATTGGATAAAATTGTAAAGTGGGAATAGAGAAAAATGGGTATATACGTAAAATAGAGTATTTAAATGAGTGAAATTCCAGCAGAAATAAAGACGAAAGAGAATTACCTCTCCACAGGGGATTTTTGTGTATTGCCTCACAAGAGAACCTGCAGCAACCATTCCGTTCTTTTCTACCACCACACCATCTAGCAGGGTTGCCCCCATGCCAACAAAAGCCTCATCTTCAACAGTGCATCCATGAAGGACAGCACCATGCCCTGTAATAGCAATGGTTTCAAACAAGGAACTTCCCAGATAAGTGCATTAATTGATTCAAGTTAGAATGTTACTGAACTGAACTGAAACAAAAACCACAAAAAACTATACGGGTCAGGATATTTCAATCTAAATTTTATTAGGATGGTCTTAAAAGATTGATACATCAAATTTTTTCATTGCATTTATTTTATTGATTATATATAAATATCTTAACATTTTTATGTTTTATCATACATTTCATAGAAAATATCTTTATTATTCTTAAATTTTCCTATAAATTGAAATCACATCATGTTATTTAAGTATAATAAAACTGGACAATTGTTTAAGCCTATCCTAATCAAAATTTGGTCAGCATCTCATGACCTTGTTTTTTTTTTTTTGGTCCTCAAAACAAAAACATGTCATTTAACGGATCGAGGAAAGGAGCCAATTCAATATCATGCTTCCTCATATCAACCATCAAATGATGTTAAAAATGTGTTGTAAGACTTAAATATAGAGTTGTCTATCAAATATTGCCAAGAAAACTTCTGAGCAATTGCAACATAATTGACAGTAAAAGAATAAGCACTACATGACAAGAAATAAAGTTATGATTGGGTTCATATCATTTAATTTAATAATCTCATAGAAGTTGAATACTTACCTACGGTGACATTATCTCCAATGATAGTTGGCAAGACTTTCCCACTTATATTGGATTTTGCCACATGTACAAGAGCGTTATCCTGAATGTTAGTTCCAGATCCAATCTTGATGCTATTAGCATCACCTAAAAAAAGACCAAAAGAAGATAAATAGTGGCATGGTTCTCGATAAAAGACAGAATCACTTTAATGTATTTACAGCGAAATTCATTTCCTACACTACAACATAAAGGAAGAATGAATGAGCAGTAGGCTTCACATGAAATACAATAAATGGAAATCTCTACTCTACCGCACTTTTAAACGTGGGAAGAGCACTCAATTACATGCATGCGATTTGGTCCGAAAAAAAAAAAAAAAGCTTCAATGCTCTCATCGGAGAACCCTAGAATTTCCTTTGCTACATAGATAAAAGATTTTTTAATAAGAGTACCCCTAATGTTGAGTCAAGGTTTATTAAGATTTGAGACTTAGCACTTGCTATGGATGCAACCCATGTAATGAATCTCTCTCAATTAGAAAGAAAACTCGATCAAAGAGGTTGCTTGGCTCAAAGATTTAAAGTTTTTTGCCATAAGAGTTTAGGAATACATTTAGGGAAGGAGTGGTTTAACTATGTCAAGATCCAAGGTTCACCATCCATGGTTTAACATGCAGTCAATCTTTAGTCATTAGAAATTCTTAATTGTGAAAAAAATTTCTTATTAGCAAAGCATAAAATACCTAATCCAAAAAGTTTTCGAAAAGAATGAAGGTAAAAGGTGCATGATTATGATTTGCAAAGTGGTCTTTGGCTAGCCATGACTATGGTCAGCAGAAACCCATATCTACAAAAATTGTATGACCAAAGAAAATTGTGAACTTCAATAATTGCTTTACCATCATGAGGGCTTTGGTTTGATTGATTTTGAGTAGTAGTTGACCATCACTAAGATGAACTTTCTCTACCCATTGAACAGCAAAACGGGCCCAATCAAACTCATACCTCAGTTAATGGCCATGGACTGGTGATGATATGTAACTTGTGCAATGGTTGCAGCTGCATAGGTACAAATTTTTGACATTGTAAACACCTTTTGCAAAAGACTACAGCATCTTCTCTAAGAATCGATCAAAAACATCCTTATTTGGTGATCGAATGTAATTCCTCTTGATGACTACCACACTCATCTGAATGCACTTCTTTTAGAACATTTTCTTGTTCAACTTCCTCCACACACATAAGATTTAGACATGTTACTAATCTTCTGAATAGCTTTCCTTCTATTAATAGGGGTATTGGGTGGCTTCGATCTTAAATCTTTGGTAATTCCTGACTTCTGGATTAATCTACCTAGACTTTCAAATATTCTATACAGGGGTCCACCCAACTAGGCAAGTGATCCCAACCACTTCCGTTGTCTCTCCTTCCTCAATACTAGGGCCCTGGTAAGACTATCATGTTACTAGGTGTATATCATGTCAAATAAGTCATTAGACCTGTCAAACTAATTCCTACAGGAAGTCACATGCTACAAGACTAGTGCAATGCAACGACCATGAAATAAAAACTACATTTACATAGTTGATGGCTACAAATTGGCTTATAAAGGTCCGAGTGTAAATGAGATAAAAGTAATGGTATAAATGATTCAAGTTAAGCTCAAGTTGCCCTAGTTTGAACATAAGGTTGACTAACTAATAGGATATGTGCCATTTAATTTATTATGAAAGAGAGAAAAATATCAAATATAGAAATAATGATAATTAGTTAAGAACAGAATATTATAAGATATTTTTTAATAGTTATTTGCTTGAACCATTAAATTCTCATGTATTTCAAGTATATTTACATCACTGTTTTTTTTATAAATGTCAGTTCATAAGCTAACTAGTCAAATTGGGACAACTTCAAACATGACTTACTGGCATATTGTGCACAGCTTTTATCAAAATGAGCCAAAAAGACTCGCAAGCCAATTTTACTAGAGAGGCAAGGCCTAAGCTATATGGCTCATCCTTGTCCTCTAATCAAGATAACAAATAGGCTTTAACTAACAAAGCAACCTGATAATAGTAACACAAAGATAAATACAAACTTGAGAGAATCATCAATCTCATGAACATTGTAAGAGATCATATGATACTAATGAGCAGTAGAGAACAATGAATATAAAGAGATAGAGGGTGAAGGGCAGAATAAAGAGGGCACGCGCACGATGCAACCTAGAGTTACGGGCCGCATCACAAGGAGAGATTGTGAGGAATCGCCAACAACAAAGATGGGATTGATAGTCTCAAGCAAAAGGACAATAGAAGCAAAATGAAAGTAAACGAGCACAAGTAAGGTAGGTTTGTGGGGATTAAGAGAGACTTAGCTTGGTGAATTAACCTGCTAATAATCAATTCTGAACGAATTAATCAATAAGTTTAATTAAAACTTAAAGGTCGACAATAAGGAACAAAAATATATAGAAGGCATAATATAAATTGTAATGATAATTAAACACTAATACTATGTAGAAGAAGGTAAAATATAGCTTCATTATGTGGACTACATATCCAAACTACATAAGTTTGTTGAAACTGCCTCTAAGGTTACAAAAAAATGGAAATGATAATACAACCTAAAAGAAGTCACATAATAGGTTGATACAAAGATAAAGACTATAAATGATATACCAAAAAAAGATCAAAAGTAACAAAAAAGGATGGCATAACATTTTGAAAGAAAGGTACCATCTTTATTTATTGAATAAAAAAGATAGAAGCATTTGAAGTTATATTTGAAAATGAAACTTAAAAAGAAATGGGTTGTCTCCATTGTGTGTGTGTGTGTGTGTGTGTGTGTAATCAATTGACAATAAAAAAGGCTATCTAAAATTAATGGCGGAAGGAGAGGAAAAACTCCATGTCGAAACAAATTTGTTCGCACAAAATCAAAATTCAAATTAAAAAAATTGACATTGAATCATTAAGTCTAGCAAGTCTATGGCTCCTTTACAATAATAATAATAATAATAATAATAATAATAATAATAATATAATTAATTAAGATCACATATTGACTTTTAAGTTTAGACTGCTACCATCTCTTACAGGTCTAAACATGCTAACAAATTTAGAGTTTGTTTCATTTATATTGTCTCCATTGTGTGTGTGTGTGTGTGTGTGTGTGTGTGTGTAATCAATTGACAATAAAAAAGGCTATCTAAAATTAATGGGGGAAGGAAAGGAAAAACTCCATGTTGAAACAAATTTGTTCGCACAAAATCAAAATTCAAATTAAAAAAATTGACATTGAATCACTAAGTCTAGCAAGTCTATGGCTCCTTTACAATAATAATAATAATAATAATAATAATATAATTAATTAAGATCACATATTGACTTTAAGTTTAGACTGCTACCATCTCTTACAGGTCTAAACATGCTAACAAATTTAGAGTTTGTTTCATTTACATGGGGAACTCACAAGATCTATAACCAAATAAAAATCTAAGAGGCCCATATAAGCAGAATTTATTAAATCATAAGCAATTATTTATCTCTTGGTAAATCAAGCACCATGTATCAAGGACGCGAGCAAGTACCATGAGTCCTATATTAAAATCAAAACCAATCCGACAATTTTTGAGCTATTTCATTTAGAGGATGAGAATGTAAGATCCACCATGTGACATTCTAATAGGTAGAAGTCCTATTAATTGGCATGCCAAAGGATATAAGCTCAACCTATGTCCGCAAGACGAATCCCACTCTTATTATAAGACATTCAACTGGTTGCAAGCCCCATATAAATTAGAAAATTCTTGGGCTAGCTTACCAAAAAGACAAGCCATAAGCCCACTAGCTAGGCAAACTTACAATGTGAGTTTAGCCCATATATTCTAGTTTTAATTAGGATTCAAGAGATGAGACAACCCATGACTACTAATCAGATCCCCTGAATATTATGGCTAATAGCCCTCTAATTTTGAGAGACTAAGGAGAACAATAATCTCAAAATGACTGAACCATAGGATCTTGATCAAAACTACTTCCACCTATCCCAAAAAATCATTCACGCAATGTTACCAAACATCAATTCACACCTAAAACTAACATTCATATATAGCCTTAATCGAGAGTGTTCTCTTAGTGCTATAAGAGGGGTAATTAACTATAGGTGTTTGCGCCCATGGAAGTAAAATCCTAGATCTAAATAAACCCTAGCATAAATATTAGAGAAAATCTGATTCAATAAAAATTAATTTGTCTCATGAAGAATAGATCTAAAAAAAATCTTAACTGATGGACTTTAGTCGTTTTTCCTTAGCAATCACACCTTAACATGCAAAAAGTTAGGATAATATTTAAGCCACATGCCCAAACACATTCGAGAGAGTTTGAAACCTAAAGCATAAAGAATAAATTATTATTTGCAATACTAGCATCAATCTTACAAAATAGTTTTTCTCTCTTATATCCAAAATCTAAGATACAATAAATTTTAAAAAAGTTCATTGAAAATTATTTATTGATGAAAAACATTAACATTAGGCATAAAAAAAGAAAGATAAAGCAATCAGAGAATAACATTAGATGGAGAACTCAACAAATAGAGAGTAATATATGCAATATATAAAATCATGCAATTGAATGCCACCTAGAGGCATGCCTCAAGGTGAGTCACATGCAAAGCAACATGAGGCATAAGCCTCATGTGGAAAGAAAAAGGCATATACCTCAATTATTTGAGGCAAGCCTCTAGAGTGAAGACGCTTGTAATAAGTTGTAGCCTATATTTCACTTTTTCGATATTGGGATTTTTTTTATTTAACCCAAAGCAAAGTGGAGTTATAAACAAAACATAGATCATCAACCATGCAATAGAAGCTACAAACCATGCAGCTACAAAGATGGATCACAATGATCATCGTCATCATCATCATCCTCCACCCACCACCATCACTTACCTAACTATGGTTGCAATAGTAAATTCTCATTCTCCATCTATTATTGTTGTGTGTTGCAAAAGATATTAAACCTATTACATGCCAACATTATTGTACAAGTTCTATCCATATTACATTTAGGATTGTTCAGTGGTTGAATTTGAAATATCGTCTAAAAGAAATGTAGGTGAAGTCAAAATAATATATTTAGAATACTTTTTAGTTGAAAACTCTACATATGCAAAAGTTTACTTTTTTTTTAAGTAAGAAGTGCAAACTAAAATAGGATTGATAGTAGTCTTAGCGATGGGCAATGGTGGCAGCGATTGAGCGACAAAGACCAGCTATTGCTACGGCTGAGCAATGGCTTCCCAATTGAGGCGATGGTAGACAGCAATAGTGGAGATGGCTAGTGAGCATGGTGGCAGGCAATGGGCGGCGACAACAGCTAAAGAGAAGGATCGAGGGTGGCCAATGAGCGGCAAGCATAACTGCACCAATGGTGGTGGCGACAACAACCGGTAGGTGGCAAGCGACAACAACAATAGCACAAAATTTGGTGAGTTTTGAAAACACCAAAAATAAACAAGTGCATTTAAAATTCCTTGAAATTTTACACTACTTTCTAGGTTCTTCAAAACAAACATCAAAATTTTGAAATGCAATGCATTCCAAATCCTTTACACCACAATTAAAGCAAACCAAACAATTCCTAAACAAGTTTAAGCCGTTAAGACAAGCCAAGCACAATTTTGAGAGTTTTCTTAAAGCTTGAAAATCAAAAGCTTTGCCTTTCCCCTAAAGCAAGGAAAAGGAGAGCAACTAAGTGCACCAAAAAAGGTTGTTAAAGCTTACCTAAACAAATTGCATGATTTTTGCAATCCCATGCTTGTTTTCTGCATTATTTATTGTCCCATGTGCTCCTGAAAATCGACACCATAATGCCATGTGTGGCCCATAACAATTGTCATCCATCATCTCATCATTATATCCATCCATTGTCTAAAACTCCATCACCATCATTTATTGCTAGCTAGGTTAGCATCACCATTTTCATCCTTTGCCCTTGACTGCACCATCATTTCCTTTGTCACTAATTGCATAGACGTTCTCCAACCCAATTTAGTTAAAAAAAGTCATTCATTCTTAACTACATCAATTGGTTTCTGAGAGTTGGCGCAATGTCATGTACATCGTTGTGTACATCGTTGTTACTACATTACCACGTAGTGTTGAGTTGTTGCCTCCTAACATGATTATAATCTCCATTAATATAAGATATCGTTCATAATCTTCGTTCATTCCACAATCGCCATAATTCTTTATACTACACTCATCTTTGATAGCATCAATCATCAATGCAATAAAGATGAATCAACTTAATTTGCTATTTAAAAAACGGGGCATTTATATACATAGCATACAATTCTTATATATTTACAAGTCTAGCATCTAAACTTTCCTAAATAGCACCAAAATATTTAATATTATATCAAAAATAACATTATCATAAGTTTTTTGAAGTGAAATGCACATTTTCATACATAGGAAAAGTGTTATGTTTATAAATATCAAATTTTAGATGATAAACATGTAAATGCATAAGAATTGTGTCCTATGTGTGTAAATTCAAATTAAGCGCTGAATTGAAACTGATCAAAAAATTAATGTTAATTATTATTAATTTATAACTAAATGTCATGGTTAGTAGCTATTTAAATTAAGTAGTTTATTCAATTTAAATTAGCTAGCTTAATTATCTAAAATTAGAAGATATATTCCATTTATTTACTAAAGTACTACTTTTAATCTTATGCTAGCTTACCATGTTGGCTAACTAAATGGCTTAATACCACTTAATGTTTAAAAATTTAACCCTCTTGCTTAATTTATCCTACCTTTGCTTATCTAAATATAACCGTAAGACTCTGCTTCATTTTTCCCTTAGACTCTTTAATAATAACTATATCCATCTTAGTAGTGCATTTCCTATCCAATAAATGCAAATATATTAGTGAAGGCAAACCCATAAATGTTTCTTAAAGTTAGAACTATTTAAAGAGAGACTTCAACAAAGTGAGCATCATGATTTAGATTATATTTTTGCATTATTTCTCGAAAGAATAATTTCTTTTATAGCATATATATTGGTGACATGCGACAATGATTTTTAAAATTTAAAAACAAAAGAAAAAACAAAAGATACTGTTACAAAAGACACAATTGTACAGTTTACATTCAATATGTGGAAAGTCGACCAAATGATTTTTTTCAGATACTACTATGCTTTGTAAAATATTGAATGATTCCAAATCAATATGAAACTGCATCATATTATGATATCCAATCAATTCAATAATGAGATAGTGAAATGTTGTGGAACACATGGGATTTTGTAGAATTTTTCATAAGCCTTGTATAGATTGAAGTTTCTATGAGATCAAATCCAAGGCCTTTTCCATACTGACGATAAGATGCGAAGCTAACACATAATTCACCATAAAAATCATAATTATATTTTTTGCATTCAATCCTTTTTTTCCCCTTGGCTTTCCCTCTGTATAGCTTTTTGTTTTCTCCATGCTTTAAATTTAAACAATGAACAATTTCACTATTATTAGCAGTTGAATTACATATTTTCTTCCATGTTCTGTAGTTGATGGCAGTAAATGGAGATTTGTTGAAATATGCTCATGTCATCCCATATAACATTGAAAACCAAGGGAGAGAAAAGTCATCAACGGCTTGGAGTGCTCTTGGGAATAAGTGTCGACAAATATGGAAAAAGAAAGAAAGAGAGATGATAGATTAAATGAGGGAATCACGCAAGTGAATTGAATAGTATTCAATTGAATGTCAAAGTCCAGTTACCAGCAATATTCATAGTCATCTAATTCCTTACTTCTTTAAAAAAATACAATATAATACAATTTTAAACTGAAAACAAGAAAAGATATGATGAATCTTATCTATCTAATTATTTGATCAGAAAGTCATTATCTAAATGCTTATCACATTAATTTAATAGTTAAAGAATTTATCTAGATAGAATAATAGATTTTTCTTCAAAATCCCCATGTTAGTGGCCAATATGGAGAGATATAAAAGAACTAATTTGTGGAGTGTAGACTAGCACATTTCTTGATTTTATGGAATTAAAAAAAAAAAAAAAACTTTTTTTCTCTGGTCTTATTATGGTTGAATCCTTCACGTATTGCTTAGTTTGTGAAGCACTTTGACTTACCCAAAACAGCTTTTGAATAATGGTCAAAAGTCCTCTTTTGGTGGCTTGAATTGTAGAGTTAGCCGTGACTTGATTTTGTGGAGTCCAAACACATTCCTTGATTTTATAAAGTTGGAAAAAAACTTTTCTCTCTCTTCCTCTTATGGTTAAATCATTCATGTATTGCTTAATTTGTGGAGATAGCTTTGACTTATCCAAAATTGCATTGAATAATGGTCAAGAGTACTTTGGTGGCATGAATTGTGGAGTTAGATGTGACTTCTCCAAAACTAGATTAAACTCCAATTTTCATACTTCTTGTTTTGGAAATAACTACTTTAAACTTGTTTAACATGAATTAAGGACCCGCCATAATACAATATGAACACTTGCTTACTTTAAGCCGACCTATTGGCCATAATTTGACATGGATAAATACTAGTTTCGTTTGCTTACCTCAATCAATCATAATTGGGCTGATCCAAGATTCTGAGAGCCTCATGGATCATTGAAGGAGGCTATATGGGCCACCAAAGAAGATAGGTAGCATGATTTGAACACTACAAGTCATTAGAATGTTGATTGCTTGATAAACACACTTTGATGCCAAAGACAATGAGAAAGGTAAAGTCGAGAGCAAGAACGAATAATGGGTAGAATGAAATCTCTCTCTTTCTCTCTCTCTCTCTCTGGTACAAAGGCAACTTTCAATGATCTCTCCCAATGGATGGAGTCCCACCAATGCAGTTTCTGAGAAAAAAAAAGGTTGATGCACATGCATACCATTGCATTTGCAAAAAGGTTATTTTCATAAAACAAATTTGGAACCTTGACAGTAAACTATAGTTATCCATTGCTCAAAGCTTATCATCTGAGAAATCACCTTTCAGCAACTTATCTAGCACGCCAAATTCATATTCACAAAATTGGGAAATTTATACAGTAACTTCAATCCCTGAATGCCATTGGAGAAGGATAACCACAAGACATGGAAGTACAAATGAAGCCCTCTATTCGTAGATCAAACATTATCTAATAACATAAAAAAATGAGAAGCATGATAACAAGTTAAATTATTCAATTACTAGCATACCTCTCAGAACACAGCCATACCAGATGGATGATCCTTCTCCTACTTCAATATCACCAATGACAGATGCACTTGGAGCCACGAATGCATCTTTGTGAACATTTGGTACTTTGTCAAATATGTTCATGAGTGTCCGATGCCTCGACACTGAAATAATATGAAAAAGACAAATATTCTTCCCAAAGTCATTGGCCTTGAATTTCTAAACAGTTACATTTTGTAAGGCTCAACATATAAACCTAATAAGCAAATCGGTACTAATATGAAGAATCATGGATAAAAATGATTATTTTCTCATCAAATACATGGACTAAGCAGGTTATAGTTTGCTCAAATTGAACCAAATTCAAATTTGGATAACATGTTAATGGGAGCAGACCAAAGCCCCAAGAAAGGAATAAGTGAGTGTAATAAACATAGATCTTTATGCACTTTAACTGTGTCAGAAATTTTTTAAAAAGCTCACTATCAAATGAAATTATTTACAAATAACAAGCTTAATGAAACCAACAAATTCTTCGCCGAGAAATGAATAACACTGGTTTCTTGGCTACAGTCAATCAATACTATATTTTGAAAAAATAATAGTTCAGTCTTAGTCAAGTAGAATTGCCTAGCCAAGTAGAAATCAGTTACTGAAATCTGAATCAAATGGTACAACATGCACAACCGAAACCAAAGTAAAAGGTAAAACATCAATAATTGTTGTACCCAACAGCAGTATTAATTAAAGCAAGAACAGTATGTAAGGGTTACAGTATTATTATTACACAATTCATATGATATTTGTACAAATGGTTTGTGTCTTATCTTCAGTTGGATAACATGTTATTTTACCTTTGTAGGAGAAAAGTCAACAGTTACAACTTTTTTTTTGTTCCCTTTCTAACAATTTTGTATTGTTATATTTCTTATTATCACTCACTCAAAAAATAAAGAGGTGGAACTTTTTATAGGAGGGAAAGAGCAGTTTTATTAAAAGCATTTTTTAAGTAAAGCATTGCGAGATACAACAGCACACTTCATTCGGCTTCAAAGAAAGTAAGTGCACGAAGTATGTGATAAGCAGAATAATATCAAGTATCAAATTAAATAATAGCATTGATACAGACTACAGAGTTACTAAAACATAATGGCATCGTAGGTCTCTCCTAAAAGGAGAATGTCATCAAATGTGGAGACCCAAAAAACCCCAAATAATAAATATCATAACAGTAAAGGCAGGAAGTCTCTTCCTTTTACAAACTTCCTCTCCATGTCAATACAAACCCATAAAGTATAAATGAACATAAGAACTTCCATGAACTTTAGAATTCCTCTAATAGTTAAAATTATTTACAATATCCCCAATATCAAATCTAAGTAATAAATTTTGCATTATATTTAACATAAATGTTATCTATTTGCACAAGTAAATTATCTTTCAAAAAATTGAAAGGAGAAACTTAAAATAAAATAACTTACTACACGAGTAAAAAAGAATTGACCAGCAATACTTCAAAACTTGTTGACATGTTGCTTTACAGCTTGAATGATTGCTTGCAATCACTTGTATGACATTTTCCTCCCAATCTTCTCAACTCAAGTATCAAGCATCTCATGCGACAACATTGCATCCTTCATATGCTCCAATGCATTAACTAATTCTTGAAAAACAACATGGTAAATTTATCATGATAATGATTATGGCTTGATTGATTTGTTTGTCTAACAAAAGACAACATTTTTCTTTCCAAACTTCTTTATAATTTTTATACTTTTATTTCATGACATCAACCTACATATGGAGAAGAATAACCCTCAACTGATGATAAAAGAGTGGCTTTATCTCAATCAATAATGCATATATTTTCAATCCTCTCATTCAAGTTATCCAATATAACAACATGTATGACTTGGATAGTTCTCTTTATATCATCCTTCTTAAGTCTCTATTTAATGCCACCCAGTCTCATCTTATTTATTTCAGTTTCTTTTGCACAGCTAGAAGGAAAATAATTAGCTTAAGATCATTTTTTCACAATGCCACAAAATTTGTGCAATTTGTTCCAAATATTATCACACTTGCTTAGAATACCTCCAAGCTTCAATCATCATTCCATCCTCCCAGTTATCAATAATTCTATCTTTACATATGTCTAAACCATGCTTTGTTGCATTGCTTTGGTTACACTTTATTAGTGACTTTTTACATACCTCAATATCATTTCTTTCCCCTCTCTTGGCCCAATAAAGTGCTCCTTAGCTTGGAAAACGCTACCATCTATAATTTTTTTCACAAAAAATATACTTATATCTAGTCACATTAATTGAATCAAGTTGTGTATACTTTCATGTAATATTTTTTCTTTTGTAGTAGAACATTTCAAATAAATGCATGCCCAATTTTTTTGAATAAGCACCAAAAAATTAGAATAAAACATTAAATCAACTACAGTACAATGTAGATCATTATGAATCTGCCTAATGCAAACCACAAAATAAAAATTCAATAATTAAAATAAGAAATAAAAAATAAACTTGCACAGTTTTGAACAAGTTTGAATAACATCTAAATAATGCCACATAAATGAAAAAAATCATAGAAAGAAAAGGACATCAAGCATCATAGAGAGATACCCAAAAATAAAAGGAGTAAAACCATTGACTATAAAAAAAGGAAGAAAAAAAAAAGATAAAAAGGAGTTGTGAAACAAAATTTTAAATAGAATCAAAGAAGAAGAATTGAAGAAAAGATAGAAAAATTGTCACCTTTAGATTACTTGAAAATCAACCTAAAAGTGGTGTTAATTGGTAATTACGAATTATGGATATGATGCAAAGTTGCAAAGTGAGAGATCTAGTGTTATGGATGATGAGTGATGACTAAAAGTATGGGTCAAGTAGGTTTTTTTTAGGTGTGGATTATAGGAAAGGCCAAGGGTGGTTACACTTGTGTTTTTGAGGAGAAAAGAGAGTGGTGAGCTATACTTTAGGGTATAAAGTTATAGGGAATAGGGGAAGGAGGCCCATCTCCTTTTTTTTTTCTATACTTTTTAGTTGTCTTGACACAAAAATTACCTCCAAATCCTATGGTGGATCTTTGTAGAATATCCAATACAAATGTAATTTCTCTAAGCTATATTTCATCATCCAATCTCACACCTTCTTGTATGACTAGTTTAGATTCTACTACAAATTCTACAATTTAGATTTTTTTTTCTTAAACAAAAAGGGGTATTTAGTGATTGATGCAAGCATTGTGAGGAAGCTGAGGTATGAACCTTCAGCTACATTATAGAAAACATATTTCCATAACTCAAACCCCTGGCATCCAAGCAACAATAGGGCTAATCTAACCCCAACTCTATTGTACGTGTTATGCCATTGTTCTAAATAGTGGGACTAGAATACATATCCTCCAATTAATTGGCATCCTCAATGCCCTTAAGATTCCAATGAACAAATTTGTAAAACTAAACTACCACCAACATATCATACATTCAAATCTCAAGAGATAAATTATATGAAGTAAACTTCTAATTTTATGCATCTTTATCAGAGCCAACTCAATGCTATTATTTTGGATCAATTAATATGCTTTATAATTCTATGAATATTTCTTTCTTAAAATTATTGTTTCGTTACTTTGGTAAGTTCTCCGACTAACATTTTCTTCCTTCCCATATGTCCTCATTTTAATAAAATACCTATAATCTTCACTTCCAATACAATTAGTTTATCAAAACCTCTAGAACTCAAATCTCACGCTGAGAACTTTCTTTCCTTTTTTTAAAAAATTTTGGTTCCTTAATGCATAAAACACTGTCGTTGTCAAGTCCCAAGTCCTTTTTTCTCCTTTTTTTTTGGTTCCTTAATACAATTACTAATAGTGATCAATAAGATAGACAAATTATTTTTACTGAATAATTAATTAGTTTTTCCTGCATGTAAATTTTGGCCAACCTTCTCTAACTGTCTACCAAGGGAACCAAGTCATACCTTTCTCTCTCCTTCTCCCTCTTGAAGATTCACCCCTAAGTCTCTTTAACCTCCTTGCAACAGTTTCTCATTAACTATTCTTCTCAGACAAGATGATCTACTTCAATCAAGAATCTTTTCAATGGTTTGGTATCACATGCAAGGAATAAGATTTAGAGTGGAAATAAAAGAATGAAATAAATTTTCAAGAAGATAAAACCTGGAAAAATTCAAGGTTTTTTAACAACAAAAAGTATATTTCTGCCATGCACCAAACGGTCTGAAACTTAAACACCCCCACACAAAAAAATAGAGAGAGAGAGAGAGAGAGAGAGAGAGAGAGAGAAAAGAAAAGCGAATTGAAATACCGCTTATATGAATCCAATGTCCATGAAAGAAATTTTATTAAAATAAACAAAATATGGGTTCCACCGAAAAAATCATCCTTGTCACCAAAAAAAGAGCAGCATGTAGAAAAAGCATGTAAGTTTTCTTCAGTAAAAGTATCCTTCAAGTAGATGTGTTGCCAGGTCAATTTAATTAGCCACATGAATCATAAGCCCCATCATAACCTTGGATGTAACTGTTTTTGAACATTCATACCAAGCCCATTAGTATCATATTATCATTGTGAACAACTAGACAAAATAAAATAACCGCCAAATACAAAATTGCAGTAAAAGAATACATCCTTTATTCGAATAATACATACACAAGAACAGTCTTCTAAAAGCCGTGGAAAGAAGGCTTTTTTCTCAACTACCTTACAGCATTGAAGTTGAACATAAGAATGGCCAGGGAGGTCAAAATGTAAGAATTGATTTAATGAAACAAAGCTATTTGCTATCAATTTATTCAACAACATAAGCATATAATATACATTTTTCTCGCCCTAACGATGATATTTGCGATCAAATTGTTTTCTCGCTTGAGGATGAGACTAGCACCTAAATATGTAATGAGGGTTCCAAACAACACTCGTCAATTTTCAAACTTCAAAGACCACTAACGCCACCACACATGATTCACTCTCCCATACAATATTGAAGGATTCGCTTCAAATCGATCCCTCCTAGTCAGATTCCGGTCAAGAGAAACACAGACAGTCAAATTAGCATACTACTAGAAACAACAACCCAACGGGCCAGATGCAGAAGCCTGAAACGTAAGGACAAAAGTAACAGGAAAGCTCACGCTGCTCTTGAAAGTAGTAGTTGCCCTGAAGGCGGCATCCGAGCCGATCGATGGCCTGGCCGGTCTCCCGAATCCAGAATCCCACGGTGTAGATCGCCCTCCCGAGAGTCCCCATAATCAACGGCGAAGCACTTCGCCGGAAGCGATGTCGGTTTTCGATAGAACCGCAAGGAAACTAGGTCTGAGCTCAGAGGAACGGGGAGGCTGCTCAGGCTGGCACAGTGGCTGAAGGCAAAGGGAACAAGCCTCTTGGATCCAAAAATGAAAGTTGATTTGCAATTACAGTAATACCCATAGCTTTGGTTTTATTGACTGCCCTCGGTTCGTGTCGTTGTTTGGGTGATAAATGAAATATATAGGTAACGGGCTGATTTTGGTGTAATAATAACCCAAGAGTCAATAAAATATAAATAAATAAATAAGAGAAATTTATATTCATAACACACAAATATTATTCATTTACATATCTAATATCAAAAGATTAATATTTATAAATATAATACATTTCTTATGCATTAAAATATATATTTTACTTTAAAAAAATATTAATAGTACTATTTTTAATAATATTTAAGATTTAAATATTATTTATATAAATATAAATTTTAAACATTAAATATGTAAATTAAAAGAATTGTGTGCTATGTATGTTAAATGTCACGATAAATAAATGATCAAAATGGGTATTATGTAGATCATGTGGGCTCCGAAAATTCATCACCGACCTCTCGATTAAGAGAGTATAATTTAATATCGGTCCAATTTTCAGAAGGTAGATGGAATAGTAGATAAGACACTACCCAGAGATTTTGTTCTCATTTTGTGAGAACTTTAGATCTGGTTCTAGGTTTCCAATAGGCGCAAGCACATATAGTTAATTACCCCTCTTAATATTGAGAGAGAACTTTCGATTAAGGTTAATCATTAGATCGCTAAATGTATAGTGTATAGTAGCAGCATGTGGAGTTTTAGAATTTAGATTTATGGAATTCATTATTTTAACTTTAAGCAGATGGTTGAGAGAACGATGACGCGGCCGATCTAGATCCCATGGTTTCGTCATTAGCTCCATTCGTTTCTTAGTCGGATACGCCAAATGAGGAAGAATCTTTGAAGCCATAGTTAAAGAAACTCTTGTAGACTTTGGGTGATGTTTGTCTAAGGAGGCAAGCTTAAGTCCACCTTCGCTAATAAAGAGCTTTTTTGCCCTATCAAGTGCATCATATAGTTCACAACTCAAGATACTAACTGAGACCATACATTCTGATCGTGACCATATAATAGTGTCATTTGGCGACAATGAGGACTTTATCGTGCATCATATGTCGCCTACCAAGCTAGGCTCAGGAGGAGGCAACATCCTTGTTGGCATGAGATTTATTGAGAGTGAATATAGAAATACACTTGATTTGACTTTAGCTCTTTATTAGCTAGAGTTTTTTTAATTTGTCACATTCAGCAAACAATTGCGGAAGTTGGATTGAGTTTTAGATTTAAGTTATTTAAATATTGAATTTCATTTAAACATTTAACACTTAATAACATGATGGAATTTGCATTTGATTTGATATTTAATTTGAATTAATTTAAATTAATTTGATATGAAATTGTAATCGCATTTTGATGAAAGTATCCCCTTTGGTTGAAATCTTCATTCAGCACAGCCATCATCAAGGTATGAATGATTTGAACATTCATACTATAATTTGATAATTTCATTTTGAGATTGAACCCCTCCGATTGAAATTTACAATCAGCGCAATGATCACTGGGGTATATAAGTTTGCTTGGTTATTTAGTTTATTATTCCAGATCCTGTCGACTCTATTAATTTAATAATAGAGGATAAGATCTAGATTTATATTTTGATAATTTTGAATTTGAGAATATTGAATATAATATCTTAGATAGTTTTATAATAATGGCCCATCCGGTTGATATCTTCAATCAACTCAACCATTATTAGGGAGTGAATGATTTGAATATTCATATTGTAATATGATAATTTCATTTTTAAGATAGAACCCCTTTGATTTAAATCTACAATCGGCATAATCATCACTGGGGAAATGTACCTTTTCGCTGCTTATTAGCGAGGATTAGGTAAATAGTTAAAACTTGTGATTATATTTTTCGTATCAAAGTAGAGAGCTTAGAATTTTAAATAAGAAATTTCTCTATCAAGATCTTTGATGGTCATATGCAAATGTAAAATTAAATCATCCTCTTGTAATTGAACATTTGATTTAAAATCAATCCTGTCAAATCCTATTTTGCAAGGAGGATTGGATTGATTAAGTGGGACTTACGACTTCACCGATAGATAAAGCGGCCCATGAGAATTCATTTTCAATTTCATTGAATTTTATGTAATTTAGAAGATGTATATGCTTATAGAGGCATTTGAAGCTTAGTTTTAGAGACTTCTCGTAAAGGATGTAAATTAATCAAGAGACAATTGAACTCTTTTTCAAGAATTATATTTGAATTAATTTATCATAAAATATGCATATATAACAATCATCTCATTATTTACGCAAAACTTGATGCTGCGATTAGGGGTCCATAACTGCTTCAAAATATGTGTTCAATTGACTTACAACTCCAGATTATTTGCACTCCTATTGATGCAATAATTTGAGTATTAAACTGCCTCAATATGCATGTGCAACTCAATCACTTGAAATTTTATATCATCTGAACATATTTCAATATGAGGATTTCAGATGTAAATATTTTTTATGATGCACACATAAAATATTTCATTTTAGATCATTGATAGACTTCTAGTACAATAATTTTGAGCATAGGTTTGGCTTAAGATGCATATATGCTCATATATTTTGGATTAGATGCATTTATCGAGAACATTTCAAGTTTATCACAAATCTCAAGCAATCCATTTGATGATGTTTGATTGCTCAATGTGAACAATGACATCATTAATTGCCCATTAGGAAGTCTAGCTTGTGTTTATTGATAAATTATCAATTCAATTATGTTATTGCTCTTAAGTGAGTTATCAAGTTCTATGTAAGCTCTTTAAACTCGATTGTGTTTAATTAAGATCACTTTACATTTCTCTCACATAAAATGTAATGATTTAAAATCCATTGAATAAATCATTTTTAAGTTTATGATGCATCATTAAATCCTTTATAAATATCATTCTAAGTTTGATTTCTTTGAAAATTAATTTTAATTTTGGGACTTTGCACTTTCATATTCTTAGCTTTTATTTAATTTTGAACTTATGTTCATTAATCATTTTATTTCCTCTTGTTCAAGTCCCTTGTAGTTTGTGAATTTCGATTACTCCGGCAGCATTCCGGCATCACCTCCCTATGCAGGGAGTCGTACGAGAACATTAGGTCTTCCCACCATGCCAAGAAATGTGTGTATGAGTGGTGCGAGTACCACGACAAGGAGTGCCATTCTACCACGCCAAGAAAGATGCGTATAAGATCTTTCACCTGCAAAAAAAGATATATTTCTCCACTACGCCAAGAGAGGCGTGTACGAGTACTTAAATTTTACAACATATGTCTCCTGCAAGTGTATTTTTTCGGCGATTCGACATCACCTCCCGAGGGGGAGTCGCGAAAGGCGCCCATAATGCCAAGAAAGTGTATATGGTGTAAGCACCCACCGATCATTCTCTATGTAAGATTTTTAACTTGCACAAAAAGACATTTTTTCCGCCAAGCCAAGAGATGCGTGAACGAGTACTTAAATTTCAGAATATTATAATTTATTATAGCACATTATGTTTTTGCAAGAGCGAGTGATGAAATCGACGATAATCTACATATAATATATATATATATATATATATATATATATATATATATATATATTCCCCATTTTAGTTTTCTCTTTTTGTGTTTAGAAATCTGAGAGAGAGAGAGAGAGAGAGGGTTGGCTGGAAGGAGAGAAAAGAATTATATATATATATATATATATAGAGAGAGAGAGAGAGAGAGAGAGAGAGAGAGAGAGAAGAAAGATAAAATAAATAATAAATAATATTATTTGGTTTTATCTATAAGCCGTGAAGAGAGGAAGAGAGAGAGAGAGAGAGAGTTGGCTGGGAGGGGAGAAAATATTACGTGTGGAGTCCGGACGTAGCTTTACGTCCGGACTCCAATCATAGCGCTACACATGTCCATTATTAAAAAATGTCATTTTTTCATGTTTTTTCACTTCATGGCGTTGCTGGTCGCATTGACGTCGTTCACTACCGCCCAACCCGACTGTCCGTTAACAAGGAGAAGAAAATATCACGTGTGTTGTTCCACATTCTTCGTCACAAAATAGTTTAGGGCTTTCTTTTTGTGCAGAAATTTTTCTCAGCTCATCTCTCGCTCTCGCCCGGCGCACGTCCGACCTTCCCTCAGAGATTTAACAAATCTTGGGCATTAAAAATTGAGGTATTATAGGCGATCTCATGAGGTATTTCTTCCTGCATTCTTGAACTTTAATGAATTTAGAGTTTTCTCTTTTGTTCTCATAGTCGAGTAGGAGAACATTTGCTACATTTGAGTTCTTTAATTAAACAAAGACTATTTTATTAGTATTTGGAGATATTTTGCATGTGTACTCTCTGTACTGTCATGATGGTACATGCAATTATTTTCAAAATTTTGAATTATTGGGCTTGTCATATGTTTAGTATATCACATTGTAAGATGTTTGGTGCTATTTTATGAAGGATTTGATGAATTCTGGGGCTTGTTTGGATATAATATGTTCAGTCGATGGAATTATAATTTATTTATAGATTGATTAATGGATGTTTGCTTCAATTTTGTATGTGTACTCTCTGTACTCTGAGGAGAGTACAACCCATTTTGTCATTTTTTTAAAAGACTTCTAACCCTGTTTGGATATAATATGTTCAGTACATGGCTTTAAAAGCAGTTTGAATGCTGATTGGTAGGTTTTTAGGGCTTCTTTGCATGTGCACTCTCTATACTCTCTGGAGAGTACACCCCATTTTGTCAATTTCTTTCAGATTTTAAACCCTATTTGTAGAGAATATATTTAATAGATTCCATTAGAAGCTATTTGGAGGCTATTTGGTTGGTTTTTAGGGGAGTTTTGTATCTGTACTCTCTGTACTCTGAGTACAGAGCATTTTTCTCATTTTTTTCACTTAGTTTGGCTTGTTTGGAGGGAATATGTTCATTACATTCTATTAGAAGTAAATTGGAGGCTGTTTGGTTGGTTTCTATGGGAGTTTTGCATATGTACTCTATGTACTCTCATGAGAGTACATAGCATTTTTCTTATTTTTTTTCAATTTCTTTGGCCTATTTGGAGGAAAAATGTTCATTACATTCTATTAGAAGTAATTTGGAGACTGTTTGGTTAGTTTTTAGGAGAGTTTTGCATCTGTACTCTCATGAGGGTACATATTATTTTTCTCATTTTTCCACTTTCTTTGGGCTGTATGGAGGAAATATGTTCATTACATTCCATTTGAAGTAATTTAGAGTATATTTGGTTAATTTTTAGGAGAGTTTTGCATCTGTACTCTTTGTACTCTCATGAGAGTACAGAGTATTTTTCTCATTTTTTTTCACTTGGTTTGGCTTGTTTGGAGGGAATATGTTCATTACATTCTATTGGAATCAATTTGGAGGCTGTTTGGTTAGTTTTTAGAAGAGTTTTGCATTTGTACTCTCATGAGAGTACATAGCATTTTTTTTATTTTTTCCACTTGGTTTGGCCTGTTTGGAGGAAATATGTTCATTACATTCCATTAGAAGCAATTAGAGGCTGTTTGGTTAATTTTTAGAAAAGTTTTGCATTTTTCTCATTTTTTCGCTTTCTTTGGGCTATTTGGAGGAAATATGTTTATTACATTCCATTTGAAGTAATTTGAAGTCAGTTTGGTTGGTTTTTAGAAGAGTTTTACATCTATACTCTATGTACTCTCAAGAGAGTACATAACATTTTTCTCATTTTTTTCACTTAGTTTGGCCTGTTTGGAGGTAATATGTTCATTACATTCTATTGGAAGCAATTTGGATACTATTTGATTAGTTTTTAGGGGAGTTTTGCATCTATACTCTATGTAGTATTTTCTTATTTTTTTCATATTCTTTGGGCTGTTTGGAGGAAATATGTTCATTACATTTATTGGAAGCAATTTGGAGGCTATTTGATTGGTTTTATAGGGAGTTTTGTCTATACTCTTTGTACTCTCATGAAAGTACAGAGCATTTTTCTCATTTTTTCCAATTTTTTGGCCTGTTTGGAGGAAATATATTCATTATATTCCATTAGAAATAATTTGGAGACTATTTGGTTGGTTTTTAGGGGAGTTTTGCATATGTACTCTCTATACTCTCATGAGAGTACAGATTATTTTTCTCATTTTTCCACTTTATTTGCCCTGTTTGGAGGAAATATGTTCATTACATTCCATTTGAAGCAATTTAGGAGTCTGTTTGGTTGATTTTGAGTGGAGTTTTGCATCTGTACTCTCTCTTCTCATGAGAGTACATAACATTTTTCTCATTTTTTTAATTTTTTTGGCTTGTTTGAAGGAAATATACTCATTATATTTAATTATAAGCAATTTGGAGGCTGTTTGGTTAATTTTTAGGGGAGTTTTGCATCTATACTCTCTACTCCCATGAGAGTACATAGCATTTTTCTCATTTTTTCTACTTTCTTTGTGCTATTTGGAGGAAATATGTTCATTATATTCCATTGGAAGTAATTTGGAGGTTGTTTGGTTGGTTTCTAGGGGAGTTTTGCATCTGTACTCTCTCGGCCTCCATTGTGCTGATAATGTTCTTATTAATTGACTTTTTATTTTGAAGTTTACAATGTCTAGGAAAATGATAACTTCGAGATGCATGCCTACCACTATTAGTGCGACGTTCGATAATATTGCAGCACTCTTTACTGATGAAGTCATTGACATATTAAGGAGGCTTCATTTGCATCAGTTTACTAGACTGCATGGAATTTAGCAAGACTAAATTGCCATCAAGTCAATCCTGTCTTGTTGGGATATAGAGAAACAAGCATTCCTTTTGGGTGGCCAGTGCATTCCTTTCACTCCTAATGAAGTTGCACTAATTATAGGGATGTCAAATAGAGGGGAGAAGGTCATATGGAAGAAATCCCCACTGTCGCAGATCAGCTTAGTGGACTTTAAGAATAAACTCGAGAATTCGGATCGCTCGTTGCCTACGGCACAATTTGTGCAGTTGTACATACATTTTGTGCTTTTAAATCTTTTTTTATATATCACAACTATAGGGTGGCATTAGAATTGATTGCCTATGCTAATGAAATAGATAAATTTGCTGAGTATAACTAGGCAGAGGCCATTTGGGCCTTTCTGGTTTCACAATTTGATGGTATTTCATCAAAGATTTTGACAAAGAAGGCACCCGGGTATATGAGTGGCTTTATCACTCTTCTAATGGTACGTTTTGTATCTTCAGTTATGTATTATTTGATGCATTGAAGTTAACTTATATAAATATTCATTGTAGATATGCATAGGCATCATAAGTTATTTGTTTCCTATGAAGTCCGTATGTTACAATGGCCAAAAATAAAAGTTTGTAGATGATGCCTTCACTGGTTTCAGAGGATACCAGGTGACACATAATAATATCACTTTGTTTATATGAGAATGTATTTAATTATATTGTAAATCATCATATTTTCTTATTGGTGTAACACAGGTCTGCCTTTCATTCGAGGACATATCAGAAGAGAAGACCTGGCTCCTTGAAACATTGTCCATTGCCCAGCAGACAACCCATGTCAAACTCAATAGCATCCCATTCTAAGTCCACTAAGTCCAGCCCCCACTGAATCTCCATATGTCTCTTCTTGATATTCTCCACCTTCCAATGTATCTAGCCTGCCCTCTGCTACTAGCCACTCAGAAGGCTTTGCGGTGGAGAGGATACTTGGAGGTTTGTCCTTAACTGATATCATCTTTTGAAGCATCAATAACAAGAGAATTGATGGAATTGAATTGCGGTGGCTATTTGAGGCGGTGATTGCAGCATGCAGCATCCATGGGGAAGCTCATGGAGGAGACCAGGGAATATCTTGAGGAGGCAGTCAGGGCGCACATGGAGGCTACCACAGGAGCTTCCCCTGTGGAGGCAATCACTGGGGAAGCTCTGGGGGCTGCCGTGGGGACTTCCACTTGGGAAACCCCTGTGGTAGATGTTACCACAGGGGAGGCTCCTGTGGTGGCTACCATAGGGGCTTCCCTTGTGGAGACTTCGGGAAGCCTGTAGAAACTTCCAGGGAAGCCCTTGTGGAGACCACCATAGGGGAAGCTCTTGTGGAGGCTTCCACTGCACATGAAGATGCTGTGAAGCATTTATTCAATAGCATTGAGTGCGGTGTGAAGGCGCGATAGATGAGGAAAAGGAAAGCCATATCTTCCCCCTTCACACAAACTTGTGAAATCGAGCGTAATAAGTCATGTGGTAGCCTCCACTCGGGATGAAGCGATAGATTATGTAACTTTCTTTTAATTTGACATAATAGTAACGATTTCAATAAATTTTTTTATAGGTTTGCAAAGATGTTTGATAATTGAACCACAACATTGTTGTGGTTGAGGAGCATCAAGCAGAGGTATGCATCATCTTAGTAGATAGATTCTTAGTTCACAATGGCTTTATCTCTTCATCACTATCTTTCATCATCACTAATTTCCTTGCAGCCAGCTGAGGCACATCATATTGTTGACTTCTCATCAAGAGATGTTCGACCTAAGCCAATGCTGTAGCTCATCGACACATCGTATTCCCGATTCAAGGACAAGTAAGTCATTCTTCATTCAATTTCTTCTGTTTACATAAAATCACCTATTTATTCAGTTAAGCTTGCATTCCTATATTTCTCACATGAGGGTGATCGTATTCACGGATTCATTATTGCGAGGGCAAATTGATTCTTGATAGATTAGTATCATGCACATGCGACGCTTTTGCATTTCTACTAGGTAGTGCCGGTTGTATGCCCCCTATTTGTATATTTCATGCTTGCACTGGGTAAGTTACTCCACAAAAATGCAGGGTAGTATGATCCAATCCTAATCTAGGTAGTTAGAAGCTAGAATTTATAAACCTTCTCTTCCCTTCTTGTAGATTATCGATGGCCTGAGAAAACAAAATGTTCATCCAAAGACATGTCCCGAGATGTATCAAAGGCTACTCTTACTTTCAATTATAAATAATCGACCGGACACTCTTGGTAGGGCTTGGTATTTTTATTATTCATTGCCAAACCCAACTCATAAGGACATTCTTGATATTGTTTTTTCATTTAGGTTTGCCTAAAGTGCATATTTTCTACCAACTTATTGACTATACTTCTTACTATTCAGATCAAATTACTTGTTCAAGATGGTGGCCAGTCTTTTGCGAGCGATCTCACAAAATGGCCAAACAAAATGATGAGTGGGCTGCCAGTCCAATAAAATAATGTCGACTGCAGGATGTTTGTCTACAAGTACATGGATGCAGCAATCAGCAAACCTCCAGTGGACTGGGCTGACCACCAGGATTGGCCAAAGAGGATGAATTGACCACCAGGATTGGCCAAAGAGGATGAACTATTTTAGGGCTGAGTTTGCTTACACTATCTTTTGTTTGGGCATGAAATAACTAATCTGAAAACTGTATAATTGAAGTTTGATATGTTCAAAATCAATTGCTTTAGAAGCTATTATTTATGGTTTTAAACCTTTTCTAGAGGTAGCATATGTACTATCTATTTGGATTGCTTTAGTGAGACCATGTGTAGTAATTTGGTTGATGATGAGCTGCTTTAGTGAGATATTTTTCAGGTGTACTCTCTGTACTCTCCTGGGAGTACAAACTCTTATGTTCATGTTCTTCAGCTTTGCAGGTGTACTCTCAGTACTCTCTTAAGAGTACAAACTATTTTCTTATTTTTTATCATTTTTTAGGGATAGTTTGGATAAAATTTCTTTTGTAAAGATCATTTAAAGCAATTTGTTGGCTGCTAAGTTACCTTTTTAAGCTCTCATCAATCTGTACTCTCTGTACTCTCATGAGAGTACATAATATTTCCAGATTTCTGGCCATCTTTCTTTTATGGGCTATTTGAAAAGAAAATATTTAGCACATTTCATTGCAGGTTGTCTGGAGCTTGAATATTAGCCTTCCTGACCTGTTTTGCATTTGTACTCTCTGTACTCTCCTGAGAGTACATGGTATTTCTTCAATTTTTTTTAATTTTCTTGGGCAGTTTGGGTAGAATATGTTTAGTGGAGACCATGTGCGGCAATTTGGTTGACTGGAACCTTAATATTAGCCTTTTTGGCCTATTTTGCAGGTGTACTCTCTGTACTCTCTTGAGAGTACATACTTTTTTTCTCAGTTTTTTTCCTTATTGGCTTGTTTGGATAGAATGTGTTGACTGCAAACTATTTAGAGCAATTTGGGAGCTACTGGGTTGCTTTTTTAAGCTATTTTATATTTGTACTCCGTGTACTCTTTTGAGAGTACAGACCAATTGCACATTTTTTTCAAATTTTTTGATCTGTTTGGAAAGGAAGTATTAATTAGACACCATTACAGGTTTATTAGAGCCTTAATATTAGCCTTTTTGGCCTATTTTGCAAGTTTACTTTATGTACTCTCTTGAGAGTACAAACTTTATTTCTCAATTATTTTTCTTATTGTGGCCTGTTTGGATAGAATGTGTTGACTGCAAACCAGTTGGAGTAATTTGGGAGCTGTTGGGTTGCTTTCTTTTTAGCTATTTTGTATCTGTACTCTTTGTACTCTCAGGAGAGTACATACCAATTTCCTAATTTTTCTCACTTCTATTAGGCTCTTTGGAAAGGAAATATTTACTATATTCAATTATAGGTTGATTGGAGCCTTAATATTATGTTTATGGAGCTGTTTTTGAGTTGTACTCTCATACTCTCCTAAGAGTACATATTTTTTATCAATTTTTTTTAAATTTTCATGCTTGTTTGGGAAGAATGTGTTTACTACAAACTAGTTGGAGAAATTTAGGAATTGTTGGGTTGCTTTTTAAGCTATTTTGCATCTGTACTCTCTGTACTCTCAGGAGAGTACATACCAATTTCCTAATTTTTCCCACTTCTGTTAGGCTGTTTGAAAAGGAAATATTTACTATATTCAATTACAGGTTGATTGGAGCCTTAATATTAGATTTCTGGAGCTATTTTTGAGTTGTACTTTCTATACTCTCGTGAGAGTACAGATTTTTTTATCTTTTTTTTGCCAATTTTTCATGCCTGTTTGGGAAGAATGTGTTTACTACAAACCAGTTGGAGCAATTTGGGAGCTGCTGGGTTACTTTTTTAAGCTATTTTTCATCTGTACTCTCTGTAATCTCAGGAGAGTACAGACCAATTTTCTAATTTTCCCACTTCTGTTAGGCTGTTTGGAAAGGAAATATTTACTATATTCAAATACAGGTTGATTTGAGCCTTAATATTAAGTTTCTGAAGCTATTTTTGAGTTGTACTCTCTGTACTCTCCTAAGAGTACATATTTTTTTATCAATTTTTTTCCAATTTTTCATGCCTATTTGGGAAGAATGTGTTTACTACAAACCAGTTGGAGCAATTTGGGAACCGTTGGGTTATTTTTTTAAGCTATTTTGCATCTATACTCTCTGTACTCTCAGGAGAGTACAGATCAATATCCTTATTTTTCCCACTTCTGTTAGCCTATTTGGAAAGGAAATATTTACTATATTCAATTATAGGTTGATTGGAGCCTTAATATTAGATTTCTGGAGCTATTTTTGAGTTGTACTCTCTGTACTTTCGTGAGAATATAGATTTTTTTTATCATTTTTTTGCCAATTTTTTATGTCTGTTTGGGAAGAATGTGTTTACTACAAACTAGTTGGAGCAATTTGGAGCCGCTTGGCTTGATTTTTTGAGTTGTTCTGCATCTTTACTCTCTGTACTCTCAGGAGAGTACAAACCAATTTTCTAATTTTTCCCACATCTATTAGGCTGTTTGGAAAGGAAATATTTACTATATTCAATTACAGGTTGATTGGAGCCTTAATATTAGGTTTCTAGAGCTATTTTTGAGTTGTACTCTTTGTACTCTCATGAGAGTATAACTTTTTTTATCAGTTTTTTTCCAATTTTTCATGCCTGTTTGGGAAGAATGTGTTTACTACAAACCAGTTGGAGCAATTTAGGAGCTACTGAGTTACTTTTTTAAGCTATTTTGCATCTGTACTCTCTGTACTCTTAGGAGAGTACAAACTAATATCCTAATTTTTCCCACTTTTGTTAGCCTATTTTGAAAGGAAATATTTACTATAGTCAATTACAGGTTGATTGGAGCCTTAATATTAGGTTTCTGGAGCTATTTTTGGGTTGTATTCTCTGTACTCTCCTGAGAGTACATATTTTTTTATCAATTTTTTGCCAATTTTTCATGCCTGTTTGGGAAGAATGTGTTTACTACTTACATATTTAAATTGACAGCTTTCTTTTGACTTGTTTTTGCATATAAAAAAATTCTTTGATTTTAATTTCTTGGAGTTTAGCCAATAACTAGTATGATCCTTTCTAATACTGAACTCAGTTTGATGTGCATAATCACAGTATAGTGCACAGGCCTCCATTTCATTGTGAACAGTGGTGCTAAGGAGTTTCTCTATATTTCGGTCATTAGACATCACAGCTTCATCATCACACTGCTCATTTACCGCATTCACCTGAGCAAACATAATTATGTCACATGAAGAATAGCTCAAAAATAATAAAATGCTCTATACTCTGAAGAGAGTACAGAGAGTATAGATGCAAATCTCTCCTAAAAACCAACCAAACAACCTCCAAATTGCTTTTAATAGAATATAATAAACTTATTTTCTCCAAGAAGGCCAAAAAATCTGACAGAAAATAGAAAAATAATCTGTACTCTCATGAGAATACTAAGAGTACAGATGCAAATCTCCCTTAAAAACTAATCAAATAGCCTCCAAATTACTTCTAATAGAATGTAATAAACATATTCTCTCCGAACAGGCCAACAAATCTGAGAGAAAATGAAAAAATAATCTATACTCTCATGATAGTATAGGGAGTGCAGATGCAAATCTCCCATAAAAACTAACCAAACAGCCTCCAAATTGAATGTAATAAACATATTCTCTCTAAACAGACCAAAAAATTAGACAAAAATTTAAAAAAATAATCTGATAGTACAGATGCAAAATACTCCTAAAAACCACAAATCAACCGCCAAATTGCTTCTAATGAAATGTAATAAATATATTCTCTCCAAATAGGCTAAAAAATCTGACAAAAATTGAAAAAAAAAATCTGTACTCTCATGAGAGTACAGAGAGTACAAATGCAAATCTCCTCTAAAAATCAACCAAACAGCTTCTAAATAATTTGTAATGGAATGTAATAAACTTATTCTCTCTAAACAGGCCAAAAAATCTGACAGAAAATGAAAAAATAATATGTACTCTCATGAGAGTACAAAGAGTATAGATGTAAATCTCTCATAAAAATCAACCAAATAGCCTCCAAATTATTTCTAATGGAATGTAATAAACATATTCTCTACAAACATGCCAAAAAATCAGACATAAAATGAAAAAATAATCTATACTCTCATGAGAGTACAAAGAGTATATATGCAAATCTCCCCTAAAAACCAACCAATCAACCTCTAAATTGCTTCTAATGGAATGTAATAAACATATTCTCTCCAAACAGACCAAAAAATAGACAAAAATTGAAAAAATAATCTGTACTCTGATGAGAGTACAGATGCAAAATACTCCTAAAAACTAACCAATCAGCCTCCAAATTGCTTCTAATGGAATGTAATAAACTTATTCTCTCCAAACGGCCAAAAATATGATAGAAATTAAAAAAAATAATCTGTACTCTAATGAGAGTACAGAGAGTAACGATGCAAAACTCCTCTAAAAACCAATCAAACAGCCTCTAAATTGCTTCCAATGGAATGTAATAAATATAATCTCTCCAAACAGGCCAAACTAAGTGGAAAAAATGAGAAAAATACTCTGTACTCTCATGAGAGTACATAGAGTACAAATACAAAACTCCTCTAAAAACCAACCAAACAGCCTCCAAATTACTTCTAAAGGAATATAATAAACATATTCTCTCCAACAGACCAAAAAATCAGATAGAAATTGAAAAAATAATCTCTCATGAGTATAGAGTCTGATCTTAAACACTTAAAACCAACCAATTAGCCTCCAAATTACTTCTAATGGAAGTAATAAACTTATTCTCTCTAAACAGGCCAAAAAATCTGACATAAATTTAAAAAGAAATTTGTACTCTCATGAGTGTACAGAGAGTACATATGCAAATCTCTCCTAAAAATCAATCAAACAGCCTCCAAACAACTTGTAATGCTGTATACTAATTATATTATATCCAAAGAGGGTTAAAAATCTAAAAAAAAGATAAAATGGGCTGTGCTCTCATGAGAGTACAGAGAGTACACATGCAAATAGTTTCTAAAATAAGCAAAGTCCTCTTGCAAAGAACTCATGACAGTATAGGAAATATATATTAAATAAAAGAATTTCAAATAATATCACTAATAAACCTTAAAAAAATTGGACATATAAAATGGTTCAAAAAATTTACCGCTATATTTTTACTTAATACATCATCTGCTAAATTGGTTACAATATCATCAAGGCCATAACTTTCAAATTCATTCTCCATCTTCACGGTTCTTCCTTAAATCTGAAATAGATTTTTGTTTCTCGATATATATATATATATAAAAATATATTATGCATTGAATCTATATATATATTTCTTTTAAATTTCTCCCGTCCATTTGAACGATGTTTCTTCTCCCACTGTTTGAACGGGATGGGCCCGGGGTAACGTAAATGGCGTTGTCAATGCGCCGTCCAGTTACTGCGCCGTGAAGTAAAAAATGTGAAAAATGACTTTTTTTAATAATAGGCGAGTACGCTTCGATTGAGTCGGGGCGTAAAATACGTCGGACTCCGTATATATTTTCTCTTGGGAGGGAGAGTAAAAAAATAAATTTATTATATCCCTCTATTTAGAGAGGCAGAGAGAGCGAATGAGTGAGGTTGGTTGGCAGAATGTTTGCCGGAGAGAGCGATCATCGGTGGTGATGTTGGGTAGCTATGGTTCGGATGGACGCGAACTGCGGCAGGTATGTTGGCTCGCATGAGGTTGGTTGGCGAGTTGTTCTGGACCAGTTTGCATGGAAGATGAAGTTGGTTGGCAGTTTGGAAATAGAAAGAAGGAATCAGAGTCGGTGGGAGTGGAGGGAAGAAAAGAATAAAATAACTCTTCTTTTTTTTTTGATGAACCTGAGAGAGAGAGAGAGAGAGAGAGAGAGAAAAGGAACTCAACATGGGAAGGAAAATGGCTAGTTGATATCCCATGAGAGAAATTTAAAATTGAAATAAAGATAACATAATAAGTTTGGTTGGAAAACGGTCGGAAGAACCTTAGTTGGCGGCAAAACTTTGCTGGGTGGATAGTAGTTAGATGGTTTAGGAAAGAAGAAAAGCATGCTGGGACTTGGTAGCCGTGTGAGGTGGGTCATCGACAAATAGTGGGGGAGTGGCGTCGATCAGCTTAGTGAAGGAGTTCGGCCAAAATCTGGATTATGAAGTTAATGGTGCACTATAATTACAATGGTGAGATGGGAAGTGAAAATCGAGAAAGTAAAAAGAGGCGGATGGAGTGAGATTCAAATTTGTCGATGATGTTTGTTGGCCGTGATGGAGATTCTACAATGAAGCTGGAAGGTGTAGAAAAAACGGAGAGTGGGCTCAGAGCCGGAGGATAGGTGTGTAGTAAAACCAAGATGTGAGATAATTATTTCTAAATTACTTTATTTTTGGGCTTAATTTTTAAATTAGGCTGGATTATAAACTTAATTAGCTAATTAAATATTTTAAAAAAAAAAAATAGGCTAGTCAGAATGGGTGGTGGGGGATACTAGTTAGCCAATGCTTGGATATTTGGCGGCCCCTCAAATTAGGGCCAAATCGAGAGCTTGAGGTTCCGAGCTCTTAGTTTGTTCCCTTTTTCTCGTTTCGTCCTTTTCGCTTCGTGTCCATCCGGAGAGAACCGTCGGCTAAAGAGGCTTACCGCCGGCCAAGGAAGCTCGCCACCGGTCCATTGGTGGTTTCCGCCAGTGAAGGAGTGGATCTCAAAGCTTTTTCACCGATTTAGGTAAATTTTACCAAAATGAAAAAAATGTTAGATTTTAATTTTAATGAGTTTAGTTAGTATCTTTAAGATATTTAGTTAGATTTTTATAGGAAATATGTGTTAGATCTAATTTTGAATATGTTGTTTCCATTTTTTAGGGTTAGTTTATTTATGAGCATTTTTTGTTTGATTAGTTTATGCGCATATCTTTTACCCAATATGTATGATTAAGATCTTTAGTTAGATTAAGCACATTTGTTTTGTGCGTGATGTTTGTTGGTGAAAAATTTGTATGTGTGATGTTTATATAAGAAATTTTAGGATAAAAGATAATATGTTTGTGCGTGTATATAGATAAAAGTTTTGCTAAGATTAATAGTGTAGCTGTAAAGGTCAATATTGATAAGATTCATCTTGGAAAGTAGGAAGCAAGCATATATGTTGAGGTTGAGCTTGATAATTGTGATGAACATATTTTCATTACTGATCGATAGAAGGCACAATTCTAGTAGAGTTGTGTATGGGATGTGTAACCACATGAACCCATTTACTCATGCTGCATGGTAATTGCCTTTGATTTTAATCTAATTATTTGATCAATTGATTAATCCCCAACTTCATAATGACAATGCTATCAAGCCTTTATGATGCATGTTATCATAATAACATCTTGTTGGTAGCCCAATGGATAGGGTTGGACAATTCCTATTAAGCAATAGTGTGCTCATAACGTTATTGCTGAGCATGATTTTTTGTTTATTTTTTTGTGAGGATTATATTAATTTTGTACAAAAGTTTGTAGATCACATTAGAGATGTGAAATAGAGTATAAAATTTGAATTATTAAATCTCAATAGGTAATTGATTAGCCCCATCATTGTATTTATCTGATTTAAATTATGTAAATTCATGGGAGAATGAAGGATTATTCTTGTTTGTTATTGTTAGTTGGAAATGGTGAATCATGCAGCATAATTTACTATGGTGGTGAACTCAGAGTAAGCCACAATTTCATTCCAACATATGTTGGTGGGAAAAATCATCTAGTCCAAATCCCACGATGGATTAAATTTGATGAATTACAGAAAAGAACAATGAGGTCGTTGAAGCTAGATCCAACACAATTATCTGTTAATCTGGTGGGTCGCTTTCCTATTGGTGTTGGATTTATTGCAACACACATTAATGATGAAGAAGTCTATGAAGCTATAGTTAATGCAACATGTGTGCAATCTATTGTGGTTTATGTTGAAGTTAAGGAAGCTGGTGGAGATAGAGGTTAACAAAGCGTGGAATGTCGAGATAAATAGCATCGAGTACATCACACCGCCTTCATAAGTACTCAAGTGGAATTCTATTGGTCTACAACAAGAGAACATGATTATTTTGTTGGGACAAGTTCTACTGCTATGGGTGACCCATAAGGTAACGATATGAATCCACCATCTCCTGAAGATATTGTATATGAAACTATGCCTAGTGGAAGTAGTAGTGATGATGACGAAGAGGATGATAGCGACCCAGAGCGGTAGATTTAAGGGTTACAAAACCATCCCTCAGGGTCAGAGATTTGATTTTCGGTTACTCAATTAGAACAAGTCACACTAAATAACACTTGATACGTAACAATGACTATATGCGTAGCGCTCAAACAATTAGAGAATGGGATGAGGATCTCACATTTTATGGCCCATCAGATAATTCAATCTTTGAGGAGGAGAACTGCATTCTAGATGAATTGGCTGAGGGTATGTGTTTTCATGACAAGAAGCAGTTATAATTTACTGTTTAGGGCTGGTCTATCACAAACAATGTCGAGTATGTCATATATGCTTCGAACGAATCAAAATTCACTATATTGTGCACCCATCATTCAGACCCAGGTAAATCATGTTTGTGGCGTTTACATGCAAGCTCAATTAAGAGGTTGGGTGGTGCATGGAGGATTGGTTCAATTGGGTCACCTCACACATGTGCTCATTCAATGCTTAATGCTGGTCACAGGCAATGTAAATCAGAATTCATCAATTATTACATACAACCCACAGTCAGATGTCAGCTAGATATAAAGCCCAGGAAAATTGTAAGCCGTATTGAGTTTAAGTTCAATATTAGAGTGTCTTACATGAAGGCCTGGGATGCAAGTAGAAAAGTAGTTAAGGTGATATTTGGCAATTGGGAGGAATATTACAGATCATTGGAAAAATTCATGGCTGCAATATGTTCATCTATGCCTGGGTCAGTATATCGTGCACTCAATAGAATCAAATAGATTCCAATGATTATTCTGGTCATTTGAACCTTCAATTATAGGTTGACAGTATTTCTGCCCAGTACTATGTCTAGATGGGACCTTCCTCTTGGGTAAATATAGATGAACTCTACTTAGTGCCGTTGGAATCGATGCAAATAATAGCTTATTCCCACTAGCCTTCGCAGTTGTGGAATCAGAGTGCATTGAGTCATGGGTATGGTTTATGCACACATTACAAAACTTGATTCACTAGTGTCTAAAAGAGGTGATCTCTGCCTCATCTCAGATAGACATGCAGGTCTTGTTCGTGGCCGCAGAGAGATCTTTCCTTGGGCTGCACAACGCTTTTACCTGCGCCATTTGAGGGAGAACTTCAAAAGAGCAGTAAGATAATTCGGCATAGGTGATGTTGAGTTCATATGTCAGAAGATGTACATTGTTGGGAATACTAATGATATTCAACATTAGTGATGTTTACAGGGAGAGAAAATATGGCTAGCTAGAGTATCGATCATATGTTGAAAGAGGGTAGAGTGGTACCCGCCTGATCGTGTGCTCAGACAGTTCGGCATGCCTTCTATGACTGATGTAGCCCTGATAGATCCATCGTTCATATGGGTCGATGGATGAGGAAAAGCTGATGTTGATTGGGTTGAATACTACCACTCCTTCATTGCACAGTGGGAACACAGACGTGACTCAATTATCATGGTTGATTCATCATGACAGGATCGGGAGCCAGCAGTCAACCGATATATGAGGTGATGTCGTTCATGGGCATCACTTTACATGCTGAAGGCACTGATAGTACCTCCTGAAATATATTACCTCCGAGCGTCGGGGGAACGTTTGATGGTTAGTCTATATGCAAGTATTTTAATTTGTTTTTCCTTTTAACAATGAAATAGTCATCTAAATTTTTTTGTTTGTAGTGCGAACACATTTTGAATACTAAGGAAATATTTTAGCGCTATTTCGGTAGAGGTGATGAAATAGAATTTCAGAAATCTTTCAACGATTATGAAGAATTGCTCGTGAAACTGAGGCAAAATATGCATATCTCTGATAGTAGATCTGTGGATACCGACATTCCATACGCAGATTGCATGATGTTCCACAATGGATGTGGGGCCATTCTCTACGCTAGTGGTGGGATAGTCTACGTATACATTTACACAGCCACCCCAGTATTCATATCAGGAAGCAATGTGGTCTCAGATGCACCTATGACACGCAGCAGTCCCGCCGACATATGGACCACCGCCATTCCATATGATACCACCATACAGAGTGTACCATGGTATTTTGCTGCCTACGCAAGCTTATTCGATATACCTCATGCACTTAGGGTATTCACAACAACCCGTCGAAAGGTGTGGAAGAGGAGGAGGACCATCAACAACATCATCTCACATCACCACGCGGCCCACCAAAGACATTACACTCCAAGTAGATGCGATCGCCACGCAGATATGATTTAAGATAGATGTGTTATCTTTTTTTTTACAATAGATGACATGTACTCTTGGCTATTTTTTATTTGTTATCTTTAGTCATTCATGTACTCCTGATTGTATAATCCCAATGTAGTTTATTATTTGTTTGTTTTGATTAATTCAAATGCGAGGAGGAAAGATTCAACTGAGAATTACATAAAGATTCAAACTGAATTTATATATGGAATATAATGAGAGTGTTTGATATTACCAAAAAAATCATATATATTCAATAATCCTTGTATTATGACAAAAAAATAGGTCGCCACAATATATTTAATTTTGTGACTTGAAGTCACATTTTGAAAAAAGCTCCATCAAGATTCATTGAAAATTGTCAACATGAAAGTTTTAGATTTTTTCATTATCTTTCCAACGATACTAAGCATGCTAAAATTCGACACCTGATGAGCCTTATATGGCCAAAAAATAAGGGCTACATCAATATCTTTATTTTTTGCAACTTCAGAAGTCACGCATTTGCAAAAACTGTGGCTCATCGGGCGAGATTCCTTAAAAGTTGTCAACATAAAAGTTGTATAATTTTTTATTATCTTTCCAACGATACTAAGTATGTCAAAATCTAACATCTAATGAGCCTGATATGGTCAAAAAACACAGACTGCCTATTTAATTTTTTTTAAAAATTGTGGCCGCTTGGCTGATCATGACGGTGCAGTGTCACCACCCACCGATTGGACTAGGCCTATTTTTAAATTTTTTTTAAAAAAATGACTAATTAACTAATTAAGTTTATAATCCGACCTAATTTAAAAATTAAGTCTTTCTTTTTGGCCTACCGTCCCCATGTAAAGTTGAAGTAATTTCAAATTTTGCTCTTTTTTTTTTTAATTTGATGGGGGTGGAGGAAGAACGAGACTTCTCTGCAGAAATTTTAGAATTCTGAGACCTCCAAGGATAGTAATTTGATTTCCTTTCTCTTTTTTATTAGTATTTATTTATTTATTTATTTTTTTTGTTAAAGCCCACGAAATATTAATAGCCGGAATCATATGCTTAATAACTTAGTGATTATACATATATTTTATATTTTTAACTTATACAATGAATATGATACTCATAACTTTAATGCATGGATATTTAGGCAAGAGCTTTACATGATTAATGAGAAGTTTAATATTCAAATGTCTATATATAAATATACACTTGTATTGAATCACAAAAGTTAATATTTATATTAAATTAATTATATTCTGATTAGACTTTGTCATCATTCATGCATTTTTTATATCATATATATATATATATATATATATATATATAAAAGAATGACATATTTTATTATTATTATTTATATATACAGGCATGTATGAATTTTAAATAATTAAAGATCATTTAATTTAATATTTTACTTTAATCGATTAATCAAATAATAATAACATTATTATTGTACATTGTATATTTATTTATTTAATTTATCGTTCAAACTTAGTATTAGTAAAGCTCAATTTATTTAATTTATGATAACAACATTTTTAAATTAATAATATATACAATAGATTTTAACTTATATATATATATATATATATATATATATATATATATATATATATATATATATATATGATAATAATTGTATTATACAATTAATTAAAATATAATAATTTTATTTATAAAGTTTAACATAATTGAACTGATTTTATTTTATTTTATAATTGTATTATCTTTCTATTATTTGTGTATTGTATCTATTGCGTGCTAGAAAATCAGTTGCGGTAGAATAAAAGGTTACGCATTAGCTTTGTTGTGGAATCGAACACACACACAGATGTTCGAAGAATGAACAAAAAAACTCCAGAATTTTTACGTGAAAAAACCCCTGAATAGGGGGAAAAAATCACAAGGCCTAGCATAATAAAATCTTCCACTATGTATATGTTTCAGAGTACAAAGTTTTCCCGATAACGAGGTTACAAAATTGAGCTCAATTTTTAAATTAGGCCATTTTATAAACTTAATTAGGTGATTAGCCATTTTAAAAAAAATACAGGCCTAGTCGCCCGTCAATGACCGGCCATTGACCCTTTAATTTTTTTTTTTAAAATAATTGAATGGGCAGTCCACATTTTTTGGCCATATCTAACTCATCAGGTGTTAGATTTTAGCGTGCTTAGTAGCGTTGGAAAGATAATGCTTTTAACAACTTTAGAATCTTGGTGAAGTATTTCAAATTTGTGACTTTTGAAGTTGCAAGAAAAGAATCATTTTTCATCAAGCTAGGTATAGCGTGGTTAGTCGTTGGAATGATAATGAATTATACAACTTATGTTGAATGTGACGAATCACACTCAGTGAACAGATGTGTGACTTCTGAAGTTGTAAAAATTAAATATATTCATGACATGTTATTTTTTTTTTTGCCATAATATATATTATTTTGAATTCTAATTATATTTTATATATAAATTGAGTTTGAATTTTTATGTAATTCCCAGTTGAATCTTTCCTCTTCGAAGAGATAATATCAAACACTCTTATTATATTCTATATATAAATTGAGTATTTGCTCACAAAGAGGAAATATTCAACGGGAATTACATAAAGATTCAAACTCAATTTATATATAGAATATAATGAGAGTGTTTGATATTATCAAAATAATAATATATCCTTGTATCATGGCAAAAAAAAAAAAAAAAAAGGATGTCACAATATATTTAATTTTATAACTTTAAGTCACACATTTCAACTCACCTGAGATTCACAAAAGTTGTTAACATAAAAGTTGTAGAATTTTTTATTATTTTTCCAATGATATCAACCACACTGAAACCTGATGTATAATAAGCCTGATATAGCCAAAAAATGAGGGCTGCATCAATATCTTCAATTTTTGTAACTTCAGAAGTCGCACATTTGCAAACACTGCAGCTCACCAGACGCGATTCGTCAAATATTGTTAACATAAAAGTTGTAGAATGTTTCATTATCTTTCCAACAATACCAAGCACGCCAAAATCCAACACGTGATGAGTCAGATATGACCAAAAAATTTAGACTGCCAATTTATTTTTATTTTTGTTAACGCCGTCTTGCCAATGCAATTAGCCTATTTTAATTTTTTTAAATGGCTAATCACCTAATTAAGTTTATAAAATAGCCTAATTTAATAATTAAGCATACAAAATTATATATGAGAAGGGCAGACAATGAGAATCTCAGAATCAAGCAATAATAGCTATGCAACCATGGTTGTTATTTCGGGAGATGATGAACAACGGGGTCACCATCGACGGTGACGGCGATGGTGATGAACCATGGAGATGGGTGATGGTTGGGTGGTGGCCGATGGCAGCGCAACCACGACGGTATGGCGGCGAACCCACGCGGTCTACGGGACGAATGACGATGGTGGTCGAAGATGATGACCGGCGATGGTGGCCGACGACGGTGGTCGGCGGTGTTGGCCGACAATGGTGGTTGACGACGATGATAATCGATGGTGGCGATGGCGCAGTGGTGGTTGGCCAACCGTGGATCGGACCATCGAGTGGTACGACATGCTTGAAGAATTTTCAAGTTTTAGAGCTCTCTCTTCTCTTTAGCTTGGGTCCTCTTCATGTGAAGAATGAGGGGATATCTATAGATTAGAGGGAGGGCATTTTTGTGAATACATGCAATATCCAAACCACTCCATCGGATGGCTCAAAATGATTACCTTGATCATTTAATGTATTTTAAATATTTGAATGCTCGAATGAAGACAAAATCAAGAGATCTTGGGCTTGTTAGATCTGGCTCGTCAAGACGCTCGATCTGATTATAAACACTCCATATTTAGAAACTATTTAAGGATTTAATTGATATCCCAAAGTTTCCAATGATATTTTAAGTGCTTGATATGGACTAGTTTCAACTTAGGATCAAATTGCTTTTGACATCAAGATTCATGCTTATAGTGAGATTTTAGCAATATCGGTTTATTTTTGGATGACATTATCTCTATCACCCAAAAATATATGCTAAATAATTGAAAATAAATTCTTAATGAAATTTGCGGGTTTATTAACCATATAGTTTGAGAGAATAGATCTTCATGGGCGCACAAGATTATGATCACGGAAGCGGATACAAGGCCACGGATGCTTGCGAGTGCTCGCGAGCGTGAGGCTTCAAGGTTACGCATCGCTCTGACACTGCGTGGACTCAGCACTCATACAAACTGCTTGCTAAAACTAATTGCATAAAAGTTTACTCCTTAGCTTTGTTGTGAAATCTAACACACACACAGATGTTCGAAGAATGAACAAGAAAACTTCAGAATTTTTACTTAAAAAAACCCCTGAATATGGGGGAAAAATCACGGGGCCTAGCTCAGTAAAAATCTTCTACTATATATCTGTTTCAGAGTACAAAGTTTTCCCCATAACGGGATTACAGGATTGTATATAAGAAGGGCTAACAATGGGAATCCTAGAATCATGCAATAATATCTATGCAGCCGTGATTAGGTTATAATAGTTGTTAGTGGCAGTTGATGATGGTGAACAACGGGGTCAAATCGACCGGTCGTGATCCGGCAGGATGACCGCGAGATGGCGAATGGTCGATGGCCACCAACGACCGGGTTGACGTAAGGACCAGACCGGTTGATGATGACGATGATCAATAGTGGTGTGGAGGCAGGTAGCAGAAGAAAGAACCGCACTGGGCGCGGAAGCGATGAAGTGGTCGAGATGACCGATGATGATGGTTAACCATGACCGGCATAGTGGTCAGCGGATGACCAAATAGTGGTTGACAACGACGCCGACGGATCGCAACCAAGCTACGGTAATGGTGATGATGGTTGATAGTGCGATCTGGTTGTGATGACCGATGATGGTGGTTGACGATAATGACTGGCGATAGTGGTCGGCGGTGATGACCGGCGACCGTGGTTGACGACGATGAGGATCGGCAGCGGTAGTTGACGACGACGATGGTTGGCGGCCAATGGCGATAGTCGGCGACCGTCAAATGGTGGCACGGTTATGCTTGGAGGATTTTCAAGCTTTAGAGCTCTCTCTTCTCTTTAGCTTGGGCCCTCCCTCTAGTGCCTTATTCAGGGGTTTTTCCACGTAAAAATTCTAGAGTTTTTTTATTCATTCTTCAAACATCTGTGTGTGTGCTGGATTTCACAACAAAGCTAAGGCGTAAACTTTTATTCTAACAATTGATTTTCTAGCACGCAACAGTTTGACGCTGTCTGTGGGAATCAAACCCCGTAATCGCAATCTCTGTGAACACCTATATTCTGGCCAATAGGCGTAATACTCATAATAATGGAGCTTCCCGCTCCAACTCCCGTCACTCTCGAGACCAATTCTTGAACCAAGGATGCCAAACTTTTGCCTCACTTCCCCCTGATAGGCATGACCCTATCGGTGAAGGTGCTACATGAATCTCTCTAGAAGATCATGTGCGCCGAATGGAAGTGTCTCAAAATGAGATAATCTGACTTTCACGAGGAACACGACAGCCACTACTGTGGCAAACACATCTCCCCTAAGATCGATCGTTAGCCAGGGGAGGTCAAAATGCAAATACGGGTCTTCTCGCCATCAGACTGAAGTTCCTCCGCTTCCAGACCGTGATGTTGACCTTCTTAACACTGCTAGTTCTACTCATCCATCACTTGCAGCTCAACCGACTACTAATCCACCAATTATTGTTGGTAGTTTGGCACATTCTCATCTTGTTGACTCCACTTGCCATATGTGCGAAATTATAATACTTGGTGCGAGAAGAATTTCATTATAAAGATGGAAATCATCTTCCCTCTCTTCATGACTATCAGGAGTCTTCACCTCTAACTGAAGCTATTCTTCAACATCCTATTCTCGTAGGATTCAAGATTCTAAACATCGACTCTTATGATGGGGCAACTGACCCATATGAACACATCGACTATTATAGGACTATCATGCATATCCAATAAGCTTCTGACACACTACTTTTTCAGGTCTTTCTAGTTACCCTCAAGGGGTAGGCTCGCAGATCCATCCATACCTTTGACAAACTCGCCAAGATTTTTGTAGAATAGTTCATTATAAACCAAGGATCATTAAAGATTCCTCTCATCTCTTAGGCATTCATTAAAATGATGGTAAATTACTCAAGGAATACTTTTAGAGGTTCTCCTTAGAAGCTCGCCAAATACCTGGAGTAGACCCTGAACTATTAAGAGGAGTTTTTCTTGGAGGGCTCCATCTTGGGCCTTTCTACTCATCACTAATGCGAGATACGGTCTATTCATATGCTGACTTGGTTCATCGTGTGAAAGCACAAATTTCTGTTGATGAGGCTTTTAATGCCCATCTTAATGAATTTGAACAATCTACAAGAAAACATAAGAGTACCCCAGGTAATGTAGACCGACAATCCCATCGAAAGAACCAACAAGTCGTGATCTCCCTCCATGGCCCTCACATCAACAATGTGAACCACGACCAAAAAAAGGAATACACACCATTGAACACATCTCGTGTTAACGTCCTGATGGCCATTCAAGATGAAGAGACCATCAAGTGATCACATTCGCTGAAATTAAATTCAAGAAATCATGAGTAATATTGTCACTTCTATTGAAGTCGTGGACATACTACTGAGGCGTGAAATTAACTCAAAGAAGAAATTAAGAGGCTCATTCAACAAGGATATCTATATCGATTTGCGAAGAATCAATCGACTCAAGCAAACATAACTCCAACTAGGGGGGGGGGGGGAACCAGGATAATCATCATAAAAATAATAATTATCAGATAGTTGGAGAAATTGAAACAATCGCAAGAGGACCACTGCTATCTAATCAAGTCCTCATTGCCACCTTTGAAGAACCAGAGTTAAAGAAATCTCGTATTAATCATTCCTTTAATGACTTGGACTTAGAAGGAGTCCAAGTTCCCCATCAAGATCCACTTATCATCAGCGCAAGGATCGGTGACCCATGCTATAATGTTAAGAGAATTTTGATTAACAATGAGAGTTCTGTTGATGTCTTATTTTACTCCACATTTCTTAGCATGGGTTTGGTTAGGGAAAAGCTTCAACCCACTGCAGGAACATTATATGAGTTTGATAATCGCCCTGTGCGAGTAGAGGGGACGATCACCCTTCCTGTTGTCATCGGAGAATTTCCTTGACAAGTTACTCATTCAATTCAATTCATGGTGGTCTAGTCAAATTTGGCGTATAACGCTATCTTTGGAAGACCCCTCCAATCAATTTTTAATGCCGTTACTTCATTATCTCATCTTAAGATGAAATTTCCAACCCTTGTTGGGGTTGGAGTGGTCTGTGAAAATCAACAAATAACACAATTATGTTATCTTAGACAAGCTCAACCACGCCCTTCGGTGACCTTTAGCATTGAAAATTATAATTTTTGAGATGAAGAAGTACCCTAGAGAGCTTCACCTATAGAAGACTTGCTCCCTGTTTCATTGTCAGATGACCAACCTCTACGAATAGTGTAGGTCAGATATCTATTCTAAGATGAATAGAGGGCAAAATACATAGACTTTTACACAAAAAATTAAGACATCTTCGCTTGGAGTCTGATAGATATGTTGGGGGTCACCCTAATGTGATCATGCACTCTCTCAAGATTGATCCAACATTCAAATCGATCATTCAAAAGAAGTGGAGTTTTGCACTTGATCACCTCCAGGCTATTGAACAAAAAGTTAACAAGCTCGTAGTAGCAGGATTCATAAGAGAAGTACTTTACCCTACATGGCTAGCAAATATTATCATGATTAAGAAAATAAATGGAATGTGAAGAATGTGTATTGATTACACTGATCTCAACAAAGCTTGTCCGAAAGATAGTTTTTCTCTCCCTCAAATTGATCAATTGGTCGATGCTACGCTAGACATCAAATGCTCAGTTTTTTGGATGCTTACTTAGGTTACAAAAAAAATAAAAATGGACCCAACGGATGAAGAAGCCACATCATTTTAAACATATAAAGGTTTATATTGTTACCAAGTTATACCGTTCGGGTTAAAAAATGCTGGTGCTACCTATCAATGCCTTATGAATAAGGTTTTTAAAGACCTCTTAGGCAGCATAGTGGAGGTATATGTGGATGTCATGTTAGTAAAAAGCTTGAAAGAATCACAATATATTTTGACTTAGAAATATACTTTAACCTTCTTTGACGTTATAACATGTGACTTAACCTGACCAAATGTGGTTTTGGGGTTACATCGGGAAAATTTCTTGTGTTTATGGTAACCCATCGCGGGATTGAGGCCCATCCTGAGAAAATTAGAGCCCTCAGAGATATGGCTCCTCTAAGAATATCAAAGAGTTTCAATATTTGAATGGACAAATTGCCGCCTTATCCAGCTTCCTAGCCTATTTTGGGGATAAATACTTACCATTCTTTAAAATACTAAAGGGAGCTAAAAATAATAATTTTCAGTAGACTAATGAATGTCAGTCTACTTTTGAGCAACTGAGAGAATATTTAACATCTCCACCCTTACTATCCAAGCCTATCCAAAGAGAGATATTATACTTATATCTCACAATCTCTTCCCACACGATAAGCTTAGTTTTAGTGCGAGAAGAAAATGGGATACAATGATAATTTACTATGTTAGCAAAATTCTCTCTGATATAGAAAGTCATTATCCACTGGTAGATAAGATGGCTTTGGCTTTAGTTTTCTCAGTACAAAAATTACGTCCATACTTCAAGCTCACACCATCGAGGTTTACACTCATTTACCATTGAGAGCCATTTTACAGAAACCAGAGAAATCTAGGAGGTTAATCAAATGGTCTGTAGAATTGGAGAGTTTGATATCCATTTCTTACCCTGGCCAGATATAAAGTCTCAAGTACTCGCAGACTTTATAGTGGAATGCACTGCCCCAATTCTAAATGAGCTATCTATTACACTCCTTTCGTCTCCTCAATGAACCCTCTATATTGATGGAGCTTCAGAAAATACTGATGCCGGAGCAGGAATTTTACTTATTTCCCTCCAATAGGATACCTTAGAGTATGGACTTCACCTAAAATTCCCTACAACCAATAATATGGCTGAATATGAGGCTCTCATCATAAGATTGAGACTCAAGACTTAATGATCCACACTAACTCTCAGCTTGTTGCCTCCCAGGTTGAGGGAAATTTTAAAACTCATAATCCTTAGTTGGCGTAATACCTCAGCTTGGTGAAGTCACTTCTTGCCCATTTCAAGACACATCAAATCATTTACATACTATGAGAGAAGAACACTAGAGCTGATCCTCTCGCTAACCTTGCTACCTCTGCTACTGGAGATCTATTTAAGAGAAGATATGTTGAAGAAATATATTTTTCTAGTATCCAAGAGTCATGGGTAATACAAGCAATTAATGAGATAAAATAATCTTTATGGATGGACCCCATCCTGTCTTTTCTACAAGAAGGGACCCTTCCCGAAGACCCAACTACTGCAACTCGTCTCCGAAAGCAAGCTTCAAACTTTATTATTATTAGAGGTAAACTATACAAATGAGCTTTTTCTGGGCCATACCTTAAATGCCTCTCACCATTAGAGGCCGATTATGCATTAAGAGAGGTTCACTCAGGGATATGTGGAGAACACCTAGGAGGAAGGGCACTAGCCCTTAAAATTATAAGGCAAGGGTTTGATTGGCCTAATGAAGGAAGATGCCTTGGAGTTCACAAAAAATAGTGTGAGTTATCAGTTGCACTCTAACCTCTCTCATACGCATATAGAGCTCTCATCCCTTCAATGCCTGTGGACTTTTGCTCAATGGGAAATTGATATCATGGGACCTTTTCCAATAGTGTTAGTGCAACGAAGTTGATCATTTTAGCTGTCGACTACTTCATTAAATGGGTGGAAGTTGAACCACTCTCTAAAATCATAGAGATAAATGCTAAATAATTTATTTGAAAAATATATGTCGATTCGTCTTCGCAAAGATCATCACTGACAATGGAACCCAATTTACTGGAAAAGCTTTACATCTTTTTGTAAAGATCTTCACATTCAGCTGCTGCATACGGCTGTGGCCCATCCTCAAACTAATGGACAGACTGAAGCTACCAATAGGACTATACTTAAAGGATTAAAAATGCATCTTGAGAAGGCTGGGGGGAAATGGGTTGATGAGGTCTCTAATGTTCTTTGGGCTTACCACACTACATCGCTAACTCTAACTAGTGAGATACCATATAACTTGTGTTTTGGCATAGAAGCTATTATACCAGTAGATATCAGGATTCCAAGTCCAAGAGTTCAATCATTCGATCATGATAGTAATGAAGAAAAACTCTGACAGAACTTAGACCTACTCCCCGAAACTCATGACATAGCCCTACTTCAGACTGCTTCTTACCACCAAAGGGTAGCTCATCATTTCAATAGAAGAGTGAAACCCCATCCAATCTCTATCGGTGACTTGGTCTTGCGAAGTCTTGAAGCTGTGGGCAAAGGCCCTCAACGTAATAAACTCTCACCTCTTTGGGATGGCCCTTATGTGGTTATAACTATGGTCAAAGAACATTCAAGCTCAAGGATCTAGGGGAAAACCTTACCTCAAACTTAGAACACCGATAATCTTCAAAAATATTATTAGTAATTCTTACTGCATAATTATTACAACTTTTATTTTATCTCGTTTGTCATTTCATCTTCAAACTCATATTTGTGTTAAAATTATCTTATAATTGTATCAACGACCTTATCAGAGTAATGAGTTTATAGCCTTTTCTTTCAAGCTTGTTGCATATAAACAATCTCCTTCATTTAATCCTCCCACTTGAGAAATTAACTCACATTGCTTCGCATGATCAATCCTGGGACTTGATCGACCTCTTCCATACAAGTAAGGTCACTAATGCCTGGATAGGTCAAAAGTCCTTGGTGGAAATTTTATAGCCTCTTCCATACGTAAGTAAGTCTAACACTTTGGCTAATACCTAGATAGGTCCCTTGGTGGACATTCCACCACCTCTTCCATACAAGTAAGATTTCAAATAATGTTTTGACTAATACCATAAAAAAGCCAAAAGTCCTTACCTCATCCATACAGGTTATCATTGTCGAATAATATTCCAACCAATCACCTCAGATAGGTCAAAATAAAATAAAGGCAAATCACCCAAAAAATTTTTTATATCATTGACAACACTAACATGATGATATAAGAAAGAATCAAAATTCGGATACAAAAAATAATAATAATAAATTACAATACATAGATAAAAGGAAAAGAAATGCATCCTCAAGTGATACTACATGATATCAATGCCCTCCTCACCACTAAAATATGCTCCCTTAAACTCACTCTCAACCCCTTGATTTCTTGAATCCGGCGAAGGGTCTTCAGACACCTGGCTAGGAGACAAATTATCAATACTAGCTCCAATTTTATGATGTACTAAGCAAATTCCATTTAGGAATCTTTGGATGAAGCCTTCCTCTAAATATTGGCACTCCAAGTCCTTCACTTCAACATCAAGAATATGATTATGAGCTTCCTGGACATGGTCCTCGATAGTATCACGACAAGCTATGGAGTTCTTAAAGTCTTCCACTATCTTCAAGGAGATTTTATTTACTTTTTCTTCTAATATTATAAGCTCTTTCTTAGAAAGACCGTAAGTGCCTTGAGTCTTTTCTCTTTCAGGCGAATATCTACTCTCACCTCAATCAGCTCATCATGAGTATGCTCCACCTCTTGACGCTAGAGAGAAAGAGAAGTTGACATGTTCGCTAGCTATACGTTAGTTGATCCTCCAGGCCTTTTCTTAGCACTCCTCTTTCTCTCATACTCACCATGTAGATATTTTATCTTCATAAATTCAGTATTCCACTCGTCTAGAGCGACACCCAAATGAGCCATTAGCCCTAATATTTGAGCTACCTACAATAAAAAAAATCACAAATATTATATGAAGAAAAAAGGAAAAGAAGAAAAGAAGGAGAAGGAGAAGACAACGTACTAATTCGTATGCTTATTGACATCCAGTACATATGTGCTTTAACACCTCTTCAGAAATATGTGGCTTCGAGAAACGAATGCCCCCATTATGAGTTGAGATAGCTAAACTCTCAGAGGCCAACTTGGAGGGAACATCTTCTCCATAAATATTTGACGTAGTCACTTCGGCACATGTCTTCTTTTTCTTTAAAGAAGAAACATTGCTTTCACCATGATTTCATAACGGGTTTCTTGAAAGAATCCTGTGAATATGAGGAGACCTTTCATCACCTTTACTTGATCTCTTAAGTGGAAGAGTATGAGATCTCCATGCATGAATGGAAAGGCCAACCTTGAACATTCTATCTTCAATTATATATTTGCCAATGTGATGTAACTCATGCTGCAAGCTTTCTGCAACAGGAATATTAAAGGTCATTAAGATTTCATTCTCTTCAATCAATAATGGATATGGATGGTCATTCAATCTTCCCCATCTCTCCTGGAGGCCCCACTCATTTTTCATAAAAAAGAATCCGTTAGACTAATTTCTAGATGGATCCAGTGCTGAAAATTCTATCCAATTTTTTATAGCCTAATAAGAAACATGTCCCTGAGCATCACATGTGAATCTACACATTCAGCATAAGTATTTGATGTTCAAAGTAACACCATGCTCTCTAAAAAAGATAGTCAAACTAACGATGATCACTAAAGCTTGAAATAAAAATTATGATAAAGTACACTGCATATTTTAACGATCTCAATCAATTCAAGAGCCAAAGGGAATCGCAGTCCCACACAAAGAATCATCTCAAAAATAGTAAAGTATTTTGGCAGAGGTGAACGAGCTCGATCAAACTTTTTGGTAACAATAACCACCAACTCATCAGTGAAATGAAATTTTCTGTGGAGCACCATTAAACTATCTACTGTGATAGTGCATGATATATCATTTGTGGCTGTTACGCTATTGGTTTTCTTTCGGCCATCATCCTGTGAAAATACATAATAAATAAAAGAGGAGAGAGGAAAAGATAAAAGTTTGAGAATTGTGTAAAGCAACTCACTCACCCCAATACTTGGGCATATCCTTTCCTAACTTTATCGCTTCATGACCTTTGGATAAAATTTTCTTTCACTAAAAAACTTATGCATACATATGAGATAAAAAAAAACCATTACTATATAATGATACTCTAAAATTACCTGCTAGACTTTCTGAGTTGTTCGAAGGATGGTTCCTAATTGATGCTTCTCGACCATCTTGGCAGTTATCAACTATTGAACTATCCATTGGAGTTTCAAGAAATTCAATTTCCTACAAGAAGTAGAAACAACGTGACTTGACCTCCTCCAAACCTGGTCAGTCTGACGAGGACAGTTGATGCCTCTTTCGAGGGAAAACTGGAGCCTCGTCATATGAACTATGGGCCTTGACCACCTCCAAACTTGGTCAGTCAGACTAGGATAGTTGATGCCTCTTTTGAGGAAAAATCGGAGCCTCGCCATATGAACTACGGGCCTTGATCGCCTCTAAACCTGGTCGGTCCGAAGAGGACAGTTGACGCATCTTTCGAGGGGAAACTAGAGCCTTGCCATATGAACTATAGGCCTTGATTACCTCTAAACCAGGTCAATGAGGAGAGTTGACTCCTCTTTTGAGGGAAAACCAGAGCCTCACCATATGAACTACGGGCCTTGATCGCCTCTAAACTGATGATGTGATGAGGGTGATTGATGTCTCTTTTGAGAGCCTCATGCGAATCTGAGTCTTGATAAGCAAAAAGAATGACCTTCTTAAGAAGAAGGTCGAACTTGACAAAAAAAAAATATTTTTTACCCTAGCCCTTGAACTTTCGCTAGATGATTTCTCATCCAATGTAGAGGAATACTAGAGCATATGGAAGTTGTGTCTCCTCACTTGATCCTAGGGGGATTTTATAGGCCCACTATAGGGGTAAAAAGGAAAAAAATGAAAAGAAATGAAAAAAAATGGAAAAACTAAAAAAAAGCTCATCGGTGCATGTTTCTGCATCGCGGGTGCACTTGGCGCCCACCACTGTCATGGTGCGCGCGAGCACCCGTGATTATCTGGGTGGGCCCGCACGAGCACTCTTATGCATTCGCAGCCTTATACCCACTTCCGTGATCATAATATTGTGTGCCCATGAAGATCTATTCTCTCAAACTATTAATAAACTCTCAAATTTTATTAAAAATTTATTATTTTTAATTATTTAGCATATATTTTTGGATGATAGAGATAATTTCATCTAAAAAACATATGCTAATCTCACTAATTACTATCATGTCAATAGTAATCAATCTAAGTTGAAATTAGTCAAGCACTTAAAATATAATTGAAAACTTTGGGATATCAATTAAATCCCTAAATAGTTTCTAAATATGGAGTGTTTATAATCAAATCGAATCTTGACGAGTCAGATCTAACAAGCCTAAGATTTCTTGATTCTGACTTCATTTGAGCATTCAAAATTTTAAAATACATTAAATGATTAAGGGAATCATTTTGAGCCATCCGATGGAGTGGTTTGGATTTTGCATGTATTCACAGAAATGCCCTTCCTCTAATCTATAAATAACCCCTCATTCTTCACATGAAGAGGGCCCAGGCTAAAGAGAAGAGATAACTTTAAAGCTTGAAAATCCTCCAAATAATCGAACCGGTCGACAACACCGCCGTTGCGCCAATCACCGTCATGCGCCGCTACCCTGATTCTCATCATCGTCAACCACCATCGCAGGCCATCACCGCCACCATCGTCAGTCATTGTTGTCAACCATTGTGGCGGTCATCGCTTGACCGTCGACCACCATCGCCGGTCATTCAGTCACCACCATCGCGGTCATCATCGACTACTTTCCCCATCGATCCGCGTTCGTCGATCATCACCATCAACCACCATCACTAGTCATCATCACTGACCACCATCACTGGTTATCGCCATCAACCATTATTTGGTCATACCACTGATACCTGCATTCGCCCGGTCACGCCGCGGCCACGTAGTATCGGGCCACTGCCGCTGCTATCGACCACTCGGTTGCCAACCTATGCCATTGGCCATACCAACAATCACCATTCATCCACCTGCGGTCATCACCGCGCTGGTCGTCGTCTGGCCCCGGTCATTCATCATCATTGCCACCAACAAATGTTACAACCTAACCACGCCTGCATAGCTATTGTTGCCTGATTCTGAGATTCCCATTATCATCCCTTCTTTTTACATTAATCAGTTCGGGAAAATTTATACTCTGAATAGATACATAGTGGAAGATTTTCTTGGGCTAGGCAGTGATTTTTCCCCTATTCGGTGTTTTTCATGTAAAAAATTCGGGTTTTCTTGTTCATTCTTCAACATCCATTGTGTCTTGATTTCATAACAAATCTAAGCATAAATTTTTTATTCTACCGGTACAAGACGTAATAGTACACACACACACACACATATATATATATATATATATATATATATATATATATATATATATATCAATATTGAAATTATTTAAGCTCATTTTGCACATGAGACATTCTTCATTTATCATCTTGCGAATGAGTGAAATTTGAGTGACTTTAAGACCGAAATTATTTCTGCATTTGATCGAAATAGCATTGCGATCATTGCCAATTTAATTTTTTGGATGCTTAACTTAGCCTTTGCTCTTATTGTAAACATGAAGGTCAATAAATGCCCCCTAATAAATGTGAGTCACGTATGGAGCGAGTCATGTTTGTTTAAAACTAGTTGACCCTTTGAGTCAACCCTGAATCTCAAATTATTGTAGCTTTAATTTTAATGGTTTCACTAAAGAGCTTCTTTCACCATCTACTCTCTACTTTGATGGGTTCGTTGAAGGTCTCTTTCTTTTGTGTCTTCATAGATTTGGATTTCCTTCGACCCTAGCTTCGTGCTTGATTGGGTTTGATGAAGGAATTGGTTTATTTGCTTTGAGATTTAAAATTCATTATGTCTTAGCTCTAAGCTTGACTGACTTGATGAAGGATTGACCTGATTTGTCCATATTTACTTGTCAAAAAGGATAAGAGCTTCTTCTACCATCTTCTTTTTACTTCATTGGGTTCTTTGAAGATCTCTTTCTCTTGTGTTGTTGTAAATTTGAACTTCTTTTGATCCTAGCTTTGTGGTTGATCGGGTTTGATGGAGAAATTGATTTGTTTACTTTGAGATTTGAAATTTCTTTTATCTTAGCTGTAAGTTTGATGGACTTGATGAAAAATTGACTTGATTTGTCCAGATTGACTTGTCAGGAAGTGTATGTATGTCTTCAATCATGTGCTTGTTGCTTTGATGAATTCATTGAAGGGTGCATACAAATGACCCAACCTTTCGACTTATATTAGGTCTATAATGTTATCAGTCTAACAATGTGTGCTTTAGCAGACTGAATAACTACAAAATTCATTTAGTTCAGCCATTGCCCTTGTGTGAATTATGAAATCGCTTCCTCGGTCCTGTGCTTTCTGCTTTGGTGGACTTGATGAGGGAATTGGCTTTGATCCATTCTTTATGCTTGATCAGCTCACTTAAAAAAGATATTAGAATATCATCTTGCAAGCAATATATAGATTGATTTGAGGTAGCTCTGAATTGAGAGTTATTTCCTTAAATTATCTTGGTCCATCGATCAAGTAGAAATATCTCTTAGATTCTAGCTACTTGTAATCACTAAGCTGAATCTAGTTTGAGATTGAACAACTATCATCATTAGACTAACGAGCAAGGGCACTTTCACTGTGACCTTTTCTTATGGCTTGTTGAGTGAGGAGAGTGTCAACGACTCGACCATTTGTGGGCTTATTGCATCAGACCATTTATAACTTACTCGAGTCTTCAACTTAAGCTGTGGTGGCTTGGTGGTTTGTTCATCAGACTTACGAAAGGGGGATCTTTCACTATAGCCTTTTCTTGTGTCTTATTGAGTGAGGAGAGCGTCAGCAACTCGGTCATTTGTGGGCTTGTTAAGATTGACATTTGGAACCCATCTGTATCCTAGACTTGAAAATGTAGAGGTTGATATTTCTCCAACTTAGTTTATTGAAGCTTCTAAAATTAGGAGTTATTCTAACTTGATCTTCATAATTTGATAAATCTGAGAGACAAACTTTTAGTATTTATGGTTATCTTTTCATGCTTGTAGTTGATTCTTTTTGTACTTATAAGACCTAAAACTTTAACAATAATAATTATAAATAAATTCAATGATCTCGGCATAAAGCTCGATGCCAACTTGAATGTATATATGAGAAGATCTCCTGTTTCACAAGAAAGGATCGAACAACTTTGATTATGAAAACTAAAAAAGTGCTCCATGTTTAATAGGGGGATTACAGACTAGTTCAAAAATGTATTATAAAGTTTGAACTTCTTTAATATAAATAAATGTAGCTCATTCTGATTATAATATATATTTATTTGAGGATCTCAGCTTGAAGCACGATGCCAACTTAGCTAAATATATAAAAATGTCCCTGTTAACCTCATTTTTAGGATGAGCTCTCAACCTCCATATTAGACATAAGACTTCTTTTAGACTTTAAGAGTTCCTTAATCTTAAGACATTTCTAGTGATTAGGTGAACACTCAACCTATCCCTAGAGACTTAGAAGAGTTAGCCATAGGAATAGGTCATGCTTTAGGGGTGTTAGAAAAATTTGACCACCCTTTAACTTAAACCAAATTCCTCACTTCCTCTCTTCAAGTCATACTCAAATCAATTCCAACTTGATTAATTTTCTCCAAACTTATATCAACTCCAACTCTAACTCAAACCTTGAACCAATTCAATGGATTTTCTCAAATCATGAATCAATCCCAAATAATTGAAACCTATGGTTGAAGCCCATGATTGGATTCCAAACTCCAAAATATTTCTTAAGTCCTTTGATTCCCTCTCATGGATTTAGCTCAAATTAAATCTAAATCAATTTAAATTCAAGAATTTTTTCATAACTCATTTATATTCTCATTTATATTCAAATATAAATGAAATATAAATTCAAATATCAAAACTCAATTCAAAAATCAAATCCAAATTCAATCAAAATTCAACCTAAGCCTTCAAGTCAAAATCTTGAACTTAGCCAAATAAAATTAAAATAAAGCCAAACTCTTGATTTTTTTTTCATTATTCAATCAATCATTCAATCATGAATCCAAATATAAACATAAAATTCAATCATTAATCCAACTTAAATCCAAATTCAATCAAAAATCCAACCTAAGCCTTCAAGTCAAAATCTTGAACTTAGCCAAAGAAAATTCAAATCAAGCCAAACTCTTGATTTTTCTTCATGATTCAATCAATCCTTCAATCATGAATCCAAGTAAAAACATAAACTTCTATCATCAATCTAAAAATCAATTCAAAATTTAAATCCAAATTCAATCAAAATTCAACCTAAGCATTTCTAGTCAAAATCTTGAACTTAGCCAAATCAAATTCAAATCAAAACTTGATTTTCTTCTTTCAATTAATCCTTCAATCATGAATCCAAATATAAACATAAAATTCAATCACCAAATCAAAACTAAATTCAAAAAATTAAACCCAAGTCTAACTGATGTTCACCCTTTGAACTTGAAATTGTCAAGTGAATCAAAACCTATTTGACTTCAAATCACTTGCAAATAGATTTATATTTCAATCATAAGTCCATATGTGAGTTCAATCAAACTCAAATCAGGCTTTGATCAAGCCATTTGACCCACTTAGGCTCACTTGACCCAAAGTAACCTAAAGTACCCCTTTTGAGCCAAATTCTAATCCTTCCCAAATTGGATTGAACTAAGCCCAACTAAGCCTCACATTGTCAGCAACTATCACCATGAGATGATCAATCACTCAAATTAGGTCAAACCAAGTCAAACCAAAGGGTTGACCAAGTCAACACTTAGCCAAAAACCTAAACTAGCCAAAAAATCCCAAATTGATTGAAATTATTAATCAAAACTCATTCATTCATGTTTGAACTTGAGCAAGTCATTATTACTTGACCCAATAGCCACTTTGACCCAACTTGACCTAAAAAGTCAAAATATGTCAAAACTTGATCTAAGATAAATTGATTGAAACTAATGGGTCAAGTTCATTCCAAATCACTTGTTGAACTTGAGCAAAGCCCCAATTGGCCAACTAGACCTAACCTAGCCCAATTGATCTTGAACTTAACTTAACTAAAAGGTCAAACTGATCCAAATCCAAATATAAACAAAATTGATTGGAAACAAAGATACCAATCAATTTCAAATGATCAACCAAACATAAACCAACCCATGACCTAACCCAATTAGGTCAAATGGGTCAATTATCAACTTGACCCATTTGACCTAAATGAAATGAACCAAATCCAAATATAAATCAAATTGAACCAAACTAATGATGCCAACACATTTAAAATGGTCATATGAACTCGACCTAACCCTTGGTTTGACCCAATTTGACCATTTGGTCAACTTGACCCATTTTGACATAAATTGGTCAACATGAGCCAAATCATATCAAACCAACTCCAAATTCATTAAAACTTGGACCAATCCATTTTTCAATCATACAAAACATATTCAAATTGAAATCCAAGCCAAATGACCAATTTACCCCTAGGCCATAGGGTAACCTAAAATTAAAATCACTTGGAAATTGATAAATTTCTTTTCATGGACAATTGACATCCTCTTAGTGGACCAAGTGGTCACTAATGAGGATGGTTCACATGACCCATTGAGTTTGGGTCAGCCCAATCTAACCCAAGGTCAAAATCGACCACCTCACTTGACATGGGCATATGAGAATCCTTCCTCCACTCATTTCAAGCACATAGGAGCTTCCTTTGCCACCACCAAACTCTATGTCCTAACAAACCAATTAAATAAAGTGAGTTGGATCAAAATGGAAAAAGATATTATTATCATCTGATTCACTTAGGGGGATATATACTCTCCCAAATTCCACTTGAATTCAATACACACACACTCGATTGAGCTTAGGGAACTTAGAGCTAGCACCCTAAGGTTCCTCCAAGGTTCCTCAACCCTTCTTTATTTCTCCTCTTCTCGGTTTCTTTAAGACAAAAATAAGGGGCTCCACCACTTTTCCATCTCACTCAATACTTAATATCAAGCCAATTCCTCTTGCAAACTTCATCAGAGGACTCAATCAAACTTGCCTAAAGCTTAATCCAAGTTCTCAAGGAAAGGGAAGTGGGACTTCGATCAAGGCCACAAGGATTTGAAGGTGAGTTTAGTCCATAGGGTGATCTACTCAACCCCAAGGCTTGAGACTTTTAACAAGGCTTTGTCTCCACTCTAAGCTACCTCAGATGGATTGAGCGGTGATATGGCGGTATCGTTCAACTGCATAGAATAGAGAGTGTGTGGTATTTTGTGAGAGGAATTTTTATCTCAAGTAAAACTAGCTGTTGGATGCCTTCTCCTTTGCATGATGATGGTGTGGGTTGAGTTTGAGCCTAATCCGAGCTCAATCGAGCTTAGATCTTGCCCTAGAAGATGGACAATGGCCATCTCCCGCAGGCAAGCTCAGGGATGGATCATGGGCCATCCATCCGCATTTTGGATGGACAGCCATGATTAAGATGTGTAGGATCCTCTGATTTATCCTATTAATATCCGGCATCTCAACCGTCGATCTTTGATCGACGGATGAGAAAGCAGCCTGTGATGCAACACTACGATGTGACAACTTAAGTGACCTCTCCCATCACACCACGTGAAAAGTGCGCGCCGCATCAGCCTCCACGTGGCGCTGATGGGATTAGTCATATAATTAAGGGATTAATTATTTAATAATCATGGAAACTTCAAAAATATCATAACTAAATGTAGAAAAATCAGAAAACTACAAAATAAATTGCATTGGAAAGATAATTCAAAGAGGAATAATCTAAAATTAATTTCAATTGATTTTGAGTAGCGATATTTTTTGAATTTGGGTTTTATTAGGAATTTAATTATGTTAATTACTCTCTAATTATCCCACTGATTAATTCCAAACTTCTCATGTACATTTAGTGGGATGACTTCAACTCTTTAATTTTCTTGGGATTTACTAGTGGTTTAATTAGGGTAATTGCTTGGTTCATTCCTAATTATCCTCTTAATTAATTAAATGATTAATTAACCTTTTAAATAGTGATAAATATGTTAATTAAAGTTGCTAATCACCTTAGAATAGTTAGTGGACTTACGAGAATGAGATTAGAGTTCTTTCCCTATATTATTTTCTTAAGTTCATTTCATTGGATAAAATTTAATTATGGTGCAAATTAATTAAATAAGTCTAATCATTTAATTAGATGGCTCAATTAATCAAACTTTCCAAACTCAAAATATTCCAGAACTTAACCAATACATCATGGGTATGCGCTTAAGTGTTCAATAACCTGAGTAACTTAAGGAAATCAAAATCCAATGCACATGTGTGGGAAGGGTTATGAAAGTACTTAAATTAAACCCTTTAACTTAATTAATGATTAATTGTGAGCCAATTGCATAAGGTACCTTTCTTTCCTAGGATGCATTACTGATTTAAATTCCTTATGATTTTATGTCATACATTGACTCATAATTATTTGATTAAATATGTTAAAATGGTGTAGGTAAGGGGTAATTAAAGCACTTAATTCATACTTTAATCTAAACCAAAATATTAAAATCATCTAATGGCTCTAAAATTAAACTAAAACAACATACACATGTTGAAAAATGGGTTAGGAATAACAAACCTCTCTACATTTCTCAAATTGAAATTAAACTCAAACAAAACTAAAAATCTCTTTAAAATAATTTTGATTTGCTTTAAATAATTCTATTTCATAGGATTGTCTTTAGAAATTAATTAGGGTGAATGAATTTACATGCTTTCTTTACTTTATTTCTTTCTTAGCATGCTAAATATGTATGCCATATGAAAATCATTCATTCATGCTTTTTTTAAAAATCAAATTAAAAATGAAATATTTCCTTTATATCAAATTGTATGTTTTGGATAAAGTAATAATATGAATGGATATTATCATTAGTAAATCCAAAATTACTTTCAAAGCTTATGAATCAAACATCATAACTGAAAGATATGCTACTTATAATTATTTATGAGCTTGCATGTGAGTAAAATTATAAAGATGTGCATAGTGTGGCTTTCCTTCTCTTTTCTTTTAGCATAGTTTTGAATAGGATTTGACAAAGAGTATAATTCATTTAAAAAGAACACAACACTTGCATAAAGCCATTCATATTCATTCCTATGTTATTAGTTAAGAAGGACATTCACACTTACACATATAAATTGCATAAACAAATCAAACAAATAAACACAAACTTTTGCATCTTTCTTTTTCCATTCATTTCTTTTGTACATGTATATATATTTAAGAAAAGTAGTATATTAGTCTGGACAACCCGAGATTATAAGGCTTTAAGTAGCTCTAAGTAGGTCTTGTACCTTACACCCCTGGTGCTAACAATGATGCTGTACTCACTTATGCCTTTCATACATATATGCGTGCATATGAAAAATGAATAAAAGAATTCCTCTTTTTCTACTTAATAAAATCATGCATCATAAAAACATTCAAATTTCTCAAACGAATTCTCTTAGCATTCATCATTAAAGTGTGATAAATATTTCCATTTGCATGTATAGATATGCTTAAGATTCATTCATATGCATGTTACACATGTTGGGAAAGAAATAAAGTGATGGTGTTTTGTGATAGTATTTCACTTTACTTAATCTTAAAATACCTTTATTTTTGAATAGGTTTGTTTAGGGAAAATCTAAACTTAGGATTAATTAAAACACATAATAAAACATTCACTAACAAAAAGAAATTAAATATGAATCTACCTTAGAAATTACTTAACATAAGGAGGAAAGAGAAGGTCTCTTCTCTTTTTCTCTCTTTACAACTTAGTAATTAATTATAGGATTCATTTAAACCAAGTCAAAATACAAAATAAAATCAACCAAAGCAACTAAATCACTTACATGAAATAAATCCTCTAAGTTGAACATTTTCATACTTAGAAAACTTCAACCTTAAAGCCTAGCTAAGCATAACACACAAACTTAAATAGCACACACATTAGGCTAAGTCACCATTTCTAGCTTTAGATTAGGGCGGTGCACAGTTTGATGTTTGCTTTTATTTTATGATATTTTATTTTAGTCTGGATATTAGGGTGCATGTATAGGTAGAATGGATAAATCATTATCTTTTGCAGGGGATTGTGCTTAAGGGGTGCTGTAATAAAAATGTAATTGCTTTTGCCGTGTAGGTGCTTATACCCCTAAGCATAATGCAAAATAGGTTAGGACTTGGTTGCCCATGTGTGGAGTGTTAAGTCTAATTTATATATATACATGCTTGGGATTGTATGGTTTGTTTGGTTAATATCTATTTTACAAGTGTTAGATTTCCTTTTTCCCATTTTCATATACTTTTGTAATTAGGATTTTGGAATGATTGTTATGAGGGAGTAGGATGAGCATTGCTAATAAGATCATGTCTTATATACCATGTGAAGCTTTTGGAGCAATTACATTCCAACCAACCAAAAGAAGAAAGAAGAAAGAAGAAGAAGAAGAAATAAAGAATGATGACCCCCATAACTTGAATTCTTTGCTTAATTGTAATTAATTCATTTGTAATCTTGGTTGTATAAGGGTAGAGCTCGGCTACCCAATTTTTCATTTTTTGGGTTTATGCGGTGGAGTCCGACCACAAATGACCTTTTATTCTTTTGCACTAGTTTCATAAATTGATTGATGTTTATTTAGCTTGCGCATTAAGATGACATCTTTTTCTAGTTTCTTCCTTGCTTTGATGTTTGGCCTGAATGACGATTAGGATCTTAGGAAAAAATAAATTTTCTACCAAATTAATCAACTCAAAACTAAAAATAAACAACTCATAACCTTACATAAAGCTTAGGCTATAAATCAAGATAAAAGAATTAGCAACCCCTTAGCTAGATATTGTCTTACTTTTATAACATCATGCATAAAAGCATATTATTTCACTCTTGATTGGAGGCCTTCCACCTTTGGTAGAGAACTTGGCTTGAGCTGTGAGAGCCATGGTGGAAACACACCTCCTTATCTTGCTGATTTTGCCCATAATCTAATTTCTCATGCATTAGGCATATGAATCCTAAAGCTTGTGTCAAATGGATTGTCCAAAATGAAAATAAAATATATGAAAATTTGCATTATATTTAAGTCATTAAATCATGCCCTACATGATCTAGTTTCTTAGGGATTATGTTTAAGGACATAGTCTCTTTCTAAATAAACAACATCTTAACTATATTGCAAAAGCATTTGACTTGCCTACATATTTTAAAATAGTAGAAGGAGTTAGTTGGCGGCCACCCCCAGGTAGTTGTAAGTCCAACATTCGGGTGGTTTATCCTCTCTTGTGGAGGTAAACTAAATACCCATTTTTGCCTTAGATTTAGGTCATGCTTTTTGGCCCTCACCAAAGCTCCTTAGATTTAGGTTCAGAGGTTGCTACTTCCCTTTGTAGGCTACGAGCATAAATCTTCACCTCTTAGGCATTTCCGTGACCTTGTATCATGGAATTATAAACCTTAGCATTCTAAGAAAAAAAATTCAACTCAAATAAATTAATTCAATTTTAAGAATGTAAAGCCCAACCATAGGGTCGTTTAGGATGCTTACTAGGCTTCCTAGTATCTTAAGCACCCATACTTATTTTTATTTAACTTTGATAATAACTCCCTACTCTTGATCGATCTCACTTGACTTTCTAAAAATAAACCAATTGATTGATAGTCCTACCTTTTCAAATTCTTTGGAGATAATGATCATTTACCTTAATCAAGAGTATTCCTAAGGGATCCTATTCCTTAGGATGTAATTAACTATGGAATCTTGCCCCTGTAGGGAACTTAACAAACTCAGTTTAAAATAAACCTACTTTTCATTTCCATGTAAAATATGGGAAGAATCTCTAGTACAAATGAAGACCCATAGTCCTTAGGAGTCCTTATTTAGGTGATTAGGTCCATTGTAGGGTGGTGAATTCTACCTTTCGAGATAGCACAACTCTCCGTCATTCATCACTCTAAGAACATCTATCATTGGCATCCCATTAAGGCATAAATTTTTATATATTTCTATTTTTTTAATTTATCCATCTTTTCCCTAAAAAAGAAAAGGGGGATAGATGAAGATGGAGATATTTGTAAAGTTAAATTTTTACCACAAATGTTTCTGGTGACTTCGCTAAGGATGGTTCCTCTCTCCATCTCTAGTAAATGATCGTTGTCTCCAAGTATCGATAGTTGGTTTGTACTTTTGTATAAATCCAAGACTATCTTTTTTACCGTTGGCACTAAGCTTATTTCATCCTTAAGTTAAGCTAGCCAACATCTTTAGGTTTTAGGACCTCACCCATGTTGGTCTTAAAATCCAATGGGTGAAATTAAAAAATACTTAATAAAAGAAAAGGAAAGGTTCATCCTAAAAATAAAGAAAAATAAATCCTTTATGAAAAGTCACAATTTCCAAAAGCACTTTTTCAAAATACACTTAAGAAAATATTTACACTACATCTAATAATTTTTATAATTATTATATGTAGAAATATTTCAAAAATAAAACCAAGAATCATAACTTCCAAAAGCACAAATGAACTTCTTAACTCAATTCATTTTGATGAAGACTTCATTTTCAACAAAAAAAAAATAAATAAATAAAATAAAATTCCAACAATCCTAAACTTTCAAAAAGCACAAAATTCGAAGATGGGCCTTTCCATTCCATGCATCCAAATATGTTGGTTGGATGTTACTTCTTCAAGCAAAAACAAAATCACATTCCACATGTATTGGTTAATTCTCACCCTTTCAAAAAAAGCATATATGAAACCCCTCCATTCAATATACCCACATCTATTGAATGGAGTTTTAATTTCCAATCAAAATCAAAAATAAACTTTCGAAAAGCACATATGAACATCTCCATTCAATATACCCAAATTTATTGAATGAAGATTTCATTTCCAAATAAAATGACATTATTTTGAAATGCCACTTAACATATTTCATATATAATTAGGTTGTAATTTCTTCTTTCAAAGAAAAGTAATAATCACACACGAAAATACATCTTTGAAAAAAATGAAACATAATTGATTTCCATCTTACATACCCAAATTTGTTAAATTGAAATCTCTCTTTTCAAAATCAACAAAAATAAACATTTTCAAAACACATTTGGAACTTCATTCTAGCATACCCCATTTGCTAAAGAAAAATCTCCCTTTTCAAAACACAAAATTTGAAACACAATTTTGAAATTTCATTTAGCATACTCAAATTTACTAACTGAAATATCCATTTCACAAAATTACAAAAACACATTGGAACTTCATTCTAGCATACCACATTTGCTAAAGTGAAGTCTCCATTTTCAAAATAAAATCTAAAGAAAAATTTGAAACACATTTTAGAATTTCATTTAGAAAACTCAAATTTGCTAAGTGAAATCTCTATTTCACAAAATTCAAAACACATTGGAACTTCATTTTGGCATACCACATTTGCTAAAGTTAAGTCTCCATTTTTTAAAATAAAATCCAAAACAAAAGAAACACTTTCGGAACTTTATTTTTGCATACCATATTTGGTAAAGTGAAGTCTCTATTTTCAAAATAAAATCCAAAATAAAAGAAACACATTGGAACTTCATCCCAAAAGTGAACTCTCCATTTTCAAAATAAAATAAACACATTAGGATTTCCTTAGCATACCCAAATTTGCTAAGGATCCTATTTTTCAAAATCAAAATCTCTAAAAATAAAAGAAACACATTAGCATACTCAAATTTGCTAAGAGTCCAATTTTCAAAAAATTTCAAAAAAAAAAAATAAAAAAATAAAACAAAACACACTTGGATTTTTCATTTAACATACCCAAATTTGCTAAATAAGGATTCCATCTTTCAAAATCACAAATGATTCAAAAAATAAAGCAAACAAAGAAAAAGAAGAAATTATTTTCAAACACCTCACTTAGCATACATAAATTTTCTAAGTGAGTAAATTTCAAAAATCACAAATCAAAAATAAAATCAATTAACCCTTTACTTTACCATAACCAAATTTGTTAAATAAAGGGTCCTTAGAATCAAAAATCAAAATTCAAACATGAACCTATGGAAGCATCTCTCCAAAAATATTTGAACCCATTTTCAACATACCCAAATTTCTTGAAAATGGACTCTAAATTCAAAAATTTCGCTTTCCAATCAAATCTCAAAATCTCTTCTAAATTCATTTGAGCCCGACTTAACACTTTCAAGATGTTGAGTATGAGTTCAAATTCTAAATTCAAATTCAAAATCAACAAAGAAAGAAAATATGATTCATGTTTATTTTCTACATTACCGTTTTAGTCAGCTCCAGTCAATTTTTCAGTCTCAATTCAGTACAATTTGATTCAATGTTAGCACCGAAGTATGCGTTCACTTTTCCTCATGGGATGGACTTGGCCCTGAATTAGGCCAGTCTTCCCCAATTTGACTATGCCCACCTGATCCACTTTGGTGGTCTTGAGGGCAGATTACATGTGAGGCACTCCCCACATTAGTAGAACACGTTGGCCGGGCAAGTCGGTCATCCGTGACATGATGTTTGACTCAGATATTCCCTCATTGAAGAGGAAGGCAGTGGTGGTTCCCACAACAGTAGTATTACTTCCAGTATTAGTGCTAGTGCTAGTACGCCCGGTTGTTCCCCATGATACCCCAGTTAGGGCTATCACCCACTCACTAGCACCAAGGGGAAGGTTCCCCTGATCCTAGGGATTGTCTCCTCTGCTTTTGAGACTGGGTCTAACTCTTACTCTGCTCACCCTACCAAGACCCAAAGAAGAAACAAGAACTATATAATAAAGTGATACCACACTCGCATTGCTAGGGAGATGGAGGCAACTACTCAGTCTATTGTGGAGGATTTGCCCACGATGGTTTCCCCGCTGGTTACAACAAACTAGTTATACCCTCTCTCTCTAGGTCTAACAGAGAGGAAGCTAGGAGGATTTTTACTTTTCCTTCGCTAGTGGTTTAGTTCCAAGCACAACCGGTCGAGAGGGGAGGTGATGCTTTCTGTTTAGTTTTAGTTTAGGCCGGAGCTTCTGATCAGGGGCTTAATTTAATTTGAGATAAGTCATTCCCCATAGTGTGGGTAGGCAGCCTAGGTAGGAGAGGGCTAGAGGCCATTTACATAGTTCATGTCACAAGGTGCTATGTCGGCCAGCACTTATGGATTTTTTGGATCAGTGCGCTACCCATGCCGACCATACATACATTATCTTACTTGCGGGGACTACATATCATAGAAGAGCAGCTCCTATCCCAAGAGAGTTGGTGGTGCCTCCACCACACTGCTCTTCTCCCCGTCCATCGTCACCCATACATTCCACCAAGGTCATGAAGGCCGCATCAGAGGTGTCGGGCCGACTCAAACCTCCAACATCAAGGAAGGTTTGCAAGTTGCCAGTGAACTCGAGAAAGGGGAGTTCGACAGCCTCCGATGGTAGGCGTAACCACCCGGGAGGCTAACCTCCAATCCACCATTGCTACTACATCAGTGACCTCCTCTACTTCAGCTAGCTCTTCTTCTTCTAGTAGACATATTGTATCAGTGAATGAGGGCATCAAATCCCTCACCCCTCTTACTTTACTTGATTTCTACTATGTACCACCTATCAAATCCAAGAAATTGAAGAATAAAAGTAGATTGAATTATATCTGTGTCATTTCTGATGGGTTATCTAAATCTATTCCTAGTGATAACTTTTCAAGTCTAAACAACAACTATAATAATTCTGATCTTCCTCTTTCTAATTCAGAGTTGAATTTTCTTACTCTAAATACTACAGGTTTGCCTCTTGAGATAGACTTAGAATCATCCAATTCTGAAGGTCCCACAGGAGAAGATGTAGGTGAGCTTAATGTGCAGGTAGAATCTTCTATTACCCTGTCACAAGAGATCACCGAAGTCAACCTCCGTAGTGGCAAGGTTCTACCTCCTAGGACAACACCTCAAAATAGAGGGAAATAAATCATTGGTTTAGAAGATCAAGAAGCCCTTCCATAGGATGCTACACCCTTGGAAATGCTTATGGAGGATCAGCCCAAGGTGGACTACAATATCCTCTCTCACCTAATAAAGTTTCCCTCTAAGCTAAGCATATGATGCCTTTATCTTATCCAAAGAGATGAGGGAATCATTAATCAAGGCTCTCCTTAATCTTGAGATATGCTTAGCTCAGTTGGCAGCTATTGGTGATGAGACACATTATTACAGAGAAGCCTAAAAGATCACTTTCACAGATGAAGATCTTCTTCTAGGGGACATGGAGCACAACCGTCACCTCTACATTATAGGCATGGGGCTGAGACTTTTAGTTCTCATTGATCCAGGTGCATTAGTGAACATTATGAGTCTAAAGACCCTTGCCTATTTGAGGATCAACATCTCCACACTCCAAGGAGATCGAATGATGTTGAGAGGATTCAATGAACAAGGTGAGTGGGCTTTAGGTTCCATAGTGTTACATTTGGAGATAGGTGATTGGAAGACTGAAGCTAAGTTTTATATCATTAATTTGAATACTTCATTCACCGCTTTGCTAGGTTGGCCTTGGATAAACTCGACATGATGATTCCATTCTCCCTCCATTAGTGCATTAAATTCAGGAAGGATGGGATTGAGTACTGTGTCAAAGGAGATGAAAAGCCATTTTCAGAGGTTGAGATATATGAGGATGCGACCTACAATCTTCCTCAAAATACCCTTTCTCATGAACTTGGACAAAATTCAAATTCAAAAGAAAGAGAAAATGAAGAAAAAGAAAAAGTAAAAGAAAAAAGGAAAGAAAAATGAAAATCCAAGTGAACAAGAAAGGGAAATTGAAGAAGAAATAGAGTCGCATATCACATTCCACCCACATTTCATTCCATCATATGGACATATGGGTAGGATGACTCGACCTCCACCAGGCAGAGGCAGAGGTAGAAATAGAGGCAGTTCCAGAGGTGGAAAACCCCTTAGTTGGCCATCAGCCAATAGGGGTTATGTTCTAATTCATAGGAGTACACATACTATTCACATAGATTTGGAATCCAGGTTAAAGAATGAGTCTAATGTGATTAACATACCAGCCAACCCCTCTCAGGGGGTTTTATTGGAGGTGACACTCGAGCCGGGCAGTGATGAAGACTGCGCCTCCAGACAAAGCAAAGTATTCAAATCAAACGTATGTGAAACTATCAGGTAGAAGTTAGGAACCTCACTTTCATCTCAAAAGTTAAAGGTTTAGTAGTTAAGGAAGCCCTCGTCTTCAGGATATGTCGAAGAGATTCTTTTTGGGATCATCATTCTCAAGTCCTGAAGTTGATGTAGAACTTAAGGATGATTCATATAAAGAATTAATGGAATTACCTTTTGATTGGTACTCACCTTGTGTTATTAATCTTACAAAGAAGGGTTTGATTCCTTATTCATGGTCTAAGCACAGGTTAGAGTACTTCAAAAGCTATGGACAATACGGTGGATGCACAATCAAGATCGACTAGGATTCGATACAATGGGTCGATGATGGCGGCGATTACATGTTACCAACCATCGAGTCGAGGTTCTTTTCACACCAAACTAACTCTTATGAGGATGTGTGTTTAGAAATCTTAGATGATCCAGATGATCTCTAAATCAAGAATGCACCACCAAAATTTGAAGATGAGATCCATTCAACAACTGACAAGTTTAAATAAATCAACGTCAGAATAGAAGGAAATCCACGCTTGACATACATTGGTTCATCACTGAATGAAGAAGAATCCAATGACTTAGTTAGGCTATTGACTAGGTTTAAGACTGCTTTACATAGAGTTATGAAGAGATGCCCGGATTATCTCCTGACATAGCAGTCCATAAACTAGCAATAGATCCTAGCGCTAACCCTATCAAGCAAGTTCCTAGACGCATGCGATCAGAAATTGAACAACAAGTCATTTCTAAAGTCAAGAAATTGATCGATGTTGGTTTCATCAGGGAAGAAAAATACCCTTCATGGTTAGCAGTGTCGTCTAAGTTAAGAAGAAGAAT